>CAKLBY020000066.1:1200000-1800000 GCA_921007115.2 Peronospora matthiolae | reverse complement strand
AGTTGGCGACATCAGGGTATTTGAAATGCATCGCTCGTGAGCTGGGCATGAATGGACTTTATAGCATGGTGATGTCCCTCCTTCTTGTATCGCGACAGTCTTTTTTGCACAAATGGTTCGGATTATCCAGTGAACGGGCCACACGGTACCATGTGATTTCGGGACAATGGGGGTTCTTCTTGTCACTGTTGCACGGTGTGTGGTACATCATGACGTGGTATCTGGACGGCAAACTTGTGCTGAAGCTGCTTCCGTGTATACACGAGACATGTACACCTGCACAACAGTATACATCCAGCCGCAATTTTTTCGGAGCTGTTGCGATGGGGGCGTTGCTCATTGTCACCGTATCGTCTCTGGCACGCGTACGCCGGCAGTATTTCCGACGCTTTATTGCATTGCATACATTGAATGCCGTGGTCGTAGTTTCTACAGCGTTGCATTACTATGCGACGTCGTTTTGGATGGTCCCGGCACTTATGCTGTATGGTAGTTACCGAAGTGTCTCAGTGTTTGGACGTGGAAAGGCCAGTGTCGTGTCGACAATGACAATGAGCAACACAGTGTACCAACTGGAGCTGAGACGAGGCGCGACAGTTGTCACGTCAGACTTTGTGCCGGGTCAATATGTATACCTACAGGTGGCGGCTATTGGCAAAGAGTGGCATCCATTTAGTATTAGTTCGAGTCCCCTGCGCAACCGTCACTCTTTTGTCGTGGACGTGAAGGTGCAAGGGGCGTTCACATCCCGATTGTTGACACTGCTCCAAAAGCAGCAACTTCGTACTGTTCACGTTGATGGATACTATGGCTCGGGGATAAAGCTGGCTCCACACATGGTGCTGGTTGCAGGAGGTAGTGGCATGACTCCGTTTCTGAGCATACTGGATCACATGAAGGCTCTTGCTGATGCACGCGACCGAGATGAGGGGTTGATCGATGGCGTGGTGGTGGAACTGCCGCGAACTGTATGGGTGGTCTGGACGTGCCGTGACTTGGGGTTCATGGCGGCATATGCAGAGCTCTTGGATGCCGTGAAACGGTGCTCCCGATGGAAATGCAAGGTGTGGTTGCATCTCACGTTTGCTGAAAGTTGTGGACGGGAGGATGAAGACGAGGATGACGACACTCAAACGGAGCCAGATGACCTATCGGAAGAATCCACGCCGCGTGTTCAGCAGTTCTACCCAGCTCCGACGAAGCCGTTTGTGTTTTCAGGGCACAATTCGGCGCTAGGGTTGCCTTTATTTGTTGGTACAGCACTGGGGTGTGGGCTGCTAATGTGGTGGGTGTATCACCTGGAGGAGTTGTCAGCCAGGTCATTCACTAAACGTCTGATGCTGCTGCTTGCTGGCGCGCTGGGTGCAGTACTTGGAGCTGGTTCAGGGTTGCATTTGCAGCAGTGTTGGAACGCACGTAAGGGTGTTAAAGTAGGCGGCAGTAACATGGAGTTTGCAACGGGAGAAATGGAAGCTGCTGGTTTCGGTATAATGAGCCCCGCAACACCGTCCGCTCCACACTCGATGCCATCGCCAGCGCAGTCTTTGCAGAATCGCAGCTTCATCGTTGAAAAAAAGCGTCCGGACTTGGGATCGCGTCTGCGTTACGTGCATGGTGAGATCCAAGAAAACTACGGCACGAAAGCGGAAGTGGCGCTTCTGGTAAGCGGGCCGGCAGCATTGCAGCAGGATGTTCTCCTGCATTCACGGAAGTTCCTGAAGCCCGCATTCGACGTGCAGCAGAAGTCTTTCCTCTTGTGACACAAAGGATAAAGAAGCTCAGCAACCTGGTCGAGTCGTTCTGGTCTTGGTGACGATTTGAGCATTGAGTGAAAGTTGGTCGACAGCTACTGCGCTTCGACGCACGAAGGTCATTTTCACATTTGACGTACGTGAAGCCCATTTGGTTGGCGCCAGTATCGAGTGGTGGACTCTCGTGTACACGATTAGGAACAACTCTGCAAGTATGGCAGCCATTTTCCGTCACTGACGCATGCATCGCGTATGCTCCAGTCTTCCTGTCATAGTGAACATTATCCAGTGATCCAGCAAACACCTTCTGGATGTTGATTGCCGAGTTCTTGTCAATGTGGAAAGAGCGAGGACAAATTAGTGCTTGATCACCCATGACCAGCAGTTGAACATAAACCACTTTTCTCATGATCATTCACGCGCGTGTTGAGCACACCATTAGAGCGTAATCTACGGCAACAACGCGAGTAGCACCAACGTGCAAGCTTTCAAATTCTTTCACTGCTGACATTTCTTCACTACTAAAAGCCGTAGCAGCCGATCGACAGCTCATCGCCACGAAGGCCAGTGTTTCGTGACTTCCAATCGTTCGTAAACCGCCTGATACGATTGAAGAATGACGCAGACTGAGCACTCGCATCGTCTTCGTTTCTGTCGATTCGTTCAAACCCGCAATGGTGTCACGTCATACTTGCCAAGCATTCACTATTACAGCGCACATGCAAAGTGGTAAGTTGGGTGATGTCACCTACAACAGCAAAGTCGCACAAAACCACAGTAAGCTCGAGCACGAGTCTGTACTTACAGATCATGTAGGGTCACAGATTTAGTCTTGATATTTAAATCGGACGACGTCAACTTGTCGTCGAGTTAAAACAACAACGATTCACACGTGCTTCTACCTGTAAGTGTCGGATGAAAGAGCTTATGCGCTGAAATTCAAGGTCCCGGTGTTCTGCTAGTTTTGTTGCATCCCTTACTGCTGCTTTTAGGCACTTGAGAAGTTCGTCAAGCACCGTAATTGAACAGGTGCAATGCGACGAAAGAAGTGCTAGGATGTTTGCGTCAGTATGATGAGATGCTAGGCCATGATGCCTTCCGGTCGTCTTCACACATTGACCTGCACGAGTTTGGCCCGTATTTGGCGCAAACATACAGACAGCCAAGTGCACAGGCGATGGGTGTGGCCATCGATCCATCTGGATTTGGCGTCTATGTTGGCATGCTGCGTCGTATTGCCAATCACGAGATGAAAGAGATGAAGACGCACGAGCAACAGCTGCAACGTGAAGTTGCGGAAAAGCTGTTGCGAATCACTAAGGAGAACTTCAGCGACGACGATCGACACCAGGCGCTGAAAGAACTGCTCGAGCAAACTAATGGACGGTCGAGTCAAGAGGAGAACGATGAAGTTTCGCAAAATAGACGTCAAGGCAAGAAGGGCAGTACGCAGTCGCTCTCGTTGGATATGCTGCTCACGCGCGTTATTGATGCCAATGTGTACCTGGACAATGCACTGCGTCGTAAAGCTGCGGTAGATGCAAACAGCCAACAGAATTCTTGCAAACGCATCTCATTTCATCGCAGGAGATTGCGGACACCGACCCGAAGCTTCGCAATCAGCTGTCGCGGTTTTTGACATCGTCTCAAAAGAGCCGACATCACTCGAGACTCAAGGTCGTGACATGTGTTGCTGAGACTGCGCATGTTTCTTGATTATGCTTTGATTGTAAACATTAGTAAAGTCGCGAACCATGTTTAACAGATAGATGAATATATTAAAAACGTTTATCGCTAGACTACGGTCTAAGACATTGTAAGTGTAAACTAGTTGAGACTTGAGTTGGTCGAACAACACGAATCGGCTCGATCGTAGTGGCTCAACTGGCGTTGGCGCTTGTTCTTTAAATGGAGCAGTGTCCGGCTGTACCACGTCCTATCTTCACCATCTTCATCAGGATCGCGAGTCGCAACGAGCTGTATGAACTCGTTGGTATTAATCTCGTTGCAAATAGGCTTCAACTTGAACCTGTTCGCCGGATGAGCATCTGCCTTACCTGCTTGGGTAGCACGGCACTCGTTGTGCCTGCTTGCTTCCTCTAGCGGGCGCAGTACGTGGCTATACCCGATGGTGCAGTGCTTCTCATCACTTGAGCGCAGCTTGGTGAGCTGGTTGCAGTCCCAATCAGTGGGACTAACGCTCTTCTCGTAGATGCCGCATGCTTCGGAAGCAATCTCCGACAGCACACTCAGTACATGACGGATACTCTCTTCAACGAGGTTGTACAAGTTCTGGATCTCCATAGTAATCCACTAGTAAACACATGCACACAGAAGAGAAACGTCAGCAACAAATAAATTGATAGATCGAGAAATGAATCATGCACTCACCATGATCATTCAAGCTGGTGAAGTTGTGAACGCGATTGTGTTGTAGACTCAAGTGTTGCTGAAGTCGATGTTTTCAGAATGAAGTCGTCCTCGCTCATGCCTTTGCTCCGACCCGTGAGATGCACCGACCCAAGTCTGCGACGTGCGGGTAAGTACGCATTTCTCTCACCAATCAGGCATACTCGCCATGCTTGTTCAACCCATCAAGCGTCTATACTTCCTGCAGTCTCTCACTTGTTCTTCTGTACTGAGGTCTGGTCATCTCATGTACCTCGTCCCAAGACCGACTACATGGCTCACGTCATCTTTACCTACCTGACCTATAAAATAGTAACAAAAATAAGCATAATAAACACCTGCACAACGGCATCTACAGTCAGCACTCTCTGCATTCAGTCAGCACTCTCTGCATTCAGTCAGCACTCTCTGCATTCAGTCACTATCTCTGCATTCAGTCACTATCTCTGATGTCCTATCACCTCGGATTCTATTTCGATTGAAATGTGTACACATGTGACATTCTCGACAGAAAATACGGTCCCAAGTCGCACGCAGCAGCGGCAGACGAGCACTTGTGCTGATTATCGCACTAAACGAAAACGACACGAGTAATCAAATGATGACGACAATGATGACAATTACCGCTCCCACTCGAGTGCAGAGAGACGTTGTGGCTTTTATTGAAGCTTTCGAACCAATCAGTCGCACCCAGCGGCGCCACCGAATGCACTGACGCTCGACGTCGTCGTCCGGGCTGTTTGCAGTCATTTCCGGACGCTCGAGTCATCGCAACTATCGTGTTCTGCAGTCTATTCTCTGCTTGCAATTGCTCCATGTTTGTACGGCAGGTGTAACCACATTTGAAGACTTGATGGGCACAAGCGCTATGCAGTTGCCAGCGCTAAGACAACTGCACACTGTGAACCAACGCGTGTGGACGTTCGTCACCTGCTTCATGCACAGCCGCCACATCCACACGCTCTTGGAGTGTCAACATGCTTTTTTACAGCATGAAGGACTGCGGTCCTTTCACGAGCTCAAGCTCGGCAATTCGTTCTTGCACACTGAAGCTGTGCAACAACTGTAGCATTCGCCCGTTGTCGTGATGAACAAGTTTCGGGCACATCACAAAGGTGCAGTTGTATGGATTGGTCATCGTGCGCAAAGTTCACTCATCATCGCTACAACTCTCCGACAGGATGATCAAAGCGTCTAGAGCAGCCGTGATCGGTCTGTCTTATCACGTCTGTGCGTTCATCTCCAGTGATCCAAGAAGAGTCTGCAGAGAAGGATGTCAATGTTGTGCTATGGTCGTTCACTGACCACCTCGTAAGCTATAAAATCGATATACCCAGGTATAGCACAGCGGAAATGGACAAGGTTAAGGGTGCGACCACTAGAACCAGTAGCAAAAAGCGCTGAGGATCACCTATGTTAGCCAGGTGATTCTGTCATGATGGTCTCCTCTATCGTACAGACAGACGTACAATAGTTGGAACATGATGGATGCCCGTCCATATCGGTTCACGCGTAAAGAAGGCGACCAAGTCTCGTTCGGACCCTCTTGTCCTAGCCTCCATCGAGTTGAGCATCATGCAATGCAAACTTTCATTCTACTCGAACGTCGTCAGGCCACGAGGTCGTGGTTTGATGATCATACTCAATAGGAATGCGTAGAAGTTACGACTCTACAACGGTCCATCCGCGAGGAACACGCACTCAGACCTACGGACGATAAGATAATGCCAGCTATACCTGCAACCATTGCGTCAGTCAAACGAGGGGAAAAGGTGGATGCAGGCTCTCCGTAACAAACAACAATCGCGTATCATCATCGTTTGTTTATTTGTGTACATCACATTGGCTACACGTCTCGTCTCGTGTGGTCCACCCATCCTCTCAGCAGCTCATTTGACTGGGCACGACTAGCCGCTCGACTTGCGACTTGCACGCGAGTGCCGACGTCCTTCATCATGAGCACGCAGCGAGGGAACATGAAAAAGCGCGCGCCCAAGCACCAGAACTCGTTCGCATTTCGACACAATCCCAAGTCCAAGAAGACGGAGCGCATCTTGTCGATGCCTGTCCATGGACTGTGTGAAAAGTGCCGCCAACAGATCGAGTGGCGCAAGAAGTACCGCAAGTACAAACCGCTGACCCAGCCAGGCTCTTGGTGCGTTGCCCAATGGGAACTGTTGTAGATCATATGTGCCTCACCGTTTTGCAGCGAATGATAGTCTGCGTGAAGAGTTCTTCTGATTGTTGTTGTTGTTGTTGTGTTGCTGTGTGTCAATCGATTACAGTATCTTTTGTCACCAGAAAAGCGTGACGTCTGCGTATCATTCTTCATGTGACACTTGTGCCAAGGTGAGAATGGATGCATCTACACATTGCAGCAGTGCGTGTTGGTAGTCGTTGGGCTAGCGTTGCAGTGAACGGACGACGTGGCTGACTCGATGGCTCTGTCTGTTTGCAGGAGCGAGACATTTGTGCCAAATGCTGTTTGACCAAAGACATTGTCGTGAGGTGTGTGTCTCGCTTGGTGCATGTCGTGCTATAGCTGCTGTGACTTCCTTTGGCCTCACGTTTATTACTGAATGCGTTTGCATCCACTGGTTTTGCTGGACCTGCAGTAAGCACGACTTGCTAGTGGAACACGAGAAAAAAGAGCGCGAGTTTGAGGATACAATCGAGGGAATGCGAGAGCGGGATCGTCGGGCGTATTTGCGCAAGATGGAGAAGGAACAGGATGCAATCACTAGTGATGAGGAAGATTAGTGCCAGAAAGAAAACGTGACGCCGGACAAGTCGTTTGGTGTACTGACGAACGATGTAGCCATCCTCGTCCTCATGATGAGATGGGATGTTTTTAACCAATAAGACACCCTTCTTTTTTGCCTGTAAAACTTAATAGTCAAGATGGTGTCGGACTCGACGCAAGATGCGTGGCGACACTGGTGGCACGAGACCAAGAGCGGCAGTATCAACACCTATGCGTCCATCGTGCTCTTTTTCCTCTCTACTGTACTCGCAAAGTCCATCGCTCGCTGCCTCTTCTGGGTCGTCCGGAAAGCTTGTCCGACCAAGTGGATGTACGTGAGCAACTGGGAATGCGACATAACCTCTATATACCTATTATCTCGCACATCTAATACTGTTGACACATTGTATATTTGATGTCGCAATCAGCTGGCCCGATGAAGCACCGCAGATGATGATGTGGCAGACATCACTTTTGTGTCGAGCCGGACTTTTATGGATTGCTATCTTGGTCTCTCGCTTGTCACTATTGCTGCATAAATGGCCATCCTGGCTCTTTGGCATCTGCTTTCTCATTTGGATGGACGCAGGTGGAAATGTACTGCGAGAAGTGATTGTTCGGAAAGGCGTTGTGGGGTACAAGAAGGACGAGAAACCAGGACGGATGACGCTCCTGTACGAAGGCAGTACCCTGGCCAAGATGTTGCTGCTTGTGCTGGTTGTGTACACGTACTACATTGCCCCTTGGATTGAAGAATCGAGTGAGCTGAAGCTGCTCTTTTCTGTTGGGTTCTTTGTCTCCATTGCTCTTGCTGCACTGCCATTGGTACGGAGTAGAAGAGAGGAGGTTGACGTTATTGAGGTTACGCTGATGGTGCAAACGTATGCGTGTGTGTATTTATTGGGTGCTTTTTTTCGTGCAATCAGCTACGCAATGTCATGGGTGCACACTATATGTTTCTGGCCAACATGCTGCATCTTGACTCGATCATTTATCTGCATGGCTCACGAAAAGGTGTTGTCTGTGATGCACCGCTGGGGTTTATTGTACTAGCAACCCGCGACAATACCAAGACGTTTATTCCTGCGGGCGGGACAGTGAGCCACACGACAGAGGTGTTTCACAAGTTCTTGTGGCCTCTTCGACTGGACGTTCGACTACCAGTGCATACTCCGGCGAGGCGTGTGCGCGAGTTCGTGCAGGATATGGACCGGTTGTTGTTTTGGGACCCTGTGGTAGTAATCGCACCTGACGGAACGGCTGCTGTCTTGGATTCAAACGGCAGTTCTTCATTCATCGATGCATCACCGCAGTATGAAAGCGGGAGCGCCCGTGGATTCACGAGTGCAGCAGCGGCTGAGATGGCCACCAGATTATTGTTTGATGAGAACCGGCAAGAAGAAGAACGCATTGTACGGCGTGCACGAGGCAATGAGGGCTTTGTGGCGTTAGAGGCCAACAAGAGATGGGTCGTCCAGTTTCGGACATTTGTTCAGGCTACCGAGAAAACACACTTTCGTCAAACTCGTGCTGCTGTGAGTGTTGGTATCTATTCTGTCATCGCGTTCACTTTCACAACTGACTGAATAACACGTGCAACTTCTCGTCTGTGGTAAACAGTACATTGAGGCGACTACGAAGCTAATGGAGAAACAGGGAATGGCCTTTCGGTCGCAAGTTTCTGTCACTGAGCCTTAATCGCTGACGAGGATCGAATGTGCAGACCCTCGCGTTTAACCTGCAACAGCATTCGCCGTTTGGCTAACGCCCTGCTTTTCCCGCACCTGGTCCAATTGCAGGCTGACTTCAATGGTCGACAAGTACAACTCAAGATCGCCGTCGTCGGGCAAAACTTGGAGTACTTCTTCGGGGCTGAGCGTCAAGCATATGTGGCTGAGGATTTTCTCCAGAATTGCATCTTCGTGACGGACCGCATCATTGCGCGTCTGAAGCACGGCACGCAACATTGGAAACGGATCTAAACAACACGTACTGGGCATTTTGTGGACGACACGTACCTCTGTTGACAGTTGCGAGATTGGAGACAGGGTACTGATCAGAAAGCGCCATTCATCCAGGGTGACGCAGAAGCTCTTGCCATACGGCAGGAATAAATTACTGAAGTCAGCGCGTTGGGCGATGAGCTTCAGTCCGTCCACCGTTCTGGAAGTGGGCACAACTTAACTCAATCAGCACCCGGAAAACATTCGTAAGAGGACAAGCATATTGGGTTGCGTACCTGGAAACGCGAGGCAACGTTAGGAGGACAACGAGCGCGGCCAAATCATTCTCGACATTCCATCGCATCTGTTCTGGCGAGTTTCCGTCAAATATTTCATGCGCTGACAGTACGTCTTGGGGACTGATTAAGTCCCGTTCGTGCAATAATCCTAGAACCTGGGAGAAAAGAAACTGGAGAATTTGGCGCAGCCTAGGTGTCGCTGGCAGACAGCGCGTTTCCAAGTACTCTTGTATCCAGTCAGGCAGATGTCCGTGGGTAGCTGCTTCCATTACCGCTGGCTCAAACAAATCGCACAGCATTGATTCCACATGCCCGCCTTCGTCGCTGTTAACGGAACCATGGAACAACGAGCTCAACTTGACACACAAACGCGTTAATTCTGCTGCCACGGATGCCTTCGCATTGTGCAAGTCCTCTTCGTCATCTTGTACTTCTTCTTTTTCCGATAACTGTTCAAGTACTGGAAACATCTGAAGAACAAACACCAGAAAGCGGAGTACAAGAGCTTGGTCTGGGACGAAAGACGTGGCTGATGGTGGCACCTCATCCGGTGACGGTGAAGATGACGGAGTGATTTTTGTCAGTGACGTCGCCGCAGCGTCACCGATTGCACTCAAGCAAAAACGAAGTGTCGACTGGATGGTTTCCTGGCCACCTATTGCACTGTTGAAAATGTGCTCCAAGATGTCCAAGTATTTCAGTGGAGCATCTTCAAGCAACGCCTTGGTCAGGTTTGAGCTAGAAAGGTGCCTACAGCTTGCTCCCTGTTCGCTCTTGGCCATTGCTATTTCTTGAACAAGCAGGTCTGGGCGTGTCACCGCCAAGTGCACAAGCTCATCGACGTGGTTCTGCAACAGGTCATCTACTAAAGCTAGCATGGAAGTGTACGAGCATTCCGTGCCAAAGTCCTCGGCAGATGATTGCTCGGGTGTCCGGAAAACATCCCAATCGTCTGCGTGGAAAGCAGTTGCACGCAAGATAAGGACAAGTCGTGCAATCTTCACGCGTGCGCTGTGGCTCGAAGACTCTCCCAGTTGTTTGAGTGCGAATGCGATGTCTTCCAACGTCCATTCCAACGACGAATTGACAATCAGCCGAGAAAGCTGCTCAGGGAAGTACTTGCCGTAGTGTGACAACACGATCCTCGTGAACTCGGTATCAGCAGGGTTGGCGCCTCGCGCAGGTCTGTGCGAGCAAATGTCAGCAAGTGATTTAGGAGGCGGATAGACGAACGCGTCCAGGTATTTCCCTGTAGCTTGGATGACCTCCGATCGATCGACTGTCCCGACGATAGCATCGAGACGGTGCATCACCTCGATGGAGGGGACGTCCGAAGCAACAAACAGAAGAGCGGCTCGGTCTAAGTTGCGATGGTGCTCCGACATGAAGACAGCGGCTAAATCTGCCGCACATTCCTTAGCGAGACGGTCGTACAACTTCGTCTCAAGCTTGAGAGCCAGTCTCTCCTTCTGACCCGACATCGAAGCGATATCCTCATCTCGAAATGCGTCGTTGCTGAGTGCAAGACGCAGCAAGTCGAAACCCACATCAGCACGATAACGGTACAACGAAAACAAGCTCAATAGCAAGTCGATCTGGAATGGTCTCAAAGTACCGTTGACGGATTGCACGCCTTGCCGCACGTAGGAAAATATCAACGATGGCGGGCTCTGTTCAAAAATGACGATGCTGCGTTGATACGGGTTTCTTGAGACGTCGAGAGGCGAGCGCAACTCAAACTCAGCTTCCGGGAGACGATCGCTTGCGACTAGACTTGCGAGCTGCAAAATGTCATTCGGTCCATGACGCTCCAACGCATTCGTTTGCGGGAGCAAGACGACGTATGAGTCAAGTGCAGCAAGCTGTGATACCGGATACGGAATGGGTTGCGTGCACAAAAGCTGGGGCTGGGAAGGCTGAGGGACGAGTGATCTGCTCAATGCGCGACTAGCTGCGACGTAGTGACATGGACTCCAAATAGACCATACTTGCAGCCCAGACAGCGTTGCGACAAAGAGAAAAGAGCTGTTAGCCGTGATGCTAGTGACAACCGAAGTAAAGTTGTAGTGCATCACGACCCGTCCTGACTCCATCGAATTGTCTGTCTCATCCTGGTCCTCGTCTTCATCTTTCTGCACACTAGCGAAAGAATCGCTTCTTCGCTTGTCAGCAACGCCTCCTACTTGAATCGGTGTATGCATGCCCCTCGACTTCGATCGCTCGGTCATTCCTAGCACCTTCTTGGACATTTTCTTCCTCGTCAAGTCGACTTTGTCGGACAAAAAGTAATAAATAAACGCGTTTTTCTCCGTGGCTATCAGCAAGCGCGTGTAGCTCCTCGTCTCGACACACATGCGGTTGTCAATCGTTTCCGGCAAGAACTTGAGTGACTGCACACGGTGATTTGGAGGCAAATAGCGCCGCAGCAGCACCCGCACGTCGTTCTCACTGATGTAATACGACATGGCCTGGTTCGCGCGAATATCCTGAGCTTTCACTAAACCAGCGAGATTCCACATTTCCTGCTGAGCTTCGTTGCGTCCAAGGACCATGGGGATCTGCTCGTGCTCGTCAAACAGACGCCGCTCGTTCTGTTCTTGTTTCGTATCGGCTTCCATTGTGCTATACGCCGAGCACGATACTGGCACTTGTACGATCGCGTTCAAGTCTTCGAAGCTTGCAATTTGCATGCAATGTGCTGCGTCTTCAGGCACGGAGTCTCGATCGTTCGGTTTCCGACTGTAGTTCTCCAAGACCGTCGTTTTGTCCACCGCTGCTACTGCCGCTGCTGCTGCTGTATCCAATAAACGTGACGAGTCATTGGAGCTCCTCACGTGGATCTCCATCACGCGCACCTCTGTCTGCGAAGCGTAAGCTACGTACACGCCGTGGATGGCCACGTACTCAAGTTGCATGAAAGCATGACGCTGGGTCATGTCTACTTGGAGCTCCATCACATGTTCAAAGAAATGATGGCTACACTGCCAGATGTTTAGTCGTGTCCCCATTGCAACAACCACACGACCCGTAAAGCTGCAAACAGCGACACAATCGGCTTTCTGATTGGACGACGACTTTTCGAGCACCCCAAGCGGCAACGTGTAGCCACGCACCATCTGGCGCGCCCGCCAGTCGTGGTATACACACAGAAATGTCTCAGCCTCGTCCTCATTTTCCATTGCCGTTGTCTCGTCGCTGTCCGTGTTGTCGCCAGCTGGGGGACGGTCCCCTACCCTCGTTACATCACTCTCGAGTGTCACTAAACTGTCGGAAAAACTCGTGTAATGTAACGCGTGCACTCGATTATGGATGGACGCAAACTCGTGAAGTAACGCGGAGCACGAGGCCGCGTATACGCGGATGACGCCCTCGCGTCCATCAGCGACTGCAAAAGTGGTGTCAGCTGTTGTACGGGAGGCGCTCGTGAGCGTCTGGGCATGGACGGTTACCGATTCCAGTGCCAGAGACCGCACAAAGAGCGACTCCATGTCGGGATCAGATATCGACAGCAGGCGTTACGGGAATCAGATATTGTGACAGCAGCCAGCCAGCCAGTCATCTGATTCGACGTTCTTTTTTTGCGGCTCGGTATTGTTTGTCTCCGGTCCAGCCGTTATTATCAGAGTTGCGTTTGTGAGCCCTTCCAGTCTATTCGATTCAGGGTTGGAGGTCATCCCTCCGTCGACTCATCACGGCGTTAGTAACGGACGTCACGCTATCATACGGTTACGCCGCTGCAGCAGCTATGGCCGGCAGGTCACTGAACAGCTGGCTATCTGGCTGAATCTGCACCAGATGGAAGAGCGAGAAGGAGGAGCGAGCGTGAGGCAAGATATCTTCATTTGCTCAACGTATGAGCGGCTGAAAACCTCATCATCAGCCTCACAACAGCAAGCAGCTGCGCTTCGGTCGTGTTCGATGGGTCATCGACTTGGGACCGTCACTCGGGATATGCAGAACCGACTTACGCATCAGTCCAAACAGACACAAACGTGTTGTACATCCAGTACGCGATCTTTCTAGCACACGACGCCAAGATCTGGTCAGTAAAAGTCACAGTACGTCAGCTGTGGCGACTGTGCTTGACACGACCACTGCGCTAACCGTCGCGTGTCTTCTTTTTGAAGACGCGCTGGCCATTCCGCGGAACTCGCTTCACGTGCCGCATCGCTTTCTCTCCGCTTACTCGCCGTCACTTTCCCACAAGCGCGTTCGCGTCCTCCTCCTCCTCCTTTGCTAACAGTAGTAGTAGCAGCTCCAGACAACCACACACAGTCTCTGCTTCCACATGGAACTCCCACCCTCCTCCACTTCCTCGACGTCTCAGTCGCTAGCACTGGTCAAGAAAACAGCGCTCATGCCGTCGTTAACGTCAATGACCAAGACGTTCTTTACGAAGACGTTCATGACGCCTCCGCTGAAGTTATGGGGCGGTCAGAGCAGTCCAACCGGCGTGGACGACCTCTCTGGCACGACTACTAGTAGCGACGGGCGGGGCGACATATGTGAGATTGTGGTCGTCGCTATACAAAAAGTTACAATCCCGGATCCAGCTACGTCGACGAATAACGAACACGACCTCCCAAGCACCTTTGGCTCGAGTCGCCTGCTGCAAAAGTCGCTGGTCTGGGGCTCGACGACCACGAAGAAAATACCGAAGCCTCAACTATCGAAGCAGGTACCGCCTCGTCTCGTGTGTACCCTCCGCAGCGGCGGGACGACGAAAGTCTCGGCTCAGGCGGAACGACACGATCGGACGTTTGACTTTGATGAGAAGTTCGTCTTTGAACGACGAGAGCACGACGCGCAGTACCAGAAAGTGACGATCGACGTCTCGCGGGGCCCGTCGGGGTTTACGAAGAAGCCGAATTGCCTTGGTCACGTTCAGGTGGACTTGAACGAGGCGTTTCAGGCACAGGCAACAGGACCCATCTATCGACACTGCACCTTGATGACGTCCAATGGATCCGAGGACATGGGCGTGGAGATCCACTTTGTCCTTCACCGTCTAGTCGTGCAAAACGCCACGGCCGCGGCTGCCTCTCGTGTGCTCACAAGGTCAAGCGGGAGTCTCAATGACGATGACGATATGGACGCGTGCGGACAAATTTTCCCGGATCTGTGGTATCTTTGCTAAGGTGGAGGTGCGGAGTAATGCCGGTGCAGTGGAGCTACTGGAGAGGAAGAGATGCTCTTGCACCTGCTACTACAACCGCTGCTACAACTGCTGCTACTAGCCTGCAGTCGAATTTTGAGTAGAAGACGTCTGCCAGTATTTTTGAACGACACTACTACGACCATGAAACGAAGCTTTGGTTCGATTCGAATAGAGCTGATTCTTGACCGGCTTGACGTTGAGAAGTGCACGGAAGTAACACTTCGTTCACGTGTGTTTACTTGCTATAGAAACGTATAGTCGACCTGGCATGGCGAGGTTGTCGATTACCTGGCTCAGCTCACGTCAGGAATAAACAGGTCGTCTGTACACACATACATGCACATACATCTATCAATCCATCTGTATACACGCGCGTGTCTCTATCCCGTTTAGAAATGTACAATACAGTGCCACAACGACAACATGAACCACGTCGTCTCCGCCTCTATTTCTAACCATCGTGACTACCGTGTGACACGCTTCACATCGTACCAACTATATCTCCCCCACCCCTCCTCGGCCACAAGATCCTTGCACTTACTTAACATCGTCGCCCGTCCGCCTCATTTCTGCACCAAATGTCACGATCCAACCGTCGACCAACGTATACTTTTCGCTGCGCGCCCGCCTGCCCGCTCTCTCTCCCCTTTTATCCAAACGAGTCAGACAAATATCCAATACCAACAAAAATATCCCCCGCCTCTATTACCACCTTTTGAGCAGCTACTTTCACAATGGCGTGCCATCCCGTCCCGCGTACCCCCGCGTACCCCAACGCCGCGGCGCCGCTCGAAGACGAGTCGTTCTCGTCCACGTCCACAATGGACTCGGACTACGAGATCCCCGTCGCGCTCCAGCACCTGCACGTGTGGACGAACGAGCGCGTGTCGACGAAGGTCTCGCAGGCGCTGCATACAAGAATGAAGACGATTTGCGAATCCCAGTCGCTGCGGTTTAGCCTGCTCATGGCTACAAAGTGGAAAAACAAGGGGTACCATCCGTACAAACCGGACGCGTGGGGGTACACGACGTTGCACCGAGCTGCTAAACGAGGGGACGACGCGATGATTGCGTCGCTGCTTGCGATGTACGACGGTCCAGCGCTGGTTTTAGCGTCCATGAAGTCGCACAAACAGGAGCAAATTGCACTGCACATTGCTGCCAAGTACGGGAACCTCAGTGCCGTGCAACACTTGACAGCTCGAGAGTTTAAACCGCTCGTGAATATGCCGGATCGCAATGGCAATACGCCTCTGCACTTTGCTGCGACGTGCTCGGGCGCGTCGGCAGCTCCGGTGGTGGCTCTGTTGCTGATGCGGGGAGCAGATCCGACGATTAAGAGCAAGCGGGACGTGTTCCCGATCATTGCTCATGTGCTGACGGCCCAGGACGGAGATAATCCTGAGATTGTGCAATTACTGATGAAAAACGGGAGCGATCCGAATACTATTGATGGAGCAGGCAATACGGTCTTGCATATTGCAGTGTCACAGGGCATTTGAAAAGTAGCAGCAGCTCTTGTGAGGGAGCATGCGGGCATGACGATTCGTAACAATAAAGGTGTGATGGTGCTGGACATTTTGTCGCCGCCTCAGCTCGCGTGGTTGGCCAAGTTTATTGTGCACCCGCCCGAGTGGGTACCGTATGAAACGCAGCGCTCGTGTATGGTGTGCTCACGCAAGTTTGGCCTACTTGTGCGACGTCACCATTGCCGATTGTGTGGACGTATTTGTTGTGGCCCTTGTTCCAAGTACAAACGTCACCTCCCGTTTACGGACACGTCGGTTAAGCAGACAAGGAACCGACGACACGATTTGATGAAGGTTTGTAGTACGTGCATTACTGTGCGGGACGCTGCGCACGATGATTTATCGTGGGCAAGCACAACGGCAGATCGGCTGGTCGCGAGCGACGGTGTGATGGATTATCATGATTATTAGTCTGTGGAGAAATGTGAAAGCTGGACGTTTGATGGATGAGAATGGCGCGGCATGACGCTGGGAAAGAACGGATGGAGCTATCCGGAGTGATCATCTCGTTATCGCTATTCTCTCTCTTGATGACTACCTCGTTTTCTATAAGCTGACTGTACCTTACCAAGTTAAAAGCATCTACTGGTCTTCACACCGACTAGGTTGTGCATTTTCAAGTGGATTTTATACCGCCTCGGGCCTTCGTTACCTCGATCTGCACGTTTGAGCAGTTGAAAAGCGAAGACGAATTTGGCGATGTGTTTCGTGTAAAATCACGGTTCTCTCATGACATCTCTGCGGTCTAGCAAGTGCGGGTGAACGATGCTGACACTTTTACGAGCTCTACGTCTTGGTGCCTCAATTAAGCTGGAGTCTACATGAGTCCAAGAAGTTATTAAATCTTGTGTCAGAGAAGAAAAAAAGCAGCAGCATCGGGTTCTTGCTGCAAAGTGATACTGTAATAAGTCGGTGCTGCCATCCGCTGCCAATATACCGACGGTTGCGGTGATGTTGTAGGACTCCAATGCTGCAGCAATGTCAGATCCGGCGCAGCAGCACTCAGCTTTAGAACTAGGATCGTTCTTGTTTGCATGGTCGAGACGGATGTATCGCCTGCCTCGTACGTGTTTGGCATTGGTGTGTCATTTGTTTTCTTGATGGAGTGAGTCTTTGAAGGCGGCACCTGCTTCGCTCGATTGCAAAGAGTCGAATCGAGTGTTAACGTCCCGGAAGGCATCAGCGCGTTCAGTCAAAATGTTGTGGCATGCAATGGACGTATGCTGCGTGCGGACCACATCGACGGGCCTAAACAAGGCACGTCTATTCTTGTCTCGGCAGCGAAGCTCGATCTGGTCGGATGTTCCTGTCGGGTAGCTTTGTTTGCATTGGATAGCACGAATTTTGGCAGAAGAAGAATGTGGATGGGTCGCTGCTGGGCGCGCACCTTTGTTGCTTTAACCGGTATACTCGCTGCAGCTTTTTGCCGAGAATGCTGTGCTGTCTCGAGATAGACTTGCTTCGTAACGACTTGACAGATCGATGGCTACCGATTCACAGCTATGACAAAGGTGACCGGATAAACGTGTAAGCGACGACGTAGATCTGGACGTCGAGTATAAGGCTGCTGACTTTATGGGACCCACGGGCCTCGATGTCGCAATCCAGAGACGTCGATTGATGTCCGATGAGTAACATAGGAGCCAAACAACATCAAGATCAACTGCTTGGTTGGTGAAGCGTGTATTGTCTGTTTACAGCTGGATGATAAACAACATGAACAGGAAGGTAGTCGGCGTGGCTGACCAGACCATTCGGGCTCACACAAGGCATTCCCGTGTCCAGTAAGCCAACAAAGGAGCGTGTGCAGCTTACACCGAGTATTTCATCGACCTTGATAGCAACGGTCTTGAACCGCGACCACGAACTGAGGTTGTGAAGTCACTGACAAGCTCTCCCAATTGTTCGATCCATTCCGCGTTCTTTGGTTAGCTTCCGGGTGCACCTCGACCACATATGACAGGCAGCAATTACTACCGTTCCAGACCCTTTGACGCAACGTCAAGTACTTGGTCCCCGAATGTTGTGCTTGCCAACGTCTCCGTGACAGCCAATTTCTCGTATCCAAATCTTTTCGGCGCTCGATGAAGTCCTGTCGATGCTTTGCGTAAGTCCGCAGCACTAGCTTGTCGGCACGTTATCGTCAAGTAAAGAAGGTGGCTAGTTAGTATTTGAAGCCGTTCGACAAGCAGCCAGGATCACTTCGTTCCATGAAAATCTGGTCACAGCATTACAGAGTCCTTTGGGGCAGCGTCGACGTTAGCAATTCTTCCAGAGCCTTCAAGTTCTTTCTGCAGCCCTGTTTGAACACGCTTGTTTCAGCATATTGGACCAGGAGAGACTGCACTACTTCATTGAAACGAGAACACGAGGAGTCAAGTATCGAGTCGTTGTCTGACACAGCAAATGAACCGTATCGTACGCACAGTGTTCTTGTGCAGTACTGGTGATACGCGGATAACCACCTTCTTGCAGCGTAAGAACCTCCCTTGATTATGTTCGAAAGACCGGTACAGCAAGACCCAAGTTGCTAGCTGCCATTTTTAACTACTATCAGTATCTTTGACAGTTGCCACATCAATGCTGCATTGGTCCTAGTTGCAGTCTAATGGTTGGACGAGAGAGCGCGAGTAAGGAACCAGCTGGGATACCAGAGAAATCCCGGGAGGCAGCTGTATGGATATCCAGATGACCGGACGTGATCAAAGACAAGCCACAGATACTCATTTTTGTGCTGACTAGTACGTGGTAGTCAGAACAACCTGTTAAAATGTGCACAGCAGCACAGTACCAGTCTCTACTTGATCATTTCGGAACGTTCTCCAATTTATAATCGTTCGACAAACCACTTGTACGTGAGACGAGATGCAGGATTACATCGCAGTGAATATAGACTGGACAAGTGATTACCCGGCTAGGATAGGCACTGATTCGCACAGGATGTACTGTACCAGCTCGATAGGTATCTTGAACATCCAGTTCCCGGCATCAATCGTCGATCTTCCGTAGCCATCCATTATCGTCCACGTCATCATGTCTGACATGACCGAGACGTCATCTCCACTTCAACCTAGTCCGACCAGTTGTCAGCTCATTGCATATCATTATTACCAACCAGACCAGAATCAGCAGTATGACCCACGCGCATGGGACGTAGTACACAGCGAGCGCTCACGACACACAGAGTAGCAGTCGAGAGTATCTGTAGAGCGCCACGCGCTATTGCTAGCTTTCAAATCATTCTCACTTTTACCATACCTCAGAGTTGCCTTCCAACAAGCTCCTCTGGCCCGATCAATCCCTCTGCCAGCCAAGGGCCTGTCATGTCAACACTGCTGAAGGTCTTTCTATCTCGAGACAAAGCCCTCGTGATCCTGTGCTTGGAACTCGCGCTGCTTGCTTTGACTCACTCGCTCTTGCATTTCGACAAAGTCACGGCAGTTGAGCTAAATCTTGATCCAGATGTTGGGAAGTCCACTGTCGAGCTCGTTCAAGCGCGTGGCTATGTAGTGGAGACGCACAATGTCACGACAATAGATGGATACATCCTCTCCATGCATCGCTTACCAATGTCGTACGAAGAAAGCCAAGCAGATACCACCGACAACGACAAGGCAGACCGAAACAAACCAGCTGTTTTCGTCCAGCATGGAATGGTGGCCAGTAGTTTCGCATGGGTGTGCGACTCCCGGAACCATAGTCTCGCCTACGTGCTTGCTGATGCTGGCTACGATGTCTGGCTTGGGAATAATCGCGGCAATACGTACTCGTCCAGCCACGTTAGGTACACGACCAAAGACGATGCGTTCTGGGACTTTTCATGGGAAGAGATGGGCAAGTTCGACATGCCAGCAATGCTCAACTATGCTCTGGAGACGTCGGGACGGGAGACACTGGCCCTTGTCGGGTACTCGCAGGGGTCAACTCAGGCATTCGTTGCGTTTGCTGAAAACCAGACCCTTGCTCGATCCGTGTCCTATTATGCGGCTCTGGGACCTGTTGCCTGGCTAGGTAATACAGCGTCGAGGACGTTCAAGCTCCTTGCTCGTGCCTACTTCGACAAGGTCCTTGAGGCCTCCAATCAAGTCCAGCTCTTTTCACATAACGCGTTGCTACGAAAAATCATTCAACCGGCTGCATGCCACATGGATCCGGAATTGTGCGCCTCGGGGTTTGCACTCGTAGTCAAATCTACGGAGAACTTGAACGCATCTCGTATAGGCGCTTACACTTCAGATGTGCCCTCAGGAACTTCCGTCAAGAGCATGCGCCACTATGCCCAAAGCATCCGCGAAAACACCTTTTCAGCGTTCGACTATGGCTGCAGATGTCCTCGCATGCTTGGCATTCACCTGTGTCCGAAAAACAGGTGCATCAACAAAGTCAAGTACGGCAGCTTTGACCCACCAGATTTTTCCATCAGCAGCATGGAGTACCCTCGCACCGGATTATTTACTGGTGAAAACGACATCTTCGCCACTCGAGCTGACATCGATCAGTTACGATCTGCGTTGCCGTCCAGCACAATTGTTTACGAGAAAGAGATCAGCAGCTTTGGCCATTTGGACTTTGTTTGGGCTGTTCAAGCCAACGAAAAGCTCTACCAACCCCTGCTTAAGCAGCTTGAGCAGTACGTCGACACCGGATATTAGCATAGATGGAACAAAAAACAGAAAAAATGCCGTGTGAAAGAAGAACGATACGGACCGTTATTTCATGGGTAAATATGCCTTGAGCGTGACGCGGTGCGGCGAATCGCACCAACGAGTATGCTTAAACAATCAAATCAGTGTACCCCACTGATCTAGCCAGCTCCTGCACTTTCGAGACTTCGTTTTTGCGATTGAATTGCGTCAGCATCGATATCAAATCTTCATACATTTCCACCTCAAAGCGCGGAGTCTCGGGTGGCACGCCCTGGTGTAACAGCACAAATGTCCACACAAACTCCGAAATCTCGCCGTCCGAGTGACAACGCATCATCAACGCGTACAACTGCTTCGATGAGAGATGGTAGCCTTCGCACTCCATGTTGTACGCAATATGCAGCGTGCGCTCAATCAAACCAATCGTGGTACCGAGATCAACCAGCGAGATATACAGCCCTTCTGGGATCGCCAGCTCGTGTGCACTCAGCTCACGAAAGAGCGAGAAACACATATCGATACCGCACGACCCGTACAGTGCGTTGAGGACGTAGTCAAAGAACATCCTGTCGGTAGCAACACTTTGACTAGCCATGTTTCGTAAAACGTCTCCCACAGCCTTCAAGTCACCGCGAGATGCATGAATGAACGCGACAGTCGTGAATGCCTTCACATCCTGGACGATACCATGCTCTTCCATCGCACCGATGAGCGCAACAGCATTGTCTGATTCGCGACGGCGCATATAGATGGACAGCAGCGACGTGAACACCTGAAGATTCGGTGTTAGTTTCCACTCAAGAAACACATCCATGAGATTAAACACCTCCTCGATCGAGGCGTTGCGGTGACTCTCCACCATCTCGAGCATCGTAATATGGTCGGGCACTATCGATGGGTTGTTCAGCATTTGCGAGAACAGCTCCTTAGCTTGGTCCGGTCTATTCGTAGCGGCAAAACAGCCAAGCGCATCGTTATAGTTTTCTATCTCTAGTGTCCAGGCACCTGCAAGCTTCTGTTCTGTCCAGCATACCCCGTCCAACACTTCTTCAAGGAACACTGGATCCAAATGCTTGTGACAATAACGAATCGCTGAACCGAATCCAGCACTACGAGCCACACCTCGAGCTACCATCCCGCGGAACACATCTTTAAACGTGGAGAAATCCTCGATCGCCATACATGCTTTCAACACGTTAACGTATATATTTTCATCAGCTGGCAGCACTTCATCCACGATGCAAACCCTCTCTGCAGCTTCGTCGATCGCGTCGTCCACCGGTAAGCCGTCCCCAGCACAAACGAGTCTCTCTCGTGTGCTTTCCATCACTTCATAACAATGCAACGCCAGCGAGTATTCCTCAAGCTTCACACAGCAGTGAATCGCAGCTCCAAAGCCTCGCTCGAGCACTCGTGTCCTCACTTTCTCCACCTTGCCTCCTGCTGCACGGCACGTTCCCTCCACATAGCCCAAAAACACGTGCACCACATTCCTCGGACTTTGCTGCGCGTACACACTTGCTTTAAACAGTTCAAGGAACCCTTGTTGCTGGAAATCTCGCACTGGATCGAACGCAGCACTAGCAAAATACGCGCGTGCAAGCGCCAGCACTTGACCGTGCTTTTTCTTGTGCATCATCTTGGCCATCAAGTGGCCAACCACCGATGGCGGCATCAGCGCTTCACTCTGCCCGCTCCACCCCGTCGTCAATGTCTCGTCTGTAGTAGTAGTAGTACCGGAGCGAATCTCCGACCACAACGTCTGCTGGTACAGCAGCAGCTCGTGAGCAGCTGCAAACATCTTGATATTGGCACAGCCATTGACCACGTCTACGAGCACGCGAGCCACAAATTGCGGCCCGTATCTCCGCTTCAACTGTCTCAAGAGCTCCTGCATCTCATCTGTTCGAAACCCGCGTAAAGAACGCTGTCGTAACACCGTAAAAAACAAATCGGTCCACATGGGTACACTTGCATTTTCACGACTGAAACTCGCGATTAGACCCAAGAGCTCCGCTGCCCCGCGCTCGTCTCGAGCCTCCAGTCGTCGCTGCAGTGCCACGTTCCACGTCCGGACGTCAATCGTCGCCAATAGCGCCGTCTCGTCAATGGCGCGCAACGCGCGACAAGTGGCTACAAAAGTCGTGGGCGGCGTTTGATTGGACAATAAAACGTTCGATTGGTTCGAACCGCGGAGCGTTTTTCTTGGCAGCGTCTGATTGACTGGCGACCGCGCGCGCGGAAGCAACGTCGAAGCACGTGGCGAAGACCTATCTCGTCGACGCGGCAACACACAGTCCTGTGTAGTAACAGCAACGGCGCAAAAGAACCGCGTCGGTGACTGCCACATCCCTGCTCGCTGCCACACCCGACGCAGCATCTCGAGCCGTTTGTTTGTTTGAAACAAACGAGAAGTTAGTGTTTGGTGTCGTCCACACCAACGTCGACCTTCGTCACAAGAAGGTCGTATTTAGTGTCCACCACATAAACTGACTCGTCAGCACAGTCATGACTGCGTCCCACACGAGGTAAGGCCGTCTCCCTCTCTCTCTCTCTCTCCCTCTCGCTCTCTCTTGCTAACGCTCTGCATAACTAACATGCTCCGTCTCTCTCTCTGTGTATCTCTTGTGTCCATTTGTATAGCAAGTTTCGTCACGTAGAGAGCACGCGACTCGCCCCTGCGTCCCGAGTCTTGACGCACTTGCCCGTGTCTATTCCAAGTGCCAGTTCTGAACGTCCCGCTCTTGCTGCGACGTCCTCTCAATTTGCATTTGTCCAGTCAACAGATACTTATGGCGGCTCTGTCCAGGTGGAAGCTCTGAGTGGGATTGACGCAGCTGGGAAACAGAGTCAGGAGTCGAAAGAGACGCGGCCGCTTGTCGTGCACGCACACGAGACGGGACGCGTGACAGCTGTGGCTTTCTCACGTTTTCGTGAAGACCTGTTACTCTCTGCTGGAGATGCTGTGGCGACGGTGAAGCTCTGGCGAGTGGGGTCACCGGGTGAGAGAATGGACGAGCTCGTGACACCTGTGGCGGTGTTTTCTCATGATACAGCGGGTAGTGTAGTGGGTATTATGCCGCATCCGACGGCTGAGTCGGTCTTGGCCACGTACTCGAGACGAGGAGTGCTGAGACTGTATGACGTGCATGCTGAGACGATGAGCTTGGAGAGAGCAGTGGGACAAGGCGCTTCGTTGACGTCTGCGGACTGGACTTGGGATGGTCGTGCTGTGATAGCGGCGACGCAGGACCGAGCTGTGAGGATGGTGGACCCGCGTGAGCATCCGACGTCGATGGTCGAAGTGCCAAAGGCACATTCAGGTACACGACCCGTGGGTGTGCTATGGTGTGGACGGACGCAGCATTTTGTCACGTGTGGAAGTGACGCGTTGATGCAGGAGCGAGAGTTCAAGCTGTGGGACCCTCGACGCATGGCCAAGTGCGTACATCGAGAAAGGGTGGATGCAGGAGGTGGTGGCCAATTGTTTCCGCTCTACGATCCTGATGTGGACCTCTTGTTTGTGCTTGGCAAGGGAAGTCGCAGTGCCAGAATGTTTGAGGTAGACGTGACGCGCGCCCCTTATGTGCATGCACTAAACTGCAGCACATCGAGCGACACGACACTTGCAGCGACGCTTCTACCCAAGTCAGTCTGTGATACGAACGTGTGTGAAGTTGCGCGCGTGTTAAATCTTAGTACGAGCGGAACAAGTGGTGGCGCGAGCTGCGAAGTCATCAGCTACCGAGTTCCTCGCAAAGAGGCGACGTATACGTTTCAAAGCGACTTGTATCCCGACACGTTGTCAAAAGAAGCTGCAATAACGTCTGAGGAGTGGCTACGGGGACAAAATGCTGATCCTAAGCTGGAGGCCGTGACACCAACTGTAAAGGGTGCCGATGATATGGTTGAAAGTGTGTTTGGACGTCCAACAGCAAGTGTGCCTGGTCGGGGAGCGCCAACAACTAGTGCCGCGACCGCAAGTAGTGGTTGGAAAATTTCAGGTTGGGGGCAGGCATTGTCATCATCGGCGTCGTCGAGTGCACCATCAAACTTGGCGTCCGATGCCAGGACAGGCTGGCGATCAAGTATGAGAAAGTGGAACGAGCCAGAGCACAAGACTGAGACAAACTCTCTTGGACAGACACAATGGAGTACTGGCACCACTTGGAATGCTACTGCTAGAGCAACTGAGTCGGCGGTTGCCCATGATAGTTCCGACACCACACATGCGACTTCACGTGTTGCAGCGACGGATGCATCCGAAGCATTAATGACAAAGTCTGACGAATCTTCTCCCACAGCTGTTGCTGCTACGACGCCTGACGCGCTACCTATGGGAGAAGATCCGACCACGACCATAGATTCGGTCGAGCTGTCGGACAAAGCTCGACGTCTGGGTGCCAAATATGGGCACAAGCTGAAGTACGTGCAAGGCAAGGAAGCACCACGCAATGACGTGTTTTACTTTGGTGATAAGCGCGCCGCGTTTTCCACGCAAGCGTCACCTGTGATTGCTGCAAGCGCGACTTATTGGGCAGCACCCATTGTTGGTGCAGGTGGGCCCGTACTTGTAGAAAAGCTTGGTGCTACTGGAAAAGCACAGCATGGCGCTGTGTCAGTGCTTAACGGACAGAAGGCCATGGTGTCGGCACTGGCATTCAATCCTTTTGCCGACAACGTGCTTGCGACCGGTTCAGCTGACTCCACCATTCAGCTTTGGACTCTTCCGCAGACTAAAACGGACGCATCTGATGCGCCAAGGGATCCCTCGCTGACACTATCAGGGCATACAAAGGGCGTGCGAACACTTCAGTTCAACCCGACAGCGGCGGACGTCTTATGCTCAACAAGCCACGACCTCTCGTTGCGCTTTTGGGATGTCGAGACAGGGCATGAGAAATTACGTCTGGAGCGCAAGCTGGACGACATCGCGTGGAACATGGCTTTTAGCAGTGACGGTGCTCTGCTAGCCACAGCAAGCCGCGCTAAGATTGTGCGTGTATTCGACCCTCGCCAGTCTGACCGTGCGGTAGTTACGATCGGTTGCGGCCACGAGAGCAACAAGCCGCAGTTTGTGACATGGGTGGATCTGACGCGTTTGCTGACGATTGGCGTGAACGAACGGAGCGAGACGCAGGTCAGTTTCTGGGATCCACGCAACTTGGTTGAGCCCGTAGGCACGCCGGCGTTAGTTGGACCAGCGGCAAGTGCGGGTAGCACTACAACGCCACTCCCGTTATACGACTCAAGTTCGCGCTTACTGTTTCTTGTGGGCACTGGAAGTCGACACATCTGGAGTTACGAAGTTGACCCCATTGCTGCAACGGTGCAACCGAATCTGCCTTTCATGATGACCGGTACGGATACCATTGGCGGTGTTGCACTTCTTCCAAAAAAGACATGCAACGTTCGCGATGTCGAACTGGCGCGATTGCTTGTCGCAACGCCCAACGTCGTGGAACAAGTGTCGTTTTTTCTTCCGCGAGCACAAAAGCTGAAGGATTTTTTCCAAGATGATGTCTTTGGCTTGGTTCCGAAGCAGGAGCCATCGTTGACTGCCGCCCAGTGGTTTGCAGGCGAGCCCGGAGCTCCTTTGTACGAGTCCTTACAACCTCCTGGTACGTTGCAAGTGCCAAACATAGGCACGATTGCTGGTGTTGAGTTTGCTGATCTTTGTCTCGTGTACGTACTAGGTATGGTGCCACTTTCGGAAAAGCTAGAGGACGTTGCGCCTCCACGTCCTAAGACTCTAGATTTCCAGGCGCGCAGACGAGAAGCGGAGGAGAAAAAGCGTCAAATGACCGACCAGTTTGCTCGGCTCAGTGTAAGTAGCTGACTTACAACACTCGTGATTCTGTGACACGGAGCTGACTTGGCGTGCTGATGCAACCAACCATGTAGACTCTTGCCACACAGCCATCATTACATTTTGATCGTTATACCGGGGTCGATCCACCTGCACCTCAAATTGTCGAGGACGACAGCGACGACGACTGGGACTGAAACGCGGTGAAGGTAAGTGGTTGGAGGAACATTTTTGCGAGAGACCCCCTTTCATGAGCACAGGTCTGACATTTCTAACTATATTGTACAGCTCTAGTCGCAAAAACTTTCTCGCATCAACTTTCCTGTTGATGCTTCTCCCCACAATGCAGATAGCCGGGAGCAAACGTTGCCGACACTGGAATTTGTCTCCACTTTGGTCTGGCAATAGACTCGCCCGATCCAGCTCGACCCGCAGACACTAGGATAAAAAGTGAGCCGCATGCTACCGTGCAAAACTCTCATGAAGTCGCCGGCACACTCGTGTAAAGTACTTTGGTTCCTGTCGTGTCACCAGCTCGATTTCCTTAGTTACAGCATCACACGACACCTATCCGGATACACGAGCAACAGAAAAGCACCACATCTGTTACGACACGCCTGTCGAGGAAAACATAATTGCAGTACGGCAAAACATACCTGTCCATGAAGCACCTGCACAGCCGTGTGGTAGTCGGTATACGGGAACACAGGGAGGAGAGAGAATCCCACGCTAAACTTGGCACCTTCAGTACCAACACGCGAAGCCATGGACGGGAACCTGAGAAAGTCAATCCAAAGTGTGCTACCCTCTTCGTCATAATGCATGTCGAAGCGGGTCGACAGTTCACGCAATTCTTTCAACAACCGGTAAGAGCGGTTGATAAAGTGTTCCAGGACCTGCAACTTGGACAGCGTGTAACCATAGTTTCTATCTCCCAGATCAGATTCGTCTGCGATTCGGGAAATGTAGTGAGGATCCAGCAACAGCCGCTGTAGCACCAGCACTACATCACTTTCGTAGGGAAGGTACGTGTGCTGTTCCTTGTGCTTGAGAAACTCGTGAGTCTTAATCGAAGTGGACGCCTCGCCCATTGACGAAGACCCCACATGGACATCCACGCAAATCTCGACATCAAACAACACATCTTCGTATCGAGCGCTTAAAAGGAGATGCAAGGTTGTTGCCTCACAAATCTTCCACACACACATGCTCTCCTGGATTGCAAGCATTTCCTCCGTCGCCAGCACATCCTCTTCAAGCTGTGATGCTGCTGCTAGAGTCACGGGCTCCAGCTCGGCAGCCCGTCCTTCGAGAACTTTCAGACGACTTTGGAGCACTGACTCCTCTAGTGACAATGATGAACACTCCTTTTCCAGATCACTCACGGCAGTCACGTATTCAGCATGAGCACCCTGTTGCTCTTCGATTGCATCCAGAAGAAGAGCTATTTGTTCTTCGCGATCGATCATCTCCTGTATAGCACTTAGTTCATCTTGACGCTTCAACGTGTCAGAAGACACACTGTCTTTCAGCGATTTCACGTCATTTGCCAACGCATTCGCACTGACAGCCAAGCCATTGGTGAGCTGTTTTTCCACTTGTGCTTGCAGCTGGCACCAACCAGTTCGAGCCACCATCACTTCCATTGCATATAACTTCTGGATAGCTTCCCGACCTGTATCGTCTAGAATGTCTGGACTAAAAACTGCTGGAGCCTTAATGTCAAGCAGTGACGACAGCTCTTCAGCCACGGCTCCGGACCACGATGAGACGTCCCGAGTATGGCGGTCAACCACCTCCGAACATGTGTCATACGCGCATGCAAGCTCCGCATTCTTTGACACCTGATCGTTGAATGATGCACCTTCCTCTCCAAAGAAAGCATCGCACATCTCCACCAGCACATCTTCTTCGTTCAAAGTGATGGATGAAAAGAGTTCTTTCATCGTGATCAAACGAACAGGAAGTACTTCGTCTGGCACTAGCTGCTGGGAGTTGGTTCCACCATCAGTACTAACTCGGTCAAACTTCGCCTTCAGATTGACTTGAAGAGATTTTGCACTAGCAGCGTACTCTTCGTCGCTCTCATCAGAATCAAGACTCATCATACTCTGGCCCCGAGAAGAAGTCACGGTTTCGTCCTTTTCTTGGATCGGGTCCAGAGCGGTATCTTGACCGCTCAAGCTGAGCAAAAGACCACCAGCCTGGCCGTCCTGACTACTGGCCCCAGCCTCATTGGCCAAGTCGCCCAACGACCCAGGAAGATCATGAAGATCAGGCTCTGGCACTGATTTAGCTAGCTCATACATTGACGCTTCGGCAAGGAGGTGACCCAAACTATACTCGGCCGTGTCTTCATCGCGAACTTGATCCGTCGCTAGTGTCGATTGCTTTTCCTTGATATCGACATCACGTCCCAGCATGAAAGAGTACTCGCCTGTGATCTCCATGTCCTCTCCGGTGTCCGAAGATGCCGATGAGTCTACATAAGGCATGCGGCCGGTATTTGTTACGGCATTTGCGCTCAAGAAAGACTGATTTCTTGTTGAAGACGACGAGTCAGCACCTGGGTTTTCGGTTGCAGCAAACGTCGTTGGTACAGCAGGCCCCGAAGTTGAAGTACGACGAGTAAAATTAATGGTCTGACGCCTACGCCGCCGAGCTTCAGCGTGAGAATCGAGAGGACTGTAGCCTCGCAAACTTTGTCGACGACGATTTTTGTCGGTTAGTTTTTGCGACAGATTTCTCCGAGATTGCAGCAGATCAAACCCTGACTTCTTAACGTTGGCAGCCTGGTACGTCCTTTCTTTCCGAAGCTCTTCCTCATCGAGTGAGTCAGCCTCATCGAGAATAGATGAGTTCAAGGACGTTTCTGCGTCGTCATCCGGCTCTTCCTCGGACGATACCCGCGGCTCCAGCGGAAACAGACGCGAAGCATCTTTCGCCAGCATAGGCGTCATTGACGTAGAAGGTGACCCGTAATTGAACTCCGCACCTTGTGACGGACCAAAATTAACCGACTTGTTTGGTGTTGTCTGTACAGCGTCGTGACTATTCCGCCGCATCTTTCGTGCGCTTAAAATTCCTTTCAACGGCGTCCTGGTCCGGGGATCACCAGGAGGAGGTGAAAACAACGATGATTCCAAAATATGGGATGGTGCGGACTTGGCGAGTAAGCTGAGGTCGCTGATAGGTGCTAGTTGGTGATCCGTACCTGCAAAACTTTCCTGAGCGCTCGTATGCAAAGACGAGTCTATGTCCATTGACTCCATAGTTTGCTCGTCGTTCACATGCCGGAAATCGTCGTTGCGGCTCCCTGCACAAGCGATTGAGTCACTGTCGCGCTTTCGGTACAATTTTTTACTTAGCTTAGCCGTGTTCTCCTTTCCGGCTGAAGAAGATCCGGCCGCACGAGTCAACTCGAGTAAACCGTGTTCATCAATCGTTAGTCGACGACCACCCTCTTGGCCCAGCTGCTCTTTCAGCACGACCAATGCATCGCTTGGGTCGACAGTTGTCCGTCGCTTCGAGTAGCTCTGCGTAAGCGATCTCGTAGCCTGGATCGGTTTCGATGGAGACGGCAACGCCCCGCTCTCCACCGCTATCACGGGCGACAGTGGCTTTCTGCACGCAGAATCGTGCGACAGACTTGGCATGCTTTTTCTCCCGCTCTCCGTTGATACTGCAGCCGGCTCACCGTTCTCCTCCACTCGAGTCGACACCTTTGTACCTCCCTCTACCGACGTGTTCGACACAACTGGCGTCTGTATATTCAGCTCATCTGTCTCCAACGATTGCGTGTCCCGCTCCACTTCAGCTTTCACCTCTGGAGCACCAGTACTCAAACTCGCTGCCTCTTTTTGCAGCGCTGCAACCACTAGTGCAGCTTCCGTGGGATCCAGCGTCGTCCTCCTCTCAACTCCTTCCTGCTCGAGCAAAGACGACGCCACTTTCAAATATCCAGTCAACCCGTCCGCCGAAACGTTTTCGTCCATCCATAAGCTCTCATTGCCTCGGTCACTATCCACAGCACACGACAGCATCTCGGACGCCACCGGCCTTGACTCTGAACCACTGAACGTCTTCTCAGACGTCGGTACAGCAGCCTCGCTCGTTTCCAGCTCTCCCTCCTCCTCCTCCTCTTTCTCCGTCTCCTTCAACTGCCCCTCCACGTCCTTCAGTACCGTCGCCAGAGCCTCAGGACTCACCGTATCTCTCCTCCTCTCCCCACCAATTCGTCCTGTCTCTGTACTCTTCAGCAGCGCCGCTCGAGACGGCGATAACGTCCGTCGTCTTGAGTCACTCGACCTGGTCTCCAGTCTTTCGTCCACCACATCCGACGTACGCTCTTCCAGGACCTGCTCCCTGTCCTGTGCTGCTTGCCTCCCTCTTCCGTCCACTACAGGCATCCATTCGTCCTGCGATTGGTCCAGCGTAGCCACTGCAGGGCGCGATGAAGTGGCTACAGCGGTCGCTTCGGCGTCGCTGTCGCCCATGCTGTTATTTTTGTGTGAATCGGGGGCACTTTTTGTACGGTTCGTGCACGCGAGTGAGTCAGCGATTGGGTGTGATTTCGATGTTGTGACTCGAGTCACTTCCGCTTGGAGGATACACGCTGGAGAGAGGGGGGGGTACACTTTCGCCGATCCTCGATGTGTTAAGTGGTGTGAAATACATAATGTACCCATCGACTTGAAGCACTGGCTGTGCGTAGCTCGTCACACTTGAATAGCTGCTCGAGACGGCAGAGCGACGAGACAATGGCAGCTACAGGCGACGCGACGAACGAGCGAAAGGCCAAGAAAGCTGCACGTAAAGCTGCGAAAGTTGCTGATGAACCTGTGGTGGAACTGGAGACGGATCACGTATTGAAGAAGAGCAAGAAGGCGAAGAAAGAGAAGAAGAAGCTCAAGCGCAGTCGGGAGGAGACGGTGACGCGGATAGAAAGCTCCGTACCGCCTCTGAAACAACACAAGAAACAGAACAAGAAGCAGCAGAAGAAAGAGAAGGACGTGGCACGTACGACGGACTTTTCGGAGGGACCGTACCAGCAACCACCAGCTACAGATGGCAGTTTTAAAAAAGCGTTTTATACCGAAGGCAGTGAGACGGCCAAGATGACGAATGAGGAAGTCTCGGCTTTCCATGAAGCGAACCAGATGATCCTCAGTGGCAACGCGTGTCTGTACCGCCCTGTGCTTAGCTTTCAGGACGTGACGTTTGACTCGAAGTTCATGGACACGACCAAGGGCTTTGACAAACCCACTCCGATTCAGAGTCAGTGCTGGCCTATTCTTGCCTCGGGACGCGACATCATTGGCATTGCTGAGACGGGCTCAGGAAAGACATTGGCGTTTGCTCTCCCGGGGTTGATCCACATTGCTGCCCAGCCAGCAGTCTCGTCGAAGTTCCCTGGTCCACGCATGCTCGTTGTAGCACCAACACGTGAGCTTGCTATGCAGAGTTCTGCGGTCATTTCGGAAGCAGGCAAGAAGTGTGGACTCAAGAGTGTTTGCATTTACGGTGGCGTGCCTAAACATACACAGAAGAAGGCGCTGCGTGATGGCGTGCACGTCGTGGTGGCAACACCTGGTCGTCTAAAAGATCTGATCGAAGAGCGGTGCTGCAATTTGTCCAAGGTCACGTTTGTCGTGCTGGACGAAGCTGATCGGATGCTCGACGAGGGGTTTGAAAAGGACATTCGTGCAATCATTGGCAGCTCGCATCCAGAACGTCAGATCGCAATGTTTAGCGCGACGTGGCCACAATCAATCCAGAAACTTGCCCACGAATTTCTTACGGATCCCGTGAAGGTGACGATCGGCTCAGATGAACTTGCTGCAAGTCACAACGTGACGCAGCTTGTAGAGGTGATTGATGACCGCGCCCGGGATGCTCGCGTCCACGCGCTATTGCAGAAATACCACTCGAGTCGCACGAACCGCGTGCTGCTGTTTGTCTTGTACAAGAAAGAGGCTGATCGCGTTGAACGTTTACTGCAACAGCGTGGCTGGAATTGTGCCGCTATCCATGGTGACCGGAGTCAACAGCAACGCTCCGAGGCTGTTGAGCAGTTTAAATCTGGCGAGGTGCCTCTGTTGATTGCAACGGATGTTGCTGCTCGTGGTCTCGATATCCCTGGCGTCGAGTACGTCTTGAACTACTCGTTCCCTCTGACAATCGAGGATTACGTGCATCGTATTGGCCGTACCGGCCGTGGTGGTAAAAAGGGAACGGCTCATACATTCTTTACTGCGAACGACAAGTCGCGTGCCGGTGAGCTGGTGAATTTGCTGCGTGAAGGCAATCAGGAAGTACCAACTGATTTGACCAAGTTTGGTACGCATGTGAAGAAGAAAGAGCACAAGATGTACGGGGCTTTCGCCAAGAACATTGACGTCACGAAAAAGGCGACGAAGATCACCTTCGGTAGTGATGATGACGAGTAGAATTACCCGTAAAGTTTTGAGTGAACTGCGATCGATATTGCTAGGTTAGATCCGCGTGAAGGAAGTATATGTTGTACTTGCTAGTTCCTGTCATAGCTTTTGTTGATCGCGCTGAAAAGCGAAAGAAACTGGCATGGAATCCCATCGAAATATCATCAATGCTTTGGCCATCCTAACGCTGTCTCTGTCGATTCACGACAATGCCAGTGAAACACGGAGCTGGCATGCTACCATCATCGAGTCCATATTCATTTCCATCCGTCTTCTCCAACTACACAAGTAAAAACGCATCATCACTCAGTATCACACGACTGGCTGGCTAGTCATCACTCGAGTAGTCATCCACCAGCTTCGCTATTGTACTAGAGTCTCCAAGTACTCTAAGAGCATCGTGCTCAATCTCCCGTTGCCGGTCGGTTGCAACATCTGATTCACGATCGTCCCTCGCAGCTTTGGCCTTAACTTTAAGTCCCACACAAGTCCCGATCCGACTAGTCTTCCTCTTCTTAGTCCCCACATTCTTCTCCGCCGTCTTTAACGTCCGCTTCTTGGCTTTCGGCACAACCACCACCACTGGCTTGATCATCTTAGGAGACACCAAAGGCTTCTGTAATCCCACAAGCTCCGGCACAGACGTCTTCCGAGCCTGCACTTCCAGCGCTTTCGAGCGGAACGCCTGCAGCGCTGCGGCCACCGACCGTCAGTCCCTGTCTATCTACCTCTCCATCCATTTCAGACCCAACCCCTACCGTTTTCGCGCTCCCGTTGCTCCCGATCCGTCGCTTCTTGCTCCAAAAGCGTCTGCTCCACAAGATACAACCGGTCCGACGGGTCCAGCAAGCCCCGCTCGCCGTCTTGCACTGCGTTCGCGTCCGTGACCACCATCTCCCGCTCCGACTTCGTCAGCGTGTCCACGTCCTTGAACTCGGTGCGTTTGGGGCGATCTCCGCCGTCCATTGCCAGGCGTCGGAGCGCATCCGAGGCCTGATTCGCGGGATGCCAGGACGGGACGTCCATTGGATACTGTCGGCAGCTGGTGAGCTCTGTCGACATGGGTGCAGAAGAACATAGAGGACCTGTCAGCATCGATATACTGGTAAATCTGAGTCGATACTACCGCACTTATTCAAATGTTGTCAGATTGGATACACTGTCGAACGACATCATCGACGCGTCCGTCGTGATCGCGTCGTTCGATTAGTCATTCCGTCATTTGACGTTTCGCCAGGAGCTCTTTTCGATCGTGTCCAACATGACGTTATTACCGTCTCTTCTATTGTCACTTGCCGTGCTGTTTTGTATTGCTGTTTCTGCAGCTGCAGAGCCGTCAGTCGAGATCAATGGATGGTACCCGTGCTCGCAGAGCTCTCTCGTGCCTGACCATGCGGACGAAGGGCACTCGGATATGTACTACATGGAAACCTCCAGCTCTACCAGCGGTAGTCGCACAAAACGGAGAGCAGTGGCGGTGGTGGAAACAGAGCAGCAGCAGGGATCGTCTCTGCCTTTTGTACACCAGTCATTTGACCGGCTCTATGCTCGGCGCTACCATGAGAACGGATCGAAGCAGCAGACGACACAGCACCAGGGGAAGTCGAAGCAGGAGCAGCACAAGTACAAGAGCTATGATGGAACTGTTGCAAGTGCACCTGCTGCTGTTCAGTACGAGTGTGCCGAGTTTCGTGTACCCATGTGTTACGACACGGTGTGTCAGAGTAACAACACGATTGACGTGTTTGTCAAGCGCGTGAAAGCTACAGCGAAATCGGCCGATGGTCAGAAAGAGAGGGCGCTGTGGGTGCTGCAAGGAGGTCCTGGTGCTTCGTCAACGGGCGTTGAAGATCTGATGGAGATCATGTTTACGCAGTTGGAGCAACAAGTTAGTATCTACACTTTTGACCATCGAGGCACGGGACGCAGTGCTAGGTTGCAGTGCCAAGCAGCACAAGCAGGGGGCTTGGGTAGTCCTGGCGGTGCTTCGATTCGACTGGATGAGCTCCCAGCCTGTATGGATGACATTCGGTTCCAGATTGACAACCAGACTGCTGCGTTTTCCGTCACAAGCGCGGCAAAAGACTTGGCAGCTGTTATTGACTATGAACTCAGTGACCAGGATGTCTTTGTTTACGGACTCAGCTACGGCACGTACTTGGTCGAGCGACTCATGCATTTCACACCAGCAAGCGTGCGTGGATTCTCAGTGGATGGTATTGTATCAGAAAGTGGCGACTCTGTCGAGACGAGGTCGACATTTTCAAACTGGGACTATGATGTCGGTGTCGTTGGCGATCGATTCCTTGCTGCTTGTATGGCTGATGAGTTTTGCAACGGCAAGTTCCCCAACGTCACGGACCTTTCGTTGTTCGTCCATGAGCTGTACGATAAGCTAGATGCTGCTGTCGCTGACGAAAGACGAGGCATCAACGCCTGTGCCGACGTGCTGACCAAGAATGGCACGAAACCTTCTTACTTGCTGCGTGCTGCTTTCGGCAATTACCTCATGTCCGAGCTCTCGCGAACTGCAATCCCCGCGGTGATCTATCGAGCGTCTCGCTGTACGGATCACGATGCCGACGCTCTTGCCTACTTTGCCGAAAAGTATCTTGATTCCTTGGAGGACGATGGCTTTGGAGATTCCAAGCCGGAGATGCTACTATTTGACTCGGACATGCTCTACTACTTGATTGTTTTCTCCGAGATGTGGGAATTCCCCACGCCTGACAAGGCGACGCTTATGAAGTGGTTTGAGAACTCGACAATGGCGTCGAACAACTATCTGTCACTCCCGTATTACTGCTTGTTTACGGGTAGTCGCGAGCACGCTTGTCAAGAACTGATTCATCTCCCTGTAGCTCGGCCTTTGGTATACGAGCGTGACCAATACTGGAACAAGACTAGTGAATTGCCCGATGGTGTGACGGCGTTGCTCATGACAGGCGGTATGGATCTGCAAACGCGTCGTATGTACGGCGAACAAGAGTACGAGATGATGGCCGGCGAGCGCATGCTCGTGAACTTTGACGACGCTGGTCATTGTACAACTTTTACAACTCCAACGAATGATGGTGGCAGGACTTGTGGCGTCCGCATCTTGACATCCTACGTGAAAGAAAACGGCGTGCTCGAAAAAGTGGACACGAGCTGCATGAAATATCTCAAGCCTATGCAGTTCTCAAACGATCTGTCCAACGCACACGAATTCTTTGGTACGGACGATCTGTACGAAGATCTCTGAAGACAGTGTGACAAGGTCGAAGAAATCGACGATCGTGTGCAAGCGATACGAGACGATGGCAACAATGTCATCTTGAATGAGTTCACTCAGCAACGATGACTGTAATGCTATCGTAGTAGTGCGTGATGGAGGCTAAGCAGCTGTGGTGCTTTGTTCGAGGAGATTGTGACCATGGATATCAAACAGATCTGACGCTTTGAAACCTTCAAGCGAGTACAGAGCTGGTTTATCGAGACAAGGTCTGCATGTTAGCATGGAGTACAAGCACGTTCGGTACAGACACCACTTGAATTGAACACAGTTTCGCGTACGAGCAGCAAAGCTTTATGCATTGGGTTCTCATTATTCTCCGTTGATCCTGATCGACCTCACTCACTTTGGCGTGCCCGTGTCTCTAGTTGAAGTCAATCTTCGATTGTAATGAGAACCTGCAGCTCCTCGGGAAGTCCTTGACTGCTCAAGTGAAGTTCACGCATTACTTCGCAGCTGATGACAACCAAAACGACCACCCCAATCACAATCAAAACCGCCACTTCCCCCAGCGATAACGGGACAACCACATCTTTGCCATCGCTCTCCAAGTCTTGCACATTCCCGTCCGATGCTTCTTTCTCTTCAATGGAGAAATCCATCGCCATGGTTTCGTTCTCCCATCCATCCAGGCACTTGGTCGTGAAAAGATGCGCGAACCATCTTGCTGCTGGACATGGAACGTGATGAAGTCCCTTTGTCGACAAAGAAGTGGAGTGGAGTTTGCAAGCGTCCCGATCGTTGATAGCTGCAAATGACCATGCAGGGAACCCAATGATAGGGATATCGTCTTCCACGGTAGCTTTGTACACCCGTTCCACTAGAGATTGGAACAAATGCAATTGATCCAATGTACTGGACTCGCCACTTGCACACGATCCGTTGTCAGTCAGCAAAATCTCCATCAACGGATCCTTCTCATGCAGCCACTTGATGGTATTGAAGTAGTCATCAAGGTGACCATCTAGGTCCAAAAACTTTGTGCTGGTTGTAGAAGATAGACTTGCACCACTGCTCGCTCGCGTATCGTCAATTTCTTGCTCACCAGCACGTCCTCGTTGCAAGTTGAACCCATTGAACATCATCACATCGTAGGATCCCTTAACTAGTGCCGCTTCTTCCGAACTAAACCGTGGCAATTGTCGATCACCTGCACGTCTACGCATACTCTTCGAGTAGTCTCCAGTCACCAATGGCGTCAAGAACCAATCGAGACTGAATGGGATCGTAGGCTCATCGACTGGGTAACCCCGTTCGGCATTCAGTATCATGCCAATGCGAGCACCAGCTGCAACACCACTCGAGTTTCCTCGCTTCAGGTCACGGAAACTCGCCACCGCTCTTGCATGTGCCAGCAGCACGTGGTGAACCACCACCTCGTTCGCATCCGTTAATGACGAGTTGACCCCATTGGACAAGTTCTCGTAGCTGTAGTCTCCATTCTTGATTAACGTCCATGGCTCGTTGAATGTCGCCCAGTACTTGACGTGCCGTCCAAACTCTTCAAACACGAGCTGTGCAAAGTCTCCAAAGTGTGCCACAATAGCTGGATTAAGCCAGCCACTTGGCTCCGCTAGACTTGTCTGCAATGCTGAAGGAAGCGTCGACTCGTAGAGCGTGACGATCGGCTCGAGTCCTCGAGCTCGAAGGTCGTCAAGTAGCACCCGATAGAGTGCAAGTCCTTGAGGGTTCCGCTCCATTCGTCCAGTTGCTGCATTCCAGCGCATAACCCGCGTCCATGAGATGGAAAATTGCACGGACGAGAGCCCCAAGTCACTCATGAGGTGCCCTTCTTGGCTAAATCTCTGGATCAAATCGTCCTTCGTGACGTCAAGAGGGAAGCAGCCAAACTCGTTGGTGAACTGGGTACTGGATCCGTGGCTGGAGACGTTATACTTGTCAAGCGTAGCACCAAAGAGGAAGCTGGACGGGAAGCATCGCGCGGTTGATGGCGCGGATAAAACACCGCTGAAGGGGGACAGAACTAGACAAAGAGTCCAGAACATGCCCAGCAGCAGCAGCAGCATCGAAGTACCAACCAACCAGTTAATTGAATGAGAACCTCCCTGTCAGCAGCAGTAGAATAGCTTGGTCGAGACGACGTTTATCGGGAAAGTATCAGATCTTCGAGTCCGTATGTCGCAACGGGTCGCACGGGGGGAGCGACAGCCGCGCGGTTAATTGGTCGAGTGAGTTCGTTTCGTTCGCCTGTGCTTTCAACCGTCCAGCTGCTGCACTTCCTTGCGGCTTTTTCTGGTCCAACAAGTCAGCGAAAAGGTCCGTCTCAAGTCCAATGGTGTCGTCTCCGACACGATGCTACAACCTGATGAAGTTACCACTTCAACAACGTGCTCGTGCTTCGGAATTTAACGAGGACGACTGGATATCTTCCATGTAGAGGGTGCTTCAACGAATGCAAGTGCTTTTCAAGTCCGATTCAGCTTGTTTGAAGCTGCATTTACGTCTCAATTCGATATGAAGCGGATGTGGAGACTCGAGAGTGGCATAGATCAGACACTGCATTGAAAGGTCGAGTAACTGTACACTGGTCAAGTTGAAGTCGAATAGGTCGCTGCGTCACTCGAACTTCAACATCGGTGCTGTAGCCATCTGGACACTGAGAAATCTGATTCGATCGACGAATCAGAGAAGACATTCCAGTCGACATGGCTACACCTTTCATTCGTTTTTCGTGCAAACACGAGGCAGAATCAGATCATGAATCAGCCAGTGCCTGCGACCGTGCGCTGGATCCCGGACGCGGAAGTGAGCGTGTGCTCGAGCTGCGAGCTTCTGTTCGACTGGATGCGTCGCAAACACCACTGTCGGTACGTTCGTCTTTCTTCGCTACGTCTCGCTGTCAAGATGTCATTGACGGTCAACATGGCTACATTTGTTGTGTGTGCAGCTCTTGCGGCCATGTGTTCTGTGAACTGTGTACGCTCCATCGCAGTCTGATTCCAGCGAATCAGATACTGTCGGGATCAGAATGCAAGTACCTGGCTGTGAACGCACATAACCCACAGCGCGTATGCGACAAGTGCCATGCGCGACTGGAGCTACAACAGGAGGAGCTACGTACGTCGCTTTCAATGGCCCACTATGGCTACCTTTTGATGTTTCTTCCTTGGGAAGGCTTCGTGTCTTGTACTGAGATGTTGGGTCTTTATTGTGTGTGCGTGTGTGTGTGTGCTGGACTCAGGTATCACGATGAGCCACGCTGTGCAAGAGATGGACGTGAAGGTGTCGAGTGCACCACGACTTGTGAATAGTCCGTACTCCTACACGCTGAAGGAGGAGATTCTCAAGGCTACGTACAGTATCAAGAACTTTACGTCGCAAGGAATTGTCAAGGACCGGTCGATTCCACTACCGCTACTTACCCACGCCAAGGGCATTGCAGTATGTAACTGAGAACGCTTGGATGATCGCAATTGCTTTGCTAAGCGAAGGCTTTGTGCTTTTTCTGCGATTGTGTGCTGTCTGTCTTGTTACAGTTCCTGACAGTGATTAAGATGGGCTTTGTGTTTACGGGGCGTATGGGAACGGGGCTCGTCGTAGCGAAGCTGGCTGATGGGAGATGGTCGGCGCCATCAGCTATTGCCACAGCTGGGATAGGCTGGGGCGCACAAGTCGGAGGCGAGATTACGGATTTTGTTATTGTCCTCAACACGCCACGGGCTGTCGAAGCTTTCTGTGCATCTGGTCAAGTAAATCTTGGCGCAGAGCTGGGTGTTTCTGCTGGACCCGTTGGTCGCGTAGCCTCTGGAGCACTGGAAGCAAGCAGCGGGATGGACGTGGCACCGTGTTACTCTTACTCACATTCAAAGGGTCTTTTCGCAGGCATCTCACTTGAGGGCTCGATAATCCTCGCAAGACCAGACATCAACCGTTCATTCTACGGCAAGGCAGTCTCTGTTTCCAGTCTACTTGGAGGTGTTGAGTCACCACCTGTGGCTGCTGCGCCGCTGTATGACGCCATTCGAGAAGCGACAGAAAGGTTCGTTACTGCAAAAGTCGCTCATGTGATGCCCTCTTCTGACAGTCATCGCCATGTTTCCGATACCAGTCCAGCGAGTGGCGCCAACTGCGTTGTGCACAGCTCACCAATTTCAAGCTAACACAACTAGCAGCCAAGAAGTAGCCGTCTCACGTGCTCACACTATCGCGCGTCATCGGCTCCTATGGCAGCACACTATTTACCTACTTCAGTCAAGCTGCAGGCGTGAGGCGTGCTCACCAGGCGTTACAAAGGGACGAATCAGGTTCGCTATGGTATCGATGTTAGAACTAGTTTACCGCACGATACTGTCTACGACGTCGATGCTTAAATCAGCATTGTTAAATTACTCATTCCGTGCATACTTGCAATAACAGTGTGATGATCTGCGAGCGCTACACCTGCTGAAACGAGTCGGCTCTTGCCACTGAGAACAGTTTTATCCTGACCAGCGACAGTAGGCTTGTTCTCAGCTCATCACAGCCTCAAGCGCTGAGAAAAACTGTTCCTGCATTTGACGCGCCTCGCGAGCTTTCTGTTCAATACACACCAAACACCGTGTTAGCCGATACCATAGTTTCCTCTGCGTGATGAGCGTAGCGTCTGACCTGTGCTTGTTCCTGTTGCGCAGGCGTCAGTGCCACAGCGCTGGCGGCTCCACTTGTATGATGTGCATCACTTCCATTGCCCATTTCCGCCACTTCGTCCGCATTCTCCATCTTGACATCACCACTAGCTCCAGCAGTACAAGCTCCGTCCACTGCTTCCTGGTCGTCCGTCGACTCATGCAGCTCACCGTGCACGCGCTCGACTGCTTGTCTCGACTCGTCGATCGTGCGGCGGATATCACGTGCAGCCTCTCGCCTTTCTTGGACTTGCATCTCAAGCATCTGTATTACAGTTTCGCGCGCTTGGTGCGGCCGGAAAGCGTTAATGAGGTTGTGCATGTTGAGAAACAGAAGCTCCACCTCGTCCAGCTTCTCACTAGACAGCAAGAAGAAGAACATGAGCAACGAATCACAACAACTTTCAGCAGCACCGCCTGATACCCTGTACTCACTTAAACAGCGCCGGTTTCTTGATCAGAATATCGACGAGCTCGACAAAGTTGGCAAGCAGCGAGCGGTTGATCCTATGCGACACACACGCACACATTCCGTCAATAACTTCGCACAACGTACACACTTCCATCCAATCATCGATAGTACTTCTTCATCTCCGCCTTGTAGTCCACTACAGCAGCAGCTCCACCGTCCTCGCTCTCGGTCGCATACACTCTCTTTCCAGGCTGGAGCAGATCAGGCACCACGTCCTGCGTGCTGTACGGCGACCCGAACATGTGGTACGTCGGACTCATGGGTTCGGGAGGTGCCGGACCACTCTCTTGTCCCTCTGCATACAAAACGAAGAACTTTGGCGGCGCTGGGAACTCCGACACGATCTCCGGCGCGTCTTCATCCTGCTCTTCCTGCCTCTCGCTCATCTTGGTACGAAAAGAAACAGGTCAAAAACAGCTGATTGGTCCATTCTTACCAGTCCGCACAAACTGTCGAAAATCGAATTTGTAATCTGTCGAAAATAAAATGTAGAATCTGTCGAAATTCACGGATTGGTCAATAAGATAAAATGGGTCAGTCACATCTTGCAAAGCTGTGGAAACCGCCGAGTAACTGTCAAAAACGTCGCACTGGTCGACTGCCCTTTATCGACAGAAAGGATACCTTTCCAGAACTTGAAGCGGCCATTTCAGCTTTTGCAACGTACCCATCATGTTGTCAGTCCTGCTTCGATCCCGAGCGCGGCCAATGATCTACCGCTCGGCCCTGCACGTGCCCGTACGTCGTGCATCGTCTTTGTCATTAATCCGTCGGTCGTGGAACTCGTACGCACGTTTACTCGAGACGCGTCCACTTCGTACCAAGATCGTAACCGGTGGCGTAATCATGGGGATGGGCGACGTGCTCTGTCAATTCCTGGTCAACCATTTAGACGGACACAAGCGCGGCTTTGACGCCAAACGCGCTGCGATCTTTACGGTCCTGGGCGGAGGCGTGATCTCGCCTATGTTGCACGTGTGGTACAAACTTCTGGGCGCGCTGCTGCCTGGAGTTGCCCCATTGACTATTGCCAAGCGGTTGGCACTCGACCAATTGGTCTTCGCCCCGACGTTTCTGCCCGTGTTCCTGTCATTAGTGATGGCACTTGAAGGACATGTGGAGCAAATTCCAGCCAAACTACGCGCTGACTGGTGGCCCGTGACGAAAGCCAATTGGGTGGTCTGGGTCCCGGCACAGTTTATCAACTTTCGCTTTGTACCCGGCTCAATGCAAGTTCTTTTTTCCAATGTCTTGGGACTGTTGTGGAACGCGTACTTGTCTTATGTCAGTCACTCGGGGGTGCCTAAGAAGGAGACGATTGGGGACGAGGAGGTGACGCACGTGGAGGACGTGCAGTCCTAGATGCTGGTGAGCTGCTACTTCGGGTTGAGAGCAAGAACTGTAATAGACTTGGACTTGTCTTGAGCAGCACTATGTCTGAGTTGTCAAACACACTTGTGCATACTGAATATTCTTGTGTTTGAGCGACGCTTGTCGGTAATTGCCAGCCCGTACGGACGCCACGGAATTTATCTTTGGCCGTTCGATCACACTTTTTGGTAGACGGATGACAGAGGTATCACGACTGCAGTGCCTCCGTGAATATTACTGTGGCATCCATCACGTTGCTCGAGAGGTTTCGGTTGTGCTGAATGGTGTGACGATTAAGCGGGGTCGTGTGTCGTGGCACGTCATTTCGTTTATGTAGCTTCCACGTGGATCTGCTTGCACGTGTCGAGCCTAAACTATGTCTGTTCTACTGGCAATCAACCCAACTGGCGCGTGTGGCTTGAAGCGTGAAGGCAACAGTGACATAAAGAGCAGTGCTCAATGTGTCTAAATATATGTAGGTATCGTACACTTGGACTGAGCTGGGTTTCCCGTAGACGTGTCGAGTGCCAGTCGTGTCAATAGTCGGGTATGGTTGGCACACATCTTGACAGCAGCTTGCACGAGATGCGATCTACTGTTGCATCTTGGGCCTAGCAAAATCAAGGCATTTGTACCCCATCACGGCGATGTTCGACGTCGCGAGTGACTATTGCGACAAACAGATTCAATTTCCTGTCTGTCGTCCGAGAGGCAACCAGAGTTTATCGCTGAATGGGCATCCCACTCATTCGGGCCTGTCCCCTGATACCACACAAGACTTGTGTTCTTTGCTACACATCGAAGGATTTGGTTCGGGGGTTGCAGCAATGGACGGAGCACTGACCGCCGTTGCACACTTACCAAGCCCCATCAGTAGTTGTGCTGACTGATGGTCCGAGTGATAACGTTCGAGCACCTGTTCCCGATCCAGGAACACACGTTTTGTACACGCTATAAGAACACACATCACAAACAATATATCCAGCATATTGATTTCCCCGAAACAAAGACCGATGGAGAATCGATGGCACACTTACCAGCCGCTTCCGTGCTATCACCAGCAGCTTCAATCCTGCTGTTCGGTCTTTTACGTCCAAACTCTGCTGCTTGTTCTTTCTGACCGCAGTCTCCACCCACTGCATTGCAAACAACTGCAACCCGTCAACCTCTCACATTCTCCTCCGCGTAGTAAAAACAGCCTACATACCGTGCCTAGCACGTTCCTCTGTGGTCATCTGCAGTAGCAATGAACCATCCCTTCTGGTCGTACAAACATCTTCCTCAGCCACCATTGACGGCCTTGTCTCGCCTTTAGCTTTTCTATCTCTCTCCTGAGCTTCCGGTGTTTCCGACAGCTGCGAATTCCTCCACAGCTCCGTATGACCAATCTCTTGTCTCTCATACGTCGTGCATAGGAGCGCTGCTACAAACTCATTGTGTAGATCTATGGACATGACACAAAAAATGAGTCACACAGCTGCTGCTTTTTACTTAATTCTAGTATAGTACCAATAACTAGACAAAGACAATAGCGCACCGACGTACGTTTATCAGATCCCAGGAGCTCCTCAGCCAGTCCATGAAACTCCTCAAGCGAAAGCTTGGCCACGAGGTACTGCTGGAACGAGCGCCAGTATTGCTTCCACGCGTCACGATTACAGCGCTGGAGGCGGTGAAACAGCTGCAGCTTGAGCTTGAGCACGTCTGGCAATGGCCTCGACGACGGTACCTGCTCTTCGGTCATAACCGCTGTCAAAAGCGTGTAATGTGTGTGACATACATATATGTAGGTAACGATGGTGTGTGCAAGTGATCACACTGTAGATATGGTGTGGTGTGGCAGTGTCATTTATATGTGTACCACGTCATTCCAGAGTGAAGGTCTCTCTTGTGCAACGCAATGGACGCGGCGAAGATGGAGATACGACTGCGCGCCTTCTACGCTAAGCACAACCCAGGCAATAATCAGAACATGTGCGTACTACCATCTTCTTGCACGCATTCGTAGACACGTTGTCGAGCTATTTATAGCTTTCCACGTCGCATACCGCTCTCACTAGCTCGTTATCTTTACACTGACTCGTGTCCCGATACATTAATACAGTGCAGAAATTGTGCGTCGGTTTTCAGGCCGAGAGCCACAATTGTGTGCAAAGTTGTGCCAAAAATACGGAGAAGCACCGGACCTCACGAGTGCTGGTGATACCAGTGACGAAGCGACGACCGGAAGTGTGGTATCGGTCACAGGGGCCACGTATCAGCGCGATTTCAAGCCATTTGCGCTGCCTATAGCCACTGCAAGTCCTTTGGACGTTCGTTCGGGTCAATTTGACGCCGGTAGAGCTCTTGCAGCTCGAAAAGAGCAGCTTGAGCTACCCGTGACGACGGTATTTCCATTGGATAATATCCAAAAATGCCGGTATCTGGTGCGGCCTTACGTACAGTTGTTGTGTGGGTACAAACCGGAGATGGACGCAAGGATTGGGTATGTTGCTCAATACTGAAGGTGGCTGCCGAACGTGTGTTATTGTAGCTGCCAGAGTCAGATTCAAACCGCCAGACGCTCCACGTAAAGCGCAAGAAGTCAAGACCGTTGACAGCAGCGAACGTGAGAGAGGTAGCTCCTGTGAAGAAAACGGGGGGACCTGCTGTGCCGTCGCTTTTTGAACAACTTGCGGGTACGAACTTGCTCGTTATTTGGCAGTGTTGTTGTTGTTTTGTGCTTAATGCTCTTTTTTGTGATAGATACTTACATGGACGGACCGTTTCGTGTTTTGCGTCGTTGCTTTTTTGAGCGGCGAAAGGTTTTTGTCGTTCTTCGTCGTGTCAATAGCGTGCGTGGCACGTGTTGCGGGTTCTTGAAAGCGTTTGATAAGCACATGAATCTGGTGCTGCTGGACGTCACGCAAGAGTTTCTTCCACATTGCACTCACGAAAAAGTACTGCGACAAGTGCAAAAAGGTACTCGCACTGCTAGCGATGCTGTGTTCTCGGCAGCAAGTGGGCGTCGCAATCGACGCGTATTTGCTGGTGCGGGAGGCACGCAGCGTGAGTATGTCAAGCAGTTGTTTATTCGCGGGGACAACGTTGTATCAGTCAGTGCTGACTGATACAATTCGTCGACCAAGTTGGTAAGGTTTGCAGAAAAGCTCAAGATTCAGCTTGAACTGTTTGCCGAAGGGCAAGGAAATGAAAGAGGTCGCAGCTTTTTGGGACGACCGTGGAGGAGTACTGTGTGGCTCACGAGCTCTTGTGCAGAACGTTCAGTCGTTGCTGCAGGCTGTACATGTCGTGACACTCGAGCATCTTGCAGTATATGTGGGTCAAAGTGGTGGAAGCTAGCTGTCAGACGCACCGGTATCAAGCACACGTCTCGGTATAAACACGTAGAAAGCAAACGAAGTTCCCGAATGCTGTGTGGTAAAGTGAGCACGTACAGAGTGCCAAGTGTGAATCGAAGATGCTACGTGTACGAGGGATGACATGCAGGTCCTGCAATGTGTGCAGCAACCGAGTATATCGCTTGGGGATCTCGTTGCAGGCGCGTGCGGCTGATAAGGAATGACGTGACATCATTTGTGAACACGGTGGCCTCCGTCTGGTAAAGGTGCGGATTTGCGTCCATCACTACCGCAGTGTCCGTTTGTCATGACTGGTGGGCAGCTTTTGGACACTGGAGAAACACGTTGAGGCGCGCAGAGATCATTCGCGCATTCGCTCACAAAACCCAAATGCTTGCCGGACTGGCCAAATCGTTGGCTACCAACGTCTAGCAAGCACTTTGCAGTCAACATATCGGGCGGTCATTCATTCGTGAGAGTTGCCATTCGTGCGTTCGGACAGTAGCTCCCATTACCGCAGCATCGAATTGTATCCTGTCACTAGTCGTGGGAATGTTGCGTCTCAACAAGGAGCATTTGTGCAATTTACGTGCGTGGAAGGAAGCGATAAAGTGACGTCGCAGGCTCGACAAAAAGCTTAAACGTTCCCCCACCAATACCAACAACGCTGATATAGGCGAAAGACCTGAACATCGGTTAGTGACAACTGGTTCCTCTCATGTGAAGGAGAACGCAAAATGGTATACAGATAATCATTCATTTGTGGGAACAAGCTCTGGGCCATTTTAAATCGGGCAGCTCCTTGACAGTATGATACCGGTAAAGTGCTGGAAGAAGTAACAAGGTGTCGCTTTCGGCTACGCTAATGGATCTACGACTGCTTGACGATCGCAATATGCGACTGTAGAACTCACACCATCGTCAGCAGTGCTGGCAAATTTGACAGCGGCGCATTCCCAAGCTGAGAAGGTTGCGTTTACGCTGTCTTTCTTCGCCTTTCTAGTGCTGAAGAAAGGTACGTCATGCTTTCGGCAAACGAGTGACCCGAGCCCATTGTCTCTTTCACGATAGCGTCGATGAGCCCGAAACACGATCAAAAAAGCTGATCGAGGGTCGTATGACTAGTCGCGAGGAGTTTCGATTCGATATCGCCCAATTTTCATCCTCGATTTGCCTGCAACATCTCGCACTTTATGCCCTTCCCATCTCCCACAAGAAGTGGAATCGGCGACTCCATAAGCTGTAGCAATATAGCAGCTACGTCATCCAGCAAAGAATTTTGACCCATTGCAAGACTACTGCTTTATCAATCCTACCCGCTAGGTCATCATTCCTCTATCTTTAATTTTAAAACCTTGGCTATTTGCAACAACAGCATTGAGAAGGTCTCCAAGTTTATCCTCACTTTCTCTTGCAGTCCTGAAAATACACTTGTGCACAACCTTCCTGGAACCAAGCACCCCTTTGCAATGACACATGTGCGATCAGCATTGTGCCGCTGCTCAAAACGCCTGCAGCATCCTACCGACAAGTGTGTGGAAGTCAGCTCAGTTCAGCTCGGTCAGATTGTTCGTTAGGGCTTCGTTCAAGATGGTGACACGAAGCGAACAGGCACTAGTCTTGGGCCGAAAGATGGTGACGAAGCCGTGTGTGAGTTCACCGTGCAAAGTAGCGAAACAAACGACGTGGGACTTGCTGACTTCGAATTTGATCCAAGGGATGTGAAGATCCTACAAGGCGTTCTACGAATACCCCCTCGACGATAGTCAGCCGCACAGGCCCTCTGGGTGATTAGTCGCGTTCCTTTCAGCTTTAACTTTCATCACTGGCAACTGTGACACATTCTAGCGACGATGTGCCAACGAGGATCTGGGCAGACCAAAATGCAGCAGTTTTCCGAGCAGAGCCTATCGATTTTACTGATAACGCCAATAGTTTTTTTGCCTCGTGCATCCGCCAGCTTCAGGCGATAGCGAAGCGGCAGCATGGAAAAGTGGCGTCAGCAATTGCGGGAGCCGTGCTCTATGTGTGCCTCGAGTTGCTGGATCACGAACCCAGAGGGTTGCTAGTGGTTGCTGGCACCGGTCACGAAGAGCCCCGGGTCCCCCGGCCCTTACGTCCTAGCTAAGGTTATACCAGAGATCGTACACATAGTTAGAAGTCCTGAACCTCTCTCTCTATCACTAGCCTTTGTACGTAGTATTTGTCGTTCCGAGTGAGGAGGGTAATATTAGCGTCATACTTTTTTTGTTTTCAAGTTCTACGTTGAAGCAGTCAGGGCCGCTAAAGCCCATACAAAAGTCGATTGATCCGGCAGACGTCGTCGACACGATACCGGCGAGAAGAACACCATCGACATTTGGAAGAAACAGTGGCTTGGGAGTGGCAAAAGCGCATCGGCGGTGTCATCACCACAGAAAGCCGATCTTCTTTGACTTCCACAATTGCCGCGCAGGCCAAACCACCATCGACGTGTAAAGTACTACCCGCGTGCTCCCAACGGTGTCATAAGGACTGTGTATGTCTCTCTCTCTCTCGATTATACCTCACCCGCACTCCCCCCTGCATCAAACCTGTATGTAGCAAGCAAACACCTGATCAAAGATCCTCGAGATCACAAACACTCATGGCTACAGTGCATCAAAGAACTGTAGCTTAGACTGTCTACACGACACGCATGTTTGCGTCCGATAATCTCAACCGACAGTTTCCTACTACAGGAAAGTCGCAAGCTCATACAGTTGATTAAATCCCATTGCGTGAGACCTGGTACTTCGAGTTGTTGTTTCGGAGAATAACTTTCAAGTACGAGCCGAGTATCGTGATCCTACGTATCTGTCTGTTTATTCACCCACGGCGGTTCCCGCATATTTCGTCACTTGCATGCGTTGCAACCAGGTCGAAGATCTCCGATGCAACCGCTTTCAATCTCTGAACCAAATCCATTGGCACCACTTGATTTGGAAAACAGACTATTGGCAACAACAAAAACATGGCCAAAGAGGATGAGATCAAGACGATGAAGCTATACCACCATTTGGATCGCATCGAGTGTTAGCTGAAACAGTTGGGTTACACCGACAACGACACCCCAGTGGACCCGGAACTAATGGCGAAGCTGGACTCGCTACACTTTTTCGGAGACGAACCCAATTGCTGAATATCGGCACGGGGTGTGGTAGGACAGCTCGATTGCTTGCGCATCGCAGTGGCTGCAAAGTCGATGTTCTGGAGCTGCAGCCTGGTCTCAGTGAAGCAGGTAAAGAGCTGACTCGACGTTCCGGACTGGACAACCAGGTGACGCACTTGAGCGGTGATTTCTTGGAACTCCCAGTGCAGCACAATGAATACGACATTGTGGTGGGGTTGCTGTGCTTCCTTCACATTGGCCACTGACACCAGCTATTCACACGCTGCTTCGACAGCCTCAAGCCTGGTGGCGTTTCGTAGGTGGACGACTTTTTCCTTTTTGGAGACAAGTTGACGGAGGAAGATCAACGCACGCTAAAGCAGGATATCTACTGCCCGACCTTGCTGCGTAATGAGGAGATTACGGCTTTCTTGATGATGTGCGGCTTTTTGAGACTCTAGAATTTGAGGATGCAATAACCAAATGGCAGCTCAACATGATGGATCGGGCCCGACAATACCATGCCACACTAGACACACATATTGCTCGCGATAGTGAGGCAGCAGCTCGGGACCTTTACCACCTTTATTGTTGCGTCAAACAGCTTTTCCGTGCTGGAGACGTCGGAGGCTACACGCTGATCGTGCGTAAATTGCTTCGATATACGATCCAGAGTAGAGTGCTGAAGCTAGCTAGTACCTGCATGCAATCTTGTTCGCGTCATGACCTTTACAATAGAAATGAATGCAGGTCGTAACTTCGTATCGTTGTCTGACAGTGCGTAAAATGACACCAACGGCCTTCTAATCTTGGCTATGACAACGCTGATGCTCAACCTGATCTGTCGTATCACCGTGCGTCCAGGCCTTGGCGTCTAGCCAATTCACAATCAAGTAGACATCACCGGCAAAAGTCGCACGACATGGCAACTGTTACAAGGCGAGGATGATTGATACAACGTATCACGTTGTCTTTACTCTTTCAATCGTGCTGACTAATTAATGCGACGTACTAGTGCCGTCCATTATGATGATATCAGGCAACTTGCGCACTCACTTTAGTACACTAGACTTTTCTAGTGAATCAAAATAGCATTCAGCTCAATAAACTTCACCGACTTTCCCTCCCCACTGGACCTACTAAAGACGCCAATGGTTTCACACACGCAAACATGCTGATAACGAGATCAGAAACATCATCGGTGGGTATCGAATTGGTACACCCGTGATCCAAGCTAACGGTTGCAGAAAAGCACCTTGACATCCTTCTTCAATCGTGGAGCCTTGCGTTGTCACATTGTCCGGTCAAGGTGCATCGCTGATGCTTCATCCTGAGTCGAGATTTCATGATACTGACAATAGCAGCGTACTTTATCCTGGAAAAGATTTATGCCGCGCGGCTTTCTCAGACCACCCGGATGTGTCCTGTGAGTTGAGTGGCGCTCTTCCTTGTTAAGAGCCCGCACCGTACGTTATCCTGGAGAAGATTATGGCGATTCTTCTTTTACGAGTGACTATGTGTGTACCTTGTCAGCCGGTGTGGACTCTTCCAGCTCGATGGACTCAATACAAAACGTTCAAATGAAAATTGGCGATCAGCATGTACCTTTGTATCTCTTAAGTGTCAGAGGAGATGAATGACTCGCATTGCCATTGCATGAGCAATGTCGCGGTCTCATTTTGAATTATTTCGTACGATTGAATTGAGCATTGAACGCGCTGAAGTTGATTTTTTCACACACAACTAGCTTTAGCGTTCACGCATAGTTTCGGCCTTACATCATTGCACAATAACAAAGCAAATTTAGCAAAACTACCGCTTCTTGTTTTTTTTTTTAGCTAAGAGGCAGAATACCGTTACTGTAGCGGAGCTGCACAGCTCCATAAGTCAGAGGAAGACTTATTGCTCAACGATCTGTACTAGTTCTAAAGGACAAGACTCTATGAGCCATCAAGCGTAAAGTGTAACGGGGTGAATCGTTACATAACAACTTATAAGAAATTGTTAATAGAATATAACTATAAGAGTTATATTCTCAGAATATTGTCATAAGGACAATATTCGGTAGCACTTCCAAGTAGTTCCTAATTGGTTGATATAGGCCATTATATCAACCAACGAAGACGCGCCACGACAGACGCACGCAATGAGTGGTGAGCAGATAACTGATTTACACATTTGTATTTAGACATAGTTAGATGAAGATAAATAGTGATTTATTGCAGACATTAACTATTATAAATACAGTTCTACTTTTTACTCTAACCGAGTACTCGCTTCTTCTTACCGTCTTCCTCTGCACGTACGAGTGTACGTGAAGTTACGAGGCACCGCCTTATTCTGTTATCAGAATAAGTAGCTTGTACTGTCACCAGTACAAGCTTCAGGGTGCCCCGTTACACCTGGTAGCACTTCGTAGTCCGTCCAAGGACCGCGTTCACATCCAACATGAATATGTTGGATGATGAAGATGACCAAAGCTTTCACGCTACGCGTGACGGCTACTCCCATTTGAGCGATGTCGAATGGGATGCGGTTGAACGAATGGGTTCGACCATGGGCATCCATGCTGTTAGCGTCATGCTAGAGGCTCTCAATAGAGATGCCCAACATGCTACTATCGCCAAGTTCATTCAAAATGAACTTGACGCAGAACGCGAGAAAGTAGCCTTGCTTCACCAACAAGGTTCTCAACAAGCAGAGTTGTTGAGAGAACAAGGTGCTCAACAGTTTGAACTGTTGAGACAGCAGCAGGCTGCTGCTGGCGGGTCGATGCACTCGCGTCGGCCCGAGACTTTGAAGATTGACATCTCAAAGTATAGGGGGTCGAAGAAGACTCCCTCTTGAGATGGTTCGTCCGAATTGGATGACGCCATAAGGGCGCGTCGCATCGACGACGGGGATATGCAAGTTGCATTTGCCCAGTCAAATCTGGCAGGACGTGCCAAGACTTGGGCACTGGGGCTCAAGCTGCACGACCCATACGCGTTTGGGTCGTTGGAAGTCTTCAAGTCGCGGCTCAGACAAACGTTTGAACCGCCTAGAGCTGAGTTCAGAGCTCGAACCGAACTCTTGAAGCTCAAGCAGGGTAAGCGTGATGTGCACGCTTACGCTCAACATATACGACATCTCACGAGTTGTATAAGTTCCAATCCGGTGGATGAACACACGTTGGTTTCGGTGTTCATGCAGGGTCTTGCGGATGGTCCCGTCAAGACTCACCTGTTCCGGCTTGAACTAGATTCACTAGAACAAGCCATTTCAATTGCGGAGCAGGAAGACTTCAGTCTGAGACAGGCTCGCGCCAGCTCGACATCATATCGTCAACCGAGACGATATGACAACGGAGGTCCAGAGCCGATGGAACTCTGTTATGTAGAGAGCGAGAAGGCTCGCTCTACAGGCTACAAGAAGTTGCAGAGATGCAACAGATGTCAAAAGACAGGACACTACGCTTACGAGTGTAGTGCCCCTCGTCCAGTGTCTCGCGACACTGGGCGTAGTGACCGTCCACCCATGAGAAAGGGGCAGGGACGAGGGTCCGCAGTTGGTGCAAAGACGCAACAACGGGATGGACCGTCAAAAAACGGACAGGATCAGTAGGTGCGGAGCACCCTACTGATCCAGCAACGTCAAGAGAATTTGTAGGCCTCTTGATGAAGGTTGCTCCCAACACACAGACATTGTGCGTTGCTGCTCTAGGTAATGAGATCTCACTCATTACCTTGAAACTCGAAGTGACGAATAAGTTGTCCCTTCGAGCTCTAGTCGATTGTGGGGCGTCCAACAATTTTGTGCGACGCCAATCGCTAGAAGATGGTCACTTTAAATTCAGTGAATGTGACACACCTCCTACGAGGATGACGGTACGTCTTGCGACAGGCGCATCCGTAACCGTCATGAAGCGTATAGTGAAGATTCACTATACGCTAGAAGATACCCAATACGACGATGACTTTATCGTATTGGATTTGGATGACAAATTTGATGTCATCCTTGGAATACCGTGGCTCAGAAGGTACGAACCACGGGTAAACTGGCAACATCGGACAGTAACGATGCCTGCCGCTTGTTCATCAGATGGCCATCTGATGAACGTTTTGGAGCGTCCACAAGCGTGTGGATGTACTACGAGTGAGTGCGATGGCCTCACTTGTGGTACGGTCGTTAGTACGACTGCACAAAACCTTAGTGTACCAAACGGTTACACTTCGGAGCAAAGTTCCGGCGGCTGTGAGGAAACACAGGCTGCGCCGAAGGTCCACCACTCGAATAAGTCGGGTGGACTGGGACAAAGATGTATCCCTAGAGGGGAACATCTAGAAGAGAAACAATCGATCGCTCAGGTTAAGCGAAACGATAATCCTAGATCGACTGGAGAGTCTTTCGTAGAGGATCTCGCTGTGGTTGCGCAACCCCAGCTAGAGGAAGTAAAGGGAATAAGTCCCAAGATTACAAATACGGCGGAAATAAGTTCCCCGAAACCCGCGGGAATAAGTCCCCGGGAAGACGAAGGAATAAGTCCTTCGAAGCCTGAGGGAATAAGTCCCCAGGAAATGACAGAGACATTGAATGTCATAGTCAATAACGGATCATGTGTAGGCGCTTATACACTTGATCTGATTGCGCCTCCGAAGTTAACTTCGGAGATCACTCAGTTGCCAACGCTCGAACATAAAAGGTTCTTGCGTGATCTGCGTAGTGGCAAAGTCAAGCAGATCTGCATACTCGTCGCTGACGACGAGTATGTAACCGACATAAGGTCAGCAACAGTGTTTACTGAGAACGAGAGAGTTCTCAGTAGTTCATCTATGGACGAGAGTGTCCTAGATGAAAAGACACGAATTGAGCGATATGAGTCCCAATCATGGGAATCGCTCAAGGAAAATCCTCTCTATGAAGATTTGGTTGAATTCAAGGATGTATTCCCTGAAACTGTTCCGTGCGAATTACCGAAGGATAAAGGTATTCGACACGAAGTCGAGCTTAAACCAGGCTCGAAGTACTGTGTCATGAAGCAGTGGCCACTGCCTCGTGAACAAGTACTTGCGATCGACAAGTTCTTTGCCGATCGTTTAGCAGCGGGCCATGTGAGGGAATCAACTTCCCCACATAGCTCTCCGACCTTCTGTGTGCGAAAAGCAACAGGAGGGTGGCGGATAGTGCACGCGTTTAACAAATTGAACGCTGCAACGGTACCGGCTCAGACGCCGATACCGAGGAAGGACGTAATCATTGATGGTATGTCAAAGAGTACCATCTTTTCGTCCATGGATTTGATGGATGGCTTCTATCAAATCCTAATGCGGGAACGGGATATACCCTATACCGCAGTTAGCACGCCTAGCGGCATGCTCTGGGAATGGCTAGTAATGCCACAAGGGCTCAGTAATGCCCCTGCCACGTTCAACAGATGTGTATCACATCTGTTGAGACCAGTACGAGAGTTCGCGCCGAGTTATTTCGATGACGTATTCATCCATAGTCGAGCTATGGATGGAAAGTCGGACGTTGAGGTTCACAGGTACCACGTCCGACAAGTTCTTACAATCATGCGAAAGCATCAATTGTATGCTAACCTCAAGAAGTGTATATTTGCAGCAAGCGAAATACCACTTCTTGGGTACATCGTTGGTAAGAACGGTGTACGTCCTGATCCCGAAAAGATCAAGGCGATCACCGACTGGCCTGTGCCGGTCGATGTCAAAGGTCTTCGAAAATTCCTTGGGCTAGCGGCGTATTTGCATAAGTATTCACGCAATTACGCCGAGATGACTGTACACCTCTCTCGTTTGTTGAAAAAGAACGAGAGGTGGTTATGGAACGCTGAATGTCAACGCTCCTTTGAGGGTATCAAGCAGAGCTTGATACAATCCCCAGTCCTAGCAATAGCCGATCAGGACAGGCCATTTCATGTGGTCTGTGATGCCAGCGATTTCGCAATCGGCTGTGCATTAATGCAGTACGACCTTGAAGGCGTTGAACGCGTCGTCTGCTATCAGTCGCGTCAGCTGCAACCAGCTGAGCGGAACTATCCAGTGCATGACAAGGAACTCCTTGCCATGAAGTATGCACTCGCGAAGTTCAGAGTCTATCTATTAGGAGATAGACCCTTCGTTGTTTACACTGACCATGCGTCCTTACGCACGGCAGTGAACAGCCCGCACCTTTCACAACGAATGGCGCGGTGGTTGTCATTCTTTGCAGAATACAACTTTACGGTCGAGTACAAACCAGGACGACTTAATGTCGTCGCTGATGCACTCTCACGTCGTCCCGACTTTGAAACAGTCGCGAAACCCAACAGTGAGACAGTCACTGTTGCGGTTATGACGTCCTCAGTCCCATCTACAATGTTGTATGATGATGTGAGGCGGGCATACGCCCAAGATGGTGAGATAGTGAAGTTGTTGTCACATCTCTCCCAACCATCTCGAGAATCGTTGAAACGATTGTCGTCTGCGTATCGATCCGCATCAGATCGATACACTACTCATAACGGTTTACTGTACTATACAGCCGTTTCTGGTGACACACCACGTGTTGTCATTCCAGATGATATTGATCTGCGTTTGCGGATCATGTTCGAGTATCACGATGCTCCTATAGGAGGACATCGTGGCCGAGAGAAAACATATCTCACGGTAAGTCGAGACTTTTACTGGCCCCGCCAGTATCAGTTTGTGCGAAAGTATGTTCGCGCATGCGAAGTCTGCCAACGAGTGAAGTCAAGTCCTTCACTGCGTGCACCTTTACAGCCTCTACCGGTTCCGGCTGAGTGCTGGGAATCCATCTCAATGGATTTCGTCTTCGGGTTACCCAAAGACGCACGCGGGAATACGGGTATTCTCGTATTTGTTGACAGATTCAGCAAAATGGTACACCTTGTGGCTGTACCAGAGACAATCACGGCAAGTGGCTGTGCTTGTGTCTTTATTGACACCATCTTCCGACTTCATGGGTTGCCCCGTGAACTCGTATCAGACAGAGATCCACGATTCACTGCTGATTTCTGGCGTTCCGTGTTCAAATCACTCGGAACGCGCTTGAAGATGTCAATATCTGATCATCCAGAGTCGGATGGTCAGACGGAACGTGCCAATCGTGTCCTTGAAGAGATACTTCGAGGATACGTACACTCCTTTAAGAGTTGGAGTGAGTTTTTGCCAATGGTAGAGTTTGCCATCAACAACTCGGTGCATGCGTCCACGACACATACACCGTTTTACGTGAATGGCTTGCGCCATCCGCGTATACCCACCTTACTAGAGTGTAACTCTGGTTTAAGGGGGGAGGGACTCGCGCGAGCAAAAACCGATTTGGTTCACGCTCATCACGCTCTGACGAAGAAGTCATTGCGTTTGATGCCGATATCGATAACATCGATATCGAAGAAGATGATGCCAGTGAGAGTGCGGAAGCCCTCACTGAAGACAATGATCCCAGTGAGAGTGCGGAAGCCCTCACTGAAGAAAAGGTTGTTGTTGCTGCAGTGCGCTCACAGCACACTGAAGCTAACGAGTCATCAGATGAGTTCATACTGGCTCGTGAAACGGTAGTCCGTTTTGTGCAAGACTCCATCGCCGAAGCGGTGGATAAGCAAAAGCAAAACGCTGACAAGAATGGAAGGGCAAACACTCTTTTATTTAATAAAGGTGACTTAGTCCTACTGTCTACGGTTAATCTACCAAAGAATGTAGTGACTAACTTGGGTAGCAGTAAACTACTACCCAAGTACATTGGCCCATTTCGTGTATTGCACCGCCTAGGCAATGCATACACGATCGAGTTACCACGTAAGATGCGAACGCATCCCACGTTTTACGTTGGTCGGCTTAAGCCGTACCATCAGTACGCTGCTTCTTCCGATGAAGAACGCCCTTGCGCTCAAGCATCTCGCAGAGAGCCTTGTGCTCCCGATGGTGGGCATCAACAAGGGTCTGAAGAGCAGTTATCTCAGCCCGAGACCGATCAACAATCCCACGAGCTACCCTTAGCTCGTCACGAAGAGATGTCAGAGATCTCTCGTTCTCAAGCTGAGCAAAGGCAAACTCAGCTCGATGCTTCGAGGCAGTGTCCACCATCTGGAGACGCCTATTCCGCTCATGCTCGAGATCGTCGCGTAACCCTTGCGTTACGCGATCAAAGAAGCTCTCGGGAACACACCGATCCACATGATCGTGTGGAGAGCGTCTTTCCTCCTCCTCCACCTCCATTAGAGGACTCTCGCGGTGGCCAGCGCTATCTAGTAGAGCAGCTGTTGAACCACCGCGACGTGAACGGACGTCGGACGAGTTACCTCGTCCGGTGGCGCGGCTATCCCCCGTCCTGGGATTCTTGGGAGCCCCGCTCCCAATTGATGGTTGACGTACTGGGTCTGGTCGAGCAGTACGACGCGACACATCCTGTGCCGCAGAAGGACCGCCGGAGAAAGTCTTCCCGGCACGGTCGTAAAGGGATTTCAGGTTGTCAATCCCTTCGTACATCTCAGTAGAGACACGTACGCGCCACCACGGGCTGGTAAGGAGGTAAGCCTCCTTAGGTGCTCGTGCAGAGTTGTTCACACAACATGGGCACGAGTCTCCCCAAGAGAGGCAGGGTAATCCTTTCTCCCTTGACAGACGATGCAGCTTGTAGCGTGCACCTGTCGGGGTTCGCTTTTCAAACTTATCACGAGCTTTGATAAGTTTGTCGTTCCAAGCGTCACGACCTACATCCTCGAGATTATGGATGTAGGCGTTCCACGCCTGAAGTAGTGAGGGACCATCACGTTTGTGATTCCCACTGTACCATCGATGTCTGAAGAAAGCATCGACGAAGAACTCATGTTCAGCGCGATAGTCTTTCGCGCTGGGGTCAAGGTGATGGATCCTTGACGAATCGAACAATCGTGTTCGATAACGATCACTCGTCGTCGCCGACAAGTGATCCATGACGGATTTAGGAGGCATCCATGCCTTCTTTTCTGGAGCGAGACGCAACACATTGCGGTCCCGCTCTTCCTGCGACGTGCCGACAGAAGTACTGGCACCTCGCTGTGAAGTGGTGTCCATAGGAGAACCGACACCACTATTAGCGCCCGAGTCTCGCGACCTCGAGCGCCTTCGCTTCGGCGATGGTTCATCTGACTCATCAGATGAACCAAAGATGCTGCGACGCAAAGCATCGTCCATGCCACGCTTGGCAGGCGGCTTGGATTCAATTGCCGTCGATACGGATCCGTCATCCGTATCAGGAGAGTACGAGACACCGAGCTCGTACTCTGTGAAGACACGAGTGTCTTCATGACCAGCGCCTGCATCACCAGGTGATACAGGCTGAGTCGATTCAGCAACCGATGGGACATCAGTTGCTGTAGTTTCTGCTTCGGCGTCCGCACAGAGACGTGCAGACGCGCTCTCGGCGGCCTTGCTCGCGCGCATCGCATGGGCTTGTTTACCATGCGATGAGATGTTGGAAAGTGGACGCGGACCAACAAGTGCAAACCCCGTCCCAAATGATTTGGGACGAGTATCCATTTAGTCAATCAGTCACTAAAGTGACTGATGGTTAAGGGGGGTGATGTAACGGGGTGAATCGTTACATAACAATTTATAAGAAATTGTTAATAGAATATAACTATAAGAGTTATATTCTCAGAATATTGTCATAAGGACAATATTCGGTAGCACTTCCAAGTAGTTCCTAATTGGTTGATATAGGCCATTATATCAACCAACGAAGACGCGCCACGACAGACGCACGCAATGAGTGGTGAGCAGATAACTGATTTACACATTTGTATTTAGACATAGTTAGATGAAGATAAATAGTGATTTATTGCAGACATTAACTATTATAAATACAGTTCTACTTTTTACTCTAACCGAGTACTCGCTTCTTCTTACCGTCTTCCTCTGCACGTACGAGTGTACGTGAAGTTACGAGGCACCGCCTTATTCTGTTATCAGAATAAGTAGCTTGTACTGTCACCAGTACAAGCTTCAGGGTGCCCCGTTACATAAAGACGTAGGTCTCTGTTTTAGGGGACCGAACGATTCAGTGACTCTACAGCACTTAGTGCTCAAGAGTCGCTACCTCACGGAGGTGTTGCTAATTCTTAACGACCAACGATCAGAGACGCCTCGCAAGGCACGTGTCTTAGACAAGATCGAAAAGGGAACTGAACTTTATTTACATTTAACTCTATAGAATATCTTACTCCTGATATTACCTAATCTAGGCACTCATGTCCTAAATTAAAATCTTCAAGATCTTTCCTATCTTGGGGCTGACACCCATCAGGTCCTATAAACCAATGAGATAATATGTATCTCTTTCAGTAGGATATCATCCCGTGTGTCCAAGACACAGGGTATCGAGCACCCTACGATGTGTAACACCTTCAAACCCTCCCCCACTAGACTGACGCTTACCCAAGCGTCAATCAAAGTTTGTTCCTCAACGAAATCGTTGCACTTGCGGTGAACCTCACGGTGACGCAAAGCTTAAGCACCATGTCCTCATCGCCTAACGAGCGACAGGATTTTCGTGAATACCCCGAGACGGGGCAGGTAGTGGACTATGGTAGCGATACCAGTGTCCCGGGTGATGCAAAGACAACGTCCGATACATACATGCCTGAAGTACAACCTTCTACTACGTTAAGTCCGTTCGATGAACGTGATGATACAAATGCGCCATTGGCGCCATATTCAACGCCCGATTCGGATGATGCAATTATCACCAGCCCGATCGATGAACATCAAGAGTTTGATGTTCAACGAGAAGAAAGCGTTCGGTGCAATGCACAAATGTTCACGACCATTGCAAGCCAGCGTGACTATGTGATCACTCCACATAGCGTGGATGAACATTTAAGTCAAACAACTGGCCAAATTTTGGCAGCGTGGGGCATTGGCCCTGAAGCTACTTCTCCCGAGGAAGAGACAAGTGGCCAGGCACTTCGTGAAAGGTACATGGACCCATACGTGACAAAAAAAGGTCCTTATAAGGCACGCCTTGAGATGCAAGCTCATGGTGCACCGGTTCCACCGATTAAGGTATACCCATTCTCTTGTTTGCAGGCGAAACAACGTACGAAGAAGACAAAGACTTCATTCGATAGGTGCACCGCACTCGTCACCTTAGCAGTATGTGCACTCTGAGCGCTTGTGTCAATGTGGCTGATATGCGTCTCGAAAGCAAGCTTCAGTATGATTATGCCAATCATAATACCAGAATCCTATAGTGCAATCGCACGGGCTAGGCTTCGTCTACTTACGTAGCTGCGAGTGCTGGCCAGACTGTGACCAACAAACCGCCAACCCTAATCACTCGTGGTAGTAAATTGTTTCGGCCTCGAGAAGACACTGGCTACAACGTTCAAAAACATCCACGGCGTAAGGGGCAATCTTGACGAAGGGGAACATCATACTCACATGAGTTCTCCGATTCGGGTACCCACGCCACTTCACCGAATACTGGTAGTGGCCATGAAGACATCATCATGATTGTTCCTTTGCTCATCGAGCAGCGTCGGTGGAGGTCAGTTTACCAAAGGAGGAGCATGATAAGGTGCTTTTCGAGCTAAGTTGTCTTCAAGGGACATTGGGTAGAATTTAGAGTGCGCTCAACGCGACTCGATTTCGCGTTCAGGCGTTGGGGTCGGTTTATACCGGATAGAGGCCCAGCTTGACCTCCTGATTCGGATTCAGCAACCGATGGCAAGTCCTAATTTCGCAGCGCAAGCGCCTCCTAGTCCACGCGGGACGGATCCCGATAAGGCTTAAGCAAGCCATCTCAGAGCATAAGATGAGTGCGCAATTTGCGCGGAAGGTTGAGCGTATACGCAAGTCCCTTCGTAGCAACGACCGTAAATGGTCCAACGAAGCGCGGGCGCAACTTTGTCTAGAAGACAGAGGACACTATATTAATAGGTAGGTTTTAAGCATTAAGTAATAATAAGTCTCCAACCTAATGACTTTTAATACAGCCTCTGTTTTAGCATCTGCTACTTTTTTGTTGACCCTAGATTTCAGCTATTGCGACACACACATGTCTCAAGACATTAAATTGCGTTGAAAGAAACTCGCCTACCTGTTTTTGAAAAGTAGCAGGAATGATATCAGCAAGCCAATCAGCAATCTCTACCACTTTAATCCCTTAACCCCAGAGTAGTAGAGCTAACAGAATGCGATAGCGGGTATGAGCGTTTACATAGAACGGAGTGTAGCCTGTAGAGTCATGAACAGAATTGTTCAACGAAAGCTTAACAGCAAGGAGCATGGATCTTCAATGCTTTGGCGTATAAGCGCAAACACGGTGCAAAATGTCATCAATGACGTGATCGAACACGCTCAGTACGACCATCAGTCTGCGGATGTTCCGCTGTGGACATGCCCAATCGAGTGCCGAGAACCTTGTCGATTGACTTTCAAAATTCTTAGTGAAGCTGGGATCTCTATCAGAGACAGTTGACACTGGAAAACCATGTTGTTGGCACACAAAGTAGATAAACAGCTTCGCTGTAACTTCAGCATATTCCGAATTTTTCGGCAGGCCAAGTGCAAAGTCCATACTGATGGGCTTCCAACAGCCAGTGGGTACAAGCAGAATAGCCAGCGGCGCCGCCCATGTGTTGCGAATTTTATTCTCTGACACGTTTCACACGTTCACACATAGGTGATCACCCACTTTATAGTTTGGGCCCTTAAATAACCTGGCTTACTGAGCTATACGTCTTCTTACGACCGGGATGGCCACCTAAATAAGTATCACGTGCCTCGTAGAGAATTCGATACTTCGACTCCTCATCTTGAGGGATATCTATACGAGGGGTTTCCCTAATACTTGTGCGATAGCACAACATGCCATCATTAATAGAATTTAGATGTAGCCACGCACGTAAAAGTGACGAGAATTACATGTTTAAGTCTTTAAAATCCTTGCTTACAAGAGCCCGTAGCAAACTACACATTATTTATCTTTGGCATAAGCCGTACAAATTGAGTCAGCGACTGAAGGTTACAGGGTAGTAACGTGAGCAAGCTCATAGTCAATTCAGCGCGATAGCGCATTAGCCAAAGCGTTTTGCTTTCCTGGATTATAATTCACTTCAAAGTCATATTCGGCAAAGAGTAAACGCCAAAGATCTATTCTCTGAGAGAGATGTGGCGACTGTGTCGCAGTGCGCAATGACGCATGATCTGTATAGATAAAAAAGACTCAGATTCAAGCAGATGCAATTTGAATTTGACTAGAGCATACCTCATAGCTAGTAGTTCTTCGTCATGAATGTATAGCTCTTTTCAGCGACTTTATGCTGTCGAGATTCGAATGCAATGACGCGCTCACGTTTATCAACATCTCTATGTAACGGAGCACTGCCAATGGCAAAGTCAGATGCGTCACAGACGACACTGAAGGGCCGATCAGGATCGGGCAAATCCAATACTGGCGCATGAAGGAGACTCTCCTTAACCGCTTTTAAGAATCGTGTTCGGTATGACCCCAACACCAACCCACATCCTTTTTAAGGAGATTGGATAATGGCCTAGCCGTGTCTGCGTAATTCGCACTATACTTCTGCAAGTAATTGACGAGGCCAAGCAACTTGCGTAATTCCTTTTAATTCTTAGGAGCCGGCCAATCGACTATGGCTATTAACTTAGCGGAGTCCGCTCGAAGGCCTCGCTTCCCAATGAAGCACACTAGAAATGGAATCTCTTCTGCATTAAAGCCGCACTTAGACGTGTTAGCGTACAATTTATTCTATTTAATCCTTGCGCATGCACTCGAGTACCGCTCGTAAATGATCAATATAACTATCCACATCTGATCGACCATCCGTTGCACGACTATGTACAAAGATGTCTTAAAGTACGTTAGTGCACAACCCCGATGAGGTCTGAACAGTTGCGTCATTAGACGGTTAAAGTATCCGGGGCGTTAGACATCCCTTGAGGCACAACAAGCCACTCCCAGAGCATACCGCTCGGAGTACTCACCGCTATCAGCGGAATATCACTCGCTCGCATGAGGAGCTGGTTATAACCGTCGACAAAGTCGAGTGCACTGTACAGTGCACAACCTGCCATATTGCTTTAAAGAACATCCTTTTTAATAATAGGGATCTGCGCCGGTGTAGTGGCTGCATTAATCTTATTGTAAGCATGCACAATACGCCACTTGCCATTTGGCTTCTAGACATAAAATGTCGGTGTTGAATAGAAGATTTAATCTCACGAAACATTCCAGCCGCATGAGCGAAGATCCACTATGGGTACTGAGTGCCGCCTTAGTGTCCTCTAGAACCGAATCATCCATTAATGAGGACGATTTAACTCGACATCGGGTCTAACGACCGCTAATTCGGATCAATCTCCTGCCTTTAACGCCTGTATAAAATCTTCATCAGTCACTTCGTCTAGCTCACAATAACCATGCAAACATATAAGTGTTTCCAGGTTAACACTGCCCTTAACCTGGACAATCACTCCGTCGATGGATGTATATAGTGTATCACTATTGTCACTATGTGACTACTCGGACGCCTGGCGCTTAACAATATCCACCTGGCGTCCAAGTCGTCTCTTCGATGATGCCCCCCCCTTTGGGGTCGGGACTATAGTGTCATCGTGGTTGCTACTAGTAGTAGCACGATATATACGAGAGCTGATGTCTCGACCGACACCCTGTCGAGTGTTACGTTACTCTAACACTTCACCTAGTGAATTTAAACGTGTTACTCCACTTACATCATACGAGCCGAGCCCTGAACTTAATGGCGTTTCGACAGCAACGTCATCACCGATGTTAAGTGTGGTGCCTTCACGGCCGACTGCACTTGGTGCATCTTCATGTGACACCACACACATCAAATAGTCGCGTCCTCGATAACTCGGCCCTAGGCCAACCGTGCTTTCGCATGAAGTGACTCGTTATCACAACAGATAACACTCAACGGAGTACGTGTCGTATCACTAATACTCAAGGAGCTACGCTCGAAATTTTTGTTTTCAATGTCGAAGTTAGTTGATTCAGACATTTCAATGTCCAGCAAATTGGCATATTCTGTCAAAGGCTCACGCCAATAGCATTTTTTTGCCTAGAAAAGGTGGGTTCATGACTTTCCAAAACTTCGCTAGGAACATTGCGCGCAGCTCCTAATGTCTCAGACCTGTAATCAATCCATGGCTCATGGCGTTCAAGCCAAGCCACACCTAAGGTAAAAATTATAACTTAAGTCCAGATCGAGTAAAAGACAGCGTTTAATGCTGTCCAAGCTCAAAATCTTTTAACCTACGAGCAACGGAACTTTAGGTACAGTGATACGACTTCCATTCGCTGAATGAACCGTGATTGAATCACCCTCTTGCACTGTAAGCGCTTCAGCATAACGCTGACATCCCTCAAGGAAAATACGTCGAGCGTAAATGCAAGACTCCGTAAAATTGAATAAACTCTACCAAGGCTTTTCAAAGCCTTTAGCTTTCGCCTCAGCAACAAAAAAATCCATACTTGTATCCACGCTTTATACCAGTAGGTATGGAACTCTTTAGGGCTGAAACCTGTTCAATTTTAATTTCTTAAGGTGTTACAGAACCTACTTGTTTCCCAATATGGCGCCCCGCGCCCACTGGGTATCGACGTATACTCGTGCCATGGCAGACTTCTGAATCGGGGTAGAGTGTCGAATCGTATCCTATCGCTATCTACGCAAAGGGAAACCAGGCCGCAAGTGTTTAGTGCTTCCGCACGCATAACACCGTCGTTCAACACGTTGCTGCTCAGCAGATTGAAGATAAACTTCACCTTCACTTTCAGCAGGGCTGAGATTCATCGGTTTCGGCCTATCAACGGCCAGAGCACTTTTGGAGTTTGCTCTCACAGAGCTGGTGTTGTACCCATTCCGGCCAAATTGAAGTTCTGCTCCGCATTAGGAGCAATCATCACAGCCTCTTTAAAAATCGAGGGTGAACCCAAAAGACATTGGTTCTGGAATTTCCAGCGCAGAGGACCTCCAGGACTTTAGTCCCATTGACTGTCTCAGGCAGAGGAGCAGGCTGTATAGCATCCATAAGAGTTCTCACCTCTCGTACATATTCCTTAAACTCATTCTTACCCTGAATGGTTGATAAGAAGCGTGAAAGCACGCGGTAAGCCTGGTTAGGTAGTGAAAACCTTTGTACCGACTGTGACTTAAGGTACTTTCGTGTAAGAAACTCTTAGTCGGCTGACGTGCCACACATCAAGTCCCATTCACTAGCTCTTTGATCGAGCTTTAATATCCAGAAAGAACTGTTAATGGTCAAGATTGATCAGGATTAATCGCTTGGTCATCTCAATCTCACAGAATCAGAGAATAAGTTTTCCATCCTCCTTTCCTGGGTAGTTTTTAACATCCACTCTAAGTGGACGAGGCCTAGCTTACTTGTCTGCAACAGGCTCATGACGGGTAGGCATATCTGACGCCGTTTGGCATGTACTGGCCCTGGAAAGGACGCTTCACACTGCAAAGAGCCCATAACATGTGCAGTTAGGACCTCCAGGCTTGCAAAAAAGGAGTTCTACATCATCTGTATCGGGAAGTTCGACCAGCTTATAAAGCGCGACCTTGTGGGCCTCATAGAGGGTAACGGGGGTTTCCATGCGCACAGCGGATCAGTATTTGAAGATTCAGGCTTAGATTGTCTACAAGTGTTAACAAGTGTGGAAGAGAAAAAAAACCTCCTTAAGTCAGAGGAAGACTTAGTGCTCAACGATCTGTATTAGTCTAAAGGACTAGACTCTATGAGCCATCAAGCGTAAAGACGTAGGTCTCTGTTTTAGGGGACCGAACGATTCAGTGACTCTACAGCACTTAGTGCTCAAGAGTCGCTACCTCACGGAGGTGTTGCTAATTCTTAACGACCAACGATCAGAGACGCCTCGCAAGGCACGTGTCTTAGACAAGATCGAAAAGGGAACTGAACTTTATTTACATTTAACTCTATAGAATATCTTACTCCTGATATTACCTAATCTAGGCACTCATGTCCTAAATTAAAATCTTCAAGATCTTTCCTATCTTGGGGCTGACACTCATCAGGCCCTATAAACCAATGAGATAATATGTATCTCTTTCAGTAGGATATCATCCCGTGTGTCCAAGACACAGGGTATCGAGCACCCTACGATGTGTAATCCTTGTACAGTAACGTTGTGCATTGCTAAAAGCTTCGAAGACAATGGATTATCTTGGATACTACGAGAGCCAGCTGCGTAAAACACAACTCGCCTTGGAACAGCAGTTCGGAGTAATAACAGAATGCGTCCCCCTGATGCTTTTGGTTATAATCGCCGTTTTATCACATAATTGGCGGCCTATTCCCCGTGCGACCAATCCAAGGTCGTTAAAATTACCTGAAACCAGTGTCCTACCCGGGGCCCCGATACCAATGAGCTTGGCCTCTCGTCAAAGCATAAACTCTCCGAGATTACAGTAAGTAGTGGCCATCCGGTTTGGCATGTGCAGGCTCCGCCGAAGAGGGCAGACGGTGGTCGTTGGAATTACTAAATGTACCCACTGCACCTACAAAAAATAGTAGTAGCAGAGGATCAATTATTGGTTTAATGTAAGTCTTGATGACGAGTAGAGCAGAGGGTCGTTCGAAAAACTATAACCAAGGGGATCAAGCTCTGGAGGTCGCTTCTTGATGTAATTCATTTAGTTTGGAGAATTGAATGAAGTTGCAAAAATCTATACAACGGCAGACACTGAAGAATGAGTATCATTTGGTTTTTACATGTATAAACATAGTACAGTATACTTGGGCAATGCGATCAATCTGTGCTTATGAGCGTCCAGCATTTACTAATGTAATCATAATCACCTTTGATCGAATTTAGGTCGACCAGGTGAACATCACAATAGTGACCTAGCCATAGAGTGACACCGATCGTGCTAATCCACCTCTGAGGGGGACAGGCTAGATCGTACTTAGTACGAGTGAAAAACACCTAACCGCGTTATTTACAGACAGACGCACATCGAGATAAGTACGATTTAAAAGCTTGGTATTCGACCTTGCGCACAGTCACTATTGCTTCACCCTTCGGGCTCGCAACGAATGTAGAATCGACATGAGTCATCCGTTCAGAGTCAACAGTAGACCTTGAGATGAAAAAAGCTGTCAATCACGCTCGAAACTTTCGTCGTGTTTAAACAGCTCGTGGAGCTGCCAGAAGAACAAAGTGTAATAGTCCATCTTGAAGGGTAGCATGTATCTTCTTGCACGAATGGCAACACCAGCGTGACTAGCTTCACCAGCTACACCAGCCACAAACATCCCCATAAAGTATCTTTTGGGTGGTGGAAGAGCGCCAGCGTCATCAAAGTTGAAGTCAGCAGCTGTAAAGGCTCCAATCCAGACATATCGGGTGCAGCCGCGTGCAGTTGAAGTGGATGATACGTATTGGCGCAACTTTTGAAGCATTCATCACCGTCGATATATCGAGAGCGGTCAAGTACAAACAGCAGATCGATGATAACATCAGCACATTTCGCCGTATTCTATCCCGAACGCGAACTAGAGTAAGGCTCGTACGCATCATTACACCACTTTGTACTTTTGCGAACCTCCGTGACGCGATCTAGCATGACGCAAATCCAAGCTTTCACAACTCCGATTTTGGTTCGCTTGAGAGCAATAGTTGCTGATTGGATGATACATAAGTCGATCATCGTGATTTCGAGATGCCTTCTTGCATATTCTTGTTCGCTAAAATGAACCTAGGGATAAAATCACTCAATAAACCCTTGGAGTGTTCACGTTGATTGAACAAGGTGGCGCACAGCAATTACACACGTTGAGTTGTACAATGCACTTATGCCGCTCGGCGTCGCTCAGTGTGGCACAAAAGACGCACCCATATGTCTAGAATCGAACCTTCGTCCTCTACAATATCGTGTACCATATTTGAGCTGTACTGGTTGATCCACAGCTTCCACTCGCAGCATTTCCGAGACTGCGATACCTGAATGTCGTCGCTTGTTTAGTGTATTAGCGACTGTCACGACGCTAGTTACGTCGCTCCTTTTGCTTAGAGCGAGCAACAGTATTAGCTCTTGACGATGCGATCTGTCCGCACGTCAGGCTTGCTGAGATAACAAGTGTTCCTCACCTCGAAACACGCAACAGAAACGAATCAATGTGCTGTGATTGTACGACGCACACTAGCTCCTGAAGCAAATACCTGCATCAGGGTCTGACTTTCCCCTGCTAGCATTGTTTGCGATAGTCTCTACGCCTGTGGGTGTCATTGTTAGCTATGTAAAGTATACTCGAAATTTCACGATTTCTCGCTAGTGAAAGAGTGTGTCGTCCATGTGACGTAAGCCAGGAAGCACGTTTGCGCAGCAGTAGCGAGTGCGATTCAATATTTTCGCAGGGGCCGTAGTTTATTCATCACATTAGCAGCGTCCCATTTTTACACGTTGTACGGTTGTGTTCAACAGTTGATCGACAGCTGCACCATATGTGACATCACGCGTTTGTTTGTAGGCAGTAAGAACGTGTATTTAATGCAAGGTACCCCGGCATGGTGTACTAATGTCGCTCTGCCGCTAAAATCTACACTGGATGTCTAAACTCCTTCACCGAGCAACGCCGAGCGTCCCCCTTTTGTTCCAGTAATCACGAAAGTCTTTCGCAACCAAATCCGCGTCCTTCTCGCCTATGTGTTGTAAGTATCGACCAATGACATTTTCTGGAGCCCCACCCGACGCACACCAACGTTTGAATAGCTCAAGCTGAAGTTCCCGCAATTGTGGCGTCTCTTTTTTCGATAATTGCGTTGAAAGTGCAACGGCTAGTTGGCCGTGACTGCGAATCCCGTCGGACAGTACCTTAATCAAAGGCGGCGGCCCACCGCTTCTATCCTTGTAGTAATGTCTCGTGTAGGCTGCGAGTACATCCAGATTCGCAGCTGTAAAGGCTTCTGGTCGGCCTTTCATCTTCAGCAAATCAACAGCTCTCTCTGGTGACGTGTCGCGAGTTTTCCAAAGATCGAACATGTTGGTCAATTGAGTCTCCGCCATCTGCTTCGCTTGATCGTCATTGGACTGTCTTGCGCCATGCAGGATGGCTACGAGTTTGTCCATGCCACCGTAACCCTTTACCAAGGTCCTTAGAAGTGTTTTCTTCAGGGGCAAGTCGGTCAGGCGGGCCGCGATATAATCGTTCAAGACGGTGATTTTCCAGCTGAAATCACGATATTCCTCGCTCGCAGCGTCGTCAAGTTTCATCAGCTTAAACACGTTGGCGGCAGATCGGCGACCCCAGGATTCAAACTGCGCCTTCAACAGTTTTGTCGCGATCCTCACGACATCCTTATTGCTGGATTCTTTCGCACGAACGAGTACTTGCGCCACCACATGATTTCCAAACTGAAACACAAACCTCTTGACCACGACTGGAGCTGAGTGGAGTCTCTCTAGCGCCGCCATCTTTGGGTGGCTTAGGATAGCGATGATGGCGTCTTGTGCTTTTGCGATGCCATTCCGCATTTTGGTGAAAGAGTCGCCTATATGCTTGCCTTGTGTCCGGAGCTGCAGCACCTCCAGATTTAGAATCAAGGGCTTCATAATCTCTAATGTCCTCGCTTCCTCGTCCAATGTCGCACTGTCGGAACATGCCAAGGTTATAGCCACGAGTACAGGATAGGAGAATCGCATTGTCAGTATGTTTGATCGTTGACGGAGTAAATTGCGAAGTGTTAGACCGCGTCAGCATGGTTGATCGTTGGAGGAGGGAATCGCAAAGTATCAGACCGCGCGTTCAGCCCTTGAGCGTCTCGAGACAAACGCCGGTAGGATGCAACATCAAATCCCGTCCCAGCGTTACCGCCAAGTGTTATGATGCGATACCACCCTTCTGCTTGCAAGATTACCGTGTCGACAACCCCTGGAGGGCTAAACAGTCAAGAGACGGGGTTGACCAAAATTTCTCAAGAGGTGTATTCCCTCCGAATGACTGTGATTGCAATAAGCGGATGAGCCAGCATGTGTACAAGAGACATTCTGGACGCACTAGCACCGCAGACAAATCAAATTGGCATCTAGCATGTGATTTCCAACATCGTCGCTAGCAGCAGCAGCAGAATGTATAAACCCTGGCTTGGCCAGAGACTGGTTGCTACAACACCTAAATGACTGCACTTGGCCTGCGCGCAACGTGTAAACGATCCAATCCTGTCTCCGTGCATCAAATTCGTCGTGTGTCCGTCACGGACGTGTTCTGGCACGAACTAATCGAACTCGAATTGTCATCGTCTCAAGGTATCAAGTGGCTATGTGCCAAAGTCCCATGTGGCGACCGTCGCTTGTCGCAAGTATCGTGCCCTGTATTGTACAGACGCATCAGTACCATTTTTACAAATACAGTATATTTGGACGGGTAGGGTGAATGTGGATACAGTCGCACGTATCGGTAGATACACCTACGTATCGCCAAGGCTATCCATGTAATATATTAGGACATTTTCAACATGTTGTTAAGAGATCATCCATCATTTAACAAGAGAACGTCCGCGGTTTAGCATCTGTCAGGCCTCCCTTTCCGTCTTCGTAACTTTAACGTCTACGCTATGACAAGCCATCGATTTTTCACATTAAGTGGTGCTAATAATGATGTTGATCTCTTCCTCTGGTCTTGATGATACCAGTATTGCCGCTTCATGCACTGTTGAAGCCACTACTGATACTGCCACTCCTTCCGCCCCGGTTAATCATGGAGTTGAAAAGGTCCAACCCCAGTCCAGACATTCGAAGTCACGAGCAAATTGTCCGGACGTCAAGCAGTACGCCATGCACCAGGGTTTTGCTGTCAATATCACCCTCGCAAAATCGATCGGTTTAAGCGCGATATGCTCTGTGCTCGCAGTGGAAAAAAGTCAGGGTACCTACGGTGGCTGATGCTCTTGCAAGATTGCGAATCTAGAGAGGTTGGCAATTTGTAAGAGCTCACGGTCATCTTTAACGCGAACGTGGCAGGAGGTAGAGCCTGGTCGACGCTTTGCTAAAGAACTACAATGTTGGCCATCTCTGATGTAAACAAATAGAATGCTATCGACACTACAGGCGGCAAGGGATGTGCCACCCAAAGGAGACCATACGGAGGCCACATTTGTTTGTATACATCGATCTGGAGCTGCTTCACGTGTAACGGGGTTGCACGAAATCATGGTACTTTGTACCAGAGGTGTTACACACCTGAGGGTTCGCTTCTGTGAAGGTGATATAGAATATCTTATCGGTTTGTAGGGGCTGACGAGTGTCAGCCATTAGATACGAAAGATCTTTGAGTAGGATTAAGATATTCTATAGGCTTTATCAAAAATAAAATCAGTTCCCATTTTGATCTGAAAGACACGTGGCTTGCGAGCCGTCTTGATCGTTGATCTCTGATCACTGAGAGTTAGCGACACCTCCTTGAGGTAGCTACTCTTGAGCACTAAGTGCTGTCGATTCACTGAATCGTTAGGTCCCCTGGAACAGGGATCTGAAGCTATAAAGCTTGTTGACTCGTAAAGTCGTTAGTTCTTTAGAACTAAGTTGCTCGTAGAGCGTTAAGTCTTCCTCTGACTTAAGGAGCTGTGTAGCTCCGCTACACTTGGTAGCACTTGTAGTCAATCTACGCATGAGTCTTTAAGACTGATCCTCTGTGAGGATGGAAAACATCACTCCCCTATCTGAGGCCCAAAAGGTCGCGCTTGATAAGCTGACCGCATCTTTGGGTCCAGAGTACGTGGAGTTCCTTGTTTCACAAGGTCCTGAAGTGCTTAATGCACGTGTTGAAAGCTTCATGCAGTATGAAGCGACCCTTTTAGGGCAGGTCCAAGCCCAAATAGCGTCGGCTATGCCTACACGCTACGTGTCTGTACCAGACGAAGAGGCTAAGCCTCGTCCACTTAGAGTAGAAGTAAAAAACTACTCCGGTAAGGAGGGTGAGAACCTCATCCTCTGGATCCGTGAGATCGAGATGGCCATGAGATCAGGTCTGATCACGCTTGACCATCAACAGGTCTCGCTGGCTATCTCGAAGCTCGATGGTAGAGCTAGAGAATGGGCCTTGACGTGTAGCACGTCGGTGGACATAGCGTTTCCCACATGGGAGTCGCTCAAGTTACAATTGGTACAGGTGTTTTCTCCACCTAACCAGGCTTACCGCGTGCGCTCACGCTTTCTTTCTACCCGCCAGGGTAAGAATGAATTATCGGACTATGTCCAAGAGCTGCGAACGCTCATGGCTGCAATGCAGTCTGACCCTTTGCCTGAAGCAGTCCATGTGACTATCTTCATGGAAGGTCTACGTACTGGCATTGCCAGAACCGAAGTTTTTCGGGTTCACCCCTCTACGTTTGAAGAGGCTGTGAGAATTGCTCTTAATGCTGAGCATAACTTCAAGTCGGCCAGACTTGGTTGGAACGGATACAATCCTCGCTCTGTGAGAGCAAACTATTCGGGTACCACTGCCTATAATAGGCTGGAACCGATGGATCTCAGCTATGCTGAAGATGGAGGTGAAGCTGAGCTTCAAGCTGCTGAGCAGAAACACGTTGTAAGACGATGCTTTACTTGCGGAAGCACTAAACACTTGCGGCCTGGTTGCCCTTTGCGTAAGCAACGCCAGACTACGAGCCAACACTCGAGCCCGAGTCAGAAGTCTGGCATGGCACGGGGAAATGCGGACACCCAGTAGGCGCGGGGCGCCCTACTGGGGAAGAACTATGTTATGTTACACCTTTAGAAGGTAAAGGAATGCAGTGCTTAGCCCCAAAGAGTACCATACCTACGGGTATTGTGCGTGGATACAAGTCTGGTTTGTTGGTCGCCGAGGCGAAAATTGAGGGCTTCGAGAAGCCTTGGTCGATATTGATCGATTCTGGGGCGTCTTGCAATTATGCTCGACGCCGTTCCCTTAAGGGAAGTCAGCGTTATGCTGAGGCGCTTACAGCGCATGAAGGTGATTCTATCACGGTTCGTTTAGCGACTGGAAGTCGCGTAACGGTGCCTAAAGTTCCATTGAACTTAGGTATAAAGTTTTTAGACTTTGACAATATTGAGCGCTGTCTTGTCCTAGATTTGGAATCGAGATATGATCTCATCCTAGGTATGGCTTGGCTTGAGCGCCATGAGCCATGGATTGATTGGAGGTCTAAGACCTTAGGCGCTACGCGCAATGTTCCTAGCGAAGCTTTGGAGAGTCATGAACCCACCTTTGCTAGGAAGCAGAAGCGATATTGGCGCGAGCCTTTGACAGAAGATGTCAATGTGCTGGATATTGGAATGTCCGAGTTATCTAACTCCAATGCTAAAAACATAAGTTTCGAGCCTAGCTCGTCTAGAACTAGTGAAACGGCACGTACTCCGTTGAGTGGTACTCGTTGTGATAACGAGTCACTGCATGCTGAAAGCATGGTTGGCCTAGGGCCGAGTGATCAAGGACGTGATTCCTTTGATGTGTGTATGGTGGCACGTGAAATTACACCGAGTGCGGTCGGCCGTGAGAGCACCGCACTGAATGTCGGTAATGGCGTTGTTGGCGATTCGCCATATGGTGTGGGCGGCCGTGAGGGCACCACACCTAATGTCAGTAAAGATATTGTTGGCGATACGCCGTATAGAGTGGACGGCCGTGAGGGCACCACGCTTAACGCCGGTAATGGCGTTGTTGGCGATACGCCGTATAGTGTGGGCGGCCGTAAGGGCACCACACCTAATGTCAGTAATGACACTGTTGGCGATACGCCGTATAGTGTGGACGGCCGTGAGGGCACCACACCTAATGTCGGTCAAGACAAAAGCTCTCGTGTAGAGCGTACTATGGTTGGTAGTAATCATGGGGACAATATTGTCCCGACCCCTAAGGGGTGTAAGGTCTCGAAGAGACAATCGAGACGCCGAGTAGCAGCTGTAAAGCGCCAGGCGTCCTCACAGTCACATAGTGAGATTAGCAATACACTATATACACTTGTTAATGGAGTGACTGGTCAGGTTAATGGCAATGTGAGCCTCGAAACCCTTCCATCTGTGGACGCTCTGTGTGAGCTAGACGAAATGTCTGATGGCGAGTTTAGCCAGGCCTTGAAGGCAGGAGAGTTATCCGAGTTAGCAATCATTAGACCTGATACTGACTTAAATTCTTCCTCGTTAATGGATGAGTCTGTCCTAGAGGATACAAAGGCGGCACTTAGTGCACGAAGTGGATCTTCGATCCTTAAAGATCCTTTGGATCCGTTCTATCCTTTAGTCAAGGAATTTCAAGATGTGGTGTGTCACAACCCACCTTCTGCCTTACCTCCCGATAGAGGTGTATGTCATGAGATTGACTTGGTTCCTGGAACTAAATACTGTGTAACACGGCAGTGGCCTTTGCCTAAAGAACAGTGCGACGTCATTGACGATTTCTTTCGTGCTAAGCACGCGGCTGGAATGGTTCGTGAGAGTAAATCTCCCCATTCAACACCGACATTTTGTGTCAGAAAGCCAAATGGCAAGTGGCGTATTGTGCATGCTTACAATAAGCTTAATGCAGCCACTATACCGGCGCAGACGCCTATTCCTGGAAAGGATGTTCTTCAGAACAATATGGCGGGATGTACACTGTACAGTGCACTCGACTTAGTCGATGTTTATTACCAACTGCTCAAGCGAGCAAGCGATATTCCGCTAACAGCGGTGAGTACTCCTAGCGGTATGCTTTGGGAGTGGCTCGTTATGCCACAAGGGCTATCTAACGCTCCGGCTACATTTAACCGGTTGGTAACGCAACTATTCAGACCTCATCGAGGCTATGCACAAACGTACTTTGATGACATTTTTGTCCATAGTCGTGCAATGAATGGGCGATCAGATGTGGATAATCACATCGATCATTTACGGGCGGTGCTCGGGTGTATGCGGATGAATAAGCTGTATGCGAACGCATCGAAGTGCATCTTTGGTGCAGAAGAGATTCCCTTTCTAGGGTGCTTCATTGGGAAGCGAGGCCTTCGAGCGGATCCCGCTAAGGTAAAAGCCATAGTCGATTGGCCAGTCCCCAAGAACCAAAAGGACTTGCGTAAGTGGCTTGGCCTTGCCAATTACTTACATAAGTACAGTGCAAATTACGCAGACACGGCTAGGCCATTATCCAATCTCCTTAAAAAGGATGTGGGTTGGTGTTGGGGTAACACCGAACATAATGCTTTTGAAGCAGTTAAGGAGAGTCTCCTTCATGCGCCAATATTGGCTTTGCCCGATTCTGGTCGGCCTTTCAGTGTCGTCTGTGACGCATCTGACTTTGCCATAGGCAGTGCTCTGTTACAAACCGATGTCGACGGACGCGAACGCGTCATCGCATTTGAATCTCGACAGCTGAAAGCTGCTGAAAAGAACTATCCTGTTCATGACAAAGAGCTACTTGCTATGAAGTACGCTCTTGTCAAATTCAGAGTCCATCTGCTTGGCTCGAAGCCATTTGTGATCTATACCGATCATGCGTCATTGCGCACTGCGACACAGTCGCCTCACCTCTCACAGAGAATGGCTCGTTGGCTTTCTTTCTTTGCCGAATATAACTTCGAGGTGAAGTACAAGCCAGGTAAGCAAAACGCTTTGGCTGATGCGCTATCGCGTCGACCTGACTATGAGCTTGCTCATGTTACGACCCTGGCGTCGTCAGTCCCTGACTTAATTCGTGCGGCATATGCCAAGGACGATCAGTGTGTAGCTGTGCTACGAGCTCTTGGGAGCAATGAGTTTAAAGACTCGGACATAGAATTTTCGGCACGTTTACGTGCGAGGCTACATCGATATTCCATTGATAATGGCCTGTTGTGCTATCGCACGGATATTGAGGACAACCCTCGTATCGTAGTACCTCATGATGAGGAATTAAAGTATCGGATCCTCTATGAGGCACATGATACTGCTTTAAGTGGTCATCTCGGTCGTGAGAAAACTTATAGCTCGGTGAGCCAAAGTTATTGGTGGCCCAAACTTTATAAGTGGGTGCGCACCTATGTGCGTACGTGCGAAACGTGTCAACGGGTAAAACCCTCGCACATGCGGCGGCGCCGCTGGCTAGTTTGCCTGTACCCAGTGGTTGTTGGGAGTCCATGAGCATGGATTTTGTGTTTGGCCTACCGAAAGATTCGGAAGGCAACACTGGTATTGTGGTATTTGTTGACCGATTGAGCAAGATGGCTCACTTAGCGGCTGTGCCGGATAGCATTGATGCGGAAGGTACAGCAAAGCTGTTTATCGACCGTGTGTTTCACCAACATGGCTTGCCTGTGGCAATTATCTCTGATAGAGACCCCCGCTTCACTGGGAAGTTTTGGAAGTCTATCTTCAAGGTGCTTGGCACTCGGTTGGACATGTCCACAGCGGATCATCCGCAGACCGACGGTCAAACTGAGCGTGTAAACCGCGTCATCAACGACATTTTGCGCAGTGTTTGCGCTGATACGCCTAGGCGTTGGAGCTCAATGCTCCCTGTTGTTGAGTTTGCGTTGAATAACGCTGTTCATGCCTCAACAGGCTTTACTCCGTTCTATATAAACGGTCTCACTCACCCTCGCGTTCCGTTAACGCTATCACTACGTGAATCAGGGCTTGGTGGGGGAGAGGTTGCCGATCGGCTTGCTGATATCAGCCCTGCTACTGTTCAAAAACAGGTCGGCGAGTTTCTCGCAACGCGATTAAATGTCTTAAGACATGTGCGTGACGCAATGGCTGATAGCCAGGATACCCAAAAACAACAAGCTGATGCCAAAGGCAGAAATTGTATTGAACGTTATGAGGTCGGAGACCAAGTACTACTCAATGCTAAAAATCTACCTACAAATGTAGTGTCTGCTGTCTTTAAGACAAAGTTGCGTCCACGCTTTATTGGACCGTTTACAGTCACGGCCAAGAAGGGACTTGCGTATACGCTTAACCTCCCGCGCAAATTGCGCACACATCCAGTGTTCTACGTAGGCTTACTTAAGCCGTACCGGGATCCTTCCCATGTGAACTTGGAGGCGCTTGCGCCGACGACAAGGGCACTGCCCCGGATTGCTGTAGACGAATCAGCAAGTCCAACTGAGCCTCGCTCCGAGTTTGAGCTTGCTCCATCGCCTGAAGGCGGCGTTGCATCGCATCCAGCATGCACTGGGACTTACACAAGGCCTCTTGAAGACCCTTCACTTCGAGAACCAATTTCTCGTGGGCCTCCACCGGTACACCGGCCGCCACCGACTTTGCTCGATGAGCATGGGTGTCGTCAATTCCATGTCGAGAGACTACTGAAACGACGTCGTCGTCAGGGTCAATACCAGTATCTGGTAAAGTGGCGTGGGTACCCTGAGTCTGAAAACTCATGGGAATTTGAGGTACCCCTTCGGCAAGACTGCCCATATGCTTTGGAGGCTTTTGAGCATCGTGGCCAAGGTCAGCTCGAGGCCGAGGCCGTTCACCACCACTAGTGGTGCGGGTTGGCGGGTTGTTGGTCACAGACTGACCAGCACTCGCGGCTACCTTAGTAGCCGAAGCATAGCGCGTGCGCTTGCGCAATTGGCCTCTGGCCTTAAGCTTGGCATAATCATACCGAAGCTTGCGTTCGAGACGCACATCCGCCGCATGGGCACTCGCCCTTAGAGCAAAAATGTTGCTGAGGCGACGCACATAGTGCACCCAGTGAACAAAGGCATCGTCTTCTTCACTCGCTGTTTCGCCTGCGAGCAGGAGAATGGGTATACCCTTCATCGGTGGAACTGGTGCACCACGTGCTTGCATGTCAAGGCGTGCCTTGTATTGACTTTGAGTCGTTAGGTGCGGCTCCAGGTACCTCTCACGAAGTGCCTGGCAGCTCACCACCTCCTCAGGAGTCTTAGGCCCATGGCCAATGACCCACGTTGCCAATGTTTGGCCGGCCGCTTGACGCAGACGTTCCTCCACACTGGGTGGGGTGAACACATAATCACGCTGGCGTTCAAGGGTTGCAGTCATCTGTGCATAACGCTGAGCGTTTTGTTCTCTTTGAACAAGCAGTTGTTGTTGCTCATCGAGCGGGTTCGCGATGATAGTCTCATCAAACCCAGATGCTGCACGCTGCGCTGGCGGCACGCTCGCACCTCCACGTTCAGCGAACGGATTTGGGGTGTTCGAAAGTTGTGCCTCAGGCATCAGTGAGCCGGACGTTGTCCCTGTGTCACCGCGGACACTGGTACCGCTACCATATTCCACCTCTTCCTCTATTCCGAGGTAGTCACACAGAGCCTTTGACTCGTTTGGTGATGAGGACATCGTGCTGGAGCGTACGTTACCGTGAGGTTCACCGTACGCGCACTGTTCTCGCTGAGAACACGAGTTCGATTGACGTTTTGGCAAACGTCAGTCTGGTGGGGGAGGGTGTAACGGGGTTGCACGAAATCATGGTACTTTGTACCAGAGGTGTTACACACCTGAGGGTTCGCTTCTGTGAAGGTGATATAGAATATCTTATCGGTTTGTAGGGGCTGACGAGTGTCAGCCATTAGATACGAAAGATCTTTGAGTAGGATTAAGATATTCTATAGGCTTTAACAAAAATAAAATCAGTTCCCATTTTGATCTGAAAGACACGTGGCTTGCGAGCCGTCTTGATCGTTGATCTCTGATCACTAAGAGTTAGCGACACCTCCTTGAGGTAGCTACTCTTGAGCACTAAGTGCTGTCGATTCACTGAATCGTTAGGTCCCCTGGAACAGGGATCTGAAGCTATAAAGCTTGTTGACTCGTAAAGTCGTTAGTTCTTTAGAACTAAGTTGCTCGTAGAGCGTTAAGTCTTCCTCTGACTTAAGGAGCTGTGTAGCTCCGCTACAAATGCAGTGGCGAAGAAACCGGCACGTATTAGGAACTACATGCGTCTGATGCTTCTGCGGGTGGAACGTTCTGAGTTTGGTGCGTGACAGACTACAGCACTACTGTAATCACGCTAGACTTTGGATATGTTCTGGACACTTGTGTGCGCCTTCAACAGCCGATTGGCAGAGGTGCTGTGGTCTGGGAAAGTTTGCATCCGTCATCTTGCAGCTGGATATCTCCAAACCGTTCGTGTTGCACATCAGAATCGCCGTGGAAGCTGCGAGGTAAGAGATTGGGGACATCTTCTGTTCGTGTCGTTACCGATCCAGAGGGCGAGTGAGCAAATACCAAAGTGACTGAAAAAAATGGCTCACAGAATCATCCCGATGACGGTGAACAAGTGCCTCATGCATCTAAAGCCATCGAGTGCCCAGCTGACTTCCCATCAACTTGCTATCTTTGCAGCTCCTGTATTCTTCCGAATGATTCTGCGAGAGGTTTATTCGTTACTTCTTTTGCTTCATTACTTCAGTTTCAGGAACTCTTTGGCAATAAACATGCAGACATGAAAACCAGAAAAGGCGCTCCATACTTGCCTTGTCACAATTGACGCGAATGTTGACGGCGGGCTTCACTTGACTTCGTTCACCAGCTCTTCTTTCGCGCTGTACGCTTGAATGTTGCTCATTGTAGTGTAGCTGATGTTGTCGAGAGCCTCTTCCGTGAAAAACGCCTGGTGTCCCGTGATGATCACATTCGGAAACGTAAATAGACGAGCGAGCGTGTTGTCGGCAATGATACCACCCGAGCAGTCCGAGTAGAAGTAGTCACCCTCGCCTTCAAACACGTCAAGACCGACTGAGCCAATCTTGCGGCTTTTCAGACCGTTCACCAGCGCTTTCGTGTCAATCAGGCCACCATGACTCGTATTGATAATCATAACATTGTCCTTCATTTTCGAAATGCTCTCTGTGTTGACCGTGTGTTTCGTCGACGGAGTCAGTGGACAGTGCAGTGACACAATGTCCGAGCGCGCCCAGACCTCATCAAGCGATTCATACTCAGCACCATAGCTCTGAGCCTCCGGACTCTGTCTCACATCATAAGCAAGTACTTTGCAGCCAAAACCAGCTGCAATTCGAGCAAAGAGGGAGCCAATATTCCTTCCCCGTACCAACGACCCCGACTGTCTTGCCATGGACATCAAAGCCCAGTAACCCCTCCAGACGAAAGTTCTGCTCGCGAGTACGGTTATACGAGCGGTGGATCTTGCGGTTCAGTGTCATCATCAATGCAGCAGCATGTTCCGCAACGGCGTACGGCGAGTATGCGGGAACCCGGAGCACTGGCATCCCGAGCTCTTCTTTCGCACATTGGAGGTCGATCCGGTCGAACCCTGCACAACGAAGAAATATCACTCGCGTACCGCCCGCGTGCAGGGCACGAAGAGCGTCCGCGTCCGCAACGTCATTGACAAAGAGACAAACCCCTTCACACCCTTCGGCTAACTTGGCCGAGTGAACGTCCAGTCTCGCGGCCAAGAACTGGAGCTCGTGCGTAGGAGTGACGGCGTCGAGTTTCGCTGCACGCTCCATGGACTCCACGTCGTAGCTGTGCGACGAGAAAAACGCGATCTTCATTCGTGGTGGCTACAATGACTGGTTGGGATCGATCGCGGAACTTTAGAAATGACGGTCTCACATGCCGGGCTTCAACTGGTTTGTAGCCATCTCACACACTCACACACACCTCACAATGCAACGACGGGACCGTTTGTGGCCGACGACCGTGCGACAAAAAAGAAGCGGTTTTTGTTTCTGCTTTTTTTGGGGTGTCGCAGCTCGTCGTTGTGGGTCCAGCTGGTTTACTCCCGCGCTTGTGTGACACGCGCGATAGAAATTCGACATGGTACCCAATTCGCCGCTCGTGGACCTGCTCGTGCAGCGACAGCATCACCACGTGGCCCTAGAAGGGGTTCCTACAGCAGCACGTATTGGAGACTTGCCCTTGTTCCTTGGCGAAGCAAGAGCTGCACAGGTTCGTCGCGTTGACGACATCCTAGGGATGGATGAGGACGTTTCTAACGCTCTCAAATGGTCGCTCTCACTTGATTAGGACGTCGCATTTCTAAACGCCAATAATATTCAGGCCATTATTGCATTGGGGACAGGAGATCTCACGGTGAAGGTTGGCTGGACGTTACGATTGTAACGCAGCAGCGGAGCCGTGTGCAGAAGCTGAACGCATTGGGTTGTTACTGTGTTGCATGTTTTGTAGCCATGTGACGTCCTGCTGATTGATATCCTCGACATGGAGGACGAGCCCCTGTTGCCTCATTTCGACGAGTGCATTCAGTTTCTAAATCGATTTCTAACGCGTCAAGCAGCAGCAGTGCTTGTGCACTGCGTGTACGGCCAATCGCGTAGTGCGACGATCTGTGTGGCATACGTAATGGCTACTCAAGAGAAGACGCTGCTAGAGGCGTACGATATCGTGCAGCGTGCTCGACCGTGCATCTCGATCAATACGGGATTCTTGCGCCAACTGGATTTGTTCGAAAGGATGCAAAAGGACCCGAACTGGATGGGCCGCACGCCTGCGCATGCCGAATTGCGGACAAGAATGGCACAACAGCAACGAGGAAAGACCGGAGCAGCTCATATCGTCGGCACTGTGCAACTCGCACGATCGAGCAGCTCGGTGTGTTGTCGAAAATGCACTTACGTGCTGTGCACGACGAGCAATCAGGTGCAGGTGAAGCAAAGACTGATGCGTTTAGCTATTGTTGAGGCTAATGGGCGTTACTCTGATGCTGTCATGTTTAGTTACTGCACTTGAGCCCGGGTGAAAGCAGTGGTGGTGGACGCTGCGCTGGACTGTTTATCGAACCGATGACGTGGATGACGAAGGACCCTGTCTTTATTCGGAACAGCGTTGGCAAGCTGCTTTGTCCATCGTGTAATGCTAAACTCGGCTTGTGGAATTGGATGGGTGTCAAGTACGTATTCCATTTGATTGTGTCGGTGCTTCTTTTCTGACTAACGGAAGCTGTTTTAGATGCAACTGTAAGCGTTTTGTCACGCCAGCGTTTCAACTGGTTCCAAGTAGAATACAGCAGCGTGTGTGTGTAGCTAGCGCGAGATAAGCGGACAACTGTGCGAGTTTGCATGAAAGGTCGATCATAGTAGTCGTTGTCGAGGCGGCGTTGCTGCAAAATAGATCTGTATGCTGCTGAGTTGCAGTCGTCAAGACTTTGGCCGAAACTAGAGCGTCAAATGCCCTTGTTATACGTGACAACACGCACGGGTTGGCCATCTTGTTTGCGCGTAGCTTGCTGCAGCTCTGGTTCAAGGTACTTGAAGTCAAGCTGCGCAGTCTGTCGGAACAATCCGAACGTCAAGGGCACCGAAAACTGAATCGCACAGCCGACCAAGCCAAGCAGAGTCGGCACGCGCAGCCACCGCGTCTTGGATCGCGTGAACACTGTGCTGTGCTTTTCGATCATCGAGATCACCAGTGGTGGCAGCAGCAAGATCGGTGCAGCAGCAAAGATCCTCGCGGTCGCACATGAAGCGACTGCCAGTGCTCCACACCTCCTGGACTTGCCGATTGCATCTCCTTGCTCGTCGTACACGAAGACTCCCTGAAGATACTCGCTTTGCCTCATGACTGCTAGATTGATCAAGTCGGCAGCAGCAACAGCGGTAAAAGGTCCCATGCGAGCAAGAGCAGACGTCCACTTGGCGTTTCTTCGACGACCAGCCAAGTGCCGAATACCAAGTGATGCTCCGACTGAGCTGGCTGTAGCGCCCACGTAGGCCACGAGCCGCTGCTGTGCTGTGTCTGCATTGGAGGCGTTGCGGTTGGCGTAATAGTGCAGCGCGTTGTACGTCTGGTTCAGCCACTGGGCCACGATGGTGGTCTTCACACTCTTGGCCAGCAGCATGGCACCGTCCATGACCATGTTCATGGGCACGATCATGGACGCGCGCAATGGCATCACGACTGGCTGGCCCGTATCCGGATGCAGAATAGCATGCGTCACGTTGGACGCGTGCTGGAGCTCGACTGGATGAACAAACTCGCCGCGGCGATGGGCCAGTAATTGCTGCTGTGCATCCAGGAGGTCCTGTCTGGACGTGAAAGCTGTGCGCATGTCCAGCATGACGAAGGTCTTGCGCACGCGTCCAGCGTACGTGTCTTCTCTTGGATCTGGTAACTTGATCATGGACGTCTCTGGAGATGAAGATGGTGCATATTGATCCTGTTTACTCGCCATTACGACGATTATTGCAGAGTTCTAGTTGAAGAGCTCACGTTGGGACTCGCGCGACCGTTTCGTTTAGTGTTGAAAAGGGCACCGTTGAAAAAAGGGCACAGTTGAAGAAAAGGGCATGTTGGCGACTCTTGGCCGACATAAATGGGCTCGCGGAAAAAGGTGCGACCTGGATCCTTTTGATCTCGCTCGCCAGCTGGCGACTAACGTTGCGCTAGAGTTGATGTGGTTCACACTAACTGAGACTGCTCGCAGCACATCGTCGATAGCTGCGTTGCGCACCAGTGGATGGTTATCATGTTTCAAAGGGTACGAAGATGGGTGGACGGATGGATCGTAATAGTCGCTACGGCAGCAGTGGAACTGCGATCTTCGTAAGTTCGTCCATCACGAGGGACAGCATGACGTAAACTGACGATGATATCCATAAAGCATGTCATAACCCCCTCTCTCCTTGTATTTGTCGTCCGCTATTTGTCAATGTACTACATCTCTCGATTGTAGTTCAGCTTACTACTGCGTCTTCTTCTTCGTGACAGCGAAAGAACGCTTGGCACTGCGTAGCAGGTAGCGCTCCATGAAGAACTTGAGGAACAGTGCAAAGTAGCTCGAATACATAATGATGCCCCATTTGAGATTGTCCGGGTCCACGCTGCACGTCACGCCCTGCTTCATGTAGTACACATTGAGGCCACATACAGCAATGCCCACGACCATTTGGCTCAGCTGAAAGATCGTCACGAGACGTGCCCAGCGCGGTCGGTAGCCGAAGGCCGTGAGGAAGTAGTAAAAGTACATGACGGCATGCACCGAGTAGTTCATGGCGATAAAGTAGATCCCGCTGTGCATATCGATGACATCCATTTGCACAAGTCAGCCCTAGTCAACTCGAGATACCCACTACGCTCCCTTGCAATACAACGCTGACTCACCTTGCCGAAAGCGTGCCGAAAGCATGCCAGCAAAAGAGCAACACCGTGACATGGTGGTACCAATGCAGGAAAATGAGCGGTTTCTTGCGCAGCACGATAAAGACCGTGTCGACAAGTTCCGGGACCTTGGAGAAGATAAACATCGTCGCCCAAAGACCCGCGGGACCGCGGCCGTACAGCGGGGTAGGCGGCGCACACACCGAGTGGTACACGCCACGGCGGTAAATGGTGTCCAGGAGAAACGGCACAGTCCGAAGAGCGCCAATGGCACTAAAGGTACCAAGTGCCAAGTTCCAGAGTCCAAGTGCGCTGCGACGTGCATCCATTGTCCAACAATAGCAAAAGCACAGTAGGAACAATGTCAGTTCCATCTCCCAACAACACTGGACCATCGTCCAACCCAGCCCAGCAGCTGCGGATGAGAGGAGGGGAAGGGGGGGGAGGAGAAACTCGTGCGTACACTTTTAGGTCAAAAGGCTTGAGGTCCCGCATAATGCGGCGACCCGCAAAGCACAGGAAACAGTAGACGACGCAAAGAGCGATGGCCATGGCCATGGACTGTTTGCAAAAGTCCGGCTGCCACGACACCACCTGAAAGAGGGAAAAAAGCACAAATCAATCGAAAACAAACGGTTAGCACTTGTCGAGCCTTGCACGCGACTTGTCCCACGTGATTCGTCACATCAGAGGCTACGCACCCAGTCGCGCTCGTACTGGAAGTAGAACATCCACTGCATCAGCGGCACCTCATCGGGCAGCGTGGTGGCAACTGACGTCTCCATGACGGACGAGTTCGGTCCCAACCAGTAGCTCCTCCTCTTGTTTCGAAACGGCTGCCGTCGATGTGTCCAGCTGCTGGCTGTTGTCACAGTGAGCAGACTGTCAGTCAGGCAGTCGTCCTTCCTGTGACCCAAATTAACCAACCGCCTGCACTTGTTATTTTGGGCTTCCGAGGCCCTCGGGTCGGGCGGGTCTAAAGTTGCACCCGCCACGTGGAGCGAGGCAGTCCGTTTGTAACGGGCACAGCTGTTAACGCTGTTACGAAACCCGAGATCGGGCCGCCTCGATCGAGTCAGAAACGAAAGAGCCAGTCCATACTCGGTCCTCTTTTCCATACGGAGGTAGGTCACAGGCACATGGCGTTGTCCCCGCGCGTTAAGTTGTCAGACGCAATGTCTCGAGCCTTTGACGTGCCTGTCGTCGTTGACGATTATCGAATCGAGTCAGGAGGACGACGCTGCTTTTCTAGCTGTAGTAGTCACCATAGAAACGAAAAGGTCTTCAGAACAAGACACAAGGTGCACGTTGCAACGCGTCTATGCTGCTTCCATACGTCCAGTCAACAAGTGCACGATGTGGACGGTCGACTGGACTGTTGGACACCAACAGTCATACTCGCACTGTAACTGCGTCGAGCATGAGTGCAGGCATTCCATTTCGTTACGTTAGAGCACGCAGGATACCTGCTGTAACCTAGATACTGAATATGTCGTGGTACGAAGAAGCTCAATGTAGGCATGGCATATGTCTGCTGCTTGTATCGATGTACCAAGGAGCTTCAAGAACGCTAGCAGCTAAAATGTAATGCCACTCGCGCGTTGATCCGGCTCGATCGATCGAACTGCTTCTTGTCACAGCGCTGGTAATGCGAAGGACTTGCCACATAACCTCGCATTTGCTACAACTGACCATCTACATTTGTCGCGGCCGTAAACACGTCTTCAAGTTGAAGTGCTCTGGCTCAAAACTGACTGCCACATTGCAATCCAATATTGTCATGACAGCGCCACCAATGATGAGTATTGTGCCAGATGAAGGACGCACAAGCCTCACGAGTGACTCAGCCCGATCGTTGTGACAAAGAGCGGTAGCATGCGGTCGTCAATCTTAATGCACACGTGTTTCGTTTAGAGTACTTGGTAGTTAAATTCCAGTTGAATAACGCGGCACGCGTCCGTAGTTGTAATTGCTCGTGCTGGCGTCACTATTGTAGCTGTCAGGAAAATAATGCGGTGATGGCGCTGGACCATCATCGGAATCATACCGCAAAGGATCTTGGAACAGGTCACCACCGTGTGTCCATCGAGGACGTTCACGCTCGTGCTGTCGTTCTTCTGCACGAGTTCCGTAAGAGCCGTAGGCACTCGTGGTAAGCGGACTCGCGGTTAGCTGCTTGCGCTCACCGGTGTTAATGATGTGAAAAATACCGTAGTCAGGCAGCTTTTGGGATGCAGGTCCGTGCTTTGGAGCTGATGAAACGCAAGAAACACAGATACGCTATCAATGACCAGGCCTACTACCATTTCTAAATCCTTTCGTCCAGCACCAGCACTTACCTCCTACACCGCCGGCTTTTGACGAGATCAAACAGAGCAACAGAATGGTCGGTAAAAACTCCCAAAAGCAAAAGTATACGAAGTACGCAACAGTCGTCACGCGGCCGTTCATATCCAGGTTGTTCCAGATACTCAGGAACCAGCTCTGAGACGTCGCTAGGTCCCGAATCCCTCTCGTGAAGAAAATGAGACACAACAACGAGTTGATTACCGCCAAGCTCTGCAAAACATTAGCGAGCCACAAACATTTACCATTAGACATTCACAACAGATGACGTGCAGTGTTCACTACGCACCCGTGGCCTTGACAGAAGCAGTCGTCTTCGTTTCCAGCTTTCCACCTGCATGTCAAAAATTCAAACAAGACAAATGCTGTCATGTCGGTAACTGTTGTGCCTTCAGCTGCATTGCACTTACATTGGCCATTTTCCACCCAAAGAAACCAAAGAGGATACTCAGAAGGAAAAAGGAGAAAGCCGAGTACTTGAGCTGTACACAAACGTCCGACACTTTCGAGAACTCTTGGTCGTACTCGTCGCCTCTTCTTGCAGCTTTCGAGATGTCATACGACGAGTTAAACGCCCAGACGACCGTGAACGTCGCCATGGTCATGGTCAGCAATAGGTAGAGCGGCAAACAGACGCTGCGCCACTTGGAGCGCCACTCTGGTCCTGTGAGCACTTGGATGTAGAACAGGATGAGCAGCGAGAAGTTGGCAAACTGGATGGGCGTGGGCGACCAGTAGAGCAGATAGAGCGTCAAGTAGCGCATACTGGACTGCGTCGACATGATGATCCAGTAAGCAGCGCGTACGCCCGTCCAGAGGAGACAGAGGAGGTAGAAGCCAGTGGACCACGCGAGTACCTTGTTCTTGTTCCGAAGCGCGACAAATAGCCGCGTCAAGAGGAAGAGCGCGAGGAGGAGACACATGACTGTGAGCAATAGCGTATAGATCGTTGGCTCATACGTGCTGCTGCTACTGCTGCTGCTGCTGTTGCTGCTACTTTGCGTACTGTTACTTCGCATACTGCTGCTGCTGCTGCTGGGTCTTGAGCTACTGCTGCTACTGCTGGGAGCCATCGCGACCGTCACTCTGCGTCGCTGGCAACAGGAGCGTCGCAGCAGTTGACGCCTGCAGCTCAAACGCTGCTTCGACTCGAGTCAACCTGATTGAAAGCCGGTGGTACGGTGTACCAGGTGTAGCCATGTGACGAGCCGGGCTCGGTAGTCTTCTCAGCAGTTCGGTATGAAGTACTTGAGGTTCTCGATGACGTCGTGGGCGGCGACTGACGCGGCGGTTACAACGAGCAGTAGTCAGTCAACTCTGTCCGAGGGTTTTGTCGCATGCTTTCGTGTTTGACCCATACATTTTGCGAGTCACTAGTACGGCTTCAGCTCAGATTTGGTGGCTCGAACAACATCACACTTGGTGTAACTAACACAGTACAAGACGCATGGACAGACTTCCTGCGGCTGTTCGAAGCGAAAACCCCTTACGGTCTGCAGCAGCAAGCCAACAAGGCACATGAACCAACTAAATCGTGTTGATACGAAAAGAATACCATCACACTCCACCTCGCCACCAAAAAAGTCGAGTGTTCAGAGCAGGAAAACAAATCGCCCGCCAGTGAAACGCCACTCTCTAGAGCGCTGGCTAGCCACTCGCATTGTCACTTGATCGAGGTCCACAACCTACCAACTTCCACTCCGCTGCCCCTCGCCTCTTGTGCCTGTCCTCAATCGCATCCAGTCTCCTTTTCGTTGCTAAATGGTCATCTGCCGTCGGCGCCACACCTTCTTTCTTCCTCCTGCTTGCCTCCACTCTTCGTATCGTATCATCCACCCACTTGGGCCCATCAATTACGCTCTCTCTCTCTCTCTCGTCTACACCATCGTCAGCCTATAGGAAGTAGTCTGGCGTGCGTTTCTTCTCATTAAACGTGCTATCACGCGGCGCCGGGTCGAACTGAATGAACTTGCACGTCTCGTATACTTTGTCGCCACTGCGATCAGCCATGACTTCGTCAATCTCCATGAGAGCTGCTTGGTTTCCACAACGGTAGCAGTAGTTGGGCGCACTAAAGATCGTCACGACGCCACGATTGTGCGTCCACTGGTACCCCTCCATCACGAGCTGATGAGCCCGAGCAATGAACGTGAGGCCATTGCTGCGTTTAAACTGCTCGGTAATATCCTGCCCAAACGTGTACCCGGCGCCTCGAGGCGAGATGCCCCACCCACAGCGATCGTCCGGGTCCGACCACACGAGGTCACACATCGGTCCTTCATGAGGCACTTCCTGCACTCGATCCAGCGCTCGAGCATGGTCCAACGTGTCAATAGACGGCGAGAGTCCGCCGTGCATGCAAAACACGCGGTTCTCAATGAGCGCCGTCATGGGCAAGTGGTCAAACAGGTCCGTAAAGTACTTCCACACGTTCGCGTTGCCGTATTTGCGCAAACACTCGTCGTAAAAGCCATAGACTTGGGTAATCTGCCGGCTCTCGTGGTTCCCCCGCAAGATCGTAATGCGCTCGCGATGACGCACTTTTAGCGCCACGAGCAGCGCGACGCTCTCGAGCGAGTAGTACCCGCGGTCGACGTAGTCCCCCATGAAGAGGTAGTTCGTATCCGGACACGCGCCGCCTATCCGGAAGAGCTCCAAGAGGTCGTAAAACTGTCCGTGGATGTCGCCACAAACAGTGACGGGACACTTGACGGGCTGGACATTCGACTCGCCCGCGAGGATCTCCTTGGCTTTCTGGCACAGCTCGTAGATCTCCGTCTCGGTCAAGTTCTCGGCGCGTCGCAAGCGGTCGATCTGCGCGTCCAGCGCCTTCATCTCGCCGCGCGAGTCCATTCTCGATCCAAGCGCTCGCTGCTATTGGTGGAGAAGCGCGCTCCCTCCCTCTGGGCTGGCTTGACCTGTTACAATGGATAAAACCCGCTGAAGGGCGGAGGGGAGGGGGTGTTTGTGTTGTATTCGATGTTGCAGGTGCGTCGGGACGATACGGCAAGATAAAAGCGCGACCAATGGCACACGGTACCTTTTTTCTCTCTTTCTCTGTCTCTCTGAAAGGGAATATGTATTGTCGGAGAGAGGTGGGTAGGTGCTTGTTTGCTTGGACATGTTGGATTGCGCGGCTCGATTGCTATATACTATTGAACAAGAGCGACCATATCGCCGCAACTGCAGCGACGACGAAGAAGAGACGTTCTTCTGATGTACATTCGTGCCGATGTTTGTGGCTCGATTTAGTATACTAGTCGTAGCAAAAGGAAAAAAATGATACTGTGGACGACAGCGCTAAGGAGACAGCTATGAAAACCATACACTGAGAATGAAGGTGAACGTCACCATCTCGCCAAAGCATTTCCAGCCGCACGCAAGAAGCTTCGGTCTTATTGCCAGCTAGTGTCGCTCATTGTCACTTCCGCGTTGGCAGCTGTTGCGCTCTCGAACGGCTTAATCATCGAGCCCAGGCAAAAGCATCGTACGCTTTGCAAACGTGATGAGTCTACTGCTGTCGGCACCAGATGAGGCCAAGTCGTTGCTCTCTAGATTATCTACAGGTTTATAACGCCTCGCCTGTCGTACTGGAATGTGTCGACCTACAATAGCTGAGTCAAGGTCAAGAGTTCAACTTCAAGACCTGTTACATGTTGAAGGATGCTCGCCTTTGATGAGCTAAAAAGCAGCTGGAATTGGAATACTGAAAAGTCTTATACGACTACTGACAGCTGTGACTGTAGTTCAGCTTTTCGTGTGACTTGCTTGGATGAAGTGCATCTGCTACTGCCGCGAACACAGCGTCGTCACGCTTGAACGAGCACTCATCGATGTATAGTAGGCACGATTTTACGTCGCGGAGCGTGTTGTCGTGTCAACAACGATTCCCTTATGGCCTCATCTACAGCTTTCGCTAAAACCTTCTGTCGACACGCGTGTACACGCCTTTTCAATATGGAGAGTTGCGAGCGTACCTGGACTGTGGTGGTGCGGGCGTTGAACTTAGAGTGAAGGGCGAGGCGGGTCTTACAATATGCGATTTAGCAGCTCTCATGTCTCCTGCTGCATGACCCCTTAAGTACCTTACGGCGCTCGAAGGACGCAGTAAGCCCCACGTAGTGCGTCCCACGAAACAAGAAGCAGCAACAGTAGAAGGGTTAATGAATGCTTTTGGCTGATAGTTCTCCCAGTCCAAGCACCCACCGCACCATCAGCAGTCTACCTACCGATACGCCATGTCGATATGTGTATCTTCCTCGGATTCGTCAGCATTAGACCGAGGCGGAGTTGATATTTTTTCATAATGGCGAACAGACATCGAAGAGTTACTCGCAGCGCAAAGATTCAGCAGATGTCGCGTACGACGGAGGAAAATTGAAACAAATTGACGCAGCGCACTAGAGGAATGATAGCATTTGCTGCTCGGCGCAGGTGAACGGGTTAAACGACCGGATCGGAATCACGTTGTGCTAGGCCGTAGAGTGCATTATCCGGTAGCCTGCTCTGTACACGCGCACCTTCGTCGTAACTGAAGCTTTGGATAAAGTTTGGTAAGATTTGATCTCTTCTACTGGTTCGTGCTGCTTTTGTCGATGGATGACAGAGCGAAGTAATATTTCTAGAGGAGAAGCATGCACGATTAAGTGGCCTGAGCGGCTACGTTTAATGTAAGATGACGGGAGTGGGTGCATGTTTGTTGATGGCGAATGTCTGTGAGAAATTGGCAAACGAAGGACGATGTGAATGTAGCTGGCATCAAAGAACTTGCTGTAATGGCACGGGAAGTGTGGGGTTCGAGGGTCGTGTGAGCGTGTGTCATATACCGCGGTACTGGCAGCTCGTAAAGCTTCTTTGTCTCGAATAGCTCGAAAGAGGTGACGTGTAGACCAAGTACATCGTTCATCATTGTGTACCACGCCGTACAAATGATCGGAACGTGGGTGCCTCTTTGCCAGAGGTAACAGCATTTACTGTTGGCGACCACGTTGGAGCTCACAGCCAGACATAGCCTTGAACACTCGTGCCTGTCGTCTTGTAATCGCAGAGGGCATACCTCATGGCACAGTCGCTATCCTTTGCAAGTGTGTCATAATTTGACAAGGTCAGACAATCGACGCTGGGCAAAAGGCTCGCTCTATGTCTAGCTAAGGCCTCAACAGGAAGATCTTCCTTGCTAAGTGTCGCGTAGTCCAAAAAAGCATCCACATCTGCCAGTTGCAGCGACCAAGAGAAGATCTTGGACATGCTGCGTACAATACTCTTTACTCGATTGTATACATTTGACCACCATAAACGTGTCGAAGTTGGAGCCTTCTTCATGCAAACAGTAATGTGCTCTCGGGCTAACAATGGTGTGTTGCAGACTCGATTTTCTGTCAACAGTCGAAACACGCTCAGTAAATCGGCATGTATTCCGTATCGTCTTTTTTGATGGTATGCGCGCTGGTGCGATACGATTCGCCTTCGCCAGCATCGAGCAGATCATTCCACCATACCGTGTTCGCGTAGCAACTAACATTCGCTTTAGGGAACTAAATCCGACCGAATTTTGCTGCACATTCTTACGGATTCAAAATATGTCTGCTACAACACAATGTCACGGACGTACACGCCATGGTCTGGAGTGCTTCTAGCCAGCCAGCCCCATCGATACCAGACGGACCTATTTTAATGGTTGTCTGGATGCGCTGAATGAGATCGAGTTGCCGTGCGTCTTTGAGGTCGCATCAAGGGTCGATGCTGTGTTATACTATTATTATCAGAGGATTCTGCTTGAGGCTAACGACCATTCGAACTGTGACGGCTAAGAGCTTCGGTGATATACTCTGAACCAGAAGACTCAAGCTCCATTCGTATGGACCGAATGAAATACAGATCTATCGCGAGATAGACGGAGATAGAGCTAAACACGACGCGATGCAGACGGTGAGTCTCCAGCACTTCGATCGAGTTAGGTCACGGATAGAACACAGTGGAAACACGGCGATACCAGTGGACAAGATGGTTCACAGACTACCAAGAGGATCACGCACTCAACCACATTGTGGATCGACCGAATCCGACTAAGTAAATGTACGAAGCATCCCTCTTCGAAACAGGTCATTCAAGCTGCTTTGCCATGTCTGATGTCAAGTGCAATCACTAGATTCATACAAGTAAATTGGATTCTTACGCAAGTGATGAGTTGTCATAAGAGCTTCAAGCATGCAGGGAGTGCTTATTTATCAGCCAGGCAGCTGACTTTGTAGTACGTATCTCTCCATTCATACTATGGACCGCATTTACCCGAACTTACAGGGACGATGAGGAGGTGTAGACCACACGCGGACATCCTCTCTCGAGTGACCGACAGGCGTATAGTGACCGTACCAGTTGTAATAAACCGACAATTTTGACCGAGTGTATCAGCCAATCATCGATAGCGTTCGTGCCGTCCAGTGATTCCTTGGGCAAGTTCGCTCGTCGATTCGGTCATTATTGATTTTGTCTTGCTACCGATCCAACGTATTGTATATTGTGGTATACTAGTCGCCGCGTTTGCCACCCACGTTGCGTTCTGTGCGACAGTGTGGTCTTCCGTACTTTTGTACTGGCGGCAAGAAGAGGCTCCTGTAGTGGATGTTGGGTCCATCAGCCTGACGCGAAAGTCCCTATGGATGGCCAGAAGCGCTGGGCACTTTGGGAGGAACCCGCGTTCTGCGGTCTCACCCTCCTGGAGAATCAGCATTTCGACATCTCCCTCTATCTAGTGTCGTACAAGTTGTTTGATTTAATGCTGCTGGGGCGCGATGATGAATTGATCTTTGTCGATTCGCATGAAAGTGAAGACTACCTACAATCATCTCTCCTACTCAATATGAGCGCCCTCTCGTACCCCAATTTAGTTTACTATCTAAAATTTTCTACCCACCATCACATAGCGGCAAACTCCCGATGATTTACAGTTATTAGCTCTAACCGAATGCGCCACTATCGGATGCATGTGTGGAGATCGCATCATGAATGCTGAGGGAAGTCCAAAGAATGCATAACCAACCATGCACGATGCATATTCGATTTACGCACATGAGAGAACACTCTTCAATCATTGCTGCAGTGTCCGCTAGCACATACCACTCAAAACCCAAATGCTCTTTATAGAGCGAATGACAGTGCAAGATACTGGTCAATCGAGCATCACCAACTTGCGCAAGCCGTAAACCGAACTCTCCAACCTTCGCGTCTCCATGCATCAAAGCGGCCGTCAACGCACAGCAGAATGTTTACAACTCGCTACACGGGACGCAACACTTTGACCTGAAGCCCTACATCCTCACTAAAGTACGACCCAATTTGAGCAGCTACAATTCCAAAAGATTTGGTCTCCAATCCAATGCTTCGACTCAAAAAAGAGAAGATACGACCAATCACAGCGTCACACGAAATCCTGCCGCGTAAACTGTCTCGAGTTCTCCGTAGTTCCCAAACCGGCCCCATTAAACCATCAACTCAATCGATCAAAATGATGGATTTAAACAGCAAAGACAAGTCGCCCGGCGCGTACGTCCGCCCTCTCTTCCCCCTGTGAACGTCGTATCTTTCTCCTGCATCTCTCTCACCCTTTATCTCTCTCTCTTTTAGCGCTTTTCTCACGACGCACAAGAGCAACATTGCGCTATGGTCGGGCTTTGTGGTCGTGGTGTTTTTTTGCTACCATTTGTTCAGTGACGGGGACTTTTCGTTCTTAATGGTGCGGTAAAAACAACATTTGGGTTTTTGTTTATTTTTGTGTTTACTGTTTTATTATTATTCTATTAATTATATGGACGAGTTCTAACTTGTAGCCTAATTCTGACCTTGACTGCTGCTAATGTGGACCATGCTAGACTATGGGCGCCTGTGTGCGTGCATTTGGCTTTGCCTTCCTGATCTTCAAGGCGTTCTCCCAGCGCTCAGTAGCTGGCCTGTCACTCAAGACACTGGAGCTCTATGCCTTTGTGTTCTTCTTCCGCCTCAGCTCCATCCTGCGGTACCAAGGGTACCTCCCTTATGACCGAAGCGGGGACTGGCTCTACTCGTTCCTGGAGATAGTGGCCCTATCGCTCTGCTGCGGGGTGATCTACCTCGTAACCGTGCGCTATAACTCGACGTACGAGCTGCGCTACGACACGTTTGGATGGCTGCATCTGCCGTCGGAGCTTGGAGCACTCTACATCCTTTTGCCCTGCGTGCTGTTTGGCATGGTGCGTGCCGTAGCTTTTTTGTTTTATTTTCTTGTGGTGTATTTGGATATGTGGTTGTTGGGCTGATGAGGGTACGTTTACATTACTGACAATGTGTTGTCGTTGTTGTTGTGCTGCGTTTTGCGTGTTTTTTGCCAGCTCATTCACCCAAACTTGAACCGCAATTGGTTATCGGATGTTTCGTGGACCATCGCACTGTACATTGAGGCCGTAGCGATCCTGCCGCAGCTGTTTATGTTCCAGAAACGGGTATGTATAACCGCAGCATTGATGATGAAAATGTGTTGACGGTAATTCATCGCATTGTATTTATGACCTCCGTTTACTGGTGTTGTACTTTTCTGACTGGGTAGGGCGGAGGTGCGGTCGAGTCCTGTATCTCGCACTTTGTCTACGCACTGGCTTTCGGTAGCTTCTTGCATCTCGTGTTCTGGTTCTCGTCGCACCATGAACTTGGCGAAAAGGACGCGGGCCAGCACGTTGGCTACACGGTGATTTTCGTCCAGATCGGCCACATGCTGATGATGGCGGATTTTCTATACTACTACTTCAAGAGGTACGTTGCCTGTTCTGTTTCTTGCAATGTTTGTTGATGCTGGTGCACATTTTGATCGTTTATCGTATTGCTTTCGTTAGCATGAAAGAAGGGGGTCCAATGATGCTACCTACGCACGGCGCTTACCAGGTGTAAACGACTGCAGGCTGCATCGAGATGGACCAGAGCAGAGCGACGAAGGAGGATTCAGCGTGGAGCTAAGCAGGCAAGACGAAAGGCGGAGTAGGGAGGATGACCGCAGAGCGATAACGATGGATACACTTAATAGTACGACTGGTGATGGTCGATACTTTTTGCCGACATCGATAGTGGTCTAATTTGACGAAGGACGACGACAACAAGCGTCCACATTGATTCTCGTCAAGTGCTCTATCTCTATGCTGTTATCGCTGTGTAAGCAATTACCGTCACGGAGCGCTGCAACGACATGCAGCTACATCACCGCTCTTTGTAATCGACAGCAGCCTAATTATTCAACGATGCAGCGATGTCGCGGAAAACAATAGCGCGAATGAGGTGTAGAGATAATGACGTTGCAGAGAAATGGCAACAACGAAGGACCCATTGCCGCCGACACATGGTGTTGCTACCCGTGTATGTTAATTGCTGATGGAATCGTTTCGCTTCGCCTTCGCCGGAGCGAAGCCACAAAGCTTTTATGTGGTATGCCATCGTCAGATGCAGTAGGATATCGTAGCACAGTCATGGTGAAAGCAGATTATGGACAGAAAGCAAGTCCACCCTTGAGAACGACCTTTGCTTCTGTCATGAAAGCAGTTCGGATGAAATGGAATCAGTATGTTAACATGCGACAGTTGTCTTAAGGTATAACTCGCAGCGTTCGCATAGACATGCATGATCTACCAGCTACCATCAAGAATCCATTCGACGATATAGGTCTTGTTGTGGAGCTGGTGATTGATCAGCAGAAACAAACTGCAACACCCTTATGCAAAAGAAGGTGCTCGACCACAGGTTCTGATTATAACTCGAGCTGATTTAGTTGAGCCTACACTTGACGTTTCTGCTGACAAAGCTTCCGATATCGTCCTCCCTCTTTGTGTTCATCAGAAGACGGACATCCCTCGCAACATCGCGATGAAGGCTTTGCTTTCAAAACTTCTCTCGAGCAACGGGATGGCTAGACTATCGGCACTCGCTCGATCGAGAATCAATTATTAAAATGTCATTGCGGCATTTTGTTGCGTGCTCGATGCGCTACCACTTCGTGTATGGACGGCGTTGCCGAGATCTTTTTTATGGCTTCACAGCTTGTTGAGTGTGAATTGAAAGACCGTAAAACTTACTCAAGTCTATCAGTGTGCAGGTTGTGGTGGGCACACCGGCATTTACGTGGGCACGGATGTTACTTCGTAAGCATAATGTTCACACGTAAAAGTACTCATGAGCTCATTTACGTAGGATCGTTCGATTAAAAAGAGTGAATAATTCGCGGATGCTCATTGACACATTCAATTACGGATTCAAAATCGTTACTTACAATCGACATCTCTGAATTAATTATTGAATTTGTGGACTTTGTAATCAAGCAACTTGAGATGTTTGACCACACTTCAGCCTCAAGTGCTTTTTACATAAAGTCAAACAATGGTACCTATCATCTGATACCTTTTCTCACCTTTTTGCGGACGTAAACCACATTTACCTCCTGACATGTACACGTAGACAGATGTGACAACAGAAAGCTGGCCAATACGGCAAAGGCTTTCGACCTCGATGGACTCGTATAGCAATGAAGTGCCCATGCTGGGTACCTTGTCCCGTGTTATTCTGCCTTTTGCAGGATTATGTCCAACACCCTCCTGCGTGAACCCAGCATCAAACATCCATCCGAATATCTCCTGCGCTGTGCATCCGATCTGAGTTATTGTCCATTGACCCGAGAGGCCTCAACTATTACTCGATGGCTCTTGGTAAAGACGCCATGTTGTGGATGCGAAATAACCGGGAAGGTTGATGTGATTATACCACCAATTACTTGCTACCTCGTATCAGAGTGCCTGCTGTCAGTATTCTCGCAATCAAATGACCTTCCTGCTATACACGCATCAATTATGGCAGCCTACACTTTCCTTGCGACATAGCAGCGTTATCAGAGGGACGATCTAAACATGCTCCTTTGTAAGACGATGTCTTCTCTCTTGTATCCTCTAGTACACAACTTCACGTAAATAGTGCTTTGAGTCAAGCGCTGCGATCCCATCATCGCTCAAACACACAAGAATTTTCATTGTATCTGCGTGAAGTAACCATCATGCGTCATGTATACACCATCAGTAAAAGAGTGCAGTGTTGCAGTCTGCAAGCGCTCGATAACAAGCTTGGTCTCGTGCGAATGGCCACACGAATGATTAGCTGATACTGTGGTCAGACCACCGAGTAGTCGTCATTGCTAGTCCTGATTCCTAGTTATCGGTCAAGAGTGTTTCAAGCTTGTGGCTTCCGGATTCATTACACCGCAGTAAACAGCGTGTACCTCATTCCAACTCGCAAACGTCACCTTTTGAACCCAGCAAAGACGTTTTAGAGAGCACAAAACAACTATTGTTTCCAGTGTGGTAAATGTATAAAAAGACTTGGTATGGGTACCGACAGCATAGTACTACAGCTCACGCCGATTACAGCGAGCGCATTCGCGTCTTAGCCTTGCAACCACTACGTGCTGTGGGCTCCGGTTTGTTCCCGACCGAGACGTCCGTTGAAATCGGTTCGGCTGGAGCAACTGTAGCAACGATGTCCTCCTGGCTCCAGCTTGAGCTATCCGAAGTCGGTACTTCAGTTGCCATCGCTGTCGTCTGGTTTGAAGTATCTTGAGTGGGGCTGCTATCACCTGACGGTGCGGGTGCTTGAATGACGCTATAGGAGCTGTCCCCAATCTTTGGCATCCCCTGTTCACGGACAAAGTAGCCTTGGTCCCACAGCAGCTTAAAACCATCCAAGTAGAAAGATCCGGCTGACGTGCCGCCAGTTGCACACTCGCCATCGCTCTCGCCAGGCGGCTTGATCCACATAAAGTAGTCCAGGTTTGAGACGCCCGTTTCGGACGTAGGCGGCTTGCCGATACCAGCCATAGGGACATTGCACCAGTCCGACGTGGGTGATCCGTTGTAGTTACGAGACGTGTCAATGATGCACGTCATGTCACTAGAGCCTACGGCCGTCTGAAAGTTGCTGCAGTACGTCGCACACTCGTCGTTCGATCGGTAGTTGGACGTGTTGATAGTCACGCCCTTGACGCGACCAGAGCCAGCGATCTCCTTCATTGCAGAGGCCACTTTCCCGGTGCTGTGCCCGTTTGCAAGCATCCAGTAGCCAATGTCAATGTAGAGCTCAGCATTGGCGTTCGTCGACAAAGTCGAGACGGCAACTTTGAGGTTCTCGAGGTACCCGGCGTTTGCACCGCAGCCTCCGTCTTGAGCAAGCAGACCAAGTGCATCCGGTTCGACGACGTAGAGCACTTTGCGGTCACCTACAGCATCCGTGAGCTCTTTCAGAAAGGCTTGATAGTCACTTGCACTGGTTACACTGCCCCCGGACGACAAGCCCGCAGCACAGTCTTTGTTGGGGATCCCATACACCACGATACTAAGGCGTTTGTCCTCCGAGCACTGGCTCAGCAATCCTTTCATCAGATCCGATCGCTCTTGCGGGGTCTGGCGATCGGTGAACCAGGACGCAATGGCATAGTTTTCGAGCATCTCAATTGCAGTCTTTAGCTCTGGGTGAGTCGATTTAGCACCCGTGTACGAGTACGGCACGATGGAGCAGAGATCTTCCGCGTTGACAAGGCGGGTGGAAGTCGACAACAAGGCAAAGGCCGCATAGGACACGATGGCAGCTAGTCGACGAGTGCTCAGCATCGAGTTGAAGGTTCACACGGTGTTTGGAAAGGTATTGTGAGGTGCGTGGCAAGATGCTGAATGAGTTCATAGCATGTTGGGCTCGACAAGAAGAGAGCTCAAGAACACGCGCAGTAACGTCGTATACATCGGTGGGCTCTATCGATTGCAATGAGCTCGCGACATTTCTGGAGCAATCCGTCAAGTCTCGCCCCTTGTTGCTGAGATATCTACGCCCTGCCGTCCTTACTAGTCGCACTCAACAAAACTAGTTGATACTTTTCCTGTTTGTAAATGTCAAAAGCTGCCACGAAACGCTAACAAACGCTCGAGACTTGACAGATTCGGGAGCGTTTTGCCAACGACTTCGGTGCTTGCTAGAGACCAACTCATGCGGTGAGGAGAAACTGAACGCATTGCGGTTAGCACACCGGACGTACCAGAAGACAAGGTCGCAGTACTATCGGATCGCCGTTTTTTCGTGAGTTTCAGTCGACGTGGTGAACCCCGGAGTGTAATGAGAAAGACTGACCATAACTGGACGGTGATGTCTCTCACACGGGGAGATCCACTCATGTCACGACGAGTCCATTGACCATTTCAAGCGAGGATGCCGTGTACGAACGCAGTTTAACACGCACTTTTTGATGTTTTATAGACATTTTAGCAATGGCTGCGCGCTCAATCGGTCGCACTATGGTGTCAACACTACAAGGTTCACCCCGCCAGCGGCTACAATTTTTTCACATGCTTCTTAGTGTGACATGCTGCACGGACTGGCGCAGGATCCGTGGTAGATGTAGGAGGTGGCGTTGCCGAATCAATCGGCGTCGAAGTAGTGGCTGACGAGTTTACAACAGGCGCCGTCACATTGGCCGTCAATTCTGTAATAGGTGTCGGCACGGTGCTCGACAGGGACACAACTGGCGTCGACGCAGCAGTGTCCGACAGGGAGGCAACAGGTGTCGTCTCATTGGCCGGCGCGGTGCTTTCCGATGCTGTGTTGTCCACTGGAGCAACTGTGCCGACATCAGTCTGTACGGAACTCTCGTACTCCTGTCCGACCGAATACGAATGATCCATGCTTCCCTCACCCGATCCGGTCTGATTACCGGTCTGTGCTTCCGTCTTGTTGTCAGCCAACTGCTGGCTGTTGGTCGGAGATGAGCTATTGCCATCAGAGACCGCGGCCATACCCTCCTCGATGACAAAGTATCCTTGGTCCCACAGAGTCTGGAAAGCGTCCAAGTAAAAGGCACCAGCTGTCACTCCACTCAGCGACTCACTTGTAGAAGCAGTGTCCGTACACACACCGTCGCTCTCTCCAGGAGGCTTGACCCACATGAAGTAGTCGATGTTGGCAATGCCTGTCTCCGATGATGGCGGCTTGCCGATACCGGCAGACTTGACATTGCACCAGTCGGTTGTCGTGAGTTTGTTGTGGTTACGGGACGTGTCAATGATGCACGACATGTCGGTAGACCCCATGGCCGACTGGAAGTTACTGCAGTAGGTCGTGCACTCGTCCGTCGGACGGTAGTTGGACGTATTGATCGTGACCCCTTTTACAGCACCCGAGGTGCTTAGTTCCTTGACGACAGTTGCCACCTCCGCAGCCTTTTTCGAGTCCGCGAGCAGCCAGTACCCCACGTCCAGATACAGTTGAGCATTGGCGTTCGCAGACAGAGCAGTAATGGCGATCTTAAGGTTTTCGAGGTAGCCAGCTGCCTTGCCGCAACCACCTTCTTCAGCAAGGAGGCCAGCGGCGTCGGGCTCAACAATGTAGAGCACTTTACGGTCACCTACCGCTGCGGTTAGACCAGAAAGGAACGCCTGGTAGTCACTCGTGGTTTTCACGGAGCCCGACGACGAAAGACCGGCGCTGCAGTCTTTATTGGGGATACCGTAGACAGCAATGGTCATGCGCGAGTCTTCGGAGCATTCACTCGTGAGACTTGCCAGCATGGCCGACTGCTCGGTACTTGTAAGGCGGTCCGTGTACCAAGCAGTAATCGAGTAGCGCTCGATCGTCTCAATTGCCGTTGCAAGGTGTGGGTACGTGGTCTTGGCACCCGAGTACGAGGCTGGTGCGATGGAGCACAGCTCCTCGGCAGATGCCGTGCGATGGAAACAGCAAGGCCAGGCTAGTCCAGCGAGGACGAAGGAAAACAGCTTGACCATGATTGACTGGTTGGCGAGAGCAACCTACTTGAGCTGCTCGAGGCAAATGGAGGAATGAAGGATGCAACAAGGTGCATGAAAAAAGCGGTCGAGCGCGCGTGGGTCACATGGGGCGTCAACATGAGATTGATTCCGAGGAATTCATCTGCTCTCAACGCCGACGGCTCTGCAACGATTGCTCTCGATCTTAGCGCCAGACGGTGAGCGCTATTTCTAGGGCCGCAACGGCTTTTACATGGATATAATGATCTTTGAGAAGAGCGCATGGTACTTATCCTACTGGACACTTCGATCTTGGCGGACTTGCGCTTTGTCGCCCGATCGTGGATTAGCCGTTGACCGACAAGTCTCGTCCGACCTAGTGGTCGTGTCAATGCTCTCGGCGCCACGTGCGACTGGACAGTTGGTACTGAGGTGCCTACATTCTCGACGATAGTAGGACAGCGTCCAGCCATCTGCCTGTGTGTTCAGCCCAGGCTTTGGTCTGAAACCAAGCACATCACAATGTGCATGGAAACGCTACCAACGTCATCACCGTAGTACGTGGTATCAACGCTTTTCATGGACAAGAATGCTTCTCGTACAGATCAACATGCCGTCAAGCTCTCTTTCTTCCTTCGAGTGCAGCAACTTGATTGCTTAAGGTGACTGGAACGCTACAGACGGACTTAGCAGTCGATATCGTGAAGATCCCTGCATCGATTCACATGACTTTGTGAAACAGCTGATCAGGGTCGTGCTCGTTTCACGTGATCAGCTGGAGAATTGATTGCACAGGTTGCGTCGCGACCTGTAGATATTGGGTGCACTTGGTATGCTACTAGGGATGCTGCAGCATGTCAAACGTGTCTACAGTTGAGCCGTACAGATGGGAGATGATAGCGAGTGGCGCCGTTCTTTGACAAAGTGATGGTAGGTTGACACGGGCACATGTATCTCGTTGCAGGCAGTTGTTGCTTGCGTTGGTGGCCGACGTGAACATCTGCGTATAGGCAACGGCTTACAAGTCACCGTTGGGTACACGTAAGACACGTAGGCGAAGACTACGACTCACACAGTGGGGCTCTCCGCTCTCTAGCGCGATGCAGCGCTTTACTTGACGTCATTTTATGTGAGTTGTACTCGCTGAACCTTGCATCGATGCACGCACTTTACTGCTGGTGCGATGCAGCTTTGCGTTTGCAACACCATGCAGCGTTGGGCGAAGACTTGCTGCATGGTCAAGTCAATGTTCAGCTCGGGTTGTTGTGCAACATGCTGCTGCTAACGTAGCAGCGTAGGTTTCGTACTTCTTTTGGTTGCGAAGGTGTGACGGGAACCTAGAATGGCGCTGGGTTTATCTCTCCCAATGCGGGAGGTATCCGCCCGACACTCGTGTCCGTGCTGAATACCATTGCAGCACGTGTTGGCGGTAGTTTGAGGACTTTTGTTCGGCTCCTGTCCGCATCGGCGCGGCTGCTGACGATCGACTCGATGGATGGTCGGACTACTTAGTCCTACACTTCTCGACAGCCGGTACGAAGTTATGGTGCAGGAGGAACAGGACTAGCAAATCATTATTGACAAAGGGACTAAACGCTTTCGATACGTGCGAGGTGGTCGGAATTGTTGAGAAACCGCGGCAAGTAGTTCCAGTCAGAACAGTGCTACGAAGAGATTCAAAGCAGTGTTCGAGCCATCGTGTAGTTCGATAGACTAGTTGATGCCACTCGTAGCTGGCGAGACCACGTGGTCACGCACTATTGTATCTCAACATGTAGCATAAGCTACACCTGGTTACAGGCCAGGTGTGGCTCATACTACATAATGCGAGATTCGGCGAAGCTAGACAATTTCCAAGCTAAATGTGCTTCATCGAGACTAAGGGATGTTAGGTAGAAAGTCGCGTGACATTTTAATAGCTGTTAGCACTTTTACTAGATTTAGCGTTATTACCACTTTCCACCACATTTAGCAGCTTTTAATGGTACCGCCAGTTTATTTCGTTTCACCCGGCTTTTGACATTTTCACCGGTATTATTATGGCTTCACAGAATAGGTTCCCTCTATGCAGGGTGGCCGGGCCGGGTGAAAACGTCCAAATGCAATAGAAAATTGTGCCGGAGGATAACGCTGGTCACAATGTAGAAAATAAGAAATCTGCATACACAATGCACGCACCAAAACTTTTCGACCGATAGCTGACGTGGCTCTTAGCCTTAAACCTCACCTCGATAGGAGCACCTGTGCACGACTGTGCGATGCTGTTAGTTGAAGTATCGTAATAAGCAAGCAGTACAACGCAGAGCACGTGTGAACAGAGGATCGCCATGCAGATTTCTTGTGTTTGCAAACCAAGTAAACAGTAGTTACTTGGCCTTGACTTCCCTTCTTTTTTTTTGGTTTGGTCACGCCATAAACAGCAATACTTTAATAGCTGTCATACGACGCTATTCGACCGACATCAGCATTACCGTAAGAGTGCGTGATCATTGCAATCGATGAATTACCGTAGCTTGGTCCCAGAAGGCTGTAGTAGGGAGAGAACTACGGATTCGATTAAGCACTGGCGAAGACTAGAACAGCTATAAGAGCACTACTATCTGAGAGAATCACTCAGCAGATCAAATACCCGCATGAGAGGCTCGTACAGGTAAGTTCAAATTCACCTGATTGGCTGGTAATGTTCCAAATGACAGATGGGGCGGAAGAGACGGGCTCTATGTGACGGGACGACACATGGGACCAAGAGAGACGGACGTCATGTGACAGGATGTCACATGGGACAGGGAGAGACGGTCACCACATGAGACTAGACATGGTCAAGTCGCAGTTTTCGTTTCTAGTCATGCACATGGTCGTATTGAAGAAAGTAAGCTCTTGACACACAATGTCTTCACTTTTACTTCTAACTGCCTTTGCACAAGTGCAAACGAGATCATCATGAATTCACAGTTTATGAGCCTAAAGTAACGTGATGGCGGCGCGGCCCACGGAGCTACATCTGCTGTGATGGTCGATGGTCAAAATAATACCATTGATCACCACTGTAGGAAAAAGTCGGCAGTGCCCGCGACCGCGGCACTGGACAAGATGCTCGTTATGCTCGGTGATTTGTCGGAACGAATGCGCAAGATGAAATCCTCACATTCGTAACAAGTCTACCAGGAACGGAAGGACTCTTCCGAGTAGAGCGTTTTTGGTTCGGCCTTGAGGGAAGGGCATGGTATCAACCTCCAGGCTTTGGAGCGTACTCCTCTTCCCAAGCGGTCACTGTATGCCTCGCCGGCCACATACTTCGGTGCCCGACGACCAGATTTTGCTGGAAACATAGTCGATCCACCCGCATAGGACCGTGGTAACTATGTGATGCACGCAGGACCAGTGTTAAGAGTGCCGGATGCACCGCTGGCACCGTACTCAGGTGTGGATGCACTAGGTCCGATGTTTTTCCATCCAGTTCAGGTACCCATGAGTTTACCTGACGGCCGTCAGCGCAAATTGGCGCTGCAGCCATTCGATGGAAAGGAACTCTACCATGGCATTGGTAGTGGTTTTATAGAATGGGGCAAGGAGTTCGTGCGTCAAGTTGGCTTCTCCGAGCGCGCGTGCGGTTTTGTTTGGCCTGAAGACATCAAGGTTGATGTACTTAGTCAACACCTTGCTGGAGCGTCGCAGAAGTATTGCCGCCTGCAGGTGGAAACTTGGTGGTCTTAGATTCAAACCTTGGAGTATGCACTGTAAAGGTTGCTTCAGACTTTTAATATCACGATGAAACCTGCCCAGAGCATACAGATGCTCACTTCAGCCAAGTCATCGCATCATAATTGGACAGAACATTTATTGTATCTCACTGCTGTGAGCGATGCCTGTGGAGACGCAGACAACCTCGTTTTGGACAACACTGTTCACAACGCAGACCCGACGATGCGCACGATGATGTTTTTCCATTTGGATTTGCACAAAGTCAACTACTTGGGGCAAGATGAAGAGTTAACACAGTTTGCACAATCGAAGGAGATCGATTTCCGTGTCAAGCATCTCGGTCGTGACGTGATAAACGTCTTTGGTTCAATCAAAGCCGTCAAGAAAGTTAAACTAGTCAAGAAAAGGCGTAAATATCAAGGCTCAAGGAGATGTTACCTCTGTGGAAACACGAGAAACCTCAAGGCATCCTGTACTAAAAGATCAAAGAAAAAAAGATGCGTCCTTACAGTCCATGACGCGGACAAAGATCAGACCCAAAGTACCACCAACTGGGTGCTAAACAGTGAGTCAGAGCGTCATTTGGTCAATGACTTGATCCTGCTGGAGGACGTGGTTGACTGGAATCATGTATGTTTATCGCAGCGTCTGATGGAGGACCTCTTCGGATCACGAAGCAAGTCAGTGCAATGATCCGGGTCAAAGCACTCGGATTCACTGAGACCATTTGACTTCTCGATGTTAAATACGTCCGTAACTGGGACATAACATCACATCCTTCAAGAGTCAGGGAAGAAGAAATGCGTGCTTGAATATCGTGACAGGAGGAGTATTCTGGTCTCTCATCCTGGTGGTTCATCCATCGTGGAAGTTGATCGCATCAACGGTGTATTGATTGTGAAGGTATGCGACGACATTTCGACGAATTTTTTTTAGTGCTGATGGCTCACCACTGGAGGAGGTCACGGCGATCGTGAATGGTGATGAAGATGGAAAAAGACACACCTTCAACACGGACCATCGGCGTTTGGGTCACCTATGCTATGACACTATCGTCAAGATGTTCCATGACCCTGCCTCTGGTATCGAACTGACCGATACTAAGCGTGTCACCTGCATGGCCTGTGCACAAGACAAGCAGACGAAGAACCGATAATATCACAAGGACAGTGGTACCAATACGCCAATCGAAGTGATAGGAGGGGTCACATGTTATGATATTAAAGGCAACATGACTCCTCGCGGTCGGCTCGGAAAAAATGACCTGATCAACTTCGTCGATTATCGGTCCAACTATAGCCGGGTCTTCTTGGCGAAGATGTTGCCGCGATAACTTTCAAGCATGTTCTGTCGGTTTTCGAGCGACGTTTCAATTGCCGGATCCACATCTTACGCATGGACGGGGGAGGCGAATACAAGCCTCTGGATGTGTTCTGCAAAGGCACTGGTGTCACTCCCCATATTTGCGAGCGTGTTAACCAGGCTAGCAATGGAAAAGCCGAAAAGATGCATCGCACGATTATGAACATGGTGCGAAACATGGTGTTTTCAAGAGTAATACCCTTGAAGTTTTGGGGTGATGAAGCTGAGTATGCAGCTTACATACCTAACCGAAGTCCGACTAAGGCGAACGACGGTGGGGTCTCACCGGTTGAGCTACTTCCAATGAAGAAGCCTAACCTCAGCAACATCGTGGTGCATGATTCGAAGTGCACAGTTCACTTGCACACGGAGAACAAATCGCTGGGTGCTCGTGGAAATGCGAAAATCGTCATCGAAAAAAACGATAAGATGAAGGGATACCGTGTTTACCTGCCAAAGGAGCGCGTCGTCGTGGTCACGCAACATGTGAAGACCATAGTGACCCTGAACGCCATACAAAATGGAAAAGCACTAGAAGATCACGATAATTTTGAAGTTCATACAGAATCCCAAGATGTTCACGACGAACGTCCAGCAACGATTTGGTTATCCATTTGGATGCGTGACCGAAACGTGACAAAATCGATTAGCAAGATAACGGATGAGTCGAATGATAATGCCAAGGGCGAAAAAGATCAAGAAATTGTCAGCACCGTGACCGAGCCATACCCAAGGAACTACGGTGAGGCTGTGCGAAGTCCATCAAAAGACAAGCGGTACGTAGCGATGACCGAAGAACTGACTATTTTGGAGTCAATTGAAGTGTAGACGGTGCTTTTACCGCCCGAAAATCCACACGTCTTACGTAACAAGTGGGTTTTTTAGACGAACAACCGATGTCAATGAAAATATGGAGCGGTTGAAGGCTAGACTGGTAGTATGCGGAAACGATCAGCTACTCCAGGTCGACTACACACTAACTTTTGCTGCAGCCATGGAGCTTGGCACTGTAAATTTCATTTTGGTGCTGTCACGTCGATGGAACTTATCAGCACGCCACGGTGACGTCCCAAAACGCCTACGTCAAGGCAGAGAAGGAAAAACATCTCAACATTTATATGAAAATGCCGAGCGGGATGCAAGTGAGTAAATGTATCTTAAAATAAAAATGTAGTCAAGCACCTAAGAAAACTTGCTTTGATTTTAAAGAAGTCCCTATTCGGGTTGAAGCAAGCCGGACGTTCGTGGAGTCAACTGTTACACTCGAAGTTGGTTAGGCTCGGTTTCAGCCAGTGTACGACAGACGTGTGCCTACACGTTAAGAATATCGGCGTGGCCAAAACGATCGTTTAGGTGTACGTCGACCACCTTTTGGACATACGTACCTTAAGTGAAGCTGTGGAGCAGTTTTTCAAGAGCATGTTGTGCCTCGAGATCAAGGAATTAGGCGTCGTTAATAAGTTTTTGGGCTAAAGGATTCTTTTGGATGACAATTGTGGATACATGCTGGACGAAAGGTGATGATAGACGTGCTGATGAAGGACCATGGACTGGAGTCGGCGAATGGTGTTCGAGATCCTATTGACGAAGACTGCAATGAGGTAGACCCTGAAGCCACCAAATACTATTTTTCGGCAGCTGGAGTTGGACATGCAAGCGTTAAGGCTTTCCAGTCACTAATCGGGAGTTTACTTTGAGTTGCGCGCTGTACACGACCGGTCATCAGCTATGCGGTACATCGTATGACAAGGCAGACGCACAAACCGAGCATGAAGGACCGGAAGATGGCTAGCGTATTGCAAGATCTCTGAAAGGAACAAAGACGTTAAAGTTGTTTATCGATAGTTCAATCAAGTCACTGGATCCAATCAAGATCGAGAGCTGGAGTGACGTAGACTTTGCGGCAGACAAGTCGGTCTCATGGTGCGTGGTATTAATAGATGGAGCAGTGATTCCATGGGCGTGCAAGAGGCAGACTGGCGTCTCCCTGAGCACCATGGAAGCTGAGATCATTGCGGCGTCGCAGGCCAGGATGTAAGCTATTAGGGCTGAAGAAACTATTCGGCGAGCTAAACATGAAGGTCGTCGAGATCATGTCGATGTGGATGGACAACCAAGCTTTCATCAAGCAACTGGAAAGCGAGAAGCGCATGTCAAGCGCGAAGCTTGTTTACATTCGTTTCAAGTTCACCTGCCCTACGCTCATGCCAAGATGGTCAAGCCCAGTTATGTCGAATCTGAAAACATGATTGCAGAACTACTGACTAAGGCACTGCCGGCGCCGCGGATTGTGGACTTACGCGAGATGTTTAAGTTAAAGGCCATTCAGGGTGACGTCGAGGAGGAGTGTTAGAGTACACTCTTTCTGACAGGTCAAGAAAGTTCTGCATGTCAAGTGCAAGACCTAGTACGGGTAAGTTCAAATTCACCTGATTGGCTGATAATGTTCCAAATGACAGATGGGGCGGAATAGATGGGCTCTATGTGACTGGACGACACATGGGACCAAGAGAGACGGACGTCATGTGACAGGATGTCACATGGGACAGGGAGAAACGGTCACCACATGAGATTAGACATGGTCAAGTCGCAGTTTTCGTTTCTAGTCATGCATATGGTCGTATTGAAGAAAGTAAGCTCTTGACACACAATGTCTTCACTTTTACTTCTAACTGCCTTTGCACAAGTGCAAACGAGATCATCATGAGCTTACATTCCTCAGCACTCCAGCTGATTGGCATCCTGTTCATACTCTCCTACCAAGCGGGAACGAGGGCAGCACCATCAAGACTAAGGGCACCTCACGCGATGATTTTGTGTCGTCAAGGTCATTGTCGCAGACGGAAGGTCATACACGTCATGCTAGCGTCTTCAAAGACGGGACTGGATCGACTGACATCGGTGTCGTCAACAGCGCGGCTGCGACATTTTCTACAGACAGGATTTCCCGCCGCGGCCCAGCTCTCGAGAACTCCGCTGGTTTATTTATGCAGAATGTTGCAGGCTTTCTTAAGTTCTCGGCGTGTTGCGCAGAATGGTTTTCGCAATTTCGACATCGCGGGGACCGCAGATCGACCAATATAGTAATGCTACAAGAGACTTGAGTGTTCAATGGCGAAGCACAATCGCTGGACAAGCTTTACTGTACAACATGGGGGTGTAATGCGGAGGGTTAATGTGGACTGACAATGTGGACTGTGACAGAGACACGGCGAGGGGGAAATCTTATTCATATTCCTCCATCACGAAATTTTCCGTGGCGAGAAGATTGTTGGACGGAGTACTGGATGGCGGCTCGGTTTGTCTATCATGGTGATGAATATGTCATTGTAAATGTGTATGCTCCATCAATTATAAGTGAGCGTGAGGTCCTTTTTGAGACTCTTACGTCAGTCCTTTCTCTACATAAGGGCCCGGGCATACCTGGAGGAGACTTTAACTGCACTCTGGATACACAACTCGACCGCTCCTATTAAGTCCTTTGGAGAAGGCATGACTCTCCTACCCTCCGGCTGCTACAAGCTCATAACGGTTTAGTTGAAGTGCTCAGTGAGAAGATAGACCGAGCAGAGAATGAAAGAAATTGCCTCGAGTTTCATGCTAAAAAAGCTCACGCATTTTTATTGATTACCTGATGGTAGTCAAGCCATCTCCCGTCTTGATCGATGGTACATTAGCACCCAGAATGAAAGCTGGATTCGACGCATCGAGTAATTCGTCCCAATACCGGCTGCGGATCACAATGGGTTGACCATTCGGATCGTTGCACCATCAAGGATGGTTGCGGTGCGAAAGATTCGTTGCGTTTACCCGATATCACCAAGCGCGGAACACCTAGTAGCGCAAGTGGTCAAGTAAGCACTAGAAGCAGGGCGAAATGTAGTAGTATCTGCTCATTGCTGAGCTGCTGTTGCCTACATAGTCATCAATTACGTCTAAATACAAGGCACCGCAAGTCCCCCCTGACGAATTGGTAAAGTATCTACCTCGGAAGGGAACCAGGGTCGTGCGCGCTAAATGTCACGGACACTCCATTCAAATCCAAAATTAAGCTGTGCAGATGAATAATCACTGCGAAAGGAGACCGAAAATGCCGCGCTAAAAAGTCGATTTCTGGGAACCGCGAAAGCGCTAACGAGCTGAGCACGTTGTTCCACCGTGTGAGTCTTCTCTCGGGCTAAGACAAGTCTTCCCAGAGAGACCGTTTGCACTTGTTTCAGTTATCGACCATCGCATTCTATTGTCCCACCAGAATGCCAAGATGCCTGCAAGAGCCTCCAGGAGACTGCAAATTGAGACCATGTGTGCTAAGATGTAGCGCTGAGCCGCGAGGATTCAGCTCAATCACTATTGATTTCGACTGCTTCGTCCGGAGATCCAACACTTGAGCGAAATCATCAAGAATAGTGATAAATGGTATTTTTGCAGACCGATTGCGAAGGTAGACAACAGCATCATCGGCATAGCCCGAAACTCTAAATTTAATTATCAGCCCTCCAGTTATAAATGGCATCCTCCGAATCCCCCCTCGCTCGTAGGGATTGATAGACACTACCGAGGGTGAGAATAAAGAAAGTGGCTCAACGGGGCACCCTTGCCGCATTCGAAACGTCACGTCACGTCATCGCGAGCGGTACTCATTCAAAAAAAATCGACAGGTCGTGTCGCGGTTTGAAGCTGCCACCACTGATACAAAAGGGGTGAAAATCCAAGCTAAGTCAGCAACGAAAGTGGATATAGACGTTGCAAAGTGTCTTAAGCCTTGGAAAAAATTAGAAGGAGAACAATGGATCCATGTAGAACGCTGTCCAGGTAAAAGCAGTATGGATCGACCACTTCAGAACAAAACCAGCTTGAGCCTGCAGAACGATTGGCGACAGCAATGGAAGAACCCGAATTGAAAAATTCTTGGTAACTAGCTTGCTTTTCTTGGTAACTAGCTTGCAGTCGCTGTTACAGAAGAGCCGTCGGGCGATGATTGTAACGGGGTGAACCGTTACATAACAATTTTTAAGAAATTGCTAATAGAATATAACGATAAGAGTTATGTTCACAGAATATTGTCGTAAGGACAATATTCTGCAGCACTTACGAGTAGTTTCTAATTGGTTGACATAGGACATTATATCAACCAACGAAGACGCGCCACAACAGACGCACGCAATGAGTGGTGAGCAGATAGTTGATATGCACATTTTTATTCAGACATAGTTAGATGAAGATAAATAGTGATTTATTGCAGACATTAACTATTATAAATACAGTTCTACTTTTTACTTTCATCAAGTACTCGCTTCTTCTTACCGTCTTCCTCTGCACATACGAGTGTACGTGAAGTTACGCGGCACCGCCTCATTCTGTCATCAGAATAAGTAGCTTGTACTGTCATCAGTACAAGCTTCAGGGTGCCCCGTTACAGTACCCGCTGCCGAGGCAGCGGATGTTCCTGTCGCACGTGGAGACTCACCACGTGGACTGTTCACAACAACAGGCGACGAATCACCTGCTTTTGAGGCGTGAGGAGTACTCTCTCCGGTTTCACGCATGCATGCAGCCGCCTTTTTTATGCTTCAGTAGCAACTCGCATGGATTTGTAATCCTTGCATTGGAATGGAAAATGAATGGAATTTGACCAACAAGTGCTCCCGTTCCCAGAGTGATCCAAAAACGGTGGTTATCCTGTATTACTCAATTCATTTAATTTCGGGTGATCGATGGTAAAGGGGGGGTGATGTAACGGGGTAGTCCGTTACATGACATTGACACCAAACGGCGTCAATTGGAATATTGTCTAGCATGACAATTCCCTACCAATTTTATTTGAAGTGGCTAATTTTGAAGGAATATTATCCCCTTTTCGAAAAAAATTCTTGCGCTGCTCCAAGATTGGTTGATAAAAGACATATCAACCATAGATTACTACCAATCGCTGCTAGACGCGCGCAATGAGTGGTGAAAAGGTTGTCGTCATACGACGACGTAGTTTAACATAGTTAGATAAAATGAAGTTATATTCATAGCTTAACTATATTAAATACAGTTCTCTTTTTACCCTCTACTCAACAATGCTGTTGAGTAGATTAGCTTCCTCTGTACGTACTAGTGTACGAGAAGTTTCGTGGCACCCCGAACAAAAGTGCCCCGTTACACCTCCTCTGTCTGTCATCGACTGCACGTAATGAGGTGTTTCGCAGTGAACTGTGCCAATCTCGTAAATGTGGCCTCTTACCCGACTTTGCATAGGTTGCGGCTCATGCACACTCTTGCATGGAACACTGTGACTACATTGTCTCGCGACCAAACCCGCGTTCTCTTCGGTAAGTGAGTGACACCTTCGTGCGAACAAAGTCTTCATGAACTTGTCACAAAGCTATTCATTTCACTGTAAAGTAGCATCGCTATTGCACGATGATGACGAGAGAGAATGTTTCCATGAATGACGTTTGTACTGCAGATCAGCAATTCTTGAACATCCAATATACTGCAGAAGTTTAGGCAAGTCTTCCAATACGCTGCTCATCAGGAACGACAAGACCCGATTTTATATCACAAACACGCCATTTTTCTTTCCAGCAAGATCGGCTACAGACAATCTCCAACCTAATCTCAGGAACACACTTCACCTCACCGAAATGCTTTCATGCTCTATGCTGATCTCAGTATTTGGTCGACATGATTTTGCTCCTTGCTGCCCATAAACGCAGCGTCCACTCGCTTTCGGTCCTGCAATGGCGATTCTTTTACCAAAGCTATGCACGACATCATTGATCGCAGTACCAATCGTAGCATGGATTCAAACATTTTACCTGCATCGCCAGCCTTTTTACAGTCATTTTAATAAGCCTGCATGAACGTTTCTAGTCGATACTGCCACGCACTTCCAACTCCTGTCTTCTGTGTCAGGAACGAAAGCAACAGCGTAACAATTACAGCTTTGCCTACTGACGTCAAACCGTTTTCCATCAAGACCCACAATCATGGGATGCCCAGCGTTCGAATCGGTTATTTCTCGAAGAATTACAACCAAAGGTATCGATCGGCCTGGTGAAGGTGTGCTCTGTGCGTGCTTGCACCAGTGGGTTGAACCACAACTACCTTTCAATCACAGCACAGCAAGACCGTGTTACCCTTAGCTACTGCTATCCATAGCAAATGCAGATTTGCAAAAATCGCACTCTTAAGCCTTTGTCTATCTCACAGATGCGACCCAGTCGTTCTTCCGCCAGCTCTTCACGTCGCCTGCGAATCGATGTCATCCTCCAGTGTAGATGTCAGATTGTTGGCACGTTCATCAATATTAGCGTCAATCCCTCAACTTTCAAACGCAGACATCAAACTTCACTTGCCACTAAATGAAAAACATGCAATTCTTGAGGTCGTTGTGCAGCGCCGTGAAGTCGAAATTGGATGAGCTCGAGTTGAGCGATCCCACAGTAGAAGCGCCATCAGAGCTTTCGTTTAGGAAAAAGCGCGCACGACCAGCGGCCAAATGCGCGTAGTAAGCGGGCGTGGCGAACGACACCGACCGAGTGCATCGCGCAAACGTGTATCCGAGATGGTACGTGAGACGCTGCACGTCTTCTGCCGACATTTTGTTCTCGTCGTGCAAAACAGTGTAGTGACAGGGGACGCTTGTACCTTGAATGCCGCTGTGGCCGTACAAAAAGAAGTCGAAGCGGTGCGAATCCACGATTCCAGAATCAATCACCGTTCCGGGAACCACATTACCCTTCCGATCGGCTTCGCGCGGGTTTACAGGAAAAGCACGCATATGGTGGCGCTTGTTCACGATGATGAATGTCACGGGTGGGTTGTAATCGTCCGAGATCATCTTGAACGCCTTCCGAAGTGCACGCATCTCTGTCTGCAAGATAGCATAGTACTGGCCCTCGCTCACACCATCACGATAGTAGATGACATGCTCTGGCTTTCGACTAGTACTCCGGTAATACGCCAAAAAGAGGTCACGCAGCATATGTGGCAGAAGCTGAATGCCACTAGAAGCCTTCTGCGCAGCGACACGAGCAACGTACTTTGCTGAGTAACGATCCAGAGAAGCGACCACAGAAGCGATAGACGGTCGTGAGCCCATGCCCGAACGAGGGTGCTCCACATCAGCGCCAATAATGATTGTCGGGGCATCACTCACCAAGGGTAACGACTCCCGCAAGATCGAATTCTTTCCGCTCAGCTTCATGTTGATCTTCAGACAGACGTTAGCGCAGTACTGTGGCTTCGCACTGCGCACATTCTGCGACACGATGCACTGACTGGGAATTCCCAGTACCGTGTCGGACATACGCTTAATGTCGCCGTAAGATCCAACGCTTTTGTCCTGCTTGATCACCATAATGAGTTGCGGAGGGCCTTTGTTGCGCCCCTCCATCTCCTGAAAACATAGTTTCATTAGCTCTTCGACTTGCGCACCACGGTGCTGGTCAATGTGAATCGTATGCGGCTTGCTGTCTTCAATCGTTAAGCCACTCTTGCCCGCCATATCAACCAAGGTTCGAATGAAACTCTGGACATCACGCTCTCCGACGTTGGCAGTGACGACTACTCCCCAGTTGCGCATTGTAGCACCATCCACAAAGCGCTTGTCTCGTAAATTCCATTGGCCTCCAGACGGCCGCTCAGACACGTTCGCATACTGCACGTCAGGTGGATCCATTACACGAGCATTTGCCGTTTCGAGACGCTGTTCCACCTTGATACCAAAAGCAGCCAAGTACGGGTCGTTCTCAAATCCTGCTTGGCGCACTTGGTCCATAATAGTTTCTTGACGAGCGCGTGGAGGCTGACTCGTCTGCCGAATGATTTCCGCAGTATCTAGCTCGTTTATATTCGCACACCGCTGCCCTGGTGCCACCTCACATAACTCAATCGGCAGCCAGTTTTCCTTGCCCGGTCGTTTACTGCCAACGTTCACCAGCGGCAAATGTGGGTATCGTAAATTCACGTTGTATCTCTTGCCGAAATAGTCAGCGATGGACATCGATTCACCCTTGATGTTCACGATAGTTTCGTTGGCTGGAAGTGCGCTGATTCCGAAGATTGCACGTTTTCGGTCCTTACGGTGGGTAGGCACGACTTCAATCTTGCGCAAAGCTCGTGCCAGATTTTTACTGTCGCGCTCTGATAAAGAACGAACGTCGTTGACCGAACGCGCGTTCAGCGCAGGCAGCACGAGTTCCATTAGCTCTTTTGGCGCATAAAATACTGTGGCAGCCTGATCCACATTCATAAGCAACTTGCGGTCGGCAACGCGAATGGCCTGGTGGTAGCCCCAGCACAGTTCTTTACCACCCTTCAGAGGAAATGTTTTCTTCATCGAGAAAAAGTTGCGACCCACAGTTATCAAACGCTGCGCCCCCAAGTGTCGCGCAGCCACGTCCAAGGCCTGCAGAACTGGCATGATGTTTACGTCCGGGTTCGAGTAATAATCGGTTAGGGAGCTCGTCGAAATCGTCTCGGCGAGCTTGATATTCACCACAAATGTCCGCGGGCCCCTGAAAGGACGGCGGGGTGCGTCACCCTCACTAGCCACAGGTGCGGGTGCCGGTGTCGGGCTGGGGCCATCCGGATTAACATCGGCGAAGGTCTTCGAGTGTGCGTCCCATGGCAGCATAGAAGGTACGTACATAGCAGACATCCCGTCGTGAACGACACGAACTCCTCCAAATTCAGCCTCATACTGCCTCAGGGCAGCATTAATCACGTTTCGCACTAAAGAACGCGGGAGAGGTCGCTCCTCACGCTTAGGAGGCGCTGAGGCATCGCTCATTTCAACGTCTTTGTTGTTGTCGCCGTCCTTCACATCCTTACTGTCTAGCTTGGGCTTCTCCCCCGAAGTCTCAGTTTTCTCTGCATCATTGTCGGACGGACCATACTTCGAATCCGCCACCTGGTCAGGGGAGCGCTCAACATCCACGTGGTACTTGAAAATCTCAGCTGGAGTTGACTCCAACGACACACCAAAGTAGTTTACCTGCAGCTGGACTGACTTGCCACCTGTGGCGAAACCCGGGCGTCGACAAATGAGAAATTCCTGCTGCAGATCCGGGTCCTCAGCACTGACCTCACGCACTCCAGCACGGCCACTCCAGCTGTCCTCAAGACGAGGATCAGCCACAGCATCGCCAATTGTTTCGTACCCGGAGCCACTCACCGTGCCCACACCAGGGCCAGACTCGCCGCGTCCACCACCGCGACCCCCTCCACCACCAAAGCGGCCGCCGCCTCGGCCACCATTCCCATAACCACGATCACCTGTCCCACGATCACCTGTCCCACGATCACCTGCCCCACGATCTCCTCCACGGCGGTCGTCACCCGAAGCACTACTACGGCGTCCATACCCACGGTCTGCTCCGCGGTCTCCTCCGCGGTCTCCTCCTCGATCTCCTCTACGGTCTACAGCACCGCCGTACCCCCGATCAGTACTACCGCTGTACCCCCGTTCGTCTTTCACTCCTCCACTGGCATCTCCATAGCCGCGCTCACTGCGGCTGCCACCACTGGCGTCCCCATAGCCGCGATCACTGCGACCTCCGTACCCTCGATCACTTCCTGCTGCGCCTCCGTACCCCCGATCACCTCCTGCTGCGCTTCCGTAACCTCGATCCCCGCCTGCTGCACTTCCGTACCCACGGTCATCGTAACCACCAGCGTACCCACGCGAGCTCCCTCCAGCGCCGTAGCTGCCTTCCTCGCCTTTGTAGCTTCCCCGATCGCTGTACCCACTGCGAGCTTGATCGTACCCCCCAGAGGATACAGCACCGTACCCCCCGCGGCTGTCGTACCCTACCGAACTACTGCCATACGACGCATACGACGAGCTGCCGTGTCCTCTGCGATCGTCATAGGCCGACGCCTCGTAACCCCGACTGGCATACGAATCACCTCGGCTGCGGTCGTCGTACCCCCTACTGCTGTAACCCCCTGGAGGAAGCGCGTTGTACCCCCTGGTTCCAGATGTTGAGACCCCGTACCCCCCTTGACGGTACTCGTCGTACCCCCCGGACGACCGGGAACTGCGATCGTACCCCCCTCGCTGATCGTACCCTACCCCGCGTTCCTCAACGTACCCTGCACTGCGGTCGCCACTGTACCCTACCCCGCCACTGTACCCTCCTCCCCGGTGGTCCGTGTAACCTCGACTGTTGCTGCTGCTGCTGTCGGGACGACTGCCGTCCTCGTACCCCCGACCGTGCTCGCCACTGCCCCGTGCCCCGTATCCCCCGCGCTGGTCTCCGTAGCTGCTGCTGCTGCCGCCTCCGCTGTAGCTCATGCTGCGAGCCAAGTGAAGCGAATCCGATCCGGTGGCCGGCGTCAAAAGGAGTGGAGGGAGAGGGACGCAATCGCGGAGAATGGAGTGAGTGGCCTCGGGCGAAGGATCGCGTTAGAAACGGTCGGATGAAGTGCGATTTCTATGCGGGTACCAAACATCGATGCTCACACGTTGGTTGCACGCGCTGCGGTCGTTGTGTCGATAGAAACGAAGCGAGGTACGCAACGACTGTTTGAAACGACACTAGATTTGAGCAGAGAGAGGGAGTTCGATTTTGGATTTGTTGATTTAGACGTTCTTAATGATGACCGAGATCTGTAAAATAGTCGGACCGGGGATGTCGACGGTCGTGGGATTCAGCAGATGTACGTGCGGAGACGGGTGACACTGTGCGATCACACTCTAGCAACTCGCTCGATAGAGGTATACAGCATGGCACTATACGTGGCTGCTCGGTAGACAGCTACATTCCTGTCAGCTTCATTCTTGGTCTAGTATACAGTGCGAGGATGTTCCATATCATGAGCCGAACTCAGCCGTTCGCGTTTGGCCGCTTCGACATCATCCTGACGCCCGCTCTCTGGTGCATTGCTCGACTAGTTGTTCCCAGAGTGCTGCGTCGTGCGGACTTTTCCATAAATTAGTGGTCCATCGTACCCACGCACCTTCGACTGGCTGGTATCTTTCTGCAACCGCTGCTCTCGTTCATCTTGGCATGAACAAGATAAGTTGCCGATTTTCAAGCCGATGCTCCGTCCAAACTTGATAGTCGGTGGAGCAATTACGATGGTCTCAAGCTTGCCCCGGCGTTTGCCGAAGCGCAGCGTGCTGATGCTCTCTTGTCTCTGAATTCAGCCTACCCAAAAACTCACAGGTATCGGGAAACACTTCGGTAGAACTGAAGGGATATGATGCTGCGTACGGGACTGACTATGGAAACTGGTGTAGTTGCGGGTGCGTCCCAAAGATCTTGGACGTCTGTCGATCTTTTTAAAGTACATGATGAGCTCTGGTAGTGAGTGCCAGTGGATGCCACCATCATCCTCGTGCAAAGTCTCGTGCTGGGTCCTAAAAAAGAAGCTAGTTACGCACTGTCGAATCCACACAATGGACGAGAGTGCAATAAATAGGAAGCTAGGACGTCGAGCTTGTGTCCGTCGTATTGTAGGGTTGGTATAGTGACGAGCTGACCCGCGTACAGCACTACTTTGTCTTATCGGACCTGATCGAGCACACAGGTGCTCAAACGTCACTGAGGCGGATGTAACGCACAGAGTCGTAATACTTTAATACTGCTTCGATGAGCCCCACCCGCTAGAGATGCTTCTGATTGCTGCTTGGTCTTGTAGAAACTATCGTACAATTCTTGCCATACTCAAGTCTGTACAGCGCAAAGCTACTGCTGCAAATTCCGGCAAAATAAATTGTGAGCTTCCAAACAGCTCGTCAAGTCAGCTCGGCAATGAGTACGTGGTGAATATGCACAGACTCTGCCAACCACTTGGATCTCGTTCAGGGTGAGCCACGTCACAGCAGCCGTCGAGTCGACCACGAGTCCTCGTTCCTGGTCGGACGACAGCGTGCACCCGGTAGTGTCGACCACTGCGGTAGCACCGCTTCCGTGGGTGTAACACATTTGATTCGGGTCAGGCAACCTTACGACACAGTGGCTTGCATGAATTTGCCATCGGCGTCTACATGGCTAGTTCGACGTGCTCCAGCACGATTGGGCGACACTCTTGGAGCTGCTGGCTGATAGAGACAGCGCCAGCCTGCACCTCCACATTCATCGACTCTTGCGTTGACCGGTCCAAGCTTATCTCCGATGCGGGTGACGGTCTATTCTCGGCCAGTTAGCGTACAGGGTAACAGACCACAGAAACATAATATGCATATACGATATCGGCTCCTTGGAGCACCCACCATAATGTAGATGGCGTGTCAACGTCGCGCACCACACAAACCGAATCCAGCCCCTCAAGCGCACGTAGCATCCGCCATCGAAGAGCTTGTCTTGTAGGTTGCAGCTCACACATTGCAGACGAGGTCGTTGTCCAGTACATCGATTCTCGCGCTAATACGTGAGGGAGAGCAGCACAAAAGGTGGAGATTAGACTTGTAAAGGAGAGCAGATTAAAGCTTGAATTACATTGACTAGTCCACACATTTAAATCGTCATCTATGTTATAGATGAAGGTAAATTATAGATAAAAGGCCAGTTTATTGAAAACGTGTTACGTGCTGGTGTTGGAGTTCATTCGAGAATGATGCACGTCGTATAGCGACATGCTGCAACCGTACGCGCCTAATTCTTATCTTCGGACGATGCTACGGGTGGCCGGACAAGTGACTGTACTGTAGATTTTCTTTCCGATCGTACATTCAATCTGCTAGGCCGACAGGGTCTATTCATTCATGTAAATGGCGGATCATTGCAATTACAATCATGACTTCAGTGGTCCGTCACGAAAATATGTACAAGTCAATTGACAACCCAATTTGAGCGGTACATCGTTGCTGTGTCCGAACGTAATGAAAGGTTACGTATATCAAAACGCACGGAGGCTGTTTGTTGTGAGGCCTGCGGCTTGTCAAGTATCTGGACGAGATAGGGGTCAAGCTGATAACGCTTCGAGCGAAACGTAGCGGTGCTGTTGCACTGTACGACTGACAGTCGAAAAACGTCTGCTCAGAAAAGAGAGTCGATGTCAACGACACAATGTACATCATCCACCGTTACGGCAATCGACACTCACTTGATGCCATAAGCTAAAGGCACGCATTATACACGTCGCGGATTCTAACAAGACCTTTCTAGCGTACATGCTGTCAAGCCATTTTCTGACCGAATTAATCCTTGTCATACACTTGTCTTGTTACACTGCAGGTGGCAACTGACCTCACATTTACTTTTATTCACGCCATTGATCCTTTTCCGTTGGACGAGTGTACACGATCGGTCGAGATTCTAACAAAAATTAGATCCGCGCTGCGACAAAGACGCACCTGGGACGTCCTCATACGCCAAAGTCGCTAACATACTGTGGAGTGGCAGGCACACCGACCTGTAGTCGAAGAAGGCGTCCGTTACAGTCCCAGATGGTGCGCATTTGATCGAGTGCCTTACGTCGTCTACACAGTTTTGTAGTAGTTTGGACGCCACCTCTTGCTAACACGACTATCTTCAATTTGCCGAGCAGCCATTCGCTACGTAACGATCTCGCGAATACTACTATTGTACTACAATTCAACGTCAGTACCGATCTGATCGGTGGTCGAGCGAGACCATCCGCAGGAGAAAAAGCATAGCGTTCATTCTCAACATCACTTCCCGTCGGTACTAGATCATTGACAACTAATCAGACAAACATCAATTGAATCCTAAAACAAAAGGTCATGAACGCTATGTATCTAGAAGACTTGCATGCCACATTCCAGCGAAAGACATCCTTACTCGCTCTACTATACCAAACCACACCGAGGTCAACTACACGTGCCAGTAAAAAATCGCCGGCAACCAAAATAATGACTTCGCAATCACGCTCCATCGTTCAGAGTCACGTCACGAATCCGTCACCCTGCCAACACCTCGCTAAAACTCGTACCACACCAAATACCAACCGTTGCCCCGGTCTTGTCCGCCACGCCTCCTACTCCCACGTTCATTTCTCACCCTATCCAAGGACCCTCTCAAGCCATACCTTCGCGTCACCTCACGCCCCCAAACTCTCCTCCTCCGTCTTCCTCGTCTGGATCGCATCCACCTTGTCCTCACTCCTCCCTCGACTATCCCTCTCAAATGAGCGCCCCCGTCGTGAATCTCAACTTCCTGCGCGCCGGCAGTCGCGGCACCTCCGTCAACTACGGCGGCGCCATGCCCGACATGCACGTGGCACCTACCGACGACTTGCGCGCTCACATGCACTCGCCTGACGCCTTGGCTGCGGGATTTCTACTGCCGCCTGTCGCCGACCCCGCTGCGTACTCGCGCGCGCACTTCCAGGTCAAGTACACGGAGGACAACGAGCAGGCGCTGCAGTTCGCCAAAGGCACGACGACCCTGGCGTTCATCTACGACGGCGGCATTGTCGTGGCCGTGGACTCGCGCTCGACCATGGGCCCGTTCATTGCGTCGCAGCAAGTCAAGAAAGTGAATCCCATTAACGACTACATTCTAGCAACATTGGCCGGCGGCGCTGCAGACTGTCAGTTTTGGCAGCGCAATTTAGCGGTCCAATGTCGTCTCTACGAATTACGGAACCGCCAGCGCATTTCCGTCCGCGCAGCTTCCAAGCTGATTGCCAACACGTGCAACTACTACAAACGCTATGGCATGTCGCTGGGCATGATGATGATGGGCTACGACAGTGGCGAGCCAGTGCTGTATTACGTCGACGACGAGGGCTCTCGCATCCCAGCGAGCAAGACCGTGCCCAAGTTCAGTGTCGGCTCGGGCTCCACGTACGCCTATGGCGTGCTGGACACGAACTGGCGCTGGGACTTGACGGACGACGAGGCGGTCGAGCTCGGGAAACGCGCGATTTACCACGCGACGCACCGAGATGCGTACAGTGGTGGCTTCTGCAACGTGTTCCTGTTCAAGCCAGATGGCTTCAAACACGTGGTGCACGAGGACGTCAAGGACATGCACGACTATGCGCGTGGCTACTGAGCACAGAAGCTGCAAGCTGGTGGGTGCACTCGAGCTGAGCAATGGCGGTAGGTGAGTTGCTGCTTGCTTGCTTGCTTGGAGGTGGTCACGGCTGGTAGATGACCTGACTCTGCAATGAACCCTTTTTTAATTCGGAACGAGGGTTGCGCCCACGTGCTTTCTGCTTCTCTTGACGTGACACGCTGATGCTCCTGCTTTTTAGTGTTGCTTGATTTTGTGCTACAGCACGAGTATTAGTATTACCACTGCAGATCTACAAGCAGCATTCCCACAAACCCGGCGCCGTCAGCCACGCGTGAAAACTGGTAGCCCTCACCGACTAAAAAGCGCTCGACTGCTGGTAGTAGACGCGCGTTGCCGTCAGGTCCCTTGGAATGGTGCCCGGAGCCTGTGACTAAGTAGATGCTGTCCACGCCTTCATCTGCTAACTTGGGCAACATTTGGGATAGAAATTCGACAGCCTCGGCGACGTGGAGTCCATGGAGGTCCATCATTCGATCCATGTACAACTGGCTCGGCGGATTCCGCGACTCGAAAATCTCGGACGCGGCCAAAAAGTGAAGGTGCTTCATCTTGGTATTGTACTCGCGCCCTTGCCTTGACAGTCCTCTAGCCAGCGCTTTATTACCGCTGTCAACACAAGCACAGGACGACAGTGATGTGAGGAGGGCATACCCATTCACGGTAGCGTCCCACCGTACCTTCGATACGCCTGTGTGGCACCCATGAAGCATTTGTTGCGCGCGCAAGCCATTCCATAGGCCTGTTCACGCAGCTTCAGATACTGTGTCGCCACGGCTTCGCCTGTTGAGAGCCACTTGGTCCCAATGCCTTCACTGCTCCCAGCCTTGTGGTATAGCAGGCGGTGCGTGGAAGGTGGAGGCGGCAGTTGTCGCTTCGAATGCATGCCATTGCTACCATTGCCCGACCCAGGATTGACCCCAGCGTGTCTTGGTTGTAGTGATACAGCGCGAGCAAAGTTCATGGTGAGATTCGCCACGACATCGCTCGTCGACGGGTACGCATCGATGGCAAAGTCGGATGACATGGTGTCACCATTTCCTTGGGGTTGTCGCGCAGCAAAAGGAGCTTTCGAGACGCTCTGGAGAGACGGGAACATGTCTTCCGCTTGAATGTCCAGGAATGCGCTACTCTGGTCCGATTCGTCTTCGCTATCGTAGTCGCGCCTGCCCAGTGCATCCTCGTCCATGGAATAGTATTCACAAAAATCGTGGGCGAAAACGCAGTGCTCTGCTTGCAAACACGTGCCACGCAGCCAGAAGCGACACGTGATCGAGTCCGTGTCGTGCAGAAACTGCACCAACAGGAAGCCAGCACGAGCCACAACAAGGAGACACCCCGTAAGTTTTTGTGAGCCACTTCCACACTGCGATCCCGTCTCATCATGGAGGTGACAGACGCACCATGCAATCTGCGCGGCGACAGTCACCTTGCATGTAGTGGCGGCACACTTGACTGGGTCCGACCGACTCACGCTCAATCGTCACCTTTAGTACGGCATGAGCCTTGTCCACATCCAGTCCAACAAGCCGCAAGAGCTCGCACATTCGATCGGGATCGATATCCTGGAACTTCAGTTGCAAGTGGCTCACTAACTAAGCAGCATCAACCGACAAAAAGATAGACAACAACCTTAGTACTCGATATCCACCCACCCACATGATCTACATGCTCTGCAACAATTGCAAATCGAAACCCAGCGTCTCCCGATTCAGAAAACGCAAACGGAGCGCCGTCCGACAACAGCACGTGCGTTGTCTTACCTCGTAGGCCACAGACCAAAAGAAACTGTCTTCATTCTGCATCGCATCGTCATCACCGTCCTGCTCATCGTCCACTTGCTCCCCGTCGTCCGTACCAGTCTTCTCATCGACCTTTCTGCTCTGCAAACGAGTCGTTGACGCATCGATTGGCGACAGCGACAACGGCATCGTCTGTACGTCTCGACCAGAACCAGCTTCGAGTCTCGTCGTTGTCGGGTGAAACTCAGCCACAGCTGGTGACAGCAACTGACGAGGCACGAAAGTCGGCGCCGAGGCCTTGAGCTCTTCTCCTTGGTCAACCATCTGATGAATATCGTCCTTTGCACGCGAGCCATTGCCATTGCACTGTACCGTCAAAGCTGTTGCCGCATCTGTAAGCTGCACGGCATTCGCTGCCAGCTGCACCAGCTCATCGACAAACTCCTGCACACATTCCTGACCCAGCAACACAAAGACCGACAGAGAGAGAGAGAGAGATAAAATGCAAGACAATACAATAAAATAAAATACGCAAAGAGCCAAAAATAACGTCGCATGAGCAGCATGGTAGTATACTATAGAGCAGTATGGTAGAAAAAATGTGTGACGTGAGACAACGGCACCTCGTCTTCGGGTGCGAGCCACCCCATGAGCACCTCGTGGATGTTGCGCTTGGCGTCTTCGATACAGTCTTCGTCGTTGTTTGTAGGAGACGGGAGCATGCTTACGATGTAGGGCGCAAACACTCGGTCGACGCCTAGAGCCTCGAGTCGCGCTGTCGCCCACGTCTCTAGCAGCTGCATCTCGTGTCCTGGAATCAGAAAAGCTGGACTTTTGTTGGTCTAATTGTGCATTATTGCAGAGAATGTATGAAGCGATGGTAATAAATTCAAGCACAGTCACCGTTTGCTCGAAGGGTCACTTTATGTGGGACGTTTTGCTCGGAAGAGGTACAGTGTTAAAATGAACAAAGTGAAATAGAGTTTTTTTCTTAGTTAATTGAGTACCTTTTTCTAAATGGAGCACAGCTTGCGTATCAGCTACAGACCTTTTTGGTACAACGAATTAATCCGTGCTCTTCTACTGTAGTGGGGTTAACAGGTCCTTCGAAGAGAGGGTCATTTGCATAATGTGATAGAAAAACAAAGGTTTCGCGAAATGTGGTACAAGGGTGTTCAACACAACAAGGAAATTGTCTTGCAGTCCTGACCATTTCGTTGACCAGCCCTTAACCGCAAAAGATAGGGAGTAAGCTCTGGAGACCGCTCTTTATTGCAAGCAATTAACGTCCAGAGAATTGAATCAAGCTCAGTACGTTCACGGACCATGTGCTCAGTCATTAATAGCTTCACCCTCCAGACTCGCAATAATGCATACTGACAATGAAGAGGGGATGAATGCTACGTCGCACGTCGCACGACATGTCAGGTGTGTAAATCCTGCTGCGGTCACAACAGACACAACACAGGGAAGCAAAAAACGAACACGGTCTTCAAAGATCAAAAGAGGTAGTGGTAAATCTATGCACCTGGAGATAAGCTGAATACGAAACGATGCGATACAAACAACAAATCTTATATAGACCGCGCATTTCCGTAGACAAATGCTAAACACGCCAAACTTAACCCTTTTCTGTCACGCAGCAACTCCGTCGCTGTATCTCAAAAGCTATCAGCTTTCAACACTCTTTGTTCCTGGACTTCCTTCATTTGTCCGTCATCTCTTGCCAATACAGCCTCATGAAAAATCCATGCGTAGGTTCGCATTACACCATCAGTGTGAAATCACTTCTTACATAATGCATCAACCTCGTTTATTCCACAAGCTTCACTTCGACCAATTATTCGGTTCCATCTTGTTAATGATTTACTTTAGGCTCACCAGAATCTTTAGCTCCTCCACCACTTTTGTCACGAAATTAGCTGGCATACGAGAGCTTTCCAAATAGCTGTGCGCTATGCCGCCACTTTTAGCATGGTAGCTCACAAATGTAATGCGCACATTCACATGCTTCAATTTAGCTGACGATCTATCTCCTTTAAGCTGCTGAAGCGCCTCGTAATTATTAACGTAGATGACCGTGGGATGTCAACACCTAACCCCAATCTCCCCTAGTAGCTCTCGTAATCCAAGCATCTGTGTTACCACCACTGATGCTGCAGTAAATTCAGCCTCCATTGTTACTAACGACAAGCCGCCTTGTTTTTTTCGCCAACTATCTCACTGAATTCCATCAACAGTGATCCATCCGCCAGTAGTTAAGGTTCTGTCCATTTTGCTAGCAGCAAAATCAGCGTTACTATAGCCGGTAATGGTCACCGAGTTAATGACTAATAGTTCCTGCCTCATTCGCGAACGCAGCAAATTTCTCTCTTGCAAATATCGCACGATACTTTTTGACAGGTTCCAGTCCCCGATAGTCGGGCAGTGTGCTCTACCAGAAGCTCGGTGAACCGCTAAGGATATGTCTGGTCTGATACAGAACGACAACCACAGCATACTTCCCACGAAAGATTGAAAATGCTTAACCTCCGTCTTTTAATTTTGATCATTAGTCGGCAGCTATTCAGCCATCAAGTTGATCTCGTTCACTTCTTCATGTATAGGCGTGCGAACACCACGTGCTTCTTCTGATTCATTATCCTTTATCATTCCCGTATTGCCGCTTCTTGATCTAAATCATGCCTGATTCCTGGTGCATAAGGAATGCGCATCCTCAGGAAGTTTGTCACTTCTTCAAGGTCCTTTACCGAGAGGTCCTGTAATTCAACGAATGAACTGTCCACAGTCACCTGTAGATCGTCTACATAAACGCCAACCGCAACAGTTTCTTCTTCCAAACGTTACTAATTCACACCCATGTCGGTCATGCACTGAATCAGACCCAAATTTGCTACCTTTTTGTGAAGAAATTTGCTATACGAACGCCCCGCTTAATAAAGTCCATGTAGAACCTTCTTCATCTTCAAAACGAGTTCATCCACACGCCTTGCGTCCATGAAGTCAAATCGTTTTTTTTGTTTTACCCACCCAAATCAGTCCGTACAGCATGAATTCTTAATTCAAACCGTTTTCAAATACTTAAAATGCTCGAATTCTTTTGCAGCGGTATCGTTAGCCTTGGCCCGAAAAACCTTCGCGTGGTTTCTCTTGTAATGCACAAAAATTGTCATGTATCTATCTCTAAGCCAATCTTTTGGCTTCATCGGACACTCCAAAGCGACAAATCACCCCACCGAATCGATCAATTGGCGAGTGCTCACCCAAGTCAGTATTGGCTTGGCGATTTCTGCTTGTTTTTTTGCACGTAGGTCATGCTTTTTACATGCCTGTTATTTGTGATCTTAATCTTAGACGATGCGTCCTTCACCAAATGCTCACCTGAATCGTTTTAAGTGCATAAATTGGTGGTGAATTTACAAGAGGGATCCTTTTTGAGCTGCTCGCAAAATATCGTCGGATTCTGCACAATCTCCACCAACTGCAGCCATAATCATTTGCGTATTTGTGTCACATCTCATTGCACATTTGCTTTCACAACAAGAACATTTTCAATAAGTTTATGTACACCGAAGGTCCTTAGTGGCACTGAAAAAATTCTGTTCATATGCGTTTACAGCACCTGACTCCGTCGCTTGAGCGGAATTTGTTTACCCTTTCGCTTGGCGAAGATATCTGGTTCTCCGATCATTCAACTTGCCATCAATAAAATGTGCATGTCATGGGAGGTATACCGAACAATATTGTTCCGAACAAAACAGCCCGATACGCCACCCGATGTTTCATCCACTGTTTCCAAATACAGCATATGGTCTATCCACGACTTTCTTGGGTAATTTAGGTGCGTCAACGGATCCATCGCTTGAGATGGAGCAATGCAAGTTTTACATGCATCATCTGCTTTATAGCTACTAAAAAGTAGGTGTTTAATTTCATTAGGCGCCGATCTGCTTGTTGAAGTTTCGCTCGGCCATTCCTTTCAGATAATGTCAAATAAATCCACTTTTTCATATTCGGGACAAGAAGAATCACACGCCGATTAAGCAAAAAAAATCTGTCTTTTAAATCGTCTTCCAATCTGAGATCCTAGGTCTTAAACAAATCATTCTCGTCATAATGTCTCATCTTGAGTTTTTTTTATTGCGCATCGGGGTACCTTAAAGCATCTTAAATGCCGTGTAGAGAATATACAGGCCTATCAGTACTCGCCTCACCACTTTTTCGAATATTCCTGACATCTGCCGCTCCTTCGTTAGCAACAATACAAAATCTCTGATCGCCGAAAAAATAAATACCATATACAGGCTTGCTCAGACTACAAGATTGTTAGGATGTATTTCGATGCACCATTATTGCCACATTAATCTTAGGATCGCCTTTCAGCAAATCTAAGTGCACTTGCGGGCCTCGCCACAAAGCTGACACTAGCAAATTCGACTACTCGTCTGGGAAGACAAAGCAACATTCTGAGACCCTTCTGGACTTTGTACCCATTGCAACATCCTTCCGAAGCTCAGCCTGCGACTCCTTAAGACGATACAATCGACCAACCAATCCATACATGAGCTGCTAAAATATACCTGATAACGTTGGTCAATTCGCTTTCCTCTGATGCTGGCCGCTAGAGCATCTCCATACCTCCTCCAACCTTGCTTTTCTCTTATTTTTTCATCTGCTTTCTTGGCCCTTGGAGGGGAAGAGAGAGACGTAGAAGACGAAAAGACATATTATCTAAGTGCGAAGCTGTGATCAAGTCCTCCAATGGGATCTTAAATTGTTTTGCTGTCACAAAAGATTTGCTGAAGTGATTCTAAAACGATAACGGACCCGGAGGCTATCACGATGAAGGGAAAGGGAAACATTAAGAAAAGGGTGCCTGAAAGAGAAGGAGTCTTGTTATTGGTTAGCGCTTCATGAAAGATGGACCCGCAAAATCAATCGAGGAAAATATCGTTGCCCGACTACCGGCTAAGCGGTTTTGAAGGAAGATGACTACAATACCTCATTTGTAAACCCAGTACCCAAAGGTAAACCGTGGTCCTCAAGAAAGGACCTGGGTATTACATCGGTTGACTGCGGTTCCTCGTTGGTAATTCTTGGTCTCTATTTGGGGGACCTGGAACCTCAGCGGTGCACATTGGTCCCCAAGCGGATGACCCGGTACCTCATCGATAGACCTTGGTCACTAATCGGTAGACAAAGTTTCTTAAAGATTCGGCTGCTCCTGTCCAGTCACATAAAGAGCCAGAGCATGAGGCTAGGATAGAGTGAAGAAGTTTAAGGATAGGAAAAGACTAAGTCTTACTCAATTTGCGATCCAAGAGGCATGACTCCGTCGTACGTTTAGGAACTCGTTAAGTCTGCCTGCATTTTCCAGGGAAGTCATTTTCTTTGCCCCCCGTCGAAGACGTTTTCGCAGTAAGACTTAATTGCAGATAGAGTGTTAGGGTTACTTGGCCCGTAGATCACTTAGACCCGCTTTAAGAAGGGTGCCATCCTGCTCTGCGGTTGGGTACAAAGTATAGACCAGGAAGTTAAAATCTGGAACAATAAGGAAACTGTAAGGAGAAACAAGCTAACTAAAGAACCTAGTTATAAGTCTTTTATCAATTAATTTGATTAAGTGGCCACTTACCGGCCCAAACAGTGAAGCATATCCCTTGGGCATAGTTCTACCTCTCTTAAGACCGAAACATCTTCATTTCCATTGAAATTAACAGAAGAGTTCAACCCGCCAGCTGAAGGAACACAAATTGAGTCACGGCCCATATGCGGGGCCGGGGTACCCCACCTTCTAAGAGTTGGCAGTCTTGTGCAGTGTGTGTTTTGGGGACTCAACATGCAGTTATGGTAACCCACGCCACCACATATACACAACATAGGGAAAAAAGAACGAACTCGGTCTTCAAAAATTAAAAAAAAGACAGTGATATACTTATCTATCTTTAGCTGAACCAGATACGGAACGATGCGCTCCATTTAACAAAACTTATGTAGACGCGCATCCCGCACACGCTCGCCAAATTTAATCTTTTTTTGTCATACAGAAACGCCTACACTGTATCTTTAACACTTTCAGATTCAAACAAATTGCACCTTGCGTATTTTTATAGACACATAAAATGGATTCTACAGATTACAACTCACTGGGTGCGGCGTTTACAATACACTTAGCGTTGTACACAGAAGTTGACAGAGTGACACGTACTTAGTAAGACGTTAATGGTAAAGAAAGCGTCATTTTATCCAACACACACCGATAGATACAATACAAAAAAGCTCGGCATTTATCTTGCACATAGTCACGAATAGCTTTATCCTCTAGTCTCACATTAAATTTGAGTAGGGAATGACTCAGGGAAAGGTAGTCCTTTTTTATGTGATCACCTGTTGCAAATCGTCCGTTTCTTTTGCTAGATCCACTCGATAAAGTTCACGTCAGGTAGATGTAAACAATACACATTGTTGTACTAAATCGATAATGATGCTAGGTACATAGGAAGACACACGATCATGATAGAGTAAACAATGCGTGTCAGTGCTCAATACGTCAAAGTATTTCTCAGCTCACAACGACTAATGAAGAGCGCAAGTACTACCGCAAAATAGAAGCGAAGGGTCGACTGATGAGTTGAAGAACCCCGATGCGAAAATTTTCAGAGAGCGGACGCGTCGTTAAAGGGATGAATGCTATAAGCCCAAACGGTGATCGTAAAGATGAGGAATCTTCTCAACCTCGAGAACCCTTGCCAGTTCGAATACATGAGACCAACTGGAGAGTAATCACTTTTATCTTTGTCACCAGGGCAAACGATGCTGATAATCTATAAGCTTAAATGGATATGATGATGCTAATTGCATTCTTGCAACAAGAAAGTGGCGAACTAAGTGCTTAATACCAATTGTCGAGTCAAACGACTCCAATTTGTCGATGCACACCACTTACCCGGTTACATCGTCCGAAGCAATATCGTAAAATTGATGTACCCAGGTTGAAGGTCGTTCAGATCATAGAGTACGCTGGAAAGAAGTGACACTAAGGACTTGGAGCAGATTGGAACGGTTCAAGTACCAATTGACACGCAGAGAAATACGCTTAATACCTTCGGCCTCGTGGTCTGTAGCGAAGAGCACCGACTAAGCGCTATGTCGATGTGATTTCGAATTGCATCCTTTGGCCATTATAAGTATATCGAGGACCGAGGACTTACTACCAACAACGGCAGTGTCTGCGAATTCTTAAAGAGATTGTTTTTGCTGTATTAATGAGCCAGTCCTAACTGGGAATTACGCGACGCACCTAAGAGAGCCAACGCAACTCGAACATCACACATTGAGTACATGAAGCTGTGGAAAGCCGTATGGATGGTAACCCGAACAAGATCATCCTCAAATACTTTTAATCATACTCCCGACCATCAGAGGATTGAAGCTTGCTGGCGAAGATAGATCGAGACAGCTCAAAGATCGAGATCAAGCTCAAAAAATGGACGCGAGATCTGGCCCATATCACAGGAAACGAAAATTGATTCCTCTGTAAGCCAAACAGGGAGACGAAAATGTTGGAAAGGGATGAGAGCGACATACCTAAGTTTGAGAAGAAACAGCGAAAGTCAAGTGATGAATTGGTGATGCGTTCATTGCAGGAAGAACCAAGAAGTATCCTAAGCGTTTTCCTGTGAGGACGAGGGTCACATTGCTTCATCTTAATCAGATAAAAAGGACTATATGGAAAATAATAAAGTCAATAGGATTATCAAATGTGGTGGAGACATCTGTAGAGCTCCACTATACTGATGTAGGACTGTCACAACGAATCATGTGGGAAGTATTTAGAGACATCCGAGATGAATATGAATGGTTGCTGGAATCGGGCGCTATCCATTACATAGACGGTACCGGAAGTGCGTTGTAAGACAAGTAGGCATGCAATCTGTCCACGAATGTCGCAGATGGCCGCACCATCAAGTCTTCCTTTCACGTATGGCTACATCGAAATGGATACGAATTTTTACAGGAAGCAAACCAGAATTCTGCTGAAAGACGAACATGTAATCCCAAGGTTGCACAAATCACTGCTATCAGTTGGTCAACCTGCAGAGAGATGTATTCATATCTCATATACCGATGAAAGCGCATCACTGTGGAAGCTTGATGACACGAAATTCAAATCTGTTGTTGGCTGTGCGGCGTGGAATGATGGATTTTGCTACCTTAACGGAGATGCAATCACATCAGTTATTGCAAGTATCACAGCAAACCTGATGCCAGTATCATGGAATGGCCGGCTCAACTCTTAGACATGATCTAAAATCATGCCTTTTTGATGGCCTACATATCACTGACAAAAAACAAAGCGAATGTGATGAATGTCCATAACGAAAGCAAACAAGAAGCGCTAAAGCGCAAAATGGATAACTTTGAGGCAGCACCTACGCATAAAAATGGCGCCGTAATTAGAGCTGATTTCAGAATAAACGTAAAGCTACGATACTACAGAGGCAGTACTCTCTCTTTGCCTATCATCGACTATGTGTCTAGCACTGAAGAAGCTATCCTATGCGTGCTAAGTCCGACAAATTCCTGTTGCTGACTGATTTCGTAAAGAGATTCGAGTGACAAAATGACGTGGGATTAAAGGTCATCCGGGCGACAATTAATTAGACACGAACAAGACAATTTCGTGGTGTACAAACAAGGTACCCGACAGCAACGAATGAAACTGGACAAATTTTCTTCAAATGGGAAAGTGAGGGGGCTCACAGGACTTTATCTGGTGGTATGCGGTTCATGATGTTTGGTGCTGCCAAGGCTCATCTTTCTATGGTATTAAGTTCTATAACATGAGTCATGGTTAAAATTCGACTCCCAACACGTGCAAATGGCGTAAACAAATCGCCTATTTAAATCCCTTACTAGAAACAAGCTGTACCTTAGTCGCGTTCTAAAGTGGGACAAAAAGGTCACAGTCTATGTCAAATGACAGTCCATGTGTACGCGGAAAGAGTTTGAACACGGTGTTTTTATCGGATATGGTGATAACTTGAAAGTCCATCGCGTGATTATCAAACGCACTAAGGAGACACAAGTATCACAACATATCCAGTCAATTAAATCTGCAAAGGGGGTATTGACATGTATCTAAGTACCGTAGATAATGTACCCACTCTTTATCTCTGACACTGAGCGCATACTGATCCTAAGTGCAGATAGCTCGATCTGTTCTAGTTGCGAGGTATCTGGGGTCAGTTTAAACATTAGTGAAACTCAATCGCTGGCAGAACGACTCAAGCATCGTCGTGCAAGTTTTTGATCGATATGATAATGGCTGCGCAATGAAGGTTGTGCGAGAGAAGGGGCCAAAATTCCGTTGAATTAGCCACAATTTATCCTGAAAGAAAACCCGGTGGATGTGATAAAGGCAGAGCTCAATGCACTCGTCGAAAATTGTACTAGAGAGGTTTCCGACGAACCCAACAAATAAAATAAAATTCTAGACAGAAAATGGGTTCTGAAGATCACGTTTAATGAAGATGGTGACGTTGAGCGGTTTGAAGCAAGACTTGTTACTCAAGGTTTAGCCAGAAGTACAGCGAATATTTTTGGATTCATTTGCACCGGTGATAAAAATGAGCAATATGCGTGTTTTTTACACCATCAAGCTTTTTAGGACTACAAATGACTCATGACAACTCTTCGAATGCCTACGTAAGAAGTATACTGCGTGAACTCATCTACATGTAGGCATCAAGATAGCTGATTTCGAGGAGGTCACGGTAATGAATCTTCTTAAACCGTTGTACGAGTTTAAATAGTCGGATCGCTGCTGGAAGGAGACGGTGAATAAGCACATCGTTGTACTTGGATTTAGCAAGTCAAGACTCCACCCGTGCATTTATTGAAGGCGCGTAGTAACGAGCGGGTGCTTTTGCTTGGGATCTATGATGATGATGTGATGAGCGAGTGTCATGACGTAGAGGATCTGAGCGAAGTTACACTTCAGCTGAAAGAGCATTCGTCATCAAGATGCTCGGACCAGTCAATTATTTTCTTGGTCTCGCAGTCACGAGACTCAACAAGGTTATTTTTGTACCAGCACAGCGTGATTTGTGACTCAATTTATGCGTTCAATCTTGAACATGTCAGAACTGTAATGACTCCAATGAATCCCTGCACAGCTTATTATGTTCCTAATGGTGAGGCAATAGTGGACCTACATCGTGTAGGTACAGTATTGCCCGTTAAGCTACTTTGAATTATAAATTAAACACGCCCAGATATAGCGTATGCTACCAATTTTGGTCAAGTCACCGCGAGAGCCTCGTTGTTGCCATTAAGGAGCTAATCAAACTAATTTTCGCTATTGCAAGGGCACATCAGATCGCGGTTTGCGCTACTTAAAAGCCTAGAGGTCATTATTTGTTTTGATGCTAATTGAGGTGGTGATCTAGTCAGCCGAAATTTTACGAGTGGAGCCTACCCAGCGGTGAATGGGCGGCCGGTAGCGTGAAGTTTAAATAAGAAGCCGTTGCTGCAATGTATACCATGCAGACATAGCTAAATGTCGGGTCGAAAAGTGTGTCAGAATGCGGATGGATCAGGAAACTTTTTCAAGAGCTGCTCAGCATCGATTTTTTTCAAGTATCATGGTTGACAACCAAAGAACGATACGAAACATGGAGAATGAGATGGTATCAGATGCTGCAAAGTGCATTGCCATAAGGTATCACGTCATCGAGGATTAAACTTGCAAGGGACGCGTAAGTGTGAAGTGGTATGCTAGTAAGGACCAGCTTGAAGATATATTGATCTAACCGCTACCGCGTCAGACATAACAATAGATGAGATGTCGAGTCCAGGTGGCGCAGCGTGATTTACAAGTTGAGTATCTCATCACAGTCCGGAAAAATGTTGCAAATCGTCCGTTTCTTTCACCAACTCTTCACGTGATACATGACCACGTCAGGTAAATGCTAACAATAAGCATTGTTGTAGTAAATCGATGATGATGCCAGGTCCATAGGAAGATAAAAGATCATTAGAGAGGAAACAATGGAAGTAGTTAACACGTCAAAGTATTTCTCAGCTCACACCTACTATCATCGAAGCGAGCAAGTTATACTACAACCAGAAGCAAATAGTCGACCGCTGGGTTTAAGAACCTCGATGCGAACAAAGCTGGAGAGCGTACGCTTCCTCAACCGGGGACCCCCCCCCACCCCCTTTATCTAATATGTGAACACCTCTTGTTTAAACGCATAGTAATTGTTTTCCAATGTTGTTGCTCATAGTTTACCCATAATAAAAAGGGAGCCAACATATTGCAAAAATATAAAACACCCTCCTCCACTCCTATCTCGCCCACCACACATCAAGCTCTATTATGAGTGCAGCGAGTGCATTTGGTGTATTAAATCCTAAACTTGGTGGATATCTTTGGTGGAGACGCAATCACCTCCGACGAGCTGTGTAGATATCGGGTCGAGCTACGACCGCTTTTATAAAAGTTGGATTTTCTGGTGTTAGACAGTACAAATTGCCCAAACTTCCCATTTTGCGGTTCTGTACTTCTTCTCTAGGCGAGCTCGATAGTATTAGAGTTCTTGGACGTACAGGCCAAACATTACAATCAGTTTACTCTCAGTTATAGAATTTGCCTACATCATAGGGCGACCTCCAGAGCTTAATCCTCCATCTTAAATTAGTTGCGAGCCCGAAGGGTGAAGCTATTTGTGAGTGTGCGCAAGCTGAATGCCGAACTTTTAAATTGTACGTTTTTGTGTGTCTGTCTGTAAATAACGCAAGGTGTACCTTACACGTCGTATTACGTGCGAACTACCCTGTCGCTTTCATAGGCACATGGCATATGTGAAGTCACTCTTTAACTAGGTCACTATCATGGCGCACGCTCGTGATTGCTTAAATTCGATCAAAGCTGAATATGATCTGTGATCACATAGGCAAATGCTGAACCCTCATACTGTAAGCAAAGGCTGATCGCGTTCTTTTACTGACTGTCGCTGTTTAGAGTGTCGAACTTGATTCCGTTCTATAGACTGAATCACTATACTAATGGGTGAGCTCCAGAGCTTGCTCACCTATCTTAAGTTAGCAACCTTAGATCGACCACAGTGGCGTCATATTCTATAAGGTAGTGGAGGTTATATATTATCGAGTATTGTCAGGAGGAGGACTGTAGAATTCGAATCTGCGGTTGGATTAGCACAGTCCGAGCTTTAGAAGCACCACCATCATCATCGCGAGGCGTCAACACTAAGAATCCCACGGGACACACCGAAACTGACAAAGAATTGTAGGTCTTGCAGTGTTAGCCTACTGCTTCCATTGTTGAACAACGACGGCTAGTGCATGTGGTGGCAGATCCTTGAGATCTCGAAGATGCCCAATACTCGGCCTCTCGTGACACTTTCTGATGTTTTTAGTATGTAATAGACATTTGGACGTTCATGCAAGGAGACGGTAGAGAATATCGCGCTGAACGCCTTCATAGTTCAAATTGCGTTGTTTTGACTTGCAATGGATGTGCTCAACGCTTTCAGCCCAAGCCGACATCTACAACAACGGAGCACTCTATTATAACAAACGGGTCAGAACCACTACCACGTGGATACTGGATCCGACCAGAGCGTGCTAGCTTTCAGATACCACAAGAGGATGTTTTTAATGATGATCGAAACAAGCGGCTTGATCTTTTGTGGCTGTCCTTTTTGCACATCCTTGTCGGGTTTGAACCTACTTTGTCGGCTACCAACATCTGATACAGATCCTGCCATAGAACTAGTGACGCATGTAATGGTTTGTGGTAAGTCGCTGTGACTACTGCAAGTTGAAGGCAATACACTGCCCCACTCGTAGCCCACGCTAAGGAACGAGCCTAAGTTATCACTAGAATCTTCTTGCATTGGAAGGAAATCAATTCTCGACCCGCTTCATCCGAATGATACAAAAAAACGACCGCTTTGTCACTTGATACGCTCCTAAACCTCGACCTTTGGCTGGATCGGAACCATCATCGTTGATGACTGGCATGCATAAACGTGGCAGCGATCATCGATCAAAGTCCTCCAGGCAAAGGCCGCTTTGCTCGAAGATTAGTTGCCCTGTTCACGACGCATCATTATTGTTCGAAGAATTGCGATTTGGAGATGTCGAAGATACTCGTCACTCGCTACCGAATGCGAAACTGATCAGGGGTCAGTGGATGGATGGATTGACAACGATCACGTACCACGTTATGTCGGACATGATGCAGCCAAGAACGATGATGGCTACTGCGATCGCTACCCGAATGAAGTAGTCGCCTGACTATGTAGACATAACCCGGTATGTAAGGTTCAATTCTCGGCGGTTAACAAAGTGTCTGACGGAGAATGGGTTGATGTGACAAGTAGAAGGTAAAGCACCTGAAGCAGGTGACATCCTACTGGGCTATTACACCAGCAGGATGGAAATGGGTCGTCGGGGAAAAGATCTACCGAGTCGGTCACAGCGCCCAATGAGTGAAATTACCCATCCTATGCTGGCTATAAAGGTACAGGCAGGCGTAATGTTACCCCATCCACAGCAAGACCCTATCGATGACTAGAACGTGCTTCCAGCAATCGCTACAGCTACTTGTTCGCCTTTGAATGTCAAGAAGAGCAGTAGCTGCTCATGGCAAACAAGAAGATGGAAAAGTGTACAAGCACAAATTCATACGTCTCATTTTGGTATGGAAACACTCTATGGCTTTTTACAGCTTGACCGTGCCGGCATTTGTTGTGGCAGCCAGGACCTCTTCAAACGCACTGCTGCTACTGCCACCACCCGTCATCTCGTCGTCGTTGTCGAGCAGACACGACAGCACTTCCAGCAGCTCCTCGTCCGAGACACAAGACGGACTGGTCGCAGCCATTTGCAAGTCCGTTGCGATACCATCACGTGCCCAGGTAAATTTGTGCCCCACTGGCTGCATGTCGACACTCGTGGGTGACTGTTCTTCCTGGCTCGCTTCAGTATTGACGGCCAACGAATGGCCGAAGCGAAGGTGCTGGTTCCGCATGTGGCGGTTCAAGTTGCCGGTCGAGCTAAACGTTTTGTTGCAATGCACAAACTTGCAGCGACGCGTGGGTGTATCCATGTGCACCCGCATGTGACGCTGCAGTTTGTGCGCTGTCGTGAACGTCTTGGAGCACGACGGCGCGGGACATGCAAGTGGCTGGAGCTCGTCCCCGTGCAGTCGACGATGGCGCGCCAAGTTGCTCGTCGTGGTAAAGCACTTGCCGCAGCCGCGGGCAGGGCACCGATAAGCTTTCTCGCCCGTGTGCGTGACCAGATGCTCTTGGAGGGCGTACCGCCGCGTGAATTGGCGAGGACACTCACTGCATTGGAAACAGCTGCCAAAGAATCGAGGTAGTGACTCATTTGAGCGAGACGAGTGGCTCATGGGCGCTAGACTCGGCGTCGTGCTATACGCGAGGGGGTACACAGACGTCGGCATGATCCTCTTTCTCTCTTAATGTTACTGGCAATGCAAAAGTTGAAAACTAACGCGCTCGGAGTAAGAGACGTGGTGCCTGGCGCCTGTGCATCCAAGTGCCAAGCGTGCGCTCTCTCTCATCGTTGAAGCTCGTTTCGTGCTCGAGAGAGACCGTTTGACTCTGATGCCGTAATACGCGTGATACAGTAGGAGTCGTAGTACTCTACTACATGCAGTAATCGTAGCAGTCCATCCGAGCTCGTCGGACACCTCGACTCAAATAGCGGACACCGAGGTTAGAGTGGGGTCTTCCCCCCTCACGTGCGTACGTGGCGACATCAGTTGAGTCCGCTTGGCGCTGTCATGGCCACAGGTACGCAACTGACTGCCAACGTGGACGTGTCCACATGGTTTTGCACGATACATGTCTCAAGCAAGTGAGTGGCAACGAAAGCGGTGCTATCTGCTGGTTTTGCATCCATTATTGGTGTAAAGGTGAGAGGGGGGAGATGCTTCAGTAGCCACCACCTCATCATCATCCGTCCGACGTGTGCAGCAGGTTCTGGTCGTGCGTTTGGTTGTTTTCATCTACGTATGGATAGATGGATGGGCGGATTGAGGCAGTGATTGATTTTCCTGTTTTGGCACAGTGGAGATTTGCACTGCTGACCTCATCAATTGGACGTCGGATAGGCTGTCACGAGAAACGTGCGTGCGTGCTTCAGCTTCCGCCGTATTCGACAGTGTTCAAAGCGTGCGCGACGTCTGCCACGAAAGAGGCAGATCGCAGTCGTCACGACCGAAACAGTAGGTACGAAACTGGACCTATACACGCTACAAGTCGCTCGCAAGTGAGGTGACTCTTGTCAGTCAATCGCGCACGTCACCTCGATTGTGTCCACACGAGAAACATGTGGTTACACCAAATCTGTCGGAACTGATCCTCCCATTCAACGCTGATCCATTTACACGGATCGATTATGTACGTACACAGACGATGGTGGATATGAATTCTCACAAACAAAGGTCGCAGCGTCGTATTCATTGCTACAGGTCCGACGACATTTCGTCTGAACGCCTTGCTGTCACCAACGACGACGCGCCTCCTCCACCTTAATTTCCCCTTCCTTCCTTCCTTCCTCTTTTCTTACTCCTTCTTCTCCGCCTGTGGTGGTGACTTGATCGTGTAGGCCGCGGCGCCTAGACTCAAGACGCCCGCCGCTGCAAACAGCGCGTACGAACTCTTGGGTCCATCTGCGTTGTTAATGAGCTCGGGCTTGTACTCCCAGAGACTGTGGCGCACGGAACAGAGCACGTGATAAGTCGCTGGGAAGGCCACAAGGAGCTTCGATAATGGAGCAAATAGCGGGATCGAGTCCTGCGCCATGTAAATGAGTCCAGGCACGTCAGCGCCCACCGCGCCCAGTGCACTGCCGCCCACAAAGGCCAAAGACATGCCAACACCCGAGACGCGGTTCGCAATGGACGAGATGGCGCTCACGGGGAACTTGTAGATGGTCACATTGGGCGAGATAGGACGACCGAGTGCTTCTTGGGCGGCTGAATAGCTCTCGGTGCTCAGAGCGCGTGTTAGCGCAGGGGCGACGGTGGTGCATCGCGCAAGCTTCTTGATCAGTATCTGCGGACTCATTCTTTGTATGGTGCTTGGTAGAATTCGGACTGACGCTGATGAGGGCGAGGTAAGGTTGCGAGACGCTATGATGGCTTGAACTGACAGCTCTCTTGATTATCTATGGTTGGATGGCCGGTGAAACGCATATCCTCTATAAAAACAAGTGCGACGGCTTGTTGCAGCGGACGAAGGGAGACGAATGATCGATATAGGTTTTCCTGGGGTTTTATTAGCTAGATGTGAGTGGCTGTATATCTCACGTATTTTCAGCCAATCTTGTACGACCAACGATCTCTGCGGCTCAAAAACGCCCTCGCAATGCTGGCCACGACCCTTCGCCGTTCGAAGCGCGCGCTCACGCACTTGCAGTCGCCGCGTCGCCACGGCGGCTCGCTCTCTAAGAACAAGCACATTGAAGTGGGTTACACGTGATTCTTTCTAGCTCCCTAAGCCGACTAGAAAGTCCTGGTTGGTTCGCAAGAATGTCATAATTAATATCTAGTCTTATGTATAACTTATACTGGCTTGCAGAACTGGAACAATTGGCGCGGAGACTCTGAGAAACGGTTCCAGTTCAACCGCCAGTTCTTTACGTCTCTCGTGGGCTGGGGCGTCGTCCCCTTCACGCTTTACTACGTCTTGAGCACTGACGAACGTGTACGGGTTGGGTTACGACTGAAGTTTTTTGTCTTTTGATGACGATGATGTGGTGTTCCGGTTGCTGCGAGTACTTATACTACTTCTTGTGCTGCTGCTTTTGTTTGGTGATGATAGCGTAAGCGGAACTCTCGCAGTGGCGCCCAGGAGATCCTTCGTCAATAAAGGTAGACGGGATGGACAGGAGACGAACTGGAGATGACAGAGAGTCACACACGTTGGTTAACGTATGGGTGTTTCCTTCATTTTAAGCTTAAATCAAAAGTCTTTGTGGCTCGAATCGGAGCAATGGAAAACGAATAAACCACTTGTGATCAGCAGAACCACCACACGACTCGATGTTCATGAAAAGCTTTATCTCCCTCGTTCTAAGCAACATTGGATAACTATTCAGAGGTAGACGACGAATTCGCAGCGGAGCGTGATTGTCGTACTTTGTGACGGGTCCATACAAACGCACAGACAGACGCCAACCTATCGACCACTTCTTGTCCACTTTTGTGTTTTTTCGATGCAGGAACAACGACCGCTCTCAAGGGACGCAAACACCGCAACGCTGCAAGCGTTTTATGCGCGCGTCATCAACCGTGTGTGCGATTCTTATCGAAAAGAAGGCGAAGCCCTTGCTACTGAAACGATCGCTCGTCTCCAACAGGTTTGCTTGATATTTCCAGCTCCACGTATCGAAATTTGAGCTTTAACGCTGCAAAATGCAATAGAAATGGCAGGAAAAGCTCCTGCTGTACACAGGAAAACCAGATAATTCAAGTCCGAGAAGAGAAGATGACGACAGAATTGAGCTCGTGGACTCGGTCGAAGCCTCCGGTGACAGTGACAATGAACTTTCTGACGGATCGTCGCCACCGACGTCATTGTCGTCAAGCTCTTCAACGGAATCAGAAGCTGCTTTGGAGCACGAAGCAATTGGTCGACCAAGTGCAGCATTGGTGCGCGCTTGAAACGACGCTAGACGTGAGTGAGAGATCTAATTTTGTGTCGTGATAATTGTCTCTTTTTACATGCAGCCAAGTGCTGCAACGTTGACTGCACCATCAGTATTTTCGAAAATGGTTCGCTTGTAAAGCTATGAGTGTGAGTAGAGATGAGTACTGAGTCTCTTGAGTTGTTGGCTTTCAACAGCTTGGGTCGAAGCGGAGACTTTGCCAGTTGGATGGCTCTGTTTCGGATGCTGAGATCGATCTTGATTGGCGGGACGTTGCTGCAGAGGAGGAGGAGGTGAACGAGGTTTGGACAAGTTTGCCATCACGGTGAAATTAGTGAAACTTGAACCAATTGTTGTGCTGGATCTGTTGCGTACTAGCTAAAGCAGGGCGGTCAACAGGAGAGCGCAGAAACAGGCGCCACTTTGTCAACAAAGGCGCAAGACTCGTTCAATGATGCAGAAAACGATGCAGACGGTGAAGCAGCAGGAAGGAGAGATGATACAGTAGATGAGGACGCTCGCCGAACAAAATGCGACGAAGCAGTGAAGATTGTGGTAAATTTTGGAGATGTTGATGAAGACACGCCGTCAAGCTCGATGATTGTTTCATCGAGGCTAGTATCTGCAGATGATCTTGCTCCCGTCTCTGGTCTTTCTGGAATCAGTCTACCTATACAGCTTGCTGCAGAGTACTCTAAGTTTCGTCACCATGGAAAACGTCAAGGGTATCGTGGTCAACTACACGCAATCGTGTTGACATGGCCAAACCGATTGCGGGCAGAAGAAACTGTTCGTCCTGGTGAGGTAGTGTGGTGCTATCCGGATTTATTGCCAGGAATTATTGGTGAAGGCAAAGTCGGGAAGATGGTTTCGCGTGAGGACTGCCGGCAAGAAATGAAGATCCGGTTTGACGATGGAACCGAAGCTATCGTTTCGAGGGACCGAACTCGTCGTTTGTCCGAGTATCTCATTCGCAAAGGTAGGGTTCACCTCAGTAGCGAACAGTAGCAGCGCAAGTGATCATGGACTGGTTCTGCAGATGGTATGAGTACCTACATGAAGACTTGCTCGATGCGTGGAGTTGACATATCTTCGTCTTGGTGGCATAGCTGCCGACGACGACATCGTTTAAGTCGTGACACGTGGGCTGAACCGACTCCTTCACTGTGATTGACACGGAGATTGAGGTCAAAGGAGCTGGATGCTCAGTTTTGTACGGGCTACCACGCATCACATGAAGACTTTTGCAGCATGGAGACACCGAGTGAATACAAGGAGCGACGATATCACTTTGATGGGCTAGTCTGCTCTTGTCAAAAATCGCGACTAGCCGTCGCCCTTAGAAGCGCACGGAAGAGTACTATTTCCACAGAGCGGACGCCACCTATAGATCCACAAGCCCCTTTGCATCCAGCGACTGGCCCATTTACAGGATGTCCAGCAAGTCGTCGCACTCGAAACTTAGAATGCAATTTGCATACATGGTAAATGATGATATTCATCATTGATGTGTTCACTGAGCATATACGCGAGGCGTGGGCAAGCGCGCATACTACCTGCGCCGATCGTGTGGTGCGGAGCTCAAGGTGGTTGCGAGTGTAACGGGGTGAATCGTTACATAACAATTTATAAGAAATTGTTAATAGAATATAACTATAAGAGTCATGTTCTCAGAATATTGTCATAAGGACAAATATTCTGCAGCACTCACGAGTAGTTCCTAATTGGTTGATATAGGCCATTATATCAACCAACGAAGACGCGCCACGACAGACGCACGCAATGAGTGGTGAGCAGATAGTTGATACACACATTTGTATTCAGACATAGTTAGATGAGGACAAACAGTGGTTTATTAACAGACATTAACTATGATAAATACAGTTCTACTTTTTACTTTAACCAAGTACTCGCTTCTTCTTACCGTCTTCCTCTGCACGTACGAGTGTACATGAAGTTACGAGGCACCGCCTTATTCTGTCATCAAAATAAGTAGCTTGTACTGTCACCAGTACAAGCTTCAGGGTGCCCCGTTACACCTGGTAGCACTTCGTAGTCCGTCCAAGGACCACGTTCACGTCTAACATGAATATGTTAGATTATGAAGATGACCAAAGCTTTCACGCTACGCGTGATGGCTACTCCCACTTGAGCGATATCGAATGGGATGCGGTTGAACGGATGGGTTCAACCATGGGCATCCATGCTGTTAGCGTCACGCTCGAGGCTCTCAATAGATATGCCCAACATGCTACTATCGCCAAGTTCATTCAAAATGAACTTGACGCTGAACGCGAGAAAGTAGCCTTGCTTCACCAACAAGGTTCTCAACAATCAGAGTTGTTTAGATAACAGGGTGCTCAACAGTTTGAACTGTTGAGACAGCAGCAGGCTGCTGCTGGTGGGTCGATGCACTCGCGTCGACCCGAGACCTTGAAGATTGACATCTCCAAGTATAGGGGAGTCGAAGAGGACTCTCTCTTGAGATGGTTCGTCGAATACGACGACGCCATAAGGGCGCGTCGCATCGACGACGGGTATATGCAAGCTGCATTTGCCCAGTCAAATCTGGCAGGACGTGCGAAGACATGAGCACTGTGGCTCAAGTTGCACGACCCATATGCGTTTGGGTCGTTAGAAGTCGTCAAGTCGCGGCTCAGACAAACGTTTGAACCGCCTGGAGCTGAGTTCAGAGCTCGAACTGAACTCTTGAAGCTCAAACAAGGTAATCGTGATGTGCACGCTTACGCACAACATATACGACATCTCACGAGTTGTATAATTTCCAACCCGGTAGATGAACACACGTTGGTTTCGGTGTTCATGCAGGGTCTTGCGGATATTCCCGTCAAGACTCACCTGTTCCGACTTGAACTAGATTCACTAGAACAAGCCATTTCCATTGCGGAACAGGAAGACTTCAGTCTGACACAGTCTCGCGCCAACTCGACATCATATCTTACACCGAGACGATATGACAGCGGAGGTCCAGAGCCGATGGAACTCTGTTATGTAGAGAGCGAGAAGGCTCGCTCTACAGACTACAAGAAGTTGCAGAAATGCAACAGATGTCAAAAGACAGGACACTACGCTTACGAGTGTAGTGCCCCTCGTCCAGTGTCTCGCAACACTGGGCGTTATGACCTTCCATCCATGAGAAAGGGGCAGGGACGCGGGTCCGCTGTTGGTGCAAAGACGCAACAACGGGACGGGCCGTCAAAAAACGGACAGGATCAGTAGGTGCGGAGCACCCTACTGGTCCAGCAGCGTCAAGAGAATTTGTAGGCCTCTTGACGAAGGTTTCTCCCAACACACAAACGTTGTGCGTTGCTGCTCTAGGTAATGAGATCTCACTCATTGCCTTGAAACTCGAAGTGACGAATAAGTTGTCCCTTCGAGCTCTAGTCGATTGTGTGGCGTCCAACAATTTTGTGCGACGCCAATCACTAGAAGATGGTCATTTTAAGTTTAGTGAATGTGACACACCTCCTACGGGGATGACGGTACGTCTTGCGACAGGCGCATCCTTAACCGTCATGAAACGTATAGTGAAGATCCACTATACGCTAGAAGATACCCAATACGACGATGACTTTATCGTATTGGATTTGGATGACAAATTTGATGTCATCCTTGGAATGCCGTGGCTCAGAAGGTACGAACCACGGGTAAACTGGCAACATCGGACAGTAACGATGCCTGCCGCTTGTTCATCAGATGGCCATCTGATGAACGTTTTGGAGCGTCCACAAGCGTGTGGATGTACTACGAGTGAGTGCGATGGCCTCACTTGTGGTACGGTCGTTAGTACGACTGCACAAAACCTTAGTGTACCAAACGGTTACACTTCGGAGAAAAGTTCCGGCGGCTGTGATTAAACACGGGCTGCGCCGAGTCCACCACTCGATTACGTCGAGTGTACCGGGACAAAGATGTGCCCTAGCGGGGAACATCTAGAAGAGAAACAATCGATCGCTCAGGTTAAGCGAAACGATAATCCTAAATCGACTGGAGAGTCTTTCGTAGAGGATCTCGCTGTGGTTGCGCAACCACAGCTAGAGGAAGTTAAGGGAATAAGTCCCGATATTGCAAATACGGCGGAAATAAGTTCCCCAAAACCCGCGGGAATAAGTCCCCGGGAAGCCGAAGGAATAAGTCCTTCGAGGCCTGAGGGAATAAGTCCCCAGGAAATGACAGAGACATTGAATGTCATAGTCAATGACGGATCAAGTGTAGGCGCTTATACACTTGATCTGATTGCGCCTCCGAAGTTGACTTCGGACATCACTCATTTGCCAACGCTCGAACATAAAAGGTTCTTGCGTGATCTGCGTAGTGGCAAAGTTAAGCAGATCTGCGTACTCGTCGCTGACGACGAGTGTGTAGCCGACATAAGGTCAGCAACAGTGTTCACTGAGAACGAGAGAGTTCTCAGTAGTTCATCTATGGACGATAGTGTCCTGGATGAAAAGACACGAATTGAGCGATATGACTCCCAATCATGGGAATCGCTCAAGAAAAATCCTCTCTATGAAGATTTGGTTGAATTCAAAGATTTATTCCCTGAAACTGTTCCGTGCAAATTACCGAAGGATAAAGGTACTCGGCACGAGGTCGATATTAAACCAGGCTCGAAGTAATGTGTCATGAAGCAGTGACCGCTGCCTCGTGAACAAGTACTTGCGATCGACAAGTTCTTTGCCGATCGTTTAGCTGCGGGCCATGTGAGGGAATCAACTTCTCCACATAGCTCTCCGACCTTCTGCGTGCGAAAAGCGACAGGAGGGTGGAGAATAGTGCATGCACTTGACAAGTTGAATGCTGCAACGGTACCGGCTCAGACGCCGATACCAAGGAAGTACGCAATCATTGATTGTATGTTAAAGAGGACCATCTTTTCGTCTATGGATTTGATGGATGGCTTCTATCAAATCCTTATGCGAGAACGGGACGTACCCTATACCGCAGTGAGCACGCCTAGCGGCATGCTCTGGGAATGGCTAGTAATGCCACAAAGGCTCAGTAATGCCCCTGCCACGTTCAACAGATGTGTATCACATCTGTTGAGACCAGTACGAGAATTCGCGCCGAGTTATTTCGATGACGTATTCATCCATAGTCGGGCTATGGATGGAAAGTCGGACGTTGAGGTTCACAGATGCCACGTCCGACAGGTTCTTACAATCATGCGAAAGCACCAATTGTATGCCAATCTCAAGAAGTGTACCTTTGCAGCAAGCGAAATACCGCTTCTTGTATGCATCGTTGGTAAGAACGGTGTACGTCCCGATTTCGAAAATCAAGGCGATCACCGACTGGCCTGCGCCAGTTGATGTCAAAGGTCTTCGAAAATTCCTTGGGCTAGCGACGTATTTGCACAAGTATTCACGCAATTACGCCGAGATGAATGTACACCTTTCTCGTTTGTTGAAAAAGAACGAGAGGTGGTTATGGAACGCTGAATGTCAGAGCTCCTTTGATGGTATCAAGAAGAGCTTGATACAACCCCCAGTCCTAGCAATTGCCGATCAGGACAGGCCATTTCATGTGGTCTGTGATGCCAGCGATTTCGCAATTGGCTGTGCATTAATGCAGTACGACCTTGAAGGCGTTGAACGCGTCGTCTGCTATCACTCGCGTCAGCTGCAACCAGCTGAGCGGAACTATCCAGTGCATGACAAGAAACTCCTTGCCATGAAGTATGCACTCGCGAAGTTCAGAGTATATCTATTAGGAGATAGACCCTTCATTGTTTACACTGACCATGCGTCATTACGCACGGCAGTAAACAACCCGCACCTTTCACAACGAATGGCACGGTGGTTTTCACTCTTTGCAGAATACAACTTCACGGTAGAGTATAAACCAGGACGACTTAATGTCGTCGCTGATGCATTCTCACGTCGGCCCGACTTTGAAACAGTCGTGAAACCCAACAGTGAGACAGCCACTGTTGCGGTTATGACGTCTTCAGTACCATCTTCAACGTTGTATGATGATGTGAGGCGGGCGTATGACCAAGATGGTGAGATAGTGAAGTTGTTGACACATCTCTCACAGCCATCTCGAGAGTCGTTGAAACTATTGTCGTCTGCGTATCGATCTGCATCAGATCGATACACTACTCGCAACGGTTTACTGTACTATACAGCCGTTACTGGTGACACACCACGTGTTGTCATTCCAGATGATACTGATCTGCGTTTGCGGATCATGTTCGAGTATCACGATGCTCCTATAGGAGGACATCGTGGCCGGGAGAAAACATATCGCACGGTGAGTCGAGACTTTTACTGGCCCCGCCAGTATCAGTTTGTGCGAAAGTACGTTCGCGCATGCGAAGTCTGTCAACGAGTAAAGTCAAGTCCTTCACTGCGTGCACCTTTACAGCCTCTACCGGTTCCGGCTGAGTGCTGGGAATCCATCTCAATGGACTTTCGTCTTCGGGTTACCCAAAGACGCACGCGGGAATACGGGTATTCTCGTATTTTTTTTGACAGATTCAGCAAAATGGTACACCTCGTGGCTGTACCAGAGTCAATCACGGCAAGTGGATGTGCTTGTGTCTTTATTGACACCATCTTTCGACTCCATGGGTTGCCCCGTGAACTCGTATCAGACAGAGATCCACGCTTCACTGCTGATTTCTGGCGTTCCGTGTTCCAATCACACGGAACGCGCTTGAAGATGTCGACATCTGATCATCCAGAGTCAGATGGTCAGACGGAACGAGCCAATCGTGTCCTCGAAGAGATACGTCGAGGATACGTACACTCCTTTAAGAGTTGGAGTGAGTTCTTGCCAATGGTAGATTTGCCATTAACAACTCGGTGCATGCGTCCACGACACATACACCGTTTTATGTGAATGGCTTGCGCCATCCGCGTGTACCCATCTTACTCGAGTGTAACTCTGGTTTAAGGGGGGGAGAGACTCGCGCGAGCAAAAACCGATTTGGTTCACGCTCATCACGCTCTGACGAAGAGCTCATTGCGTTTGATGCCGATATCAATAACATAGATATCGAAGAAGATGATGCCAGTGAGAGCGAGGAAGCCCTCACTGAAGAAAAGATTGATGTTGCTGCAGTGCGCTCACAGCGCACCGAAGCTAACGAGTCATCAGATGAGTTCATACTGGCTCGTGAAACGGTAGTCCGTTTTGTGCAAGACTCCATCGCCGAAGCGGTGGATAAGCAAAAGCAAAACGCTGACAAGAATGGAAGGGCAAACACTCATTTAGTTAATAAAGGTGACTTAGTCCTACTGTCTACGGTTAATCTACCAAATCATGTAGTGACTAACTTGGGTAGCAGTAAGCTTCTATTCAAGTACATCGGTCCATTTCGTGTATTGCATCGTCTAGGCAACGCATACACGATCGAACTGCCACGTAAGATGCGAACGCATACCACGTTTTACGTTGGTCGGCTTAAGCCGTACCATCAGTACGCTGTTTCTACCTATAAAGAACGTCCTTGCGTTCAAGCATCTCACAGAGGGCCTTGTGCTCCCGATGGTGGCCATCGACAAGGGTCTGAAGAGCAGTTATCTCAGCCCGAGAACGGTCAATTTCTGCATGAGCTACCCTTAGCTTGTTACGCAGAACAGCCAAAGCTCTCTCGTTCTCAAGCTGAGCAAAGGCAAACTCAGCTCGATGCTTCAAGACAGCGTCCGCCAACTAAAGACGTCTGTCCCGCTCATGCTCGAGGTCGTCGCGTAACGCAAGAGTTACGCGATCAAAGAGGCTTGGAGAGCGTTTTTCCTCCTCCTCCACCTCCATTGGAGGACTCTCGCGGTGGCTAGCGCTATCTGATTGAGCAGCTGTTGAACCACCGCGATGTGAACGGACGTCGGACGAGTTATCTCGTCCGGTGGCGCGGTTATCCCACGTCATGGGGTACTTGGGAGCCCCGCTCCCAACTGATGATTGACGTACAGGGTCTGGTTGAGCAGTACGACGCGGCACATCCTGTGCCGCAGAAGGACCGCCGGAGAAAGTCTTCCCGGCACGATCTTAAAGGGATTTCAGGTTGTCAATCCCTTCGTACATCTCAGTAGAGATACGTACGAGCCACTACGGGCTAGTAAGGAGGTAAGCCTCCTTAGGTGCGCGCGCTGAGTTGTTTACACAACAAGGGCACGGGTCTCCCCAGGAGAGACAGGGTAACCCACTCTCCATAGACAGACGATGCAGCTTGTAGCGTGCGCCTGTCGGGGTTCTCTTTTCAAACTTATCACGAGCTTTGATAAGTTTGTCGTTCCGAACGTCACGACCTACATCCTCAAGGTTATGGATGTAAGCGTTCCACGCTTGAAGCAGTTAGGGACCATCACTTTTGTGATTCCCACTGTACCATCGATGTCTAAAGAAAGCATGGATGAAGAAATCATTCTCAGTGTGAGAGTCTTTTGCACTGGGGTCAAGGTGATAGATCCTTGACGAATCGAATAACCGTGTTCGATAACGATCACTCGTCGTCGCCGACAAGTGATCCATGACGGACTTTGGGATGCACCCATTCCTTCTTCTCGGGAGCGAGAAGCAACACACTGCGGTCCCACTCTTCTTGCGACGTGCCGACAGAAGTGCTGGCACCTCGTTGCGAAGTGGTGTCAACAGGAGAACCGACACCACTGTGAGCGCCCGAGTCTTGCGACTTCGAGCGCCTTCGCTTCATCGATGGTTCATCTGATTAGTCAGACGATCCAAAGATGCTGAGACGCATAGCATCATCCATGCCACGCTTGGCAGGCGGCTTGGATTCGATCGCCGTCGATACAGATCCCTCTTCAGTATCGGGAGAGTATGAGACACCGAGCTCATACTCTGTGAAGACATGAGTGTCTTCATGACGAGCGCCTGCATCACCAGGTGACACAGGCTGAGTCGCTTCAGCAACCGATGAGAGACATCAGTTGCGGTAAATTCTGCTTCGGCGTCCGCACAGAGACTTGCGGACGCTCTCTCGGCGGCCTTGCTCGCGCACCGCATGGACTTGTTAACCATGCGATGAACTGTTGGAAAGTGGACTCGGACCAACAAGTGCAAACCCTGTCCCAACTGATTTGGGACGAGTATCCATTTAGTCAATCAGTCACTACAGTGACTGATGGTTAGGGGGGGTGATGTAACGGGGTGGATCGTTACATAACGATTTATGAGAAATTGTTAATAGAATATAACTATAAGAGTCATGTTCTCAGAATATTGTCATAAGGACAAATATTCTGCAGCACTCACGAGTAGTTCCTAATTGGTTGATATAGGCCATTATATCAACCAACGAAGACGCGCCACGACAGACGCACGCAATGAGTGGTGAGCAGATAGTTGATATACACATTTGTATTCAGACATAGTTAGATGAGGACAAACAGTAGTTTATTAACAGACATTAACTATGATAAATACAGTTCTACTTTTTACTTTAATCAAGTACTCGCTTCTTCTTACCGTCTTCCTCTGCACGTACCAGTGTACGTGAAGTTCCGAGGCACCGCCTTATTCTGTCGTCAGAATAAGTAGCTTGTACTGTCATCAGTAAAAGCTTCAAAGTGCCCCGTTACAGTGAGGACGAATCTGTCGCTGAGACCGAACATGCGGTCGGATAAACAGGACCAGACGCAAACATATGAATTCTGACCTGTTGTGAATGCTTAAGTGATCAAATACTCCTGGCTTTACTGGATGGAGAGGACGATTGGGTTGTGGGACGAAGGATCTACTGTCCGAGATGTGAATGCGTTGCAGTGGGATGAAAACCCCGCCAGACTTTGATTTTTTGTGCTCTGCGAAGTTTTTGTTGCGCTTAGCATCCGTCACAACGTGAATTGTCAGAATCGCATCTGTGGCCCTAGTTGTCAACGTGTTCGGTCCGGCGCACGTCCAATATCTAGTTGCCTCGCTGTCCGTAACGATAGGATCATGTCAAATGTTGACACCTAACGCCGCTCAGCTCTACACACCAGTGGCAAGCTGCTTCCCCAAGCAACACAACGTAGTCACTGGAATATACATCTTTGCTTTCCTACTCCCTGCAAGTCGCCTTTTACCCACTTCCGGGTGTGACAGTCTTGTAGGATGTCACCTACTTATGTTGCTTTGCCTTCTGCGTGTCATATCAACCCGTTATCTGTCAGAAACTTTGCTAACAGCCGAGAACTGAACCTCACATATCGGGCTGTGTCTAGATAGTCAGGCGACTTCTTCATTTTGGATAGCGATCGCAGTAGCCATTATTGTACTTAGCTGCATCGTGTCCGACATAACGTGGTACGTGATCGTTGTCAATCCATCCATCCACCGACCCCTGATCAGTTTCGCATTTGGTAGCGAGTGACGAGTACGGTATCTTCGACATCTCCAAATTGCAATTCTTCAAACATATTGACTTTTGGCAACACCCAAGGGCGTTTAAGGTGGGAAAGCTCACAAGAAGATGAAATGGAAAGTGAATCATCATCCAGCTAGATCCTTAATTCGTCTCATTGTACTACTTTAAGCCTATCAATATCGACTCTACCGTATTAGTAACAAAACGATGAGTTGATCCCATCGTTGAAATTAATCATTTAGTGTCGTCCATGCTATGTGGTCATTATTATCGGTAACTAACAACACTTCCAATACCCCCCTCGACTAGAAGTCCCTGAACTTGGCTATGTAAAGCAGCAACTCGATCTTCTTGGTCGTGAGCAGTTCGATCAGAAAATCTACCAGCTGTTGCTCCGTTCCAGAATACCGTAGGTTGATTGCTCTTGTCTTTCACTCGTTTGCGCACAAAATGGTACCTGATGCCGATATGCTCCGCTCGACTTCGATAGCCGTCGTTCTTATCGATAGCAATTGCACTCTAATTGTTTTCATGAATCATGACAGCGTACATTTACTGCTCTTGTATCTCCTTGAGTAGACTTCTTGTCCACAGAACCTTCTGTACACACAAAGAAAGAGCCACAAACTGTGCTCCTGTCGTGCTCAGTGCCACGCTCGCATGCATCTTCGACACGAAAAGCACAGTTGTGCCACTTATCATGACAAAGACATCAGAAATCGATCTGCGATTGCACTTGTTACTTGCCCAGTCCGCATCCGTGTATGCACTAGGCTGAAGATTACCAGAAACTCCTGTATGAGTAGTTCCTTTGCACTACGTTGTCTTCAGATATCGCAAAACTCAAATCGCTGCATTCCAGTGCTCTGTACGGAAGTTCCAAATGACGAATCGCTGACATACTGCATACGCGATATCTGGTCTTGTGCCGGTTGCCATATACAACAGCTACCCCACAAATGACCGATTCCGTAGCGGGGCTACTTTAACTTCTTGGTCAGAGAAAGACTTCTAGACTTTTAGAGTCCCTTATTGGATCAAACTAATCAGGTATCAACTAAAAGGGTCTAAAGTCTTGCAGACTTGGTCAGACTTAAGTCTTAGCGTTTTTACAAGCTCTCTAGATTCTAGTCCTGGTTCAGGAGACTACGACTCCAAGTAATCACGTGGCACTAAAGCTCAAGAGTACCTAATCTTAACACAGGCAATTTACTCTTACGACCAGAGACGTCTTAGAAAGACACGTGTCTTGGACTGGTCAAAAGAGGAACTAAATTTATTTACTGACATATGACGATAATAGACCTTGTTTACTGATTAACAGCGACAATAAACTTTTGTACTGATTTACAGCAATGATAAAACTGACTTATGTCTTTAATGTTGGAACTATGCGATTTAATCGAATGCTCCTCATCATAGCTCTTCTTGTGTACTACACCATAACTACGTCGCCTCTATGAATCTCTCTCTATGAAGACCCTGTTCCGATAGATATCCTCCAAACATAACCGATGAGCTACGGTATTATCACGTGACATGTGTGATTCAACGTGCGTCTTATCAGTGACACTAATTTTTTTGTGTGTATACGACACCAATGTGCGTTGTCAATAACCGTTAGTGTAACCCCGTTGCAGATTCGGTCGATTCTTCATCTTTGTGTCAATTCATTTCATCTTAATCATTGCTTGCCCTTTAACACTTGGATTCGATACTGCTTTTGCATCGACCTGCTTGAATTCTGAGCCATTCTTGATGTACACGATCCTTGGCTGATTTTTAGACGTTTACTGCCGCGCAAGTACTTGGATTAGATTTTGACAACAAATCGAACGCCGCCCAATGTCTGCATTCAAAAACGACTTGGCAGTTGCGCTGCCACATCTTCCATCGCATTAGTAGTATCATCCCCAATTAGAAGGTAGTCCACATAGAATGCAGTGTAAATCCACGAGCCCTTGGTCCCTTTGACGAAGTTGAATGATTCTGCCGCGTATGAGGTGATTCCGTATCCACAAATACACACAATATTGTCTTGTACCATGATGCGGCCGCTTGTTTTAGCCCAAACAGGCTATGGTTCAGCTTGAGCACTTGATCACGTCTTGCACGAACGCCTAGAGGAGGGTATACGTACGCCTCTTCCTACAAAACATCATTTAAAAAACTGGTGTCGAGATCGTATTGATGAATTGCCATTCTCTTGTGACAACACACCGCCAAAAACACTCGGATTGAGGTGAGGTTTTCTACAGGTTAATATGTCTCCATGTTGTTAACTGCCTGCGTCTTCTGCTTGTAGCCAAGTGCTACAAAACGTGCCTTGTATCGTTCAATTTCACCAAGTTCGATCAGTTGAGAGCTAAAACCACCTTGTTCCAATCACTTATGCGTCGGACCCCGTATTTGTGATGTTCAGGTGTTCTCAGTGTGCAATTCATTGAGTTCAACTTGGATAACCTTGTACCGATCATCGATATGAGGTGACTTGAGAGCTTCTTCGTATGTCGCTGGGGTCTCGAACGCTGCACATGCTTGTACATGCATTACACGCAGTCTCTATGTGCCTCTTTCTTAACACAATTCTGTTACGTCAGAAAGGGCATTACCCGCACTACCTACTGGTTGTAGCACTTGAGTTTGTTCGTTTTTATCAATCCTAATGGAACCATTGCGGTTTCCTGAGATTTTTGAACACCTTTTCATTGACTCGGTAGTATCGCCATCGGCCCTGATCTTGATACTGTTCAACAGAGTCTTGATCTTCTTTAATCGTTGTCACGTCATCAATCTAAAATGCGGGGTCTTCAACAGTAGATCCCACGTGTCTTTACATCTGAATGTTGCATCGCGATGGTAGAGTCATCGTTGTAGTACGCCCATCTTGAACATGACTTTCTTCTTGAAAATTGTGACTGTAATTTATTTCTACGTCTATATCTTCCGTACATTTTGACTGCTCGAAATCTATAGAAACACCGTCTTCATAATGAACAGCGCGAATTTCTTGGTCACTGGATCTGCCGTAATGTTGCACGAACTGATGTGGTAGTCACCCATTAAATTTAGCCGATTTCTTGTGCATCACTGTCTTGGCGTCTTCATCCCGTACTCGAAATCCCGTAAAATGGTACAATAACCTAGAAAAATACATCGAAGCGCATTCTTGGTAGTCTTGGTTCTGTTTGACATGTCGACGTGTGCATATCCCTTTGACCCATTGCACACATCCCAGAGAGGTCAGGTTTCTTGCCGAATATAGACTTAAATGGAGTTCTAGTTGGGTGTATGGCACATGAAACTCTTCTGTCACACAGGCTTTTGCCATCATCGCCTCAGCCCACCAAATTTATCCACTTGCATATGGCTGAGCAGTGCTCCGACCCGCTCTGTCAGTGTCTGATTCATGGTTCGACTAGTCCATTCTGTTGTGGCAAATCGAATACCTTCGTCTGATGCATAATATCGAATTTTCGACATGTAGCTGATATAAATGTGTTGGATTATTTCTGTACTGTTGTCCTTCTTGGAAAGTTGATTCTCCTTAAGTGTCTTGTACTTAATGAGGCGACCCGTCACTTCCGACTTGTTTCCAATTTAGTATGCGACTTTAAATCTCAAAAAATTATCGATTAAGTTCACGACAAATCCTTATTCTTCTCGAGAATTCATTTTCATAGGTCACATGTAAAGTCGTTGGACAAAGCTGGTAAAATGCAAAAAAAAATATTTATTTAGGTCCTTAGTTCGCAAAGTCTGTTGCTACTCTAAGCCTACTTGATTCTTCGACTATACGTTCCCAATCGCTATATCGCACATTACTAATCGTCTAGTCGCGCATTAGTAATCGCCACATCGCACATTACAGATCGTCTAGTCGCGCATTAGTAATCACCACATCGCGCATTACTAATCGTCTAGTCGTACGTTTCTAATTCTGGTCGTGCGTTTCCAAACACCCAAACGTACCGAAAGTGGGGGACGTCACTGTCTGGCAGGACAGTGCTGGTGAAACCCGAACACCATATCCCGAAGGCTAAACTTTCTTGTTTGCACGCCCCACCGGTATCGAACCAGTGACCTTTGGGATAATACTGCCATACCAAACCGGCTGAGCTACAGAACACTTTTCTGAAACGTCATGCCGAGGCGTATCATTTACAACAACATGGCATCACTGTGGACCAACCCCAACGCTTCCTTGTTTTTTGCGTGTCCATAAGGTGATTGTGGAAACATCTTGACGGTAGCTTTGCATATGATGCACCCTCTGTAGATCTCGATGTCATATACACCACCTTGTTTCTTCTTGATCTTCAATGCATTGACGCAACTTGCCATAAATTAAGCTTTTTCGTTGGCAGGTGACCTAATCTTGCATACCATACCTGTTGATCAGCCACTCCTGATCCATCACTTGACTTCTGATCTTAATTCGTTTCTTCGTATTTCTTGGCCACCTCATCTGGCTGCACTCTAAGAAGTGCATCTTGTCTCGTCTTGGTACTTGAGAAACGACTTCCGTATTCATTCTGATCTGATAGTTCAGATCTGAGAAGATAACATGTATACCCTTTTTTTTAACAATGCCGATATTGACGGTAGCATTCTGTTTAAGCTTGGAACCTATAGCTTCTCTTCGATCCTGATCACTTTAACAGTCTTGAGCTGCACGCGCACTGTCCCAACACCTCGCGTCTACACTTCGTCGTTGGCTGCTATGGTATCATGATCGGGTCCGTAAGTGAGTTTAAATTCGAAAACTGATCTCTGTTGGGACAGATGTGGCTGCTTTCCTCACCGTCCAATGACAATCCAGTTGAAGCCCGACTTAACGCAGTAAAAGCTCTCTCTTCTCCAGATCGCTCTGTCTCCACTTGTGCAGCCTTGCAATCTTGACGCTTGAGCCCATATTTGTTACATCGATAACATCTTCCCGAGACCTTTTCACCTCTTGAACTTGATCTCCCTTCATGTCTGCGCGGTCCTTGCTTGTACTTGGAAGAGTGCGTATTTTTTAGTCTGACTTCTTGGTGTTCTGACTTCGTCGTTCCATCATACTCTCATCTCAGCATTTCCTAGCGTGAAACAGTGTAATTCCGGGTACTTCCTCGTTTATCTTGACAAGGGGGTCATTGTCTCTCGTTAGACTAACGTGTAGGATGAACAAATGCTCATCAGGTGAGATGTCTTGTCCAACGGCTTGCATAGTCATGCACAGCTCGTCAAATCTCAGGGAGTGGTCCATGATGCTTCCACCCGCAATTTTAACTCATGTAGTTGCCGTCGCAGCTGCACACGATTATTTATACTTGTCGCAGGAAGAACTTCTAGATAATGTCCCGTGCTTCTGCCGTTCTCTTCGCCTTGCGCACCATTAATTAAAGATTTGTGCTGATTATTGTTGACACAATTGCGAAGACCTTCATGTCGTTAACTTTCCAAAGTGACATGGTTGCGTCTCCTTCTTATATGGCCTACATAGCGTCTAGATGCTCCAGCAATCTCTTCTTTGTCAGCTCCACCCTCGCGTTGAACTCCCATACGAAGTAGTTATCTTCGCGGAGTATGTCGCTCGCGTCCGGCGTAGTTGGGCTCACAACCTTTTGACCTTTGGCACCACCCAAGGGTAATTTAAGCTGGGAACGCTCAGAAGAAGGTAAAATGGAAAGTGAACTATCATTCGGCTAGGTCCTTAGTTCGTCTCATTGTACTACTCTAAGCCTATCGATATCGAGGGCAACTAAACTACGAGAAAAGCGGCCTTCGCCTGGACGACTTTGGCCGATGATTGTTGCTTCGTCCATGCATTCCAGGCTTTGGCGATGACGGTTCCAAGAGAAACAGCTAAAGTTCGAGGTTCAGGAGTGTATCAAGTGGCGTGATTGCGAAACATTGCACTGTCCTACGGTAGGATCCGTGTCAGATAGTGGTCGACTAAGGACTGTAGCTTCGAACATGACCAGGATATGCAAGGTGCACACTACTTCAAAAATCCAGCCACTCATTTCTATCATCATAACTTCATCCTCTGACACGATTTGGAAAGCTAGCACACACTGGTCGGATCCAGCATACACATGGTGGTGGTGCTGCACTGCTGGTCACTACAGAGTGTTCCATTGTTGTAAATGTCGGCTTGAGCTGAAAGTATTTGGGCACATCCATCGCAAGTCGAACGACACAAAAAAGGCGTTTGTACGATATTCTCTACCACATCCTCGCGCCAGTACTGCTTGGACCACTCTACCCCCCCTAAAGACGTAGGAGGAAACCAAATGCATGAAGCATTGGCCATCTCTGAGGTCTCATGAGTCTGCTACTACACTTACAAGCATGGCAACTATATGCTACATGTTGACTGGGATATATCGCACATCGGCGTGTTTGCACATCTGGGTACATCAGATGGGACGCAAGAAGGTTACATACGTGCATTGCTCGAAGTGCAACTTGCAAAGTTGACATGTTGTAATGGGGTAGCCCGTTACATGAAATTGACATCAAACGGTGTCAAAAGGAATATTGTCTAGCATGACAATATTCTAACAAAATTATCCGGGATGGATAAAATTGAAGGAGCATTATCCCCTTTTGAATAATATTCACGCTCTGCTCCAAGATTGGTTGATATAAGACATATCAACCATAAATTGCCACCAATCGCAGCTAGACGCGCGCAATGAGTGGTGAGCAGGTTGTCATACGACGGTGTAGTTTAATATAGTTAGATAAAGATTAAAGTTACATCAACAGCTTAATTATATTAAATACAGTTCTCTTTTTACCTTTACTTGACCGAGTCGTTAGAGTAGATTAGCTTCCTCTGCACATACTAGTGTATGTGAAGTTTCGCGGCACCCCAAACAAAGGGTGCCCCGTTACACACATGATGCACGACATCGAAGTCGGGGGTAACGAGAAACGCTCAGAGAGCTCCGACAGTGGTGAATTTTCATGCTGTAGCTCGCAAGACTTGTTCATTCTACTTCTTCCTCTTTTCTGGTACATAAGTTGTTACGTAAGGGACAACACCATGTAGTCGGAAAAAAAGGAGAAGCTCGATTTGCAAGAGAAGTAGCGCATCAAGTACAAATCAACCATTCGATCGAAATGTCTCCAGTATATGCAGCTTGCAGTTGGAAATGAAATGCGAAAGCAGCGACGAAAGCGAAGAACGCAGAGCAAATGGCCTCGGACCGAGGACCAGTGGACAGAATCAACTCGCTGCAACCTAATTGTAACGGGGCACCCTGAAGCTTTTACTGATGACAGTACAAGCTACTTTTTCTGATGACAGAATAAGGAGGTGCCTCGGAACTTCACTTACACTGGTACGTGCAGAGGAAGACGGTAAGAAGAAGCGAGTACTTGATTAAAGTAAAAAGTAGAACTGTATTTATCATAGTTAATGTCTGTTAATAAACTACTGTTTGTCCTCATCTAACTATGTCTGAATACAAATGTGTATATCAACTATCTGCTCACCACTCATTGCGTGCGTCTGTCGTGGCGCGCCTTCGTTGGTTGATATAATGGCCTATATCAACCAATTAGGAACTACTCGTGAGTGCTGCAGAATATTTGTCCTTATGACAATAGTCTGAGAACATGACTCTTATAGTTATATTCTATTAACAATTTCTCATAAATTGTTATGTAACGATTCACCCCGTTACACTAGTGTAAGAAAAAGCTGAGATACTAGAATAGAAAAAAGACGAGTAACCGAGTAGGCGAAGAACCTGCAGTCTCAAGTGATACATCTTGAAAGGTTCACATGTGCGAGAGTAAAATATGTACGGCGCCATTGAAGTTCTGGAAATGCTCCCACGTAGCCAGAGTCCACATCAAATTGCTGGACTGAAGTGTTCGTAACTTCTACATTGTGCCGGCCGGCTTACCACCGCTATCTGTAGTCCATAAGAACAATCATGCAAAAAGTACCCTAACGCGCAAGTCGGATTCCCGTTCCCTGACACCACCCGTCTCGGATACTGATGTAACCGATTCCATGCGTTTTTGGGTACACCGTGGTAGCTGGTCAAACATCAATAGCAAATTAGAAAACGAACGTGTTAATCGTTCACTGCAACTCGTACAGGTCCATCGACCTCTTGAGAGCCTTTGGGAAGTGGTTTCTTCCCGAGTGCACACTGAACTAGCTCCTGGATCCTGGAGGCTCTGGCACTCTTCTTTTTGCGACGAACTCCGTCAGCGTTACCACTTGCTCGCTGGGTGCGTTCCTGGTCCTTTAGCACACCCTGACTCAGTTTCTTGTTCTGAAAGAAGTCCCGCACGCAATAGATTGTCACAGTCTCGCCGTAGTCTGCCGACGCAAACGTATGCATAAGTCCATACTGCACGAAAGTCCGTAACAATTACACCACCTACAGTGAAAATTAGGTTCCCGAAACTCATTTTTGAGCACAGGTTTCTTCAGCTTTGAGGGTTCTGGCTCAGACTTTTCCTCCTCTGTCGAAACAAAGTAGTTGCAGCAACCACGATAATAGAAAGTGTATCGCCAACTGTTACTTCAGACCTCCCATACAGAATAATTACAAGAACATATCAAGCACGAAGGACTATCAAAAGTACCTTTTGGGTGCATGCCGCACACCTGAGCGCGCGTGAGGCAGCACCTCTTGCATGCCACATTCGCACAACACGCAGCCACTTGCTTCTTGCTGGTACAGAACTGACACGTGCGTGTGGCTGTTGCTGCCGATACGGTCTTGGCGCGTTTAAGTGGATGCAAGTCCTCCCCAGCCGCGACCGTAGCGTCATGATTGGCTGCGCTCGTCATGCGTGTATAATTAGTCAGGTCTCAATGCTTTTTGTTTACTAGTACGCGTCTTTACGCACGATGGGTACAGTCGGTCACTAAAGTGAACATACCCCACCGTCCTGCAGTTTTGAGTCGTTTTTGTTAAAGCCTTTGAAACGTCATACCGACTCGATCGGTATTACTGCGTGATACAAACGAGAGGTAGATAGAACGAGGAACAACGGCGCGTGACGCGAGACGATCGATGGTGACGCTCCACGTGAAGACGACGGCAGGGACCAAGCTGGACGTGGATGTGACGCTCGAGAGCTTGGTCCTGCAGTGCAAGGAGGCTCTTGTGGTGCTCACAGAAGTGCCCACGTCTCTCCAGCGTCTCATTTACAAGGGCAAAGTACTCAAGGACGACCAGACGCTCGTGAGCTACGGGATCCAGGCAGAAGACACGATTTACTTTGTCAAGGGGTCAGCACGTACCCGTCCAGCAGATGCTTCGGCTGCAGCAGCAGTTCCAGATGCAGCATCTTCTTTTTCTGCTGCTGCTGCTGCTGCTACTCCAGTTCCAGCTCCAGCTCTAGGTGGTGACCCATTTAATTTTGCATCAATGGCGGGTTTTACAGGCACTGGGACTGGCAATTTATTCGGAAACTTGATGGGAAATGGAGGAAGCGCTGCAGACATGCAACAGATGCAGCAGCAGATGATGGAGAACCCCGAGATGGTGCGCCAGATGATGGACTCGCCTATGATGCAGAATATCCTCAGCAATCCTGAGGTGATGCGCACGGTGATGCAGAGTAACCCGGCTATGCAGCAGTTGATGGAGCAAAACCCGCAGCTTAACCACATTATGAACGATCCGGAACTGCTGCGGCAGAGCATGGAGGCGATGCGCAACCCTGCGGCGATGCGGGAAATGATGCGAAACCAAGACACGGCACTGCGAAACATTGAGAGCCATCCTGAGGGATTTAACGCGTTGCGACGCATGTATCACGACGTGCAGGAGCCTCTGATGGATGCTGCGGCTAATGGAACGCCAGCACCGCGTGGACCGGCCTTTCCCATGCCAGGTGTAGCTGGTGGAAGCCATACTACCAGCTCGACTTCGACAACAAATCCTGGTGCTGCTTTTAATCCATGGGCTACTTTAGGTGGTGCTGGTGGTGCTGCGTCTACCAATAGCAGTAGTACTGCTGCTGCTGCTGGAGCTGCTGCAAATCCGTGGAGTACCGGCTTAGGCGGTATGGCTAACCTTGGGAGCACGGGAGGAATAGGCGACTTGGGCGGTCTAGGCAGTAATCCAGAGGCGATGGCGCAAATGATGCAGAGTCCCCTGTTTCAAGCAGCGCTGGATCAGGTTGCGAATAACCCCGAACAGTTTCTCGCGCAGATGGAGGCGATGAATCCGCAGATGGCAGCTATGATGGGCGCGAATCCGCAGATGCGACAAATGATGTCAAACCCCGAGTTTCTACGTCAAGCTATGAACCCGCAGAACCTGCAGGCGATGACGCAAATGCAAAATGCAATGAATCAACTGCGTGGATCTGGACTTTTACCAGGGTACGTGGTCGACTCTCAAGACATTCAAAAATGTGCTATGGTACTCATTCTTGTTGTCCGTCATTTCTTACGTGCAGTCTCGAAGGCACGAACTTTGGCCCGCCTGGTGGTGCCACGACTGCGGTCAATCCGTTTGCGATGTTTAGTGGTGCGGCCGCGATTCCAAACATCTCGGCAGCATCGGCAGGCAATCCAGAAGAGGTGTACGCGTCGCAGTTGACGCAACTCAGCGACATGGGCTTTTCCAATCGCGAGCAGAACGTTCGTGCTTTACAAGCCACACTAGGCAACGTCCAAGCCGCGGTCGACCGTCTTCTCGGTGGTGGTCCCATGTAGTTAGTGCCTAGCATGTCAGTCAATGCATGCGCTTGAATGCAACTCACTTCTATCGCTATTGCCAACAGTTCATTATTGTAATCGCCAGGACGACGGGCTCTCGTTATTCGTGCTATTTTACCACCGCTATTGCCATTATTGCAAATTCCGACCCCTAATAATAACGTCCTCTGCGGTAGATCGCGCGTAAATAAGCGTTACCTTCGTGCCACCGCCCACTCACAAAAACTTGTCGAAATGGCACACGACAGCGCGCGCGACTTGCTCCGGGCTAGCGTCACCGACGGAGACGCCGTGCGTCGGTACCTCGAGTCTATCGAGAACCACGAGGTTCACAGCTGCTCGTCCTCCTCCTCCTCTGTATCACCCTCACCCCCAATTGCCACTCACCTGTGTCTCTTTGCTATATGCAGTTGAACGAGCTACTCGACGGTCTCTCCAGTTGCACTCACAAGGCGAAGCAGCAGCAGGAGAACCGGCATTTGCCTCATTCAAAGTGCAGTGTACTCGTGCACGATGATTGGCTGCCGCTAATCCGGCTCCTGGTGCAGTGTGAGACCACACGACTCCGCACGGCGTCTCGTGTTCTTTACGCCTTGCGTCGAGGACGTCCCAGTGAGCTGGAGAGCATGCAGTTGCTGACTGAAGTGAGCTTGGGCTACTCGAGTGCACTGGACGAACTGCAGGAGGTTCAAAAGATGACCGAAACAACACGTCGGATAGTGCAGCGGCAAAAGCTGCGGGACGAGGTGCACGCAGTGCTGGACACGGTCTTTTGTTTCTTGGAGGAGGAAGTTGTTGTTTCTACTGAGGGTGGAATGGTTGCTGGGAGAGGAGACAAGAGTGGTGGACGTGTTTGCAATAGCAATGGGAGTAACAGAAGTGGGGACAAAGTCAAGCTGCTGCCACAGTTGCTGGGACTAGTGTCGTTCTTTTTGGGCCTTTGTGGTGAGCTGCGTAGAAAGGGAGAGCAAGGGACGAGTGAGGTGCGTGCAGCACGTATGGATATGGAAGTGAGAGCAATCAAACAGTGGTGAAGGAGCTGAGGGTCTTGATTGTGTTTTTCCCTTTCTGTCTCTTTATACTTTCTTCTTGTAGACGTTGGTTAGGTTGCTGGAGTTGCCGTGGAACTGCTGGACAGTGCCGACTTTGCTGGATGTACTGGCAGACGATCCGTCGTTAATGTCGAGGGAAAGCTGGCAGCAGTTGCAGGTAAGCTTGTGAAGTTCATGGTCAAATAGATAGATGGGTATTTTGATTAGTAGACTCGTCTGCTTTTGCGTGCGTGGACGTCTGAACTGCCGTGCTGTTGAGTAGGAAACTGTCGAGCGTTTGGTGACGACGTCACAGAAGATGACGAGTGAGACAATGAAGCCTATGATCCGGGAGTGCGTTATGGTAGCGAGTGTGACGGGCGAACATAAGTGGATCGCTATTGCGCGCTACGTACTACAACAACTGCCCGTGCAGCTGCGACAAGAGACAGAATTCAATCTGCAAATGGTGTGTGGATGACGAGAGCTTTGCTCGCAAACGATTCTCGATGTTGTCTTACATCTGCTTATATGGATTGCAGAGCCTTCGCCAGTCCCCATGCATCGTTTCGCTCATATGCGAATCCATTCGATCCAGCAGGATATCAGGCGTTGTTCCAGAAAACACTGACAGTTTATCAAATGGCCTGCAGTGCGGTGCAGCAGGCGTCCAATCGGGTTGGCGCGATCTCCTGCTGCTTCTTCATTCCCTACAGGCATCAAAGCCAATTCTGCACCACCGAATGTCGTCCTCTCGTGTCGCGACCGAAGCATCTGTGTTTACAGAGATTGAGCACCTTGCGTGGCTCATTGTGCACAGTGATTTCACGGTATTTACGGGCTCTGCGTCACCGAAGGAGATACAGTCGCAGGGAGCAAGTAGAACACTCGAGAAGCATGTGCTCGATCAAGTGGGGCTTGTGCTAAATTTTGGTGGCAAGCAGATCCATGCTCGCGAATGGAAGGCACTGCTCTTGATGGATATAGTTTTTTATTGGATAGAGCAAAGCGTGACAACTTGTGCTGGCGACATAACAGCAGCGTCAAAGTCTACGTTGGCCCTGATACTGTTACAAGCGATATTCGAAACGGTGCGTAGGCTGTCTTTCGTTGTTGGCTTGTTAAAACCGCTCTTTTTTATTGTAATAGGCAGCAGAAACTCGCTCTGAAGTACTCAGTTGTTTATTTGAGCGCTCTCGAAAGCCAGCACTGAGAAAGGTAAGTTGCTGATAATTTGCGGGGTAGAAAAATCCAGAGTCCTGATCAGCTTGTGCGCTGCTGCTGTTTTACTTGTAGATTGCTGGCGAAACACTTTCACAATTGTTTATTTCACAGTCAACAAAGCTCTTCCCGCACCTTAATGCGATCCAAGACTGGCTCAGGTATTGATAAGCTTAGACGTATGTAACTGGTCCTGGACTAACTCCGTCTGTATTGCCGCGTGCAGCATGCAGTTTCAACGATCATTCGACAGCGCCCGCGACTTTTTTTTCATTGCATCCAATTTAGCGACGGTGTATAAAGGTGCACATCTACTACGAAGGATATGCCAGGGTGAATTCTGACAGCGTGTGCAATTGTCGTACAACTGTACTAGATTTGTATAGCTTCCTGATGGTATTTCTGCGGAAACTATTGTCAACTAGCAATCGGCTGCATCAGCAGTTTGTCGTGGACATGTGGTGTACGTGGCTTGACCGCCAGCTACCATTCAATGAGCAGCAAGAGGTATGTGATCTGTGTTCTACGATATGAAGAATGGAGGTTAACTTTTTACACTATCCAGGAAGAAATAGTCTCGGCACTTATAAACAGTGTGACGGCTACGCGTGACATACAAGCGTGGTCATTTGGACGTTTGGAGCAGTTGTTTACCTTCCACGACAGTACAGTTGAGGGGGATGTCATCTTGCTGCGCAAAAGCTCATGGGAAAAGTTTTATCGGTTCTTGTCTCAAGAAGTTGGCAAGTTTATCGTGCCAACGACATTAGGCGTCGTGGAGTACGGCATTGACGATGCTGAAGGCTGCACGGATGAGAGGAACGATGAGGATTCAGGGTTACTGCGGTTTCGTTTCACCGCGCTCGATGTATTTTATCAGCAAAATGCTAGTCTGGATGGTGCAGCATCCACTGGTCTGATATTTCAAAAACTGCTATCTTGTTTGATAAAGTTCGAGAATAGCGTTACCCAGTCAAAAGTCTCGTCTGAGGGATTGCCGATTGAAGGCCTTATTGAAAACGTCAGCGACATCAAACGGTGGTTCGTCGACCTCGTTTCCAGCTGGAAGTACTTTTTTCACTGGATTTGCCAGGACTCGGAGGTGCTGCTGAATCAGCCAGCGCGAGGTGATGCACGCGAGAAGACCGGATGGTGGAAGCTTGTCGCGCGCGTCTATATTGGTTGTGCTATTTGTAATGTTGCCATCGAACTGCTGATGTGGAGATTGCCTGCTGGAAACTCGAGCAAACGTGATAGGGTGGACCACGAACTGGCTGCGTTTGATACTGATGATGGTGGGATATCGGTTTGGTCTTTGATGGAAGTAGAGTTTAGTTTACAGCGAATGATACAGAAACTTGTTTCTCGCTACGTGAACGGGGCGGGAACAAGCTTGTCGACGGAGTACGTCAAGTCGACATTGCATGGACTTCATCGAGTGTTGCAACCCGCCATGATTCGTACTTTAACAGTTGTCGGGACAGCCCTACAAGAGACACTTACATCTAAGTCAGCAAAGCACGAACGGCCCAATGGAATGTCGTTCGACGCCGTTCTCTTTGCTTTGGACTCCTGCTCTCGCAGCACTTTAGGTGATGACGATACGTGTGGGGCGTTATGTCATTGGGATACTAGAGCCGACGATTTAGAAGAAGCTAGCTCCATTCTCGAATTGCTATTGCGCGTATACATCAACACTCGCAATTACATTGTGCCACTGCCGAACGACTCCGGCGCTGACGGCATGAGAATGAGAGACGAGATGGAAAAGAAGTCTGCTTGTAGGCTGCCTCTTTCTGTTTATGCGGACTCCATTTCTGCCAAATTTCCAGTGTTTGCGCGGCATCTTGTGGCTCCTGGAAAACGTGCCAAAGCTGTTGTTCTGCTGGATCCAAAAAGTGGAGAAGAGATTCTAGAACGCGTCTGTACAGCCATAGGGCGCACCCTGGAGGTGATGACAAAGTCCTCGAGTCTTCATTCGGTACACGACCGACTTGGACAAATATTGCTCAGGGTTTCGTGGAATGGGCTTAGTGAACCGACTGAGATCCAAGAAATTGGCGAGCGAAACAATTTTGCCTGTTTATCGGGCTATTTTTTGGGTGACATTAAGAATTATGTTCAGCTAGACGGGTTCGCCAAGACCAGCGTGTCGTGCGCCTCACTAAGCAAACGTTTGCTGGACAATACTGCGGAGATGGTGGATCCCGCTGTGAACTGTGTAGATTTGTATGAGCTTTCATCGCTCGCGTACGACATCTTGTGCGATAATGTTGTCCACAATGCACGACTGCTTCGACTTCTCATGAATATATGTCTCCCTACTCACCTGGCGCTCCACATTACGACTTTTGCGATGTTGGAAGGCAAGATTGAAGCAGTCATTCAGACGTGCAGGTCTAATTCGGCGGAAGATATGGACGTATCAACGAGCAAGGACTGCCATCAACGCAGACTAGCTCTAGAGAAAACGAAGAAAAGCAGTGGTGCAGTGGCGCATCGGAAGCGTTTACGACAACAAAGTGACGTCCGGTCCCTGTACAACTTGAGTGTAGATTCTGACACTGATTTTAACGCTAGCTACTCTTCTGACTCCGACTTGTCTGATGACACCAACGTAGCTGCGGATTCACGTACAGGCGTCATCAAGTACCGACAGTATACTTCGTCCCAGACAGATCGCGTTCCACATCTCCAGTCTTGTGCGACCCGACGCATTGCCGTTGTTACCGTTTTGGCCGCACTCGAACAATCTCAGTCCACATTGCTCCAAGTTCTTTCTGCTAAGCACAGAGACAAGGAGCCTTTCGAGCACGAGGAATTGATGGGTTATATTCGCATTCACGAGGTAGTGAATACAGCAATCAGCGCCGACATCGATTTTTTGTGCGAGACTCGAAACGTGTTGCTGAAAGTTCTTCACATGATGGAACTGGGGCTGCGCATTGGTAAAGCCATTGGGACAATGCAGCGAAAAGGAGGTGATCTGGAAGTCAAATGGCACGACAGTGCAATCTGCATTTATGAATTTTCGGTGATGTCAGCATTAAGAAACCGAGTATGGGCAGGTGGGATCAAGGATGCAAGTGAGGATTTGGATATCAAAACCAAGGTGCGCTTTGTTTTCGAGGTCAAGATTAACGTTGTGCATTCTTCGGCTCACTAATCACTCGCATTTTGGACTCGACCGGTAGGTATCTTCGACCTTGCTCAAAATGGACATATTCTTCTTACAAGTTCCGGGCATCGTGCAGACTTGGCTGAAAGAGGTAGGCATTATTCTGTTTGTATGAAGTGTGCACGTTTGATCCACACTTACGTTTTAGCTATATTGCAGATGTCGATACCAGGGCCGACAAAAGAACGGTTGAAGTCACTTGTGATGATGGTAAAGGACCAAATTGCGCCAACCAGTTTGTCCGAAATTCGTCGTGGAAAGGCAAAGGCTCGACAGCGCTTGCTTGGCGTCGTCCCGATCGTGAGGAAAAGGAAAAAGCGGCTACGGAGTCGTCATCCTGTCATTGACGCTTTTCTCAACGAAGAAGACGGCGCAGATGCATTCGCTGACTTGGAAGATTTTATTGAATAGATCAGGACCGTAATCCTCCATGACGATACGTGTGAATCGTGTCCGACACCTCTGCGTGTATTCCAGCTCCCGAATCTACGTGGAGATACATTGGACCAAAGATGTCGCACGTTGCAGAGACTGATTGAGCAAGTGCAAGAAGAACCAATATCGTCGGGCTCGCGCACCTTGAGTCAGAGTTTGTGCTTTCCTGCCAAGACTGTCGTGATGGGATTGCTCACGGTTTCCAGAATTGAGGTCGTAACTTCCAGGCTCAGGTCTTAGGAGGAGTAATGTTTTCTGGAGATCGAAGCAGACGTGGAAACGTGTTCGCGGTGTCAGCGTTTGCGCTGCTTGCCATATTCGCATAGATGGGGGGTTGAGATCACCTAAGATAATCTCGACCTACTCGATAAAGGTCTTGCACCCTCGTTCCGGCACTCGAAGCGGTATAGTGATTTCCGTGCTCAGCAGTGAATGCGTCATTGATACAAAGGCTATGGAAAGCGTAGCTGGAACCATATAATGCGTCGTATCCTGCAAGGGCTTATGGTTTGCTGTTAGAGTGCCAAAACCGACACGGATTCAAAGAATGGGTTTTAAATCCTGGGGAACTTGCTGACGGTATTCGAATTGCCGGCTGGTTGTTCTTTCGGGGCAGATAGCTGCTACATGCCACACGCTTGTGGGCCAAACACGTCGCCTTGAAGCTACTGGGAAAATGATTTCTCATCATTATCACCGTAAATCCAAGGGTTTATATTTTAAAATTATTACGGATCTCATCCGACAGACATTACGAGCAAAATTTAAAGCGACGAGTGGTGGAACGATTCGCCCATATAACTGATGCTGGAAGCAAGATCACCGGACTTACCTCTGCCGGTATCTGACATCCGTTGCATGAGGTGATATATAGATACCCTTACACTTGGATACAGCTGCTTTAATCGGCGGGTTATCGGCGGAACGACAAAGTTGCAGACTTTGGTGCATACGGAAACTAAAAAAAGCCGAAGCGAAGACTTGGCAGGCTCTCTTTGTTCAAGACTAAGTAAATCGAGACGCGATGTTGCCGCCTGTGGGATACTTGTTGAAGGTGGGCACGGGCTTATTATCTTGAAGGCAGCACGAGGGCCTATTTCAACAGCTTGAGCTTGTGCGTTGTACACGGCTAAAAGACGATCAGGTCAGGACGTGAATACTGGAAGGTGTGCAGCTTCTTTGATAGAAATTGGCACCATCTTATCTTGGCTACTGCAACTGGAACAATCCCCTTAGAATCTCGGGCTCGCTGTAGAATGGAAGAAGCAGCTGCCAACCTGCCAAGCAAGAGCCTGAGATGTAAAGTGCTCAACGGTCACAAGAGATACGAACGTTTGTACACACACAGAGCTGGACTTCATCGATCTCTTGACCCTGCTCAGTAGTCGTACTCTTCGCGAGATGGAAGCTGTAGACTTTATCGGTGGAGCGAAACACGTAAAGTTACCACAAAGCTTGCATTAGAATGACAAGCGCGTGAATAGCGGAGCCATCAATGTCGACAAGAATGCGTCATTGTACGTAGCAAATACCGGCATGTTGCTACGTTTTTGGTGCAAGCACAGACTTCCGACAAAAAAGACTTCCGATATTCTACGTTCACGTACTCTGGTGCTATACACAGTCCGTCAGCGGTTTTGCTCTTCCTGCGAAGTGTGGACGTAAACTCCGACCACAGTCGATCAGTGTTACCTTCAACAACTGGGCAATGAATGGCGCTGGCACTTCTCATGGCAGGAAAGCATTTCAGGCTTCTGAAAGGTGCGTAACATCTTGACTGTATAAATGCTACTGCTGAAGCTTGATTAAGCTCTACAGAGTCGGCAACATCACATATTCTATTGCTTCCGACGAGGTTGCCACCTGTACGACAATTCGTCATAGCGATGCTGAAATCGGAATGAGAGGAGCTTTTTGTTCCTTTGGCAAGCTACAATACCTACTCGATTCAAATTGTGAACAATGACGCTGCTGTATAGTATAGCGTCACCGCCGTTCACTGCAATCATCGCTGTATGAGCAGTCGAATGTTACCGTTGATCCGATTACGATTTGATACAAAAGTAAATGTAGCGTGTCGTTGACGGACTGCAAAAGCTGCGCAAGAATATATCACGAGTCGAATCAGTATCCTTATCTTGTTTGATTGACTGCACGAGTGGGTGACGTAAGCGATCAGTATGTTCGGTAAGATTGGTCGTCTACGAGGTGTTGGCGTGTGTAAAATCAAGTTCTTGTACGAGTACGCGGTTTTTACGTTGATTCCGATACATGCAACCTCGCTGTAGTCATGAAGATATTGGAAAGGAGGAGCTGACGCTTCCGCGAGATCGGGTGTACGTAGCATCACAACTAAGGCGTCACCGAACGCGTTCCTCTCAATATCTTTTATCCGTAGAAAACTTGCATTACAAGATGAAAAGTGATTGTACCTGTTAGGAGCTCTTCCACTAGCTTTTGGGGCTTTCCTGCAATATGCAAGGTCACCAGAAGGTGTACTGGAGGCTACCTGAAGACGCGCCATTGTCGTCAGGTTAAATGCAACTATCCTGCAACGTACGTTAAAGTCGAGCAGGCAGTAGTGGTCGTAAATTGAACCCTTTGTTAGACGTTCTTAGAAATGGGCTGAGCCCGTTTGGTATCGGCTAGCGGCTGGAAACGACTGGGTCGAATGCCTACGATCACTAGATGTTTCAAGGTGCTGATGGTGTACGAGCTGCCAAAAGTCCTGATAAGCTGTGACAGATAAAGCTGACACCTGATTATAAATGTCAGTAATCATCTTTGGAAATTGTTCAGCATCCCATGTCCCTACCAAGGCATTGCAGATGTGGTGGTAGAAATTCGACAGGGTGTAAACTTCGGTATTCAGTATGGATATCAGATGTCTAGAGCTGTCGAATCTTCAAGATCCGGGTTCGTCGATAAAGCTTCAGGTTATGGGTCGAGATCGTCCGTCGGCGTCGTCGAGTCTTGTTCGTACGACTCGAAGTCATCGAATTTTGGTTGGCAAATATAAGAATTTGCTTCTGGGTCGTCAAATCCGAGACCGTCGAGTTCGGGACGGCGCGTCTGACAGACTAACGATTGATGAACGAGTGCTTATCTATGGAGAGAGTTAGGAGATCGACTGTGCAATTTCTTGGATATTCATGTCGTAGAGAAGAGAATGAAGAAGAGTTACGCAAGTGGCTCCTACAAATAGTAAAGTGGCGAGTCAACGAAGCGGGGTTCGACATCGTGATCTGATAGTACGCTGGTCTCACTTTGTCCTGATGATAGGTCTTTTTGCCTGCACCACGGCATGGGCCAAGCCACAACAACTCGAAGCAGTAGTTGCGATGAGGCCACTGCTGGTGTCTCTGCCTCTTGGACAAGCGGCTGAGATACTATATTTCCGAAGTTTCCATCACGATGAATAAATTCAAATGAACTTCTACAGCTCTGTTCTACTACGCCACATCGTTTGGATAATACAGCGATCATGTTGTATAGCTGTTCCTACGGTGTGTCGGTGTACTCGTCACGATTGCTGACATTGCTGCAAAGGAAGTACTTTTATTCTGGTCATGTTGACGATTAAAGTGGCTTAGAATTAAGCTGGCTCCTGACATGGTGTTAATCGCACGAGGCAGCAAGATGAACCTGAATCCGAGTACACTGGATCACACTATAGCTCGTGTCCATGCAAGTGATCGACGTGGGGTGTCGAATGATGATTTCAAGTGTCACGTGCTTTGTGGTGATCCGGGCGTGTCGTGACTCAAAACTCTTGGCGAAATTACGAAGAGCTTCTGGAAGCTGTAGAACGACGCTTTCACGATCCCAATTTCGAGTGGGTGCATGTCGCGCGTGCTGAAGTCATGTACTCGGTACACTATGTGGTGGGTACAACTACGAATATGACGACACCCGGAACGAATGTAGGAGATCTATCAGAAGAGTGCAAGTCGCGTACTCATTTATCCCATCCAGCCTCGCTGCAGCTCTGCGCGTTGAAAACATGCGATGGTGCTGCCTTTTGTTATGGCACGGCGTAGATTGTAAACAACTGATGCGGGCGATGTGTGTCAAGCTAAAAAGAATCTCCACTTCAAATTTAATGCCAGCCAGCACAGGTCCTCGTTGAATTACAGTATTCTTAAATATGAGCGTCCTGCTGCAGAGTCGAGACCCGAAGTTGCCTTGGACGTGCAGAGGATGCCCTTCATTTTGTAATGCAAACGCCTCTGTTGTTGATATCTAGCTCTTCGTTACATCATATAATTGTCGGGATCTTGGAAGAGGAATGTCCATAAGAATGAGTTGTAGGGTCTTTCAATGCACCGCTTCAATTCGTAGCAAACACTTCACCCCAGTTTGTTTGCTTTCGTGCCCACCAAGCATTGGGCAATTACCCACTCTAAGTGATTTTTCTACGTTGAATCGAAGCGATTGCAATGCACCAAAGTGTACACACACGAGTTGTACAACGCTGATGCACATTTCATTTTGATGCAATTACTTCGCACGTGGCAACCTGTTACATCTTGGAACTTTTTTACTTTCCGTGTCTTAACACGGAAAGTCTCGTGCAACGGTTCGACTCCGTTACATCTTTGGTCGATTCATGGATTTAAGAGCGAAAGTAATCAGCACTCTATTCCAGATACACTGACGCCTTTGCGCGTTCGGTGTGCGTGCTTGTATGCAACTGTCGGGAAAAGTATCTTACAATCGTGTTGACTGGTAACAATGACAACATTGATCAAAGTGACTGAAGAATGATGCGAAATCTACTGTGACTAGCTGTTTAATAGCTCCTGTCATTCACTGGTTTCTTAATGTAGTCTAATATGGGGTGGAATTGTATATTTTCGTCACAAGCATGTACATGCTGCAGCTTCTATCGCAGTTGGGAGTCGGTAGTAATACGTGAACAAAGAGCTCTTGTTTGCCTTTACAGTCTACAGTGTCCACTTGACAGAAACACATACATGTGGACTCAAAAAGAGCATGTTTTGACCAGCCTCCTCTCTTTTTCGTGAGACATTGCTTGCTTTCGCTTTATGATAGGATCGTGTGATTTGATCGAGAAAAGTGGTGATAACTCGAACACGCCTCTCACGAAGTCTACCGTATCGACACTGATGCGAAATGTTGATGCGATAGACTTTCATGATCCATGATTAACAGAAGACTCCGTAAATGCTGCAAGCATCCGTCCGCATTGTTAGCGCAATAGTGCATACTTTGGACCACAATGTGGTCGCAAGAAATCACAGTGACACGTGTAAGGGCTGGTTCTCCAATCATAAATTTTAGCACACGATGCTTGTACTGCAGCTCTGTTTAGCTGAGCAAATACCAAAAATTCTTTGTATGTCGTCGATTACGCGATGTTCGGCTCAGCTACGATTTGTGATTTTTTGATAGAACATTTTGAACATGTTCCTTCCGATGCACGCAGCAATTGTAGACAGATGTTGATACACATACGCTTAGTCTCCATGAATTCACATTTTCACCTACTAGACGTCGCGAACCCGAACGCCATCGACAACGGATGGTTGGGGACAGTAAAAGTGCCATAATCTCAAGCATTTGTCTAGGCAACGACGTGGTGCCAAAGCTGCTGTCGAAGCCAACCGAGACTATTTTGCTCTCAGACTGAGCTGCTCAACCCTTTGCAAGCCAATTCTCTGTATAGTAGAATCGGTAGATTTCCGAATCCGACAGATTTCATGTGAATAGCTTGCTTGCAAAGAACTGATGTCACAGAGACTGCCATACAGGTCATCAAACAGATGATCCAAAGTAGAAAAGCGAATAGACCTTGATGCCCTCTCAAACTGCAACGTGTCGTCCCAACATGCGATACAGTAGACACCACAAATCAACTCTGGCAAGGTCAACATCTCTCGGCAGGGCGCAATGTCGCACACATAAAGTGCATATTCACGTAGATGCTGTGAGCCGTTCAACACGTGCTTGCTAACACCTTATCGTCCTTGTTTCCGGAGGTACCAAGTACTTCATATACAAGGTCTTAGCACAGCAAATTTCACCAAACCTTTGCAATGGTGATCACGCGATACAGACGTGACAAACAGGGACAGCGCTCGATCCAAGCGAACGCAACATCCACATTTGTTACTGAGATGGATGTGCCGGCATGTGAAATCTTCAGCAAGGCATGCTGCGGACCGATAGATGCATGACAACCAAGAAACTTGCCAAGCATACAGCTATGGGCGTGCACATCCTGCTCTTCCGCTACAAACATCAGTATTTGCTGTTGCTCACGGTGAACTCCATGTCGTCGATAAGAATACGGCTCTTACCAACGTTTCCAGTGACTTTATCGTTCAAAGATAACATCCGGCTATGTCATCAAACCGGGTGAGAGACAGCGGCGTCAAAGATAAGCGTTGTCGGAACTGGAAAGAGAGCTAAAAGCTCACGTGGCTAATAAAGCCTCATGTGATTTATACTAGTGTCGATCACTTCCATGGCGACTAGCCTGTTTTCGCAAAGGGGGCAATGCCCGACCTATGTCAGACCTGTCCTTCCATATGTATCATTTGAACTGATACATGGCAGTAGTCGCTCGAAAGGTCCGACGCCACTGGAGACACTCAGATTCCGCCGCGCATACGCGGTATGTGGGCTTACAGACGTCGGCGTCTGGACATAGACAAGGCATTGACACTCCAAAGTCTTGGTTCGTGGTACACATTACCGTATTCATCAACGTCAGCCCCAAGATGCCTGGCTTGTTATGTGGACAGAAACACGCCCGAAATCGAAGGCAGTATTCTCACAGAGAAGTCGCTCCTCACTACGGATTACAGTTCGTGAGCTTACGGATACAAGCAGCTTTGCACGCCGCGTTCGCGCCAAAAGTTTGCAGGACGTCTTTCCGACGACCACTTCAACATTGTCGAAGCTCATCCACTCGGCATCAATGCGTCAACTCACATGCATCAAATATTAACTCCCTGTTGTTCATGTCGTGGCCCTGCACATGCTTGAACACGGCATGATTCATAGAGCAAGATAGCGATTCCATCAGCAGACAGCCAGGACCATGTCATCTCAACCCGTCAGTAATGACAACGCTCTGTCATCGAGAACACCTCGTTTGTAGATCGATGCAAGTGATACATCCTCTCGACAATACCCGGCTACCCTCCACTTTTCCTACGAAATGCTGGGGCAAAGCACTGCTGTCTCCACAATACGTCCCAGTTAATTCCATTCAGGACAATTGACACGCCTGCACTACAACAATAACACCACACAATGGCCCCTCCCACTGATCACCGAAAGCCCCACATCTTCTTTCCATCATTCACTTCCTTGATCTCACGCTTTGCCACACGCTCCGTACGGTGTGTACGATCCTAATCACAGTCACGTCTACTTTTTCTTGGAAACTGATGGCATTTGCTTCGCTTTTGCACCAACAGGATCAGCTTTCGGATTCTTCGCAGACACAGCGGTAGCTGGAGCCCCATCAGCAGAGGATCCATGAGGAGAGTTGCCGCTGCCAGACGAGGGAGGAAGAGGGGGTTGAGGACCTGCACCTCCAGGCATGCCAGCGAATGGTACGCCAGCTCCCGGAATGCCACCGTTTAGCGGCGGGCAGTACCCGCGAGGAGTGTATCCCTGCTGCTGAAAACCACCAAAGTTACCGTGTTGACCGCCCATCATGCGCATGTTTTGCTGAGGCATGAGAGGAGAGTACATCATAGGAACTCCGTTCGGTCCCATTGGTATCGCATACCCGCCCTGCACGTAAGGAGGCATGCCCATCTCACCACCACCTTCTTCGACACTCATAGCACCATCATACATCCATTCCTCTTGCATCTGCGGGGGATACCCCATTGCAGGATGCAGGTAAGGCATATGACCTAGTGAGCCACCGCGGTAAGGCGACGTCCCATGTCCTCTTATAACTGGAGCCACTGAGAAACTAGGCGTGAACTCGGCTGCCGAGGCACTTAGCTTGAACTCCTTGGCATTCAGATTCAATCCCTTCTTCGATACAGCCTTCAATGTCTCGTCTTTCGCCACCTTCCGTGTAGTTGTTGTGGTGCTGGTCACCGTCGTCGTCGTCAAACATGAGGACTCCGGCTTGCTACTCTCAGCCTTGTAGTCCATCTTTGTCTCCGTCTTCTTCTCATTTCTGCCAGCTGATTCCTTCTTCTTCAAGCCAGCTCCCTTCACCTTAACCACAGCGACCTTGCTGTCTGGACTATTTACCGGTATAGACACTACCGCATCCTGCGGACAAGCACCAATCTCTTTCTTCTCATCCAGCTCGTCTTTCAAGACCACTGCAGCCGTAGCAGCAGCAGGTGCAGATCGACCAGTAACAGCTTCACTAAAAGAAAGGGGTTTCGGTGCATCACCAGTCCCCGCAGAAGCAGCAGGAGCAGACGACGCAGCCTCTTCCGTCAGACAAGCCACGGGCGCCGTAGCACTCGGTCCTACCCCAGGCCCTTTAGCTTCTTGCACCTCGTCGCCACTCGATTGACCTTGTGCGCTTCCCGCTTTCCTTAGTGCGGGCGGCACGTAAACAGTCCCACCGCCACTCGCGTTTTCCCGAGGTCCACGACGGTCCACAGAGCTGTACCGCGCCTCTTCGTCCACGTCCATAAGCTGCTGCCCGCCCCGTCGCCACTGGCCGCGCTCTTCTTGCAGATGAAAGTTGCCTACTGCTGTCTGCTGCTCAATCTCCCGCGCGAGCGTCGCAGCGGCCCGCGCCTGTTTGCTCGAGATCTTCGACTTGTCCAGCTTCGTGGTATAAATAGATTCGTCGTACGACGAGACGACGCCAAAGAGCTTCTCGTTCGCTTCAAACTGGTTCCAGGCTCTTATTTGGTTCCTGCGGGAGTCGAGCCCCGGCATTGCACCATCTTCGAGTGCGTCCGTGTCAAGAGCCGGGTCGAGCCACGCGCTGGCGGTTTCCAGCTGTCGACCAATCAGGTGCTCGTGTGTTGTCCCACTGATCTCCGTGTCGGTACAAAACGAGCCACACGAGCCACTAGAGGCAACAAACTGACTGCTGTCGGCTTCGTCGACTGCCCCGTCTGCGACCATGTGCGCCAGCTGGTGGCGGCGGAAAATCACGGTACTGCCATCAGCAAACGGCCGCGTGACGGCGCTATCTGGACTCGCGAGTCGCCTGGCGTTCTTGAGCACGACAGAAAAGTCGTCTGGGTCGATGCAGTCCAAGATGCCGGCGTAGCGCTCGTCCGGCGCCACGAGTCGCAGCTCAACGGCTTTGCCCACTAAGAAACGGAACGCAAATAGCGCGCGGTGGCGGAGGAGACGGACGTGGGCATCTGTAACAAGGAGACAGGGAGAGAGAGGGAGAGAGAGAGAAAAAGGGAAACGGAAACAAGTGTCAACAATAATGCGGACATGACAATGCGGAAAGACAAGAGACGGGTCAACAACACGTCGCTTCTGGCGGTTGCGTGTATACACCAGTATACTTCGTACCACTAAAGTCCGCACTGGTCGAGTCAACAGGACTGGACAGAAACCCTGGGGGCGGCACACTGGTTGCCGAGGGGTCGGGGTTGCCCCATGGACCAGAAACAGGGGGTGGATTCACATGTCGCGGACCGACGGGAACAACAGTCTCTTTGCCAGGACTATTGCCCTTGGACGACGACGATGACGACGACGGTGGCGTCTTCTTCTTTTTCCTGTGTTGGCTCTTGGGGACGCTACCATTCATGCTCTTACGAGGCACCGCTGCTTGGCCGGCAGGTTTCGTTGATGTCATGGGCGTGGGCAGCGAGTCAAAGAGGGGGATGGAAAAGAGAGAGGGGACACCTAGTAGCGAGTTCCCTCTGGTTTTGGTCGTCAATATCCGTTAACGCGGAGTTGCAAGTTCGGGGTGAATGGTCTAGATTGGCAACGGGTATTGTGTGGACCACATGCGTACAACACCAAAATGGGGAAATGGTCCTAGGCACCGACTAAATTATGTAGCCGAGTGGGCATAAATGTTGTATTATAGTGCGTATACATATCCGACCGTAAGGAGTCATGTGTTTGTAGAAATACTGCTACATTTCGTACGAAATTAAAAATGGACCGATGATGGCAAATTTGATTCTGTTATGGTCGTGCTCACGAGCACTGCTTTCTCTTCTACTTGCTCCTAGCCACGCTTTCTACACTGCCTTCTTCTCACCTATACCTAGATTTTGTTACAACGTGCAACCGTTGCCCGTACATCCACGCCCAGATCTGACAGCCGTTCCACTGCGCCCATAAACCTTTCTGGAAAGTCCAATTACTTCCGCCGCCTGTCCTCACCTTTTCCAATTCTTCTCCTTAGATGTAGCTATCTTGGCCGCACCATCAACGCATCACCACCACCACTTAAACGTCATCACCTTGCAACCTTGTCGATTGCATGATCCTTGGAATAATACGACAAGCACATAAGTCCGCGGAAAATTGCGAGCTTCAGAGGGTCCAATGCTTTCGTGAGAAAGTCAGCGATCAATTCCTCCGAGCGCACGTATTCTTCGAAAATGATGCCGCGCCTAGTATAGTCACAAACAAACTTAAGCCGCACGTTAATGTACTTGGCCTTGATTGATGGAGATTCGCCTTCAAGTTGTTTGGTGGCCGCCTGGTTATCCACATGCATCAACACGGGTAAGACCGGCGCCATGCTGACTTCGCGTAATGCTTCGAAGCAACCACAAATTCTGCCTCCATAGTTGACAATGACACGCTGCCTTGTTTTTCGCGCTCCAGATCGATGGCATGATATTAAGTAAAATGAAGATTCCAGTCAATGCCTTGCGGTCCTTTTTGCCACCAGCGAAGTCTGCATCACTGTATGACTCAAGCGTCGGGAGGTCTCGAACTTACACTCTTGGTTTCATCTTCATCTTTAGTCCTTGAGTGTCTTTCAAGTAGCATGCAATACCTTTGTCAATTCCAGTCGTGAACACGTGGCTGGTGGGTTTGGCGTGTCGCTTATGCACTGCAAACGCCACATATGGACTCGTACAACGCGCCACCTGGAATAGACTCGCATCAAGCGACCAGAAATCTTGATTGATGGACTTGTTAAAGAGCTTGTTTTCTTCAGCAGCGCACTGTCTTCATGTTGCACCTCATTACAGTCTGCCCCGATTGGAGCAAGAGTCGAATCCGCTTCATATATTCTTTGCTTGCCAGTTTGTCCTCAATATCCTTTTCTTGATCAAGAACATAGGAGCCATCGTCGACAAGTGCTACTCGCATATCCAGAAACTTTGAAATGCTTCCTGAATCCTTGGTCGATAACGAACCGAGGCTGAGTAAAAAAAATTGTCGATTGCCTTAGCGCTAGTTCTAGTCGCAAGCAAGTTTTCGACACAAACTCCGACCACATCAACGTCTTCACCAATTTGCTGGCGGTACAGACACATGTCCACAACACGTTGCTTAAAACCACTCCCTAATCTGCAGAGCAGTGACCAGTGGTCTAGGCGGAGTCTAAATTGGGCTTACTGACAGGGATGCGCGTAATGTCATCACCTTGCTCTCCTCCACCTGGAGGAGAAGGGAACACGGACGGCGGCACGCAGGGCGCGGAGGTCCGGTCTGGCGAAGTCGCCGCTCCTGGCGATGGATGGTCGGACGCGATCACACCATCGGAAGGCCTGCCCGCGAAAACTGCACCCCACGCTGGGGGGAGATAGGCAGCATGACTGGTGGTGGTCCCCCAGGCGCGGCTTCTTTGGATGGGCAGGTTCCAGCTGATCCCATCCAACTTATGGGCTCGTCTCCGCCCATGCAGCCGGCGCCCGCAAGCACATGCTCCAGCAACCACACGAGTGTGACCGGTCAAATCGGTGGAGAAGGGTGTTTCCCGCTTGAAACCTCCGGCGCATCGCCATTGATGAGGTCTACATCTGAAAATTTTGTTCAGACGCCTGCCCAGCCCTCTGTAACATCATCCGAGATGTTCACCGCACTGGTGGAGGAAATGACTGAATCTCCTCAAGTAAGACCAGTGCAAGCGTGGTGTGATACGATTTGGCACATTTTGCAGAGGTTTATTACGGAGTGCCAGTGCGATTGGAGGAGCTGCCAGCTGAGAGGAAGCGCTTTACTTCTCTAAATGCAGCCGAAGCGGATCTCCTGCTAAATCTGTTCGAGCAAGCTCACGTTACGCGTCGGGAGAGCCTCTTAGAATGGAAGCAAATGGCTACGGCGATAACCCGCGAACTTCTATCTACGAAGTAGGCATTTAAGGACGTCATCTGACGTTAAACCAGTCAGCATAAATGGTCTCAGTCCTCAGTCCTGAGTCAGTGGGCACAGGTGTTGTGCACAGGAGCAGCATCAACGGGTCCCGACCCACCCCGCGACCGTACCGAAATGCCCCGACATGAGGAGTTCATGTTCGATTCATCTGCTTTCTCGGGGGACGCGATCGACCGTCTACGAGCACTCTGCGGAGCCTCGGGGGCTCGAACTGGCAGTACCAGGTTCGAGAAGGCACGTACGATGAGTGGTCGGTTAGTGGAAGGCATCGTGGCTTGCAGACGTCTGCCGAATTTTGTCAAACAAGTCCTGCGCAGCGAAGAACGGCTGCGCCTGTATAGCACCGTCCAGGCCCAGGTTGAAGGCAAGCTAATCCTGCAATTGGATCGAGACCGTCGAGTCAAAGTGTGCCGAAGAACGTCGAAGGACTTAAGTGCGACCATCTTGGAATCAGCGGAATTAGCGCGGGCTTATCTTACCGCACTCTCCCTCATGCTTAGTCAAACCAAGAAGATCAGCTATGACTTCAACAAGACGATCCACTTTTACTTCTTTACGCGGACAACAGCGAATAGCCACAAAGCAGTCCGGGTGCCTTTCTTCGAAGGAATGTATCGGCTCCAAAAAGCTCACCGACCGGAAAGAGGTTCGGTCTATCAACGGCTTAATGGTCACCTCATGGACGGCGAGTGGGGTATAATGTGCACCTCCATAACCTCACCCGTTTTAGTGATGTGGGCAAAATCGCGGCATTTTTGAAAAAGAATTCCAACAGACTTTGGCATGGACGACATGGACACGCACACACCGGATTCGAGGACGTCTACTATCGGGAGGGATACATTTAAGATCGCTTGGTACCCTACTTTCCTGGATTGCGTTGTCCGTCTTATCTGGTTTAGAACAACTATCATCTTAACCACCCTAATGCAGGGCACAGTTTGCACAGCCTGCAATGTGGTAATCTCGGGCACACCTTAGCTCGATGCAGCTTTACGGATGCGCAGCTGGAGGGCCCTGGAGGAATTGTTGTAACGGAAAGGGATGTACGAGAGCTTGAAGACCTCGCTAAAGCTTTCTCTGTACTCGAGGAACTTCAGGTTATGGCGGCGCAGCGACTCCAGCTTCAGCGGGAGGATGAGTTGGTAGATCCACGCCGTTACGCCATCTGGGCAAATTACAGTGACGGGAGAGCATCCAATTGGCACCACGCCTCCACTAACAAATGCCAGCAGCGCTCCACAGGAGGAGCAAGGCAAAAAAATTGAACATCTTAGGTCTCCACCTAGACCGGACAGTGTAACGGGGTGAATCGTTACATAACAATTTATAAGAAATTGTTAATAGAATATAACTACAAGAGTTATATTCTCAGAATATTGTCATAAGGACAAATATTCTGCAGCACTTACAAGTAGTTCCTAATTGGTTGATATAGGCCATTATATCAACCAACGAAGACGCGCCACGACAGACGCACGCAATGAGTGGTGAGCAGATAACTGATTTACACATTTGTATTCAGACATAGTTAGATGAAGATAAATAGTGATTTATTGCAGACATTAACTATTATAAATACAGTTCTACTTTTTACTCTAACCAAGTACTCGCTTCTTCTTACCGTCTTCCTCTGCACGTACGAGTGTACGTGAAGTTACGAGGCACCGCCTTATTCTGTTATCAGAATAAGTAGCTTGTACTGTCACCAGTACAAGCTTCAGGGTGCCCCGTTACACCTGGTAGCACTTCGTAGTCCGTCCAAGGACCACGTTCACATCCAACATGAATATGTTGGATGATGAAGATGACCAAAGCTTTCACGCTACGCGTGACGGCTACTCCCATTTGAGCGATGTCGAATGGGATGCGGTTGAACGAATGGGTTCGACCATGGGCATCCATGCTGTTAGCGTCATGCTAGAGGCTCTCAATAGAGATGCCCAACATGCTACTATCGCCAAGTTCATTCAAAATGAACTTGACGCAGAACGCGAGAAAGTAGCCTTGCTTCACCAACAAGGTTCTCAACAAGCAGAGTTGTTGAGAGAACAAGGTGCTCAACAGTTTGAACTGTTGAGACAGCAGCAAGCTGCTGCTGGCGGGTCGATGCACTCGCGTCGACCCGAGACTTTGAAGATTGACATCTCAAAGTATAGAGGGGTCGAAGAAGACTCCCTCTTGAGATGGTTCGTCGAATTGGATGACGCCATAAGGGCGCGTCGCATCGACGACGGGGATATGCAAGTTGCATTTGCCCAATCAAATATGGCAGGACGTGCCAAGACTTGGGCACTGGGGCTCAAGCTGCACGACCCATATGCGTTTGGGTCGTTGGAAGTCTTCAAGTCGCGGCTCAGACAAACGTTTGAACCGCCTAGAGCTGAGTTCAGGGCTCGAACCGAACTCTTGAAGCTCAAGCAGGGTAAGCGTGATGTGCACGCTTACGCTCAACACATACGACATCTTACGAGTTGTATAAGTTCCAATCCAGTGGATGAACACACGTTGGTTTCGGTGTTCATGCAGGGTCTTGCGGATGGTCCCGTCAAGACTCACCTGTTCCGGCTTGAACTAGATTCACTAGAACAAGCCATTTCCATTGCGGAGCAGGAAGACTTCAGTCTGAGACAGGCTCGCGCCAGCTCGACATCATATCGTCAACCGAGACGATATGACAACGGAGGTCCAGAGCCGATGGAACTCTGTTATGTAGAGAGCGAGAAGGTTCGCTCTACAGGCTACAAGAAGTTGCAGAGATGCAACAGATGTCAGAAGACAGGACACTACGCTTACGAGTGTAGTGCCCCTCGTCCAGTGTCTCGCGACACTGGGCGTAGTGACCGTCCACCCATGAGAAAGGGACAGGAACGAGGGTCCGCTGTTGGTGCAAAGACGCAACAACGGGATGGACCGTCAAAAAACGGACAAGATCAGTAGGTGCGGAGCACCCGACTGGTCCAGCAACGTCAAGAGAATTTGTAGGCCTCTTGATGAAGGTTGCTCCCAACACACAGACGTTGTGCGTTGCTGCTCTAGGTAATGAAATCTCACTCATTACCTTGAAACTCGAAGTGACGAATAAGTTGTCCCTTCGAGCTCTAGTCGATTGTGGGGCGTCCAACAATTTTGTGCGACGCCAATCGCTAGAAGATGGTCACTTTAAATTCAGTGAATGTGACACACCTCCTACGAGGATGACGGTACGTCTTGCGACAGGCGCATCCGTAACCGTCATGAAGCGTATAGTGAAGATTCACTATACGCTAGAAGATACCCAATACGACGATGACTTTATCGTATTGGATTTGGATGACAAATTTGATGTCATCCTTGGAATACCGTGGCTCAGAAGGTACGAACCACGGGTAAACTGGCAACATCGGACAGTAACGATGCCTGCCGCTTGTTCATCAGATGGCCATCTGATGAACGTTTTGGAGCGTCCACAAGCGTGTGGATGTACTACGAGTGAGTGCGATGGCCTCACTTGTGGTACGGTCGTTAGTACGACTGCACAAAACCTTAGTGTACCAAACGGTTACACTTCGGAGCCAAGTTCCGGCGGCTGTGAGGAAACACAGGCTGCGCCGAAGGTCCACCACTCGAATAAGTCGGGTGGACTGGGACAAAGATGTATCCCTAGAGGGGAACATCTAGAAGAGAAACAATCGATCGCTCAGGTTAAGCGAAACGATAATCCTAGATCGACTGGAGAGTCTTTCGTAGAGGATCTCGCTGTGGTTGCGCAACCCCAGCTAGAGGAAGTAAAGGGAATAAGTCCCAAGATTACAAATACGGCGGAAATAAGTTCCCCGAAACCCGCGGGAATAAGTCCCCGGGAAGACGAAGGAATAAGTCCTTCGAAGCCTGAGGGAATAAGTCCCCAGGAAATGACAGAGACATTGAATGTCATAGTCAATAACGGATCATGTGTAGGCGCTTATACACTTGATCTGATTGCGCCTCCGAAGTTAACTTCGGAGATCACTCAGTTGCCAACGCTCGAACATAAAAGGTTCTTGCGTGATCTGCGTAGTGGCAAAGTCAAGCAGATCTGCATACTCGTCGCTGACGACGAGTATGTAACCGACATAAGGTCAGCAACAGTGTTTACTGAGAACGAGAGAGTTCTCAGTAGTTCATCTATGGACGAGAGTGTCCTAGATGAAAAGACACGAATTGAGCGATATGAGTCCCAATCATGGGAATCGCTCAAGGAAAATCCTCTCTATGAAGATTTGGTTGAATTCAAGGATGTATTCCCTGAAACTGTTCCGTGCGAATTACCGAAGGATAAAGGTATTCGACACGAAGTCGAGCTTAAACCAGGCTCGAAGTACTGTGTCATGAAGCAGTGGCCACTGCCTCGTGAACAAGTACTTGCGATCGACAAGTTCTTTGCCGATCGTTTAGCAGCGGGCCATGTGAGGGAATCAACTTCCCCACATAGCTCTCCGACCTTCTGTGTGCGAAAAGCAACAGGAGGGTGGCGAATAGTGCACGCGTTTAACAAATTGAACGCTGCAACGGTACCGGCTCAGACGCCGATACCGAGGAAGGACGTAATCATTGATGGTATGTCAAAGAGTACCATCTTTTCGTCCATGGATTTGATGGATGGCTTCTATCAAATCCTAATGCGGGAACGGGAGATATACCCTATACCGCAGTTAGCACGCCTAGCGGCATGCTCTGGGAATGGCTAGTAATGCCACAAGGGCTCAGTAATGCCCCTGCCACGTTCAACAGATGTGTATCACATCTGTTGAGGCCAGTACGAGAATTCGCGCCGAGTTATTTCGATGACGTATTCATCCATAGTCGAGCTATGGATGGAAAGTCGGACGTTGAGGTTCACAGGTACCACGTCCGACAGGTTCTTACAATCATGCGAAAGCATCAATTGTATGCAAACCTCAAGAAGTGTATATTTGCAGCAAGCGAAATACCACTTCTTGGGTGCATCGTTGGTAAGAACGGTGTACGTCCTGATCCCGAAAAGATCAAGGCGATCACCGACTGGCCTGTGCCGGTTGATGTCAAAGGTCTTCGAAAATTCCTTGGGCTAGCGGCGTATTTGCATAAGTATTCACGCAATTACGCCGAGATGACTGTGCACCTCTCTCGTTTGTTGAAAAAGAACGAGAGGTGGTTATGGAACGCTGAATGTCAACGCTCCTTTGAGGGTATCAAGCAGAGCTTGATACAATCCCCAGTCCTAGCAATAGCCGATCAGGACAGGCCATTTCATGTGGTCTGTGATGCCAGCGATTTCGCAATCGGCTGTGCATTAATGCAGTACGATCTTGAAGGCGTTGAACGCGTCGTCTGCTATCAGTCGCGTCAGCTGCAACCAGCTGAGCGAAACTATCCAGTGCATGACAAGGAACTCCTTGCCATGAAGTATGCACTCGCGAAGTTCAGAGTCTATCTATTAGGAGATAGACCCTTCATTGTTTACACTGACCATGCGTCAATACGCACGGCAGTGAACAGCCCGCACCTTTCACAACGAATGGCGCGGTGGTTGTCATTCTTTGCAGAATACAACTTTACGGTCGAGTACAAACCAGGACGACTTAATGTCGTCGCTGATGCACTCTCACGTCGTCCCGACTTTGAAACAGTCGCGAAACCCAACAGTGAGACAGTCACTGTTGCGGTTATGGCGTCCTCAGTTCCATCTACAATGTTGTATGATGATGTGAGGCGGGCATACGCCCAAGATGGTGAGATTGTGAAGTTGTTGTCACATCTCTCCCAACCATCCCGAGAATCGTTGAAACGATTGTCGTCTGCGTATCGATCAGCATCAGATCGATACACTACTCGCAACGGTTTACTGTATTATACAGCCGTTTCTGGTGACACACCACGTGTTGTCATTCCAGATGATACTGATCTGCGTTTGCGGATCATGTTCGAGTATCACGATGCTCCTATAGGAGGACATCGTGGCCGAGAGAAAACATATCTCACGGTAAGTCGAGACTTTTACTGGCCCCGCCAGTATCAGTTTGTGCGAAAGTATGTTCGCGCATGCGAAGTCTGCCAACGAGTGAAGTCAAGTCCTTCACTGCGTGCACCTTTACAGCCTCTACCGGTTCCGGCTGAGTGCTGGGAATCCATCTCAATGGATTTCGTCTTCGGGTTACCCAAAGACGCACGCGGGAATACGGGTATTCTCGTATTTGTTGACAGATTCAGCAAAATGGTACACCTTGTGGCTGTACCAGAGACAATCACGGCAAGTGGCTGTGCTTGTGTCTTTATTGACACCATCTTCCGACTTCATGGGTTGCCCCGTGAACTCGTATCAGACAGAGATCCACGATTCACTGCTGATTTCTGGCGTTCCGTGTTCAAATCACTCGGAACGCGCTTGAAGATGTCAACATCTGATCATCCAGAGTCAGATGGTCAGACGGAACGTGCCAACCGTGTCCTCGAAGAGATACTTCGAGGATACGTACACTCCTTCACAAGTTGGAGTGAGTTTTTGCCAATGGTAGAGTTTGCCATCAACAACTCGGTGCATGCGTCCACGACACATACACCGTTTTACGTGAATGGCTTGCGCCATCCGCGTGTACCCACCTTACTAGAGTGTAACTCTGGTTTAAGGGGGGGAGGGACTCGCGCGAGCAAAAACCGATTTGGTTCACGCTCATCACGCTCTGACGAAGAAGTCATTGCGTTTGATGCCGATATCGATAACATCGATATCGAAGAAGATGATGCCAGTGAGAGTGCGGAAGCCCTCACTGAAGACAATGATCCCAGTGAGAGTGCGGAAGCCCTCACTGAAGAAAAGGGTGTTGTTGCTGCAGTGCGCTCACAGCACACTGAAGCTAACGAGTCATCAGATGAGTTCATACTGGCTCGTGAAACGGTAGTCCGTTTTGTGCAAGACTCCATCGCCGAAGCGGTGAATAAGCAAAAGCAAAACGCTGACAAGAATGGAAGGGCAAACACTCTTTTATTTAGTAAAGGTGACTTAGTCCTACTGTCTACGGTTAATCTACCAAAGCATGTAGTGACTAACTTGGGTAGCAGTAAACTACTACCCAAGTACATTGGCCCATTTCGTGTATTGCACCGCCTAGGCAATGCATACACGATCGAGTTACCACGTAAGATGCGAACGCATCCCACGTTTTACGTTGGTCGGCTTAAGCCGTACCATCAGTACGCTGCTTCTTCCGATGAAGAACGCCCTTGCGCTCAAGCATCTCGCAGAGAGCCTTGTGCTCCCGATGGTGGGCATCGACAAGGGTCTGAAGAGCAGTTATCTCAGCCCGAGACCGATCAACAATCCCACGAGCTACCCTTAGCTCGTCACGAAGAGATGTCAGAGATCTCTCGTTCTCAAGCTGAGCAAAGGCAAACTCAGCTCGATGCTTCGAGGCAGTGTCCGCCATTTGGAGACGCCTATTCCGCTCATGCTCGAGATCGTCGCGTAAACCTTGCGTTACGCGATCAAAGAAGCTCTCGGGAACACACCGATCCACATGATCGTGTGGAGAGCGTCTTTCCTCCTCCTCCACCTCCATTAGAGGACTCTCGCGGTGGCCAGCGCTATCTAGTTGAGCAGCTGTTGAACCACCGCGACGTGAACGGACGTCGGACGAGGTAACTCGTCCGGTGGCGCGGCTATCCCCCGTCCTGGGATTCTTGGGAGCCCCGCTCCCAATTGATGGTTGACGTACTGGGTCTGGTCGAGCAGTACGACGCGACACATCCTGTGCCGCAGAAGGACCGCCGGAGAAAGTCTTCCCGGCACGGTCGTAAAGGGATTTCAGGTTGTCAATCCCTTCGTACATCTCAGTAGAGACACGTACGCGCCACCACGGGCTGGTAAGGAGGTAAGCCTCCTTAGGTGCTCGTGCAGAGTTGTTCACACAACATGGGCACGAGTCTCCCCATGAGAGGCAGGGTAATCCTTTCTCCCTTGACAGACGATGCAGCTTGTAGCGTGCACCTGTCGGGGTTCGCTTTTCAAACTTATCACGAGCTTTGATAAGTTTGTCGTTCCAAGCGTCACGACCTACATCCTCGAGATTATGGATGTAGGCGTTCCACGCCTGAAGCAGTGAGGGACCATCACGTTTGTGATTCCCACTGTACCATCGATGTCTGAAGAAAGCATCGATGAAGAACTCATGTTCAGCGCGATAGTCTTTCGCGCTGGGGTCAAGGTGATGAATCCTTGACGAATCGAACAATCGTGTTCGATAACGATCACTCGTCGTCGCCGACAAGTGATCCATGACGGATTTAGGAGGCATCCATGCCTTCTTTTCTGGAGCGAGACGCAACACATTGCGGTCCCGCTCTTCCTGCGACGTGCCGACAGAAGTACTGGCACCTCGCTGCGAAGTGGTGTCCATTGGAGAACCGACACCACTATTAGCGCCCGAGTCTCGCGACCTCGAGCGCCTTCGCTTCGGCGATGGTTCATCTGATTCATCAGATGAACCAAAGATGCTGCGACGCATAGCATCATCCATGCCACGCTTGGCAGGCGGCTTGGATTCGATCGCCATCGATACGGATCCGTCTTCCGTATCAGGAGAGCACGAGACACCGAGTTCATACTCTGTGAAGACATGAGTGTCTTCATGACCAGCGCCTGCGTCACCAAGTGACACAGGCTGGGTCTCTTCAGCAACCGATGGGACATCAGTTGCTGTTGTCTCTGCTTCGGCGTCCGCACAGAGACGTGCAGACGCGCTCTCGGCGGCCTTGCTCGCGCATCGCATGGGCTTGTTTACCATGCGATGAGATGTTGGAAAGTGGACGCGAACCAACAAGTGCAAACCCCGTCCCAAATGATTTGGGACGAGTATCCATTTAGTCAATCAGTCACTAAAGTGACTGATGGTTAAGGGGGGGGTGATGTAACGGGGTGAATCGTTACATAACAATTTATAAGAAATTGTTAATAAAATATAACTACAAGAGTTCTATTCTCAGAATATTGTCATAAGGACAAATATTCTGTAGCACTTCCAAGTAGTTCCTAATTGGTTGATATAGGCCATTATATCAACCAACGAAGACGCGCCACGACAGACGCACGCAATGAGTGGTGAGCAGATAACTGATTTACACATTTGTATTTAGACATAGTTAGATGAAGATGAATAGTGATTTATTGCAGACATTAACTATGGTAAATACAGTTCTACTTTTTACTTTAACCAAGTACTCGCTTCTTCTTACCGTCTTCCTCTGCACGTACGAGTGTACGTGAAGTTACGAGGCACCGCCTTATTCTGTTATCAGAATAAGTAGCTTGTACTGTCACCAGTACAAGCTTCAGGGTGCCCCGTTACAGACAGGCAGCAACCTTGGCTCTCTATACCTTCAAAGGGGCGCTTTAAAGGCCCGAGCGGTCGTGCGTCTTCGGGTGGAACACACTTGAAGTGGGGCACATACGCTGTCCTGGGGGAGGACGAAGACGAGGAGAACGGGGCTTCTCGCGACCCGATGACACCCGAAGTCTTTGGATCGAGTTCCACAACTGTGTACTTGACTACGTCAGGGGAAGCCTATGGTAAGGGCCCAGTCCGATCTTTATCTCTCACATCAGCGGACCTAATCCGGAAAACGGTCGGTCAACAGAGGGGTACGACTCCAGTATCGACTGTACCTGTTCTACTGACCTGAAGCGTCACGAACGAACAGATCTGCGCAAGCAAATCGCACGTACGCAAGATTAGTTTGCAACGGCCCTACCGATGTTCGATCGATCAACGCCAATGCCGGCTGATCTGGAAGATAAGGAGTGCCAACTCGGCGTGAGGTCTGTTTTCACGCCGGCGACAGGGAAATCCCTTGCCATGGCGATAGCTCAGGCGGTTGCGAATTCTAATCTGGTAGCATCGGAACGGGCACTGGACATGGTAACAGCCAGTGTTGAACGTGGTATCAAGTATGCAGGGCTGTTAGCGCTCGAAGGACAGCTAGCCCACGATCGAAGGGTTCATCTTTAAAGAACGTAGGCCGATGGTTGTCAGGGATGTCTCGCACTGAGTCGGCCTCTCAAATACAGTGGTATTTGGAATTTTATGCGTCCGGTTCGTCGGTGCGGACGGGTATAGTACCCTCGGACACATGGGGACAAGTGACTCAGCAGGTATGGCTGCCAAGTTTCTGCAACAACTCATATATGTCATCCAGCGCGTTAATGACCAGTCACAGAGCTGAAGGGGCGTGAAGTATGTCCCAGTTAATGTTTCCAGGTACAGTCGCGTGACAGATACAGCGGTAGAACATCTGCTATCAACTTTAGCGCTTATCGACGATGTGGTCGCTGCCAAGATTTGTCACCGGATCACCCCCACTCATCCTACAATACGAGGAGCGCTATAATTCAGCGTCTCTTCACTCAGGCCGCACCATCCGGCTCCCTAAATATGAGGTGGAGATGGACCTTGTCGAGTCTGCAGCGCTAGATGACACAGAGCACTCCACATGCACACCGATCGCGCCGACGAGGATGACGTACGCCATGAAGCAGGCTGCACCTTTGGACGTCGCCGTCATACTCTGTTCAGATCCACTATCAACCGGAACGGTTCGCGTTTTGCCAACTAAGACAAATGCACAGACCTTTGCCAGGAGCTCGCGGTCGTTGAGCGCAGGCTGGTGCTTCCGGAACTCCCACTCACGCCTCGCATGGACCACGTTCAGCCCCACCGCCAGATCGTAAACGGGGGATAATCACATCACCAGAAAAATACCAATCAACGGGGGAGATTGTGCCGTACCAGCCCGAAGCGACGGTCCATAAAAAAGTTTGCGTAGGAATCGCACATCTGCGGATGATTACCGATGACGTAGACTACGACGGCATCGATCGAAAGGACCGGGCCTCGGCGTGGGAACTGTTGGAATCGCACTTTGGCAAACCCCATGTAAATCCGTTTCCCACGACCTAAAGCTCCACGACACGGAGTGACAACACGCTGCTCGAAACGCTCCGGACCATTTACTATGGCTGGTAGAAAGATTCATGCTACCGGGGGAATGTCTCCAAATTTTAGACGTGTCCGTCATTGTTCTATGGATGGCAGAGATTTGGCGGGTGTGTGTCGAGGCCTCGTTGCGGCACCATCGCGCGACACCACTAGATAGTTTAACGCAAGCCTGGGTCAATCGCTGGCTCGAAATGCGCGGCATCAGGGGCTATCGTCTTAGCGCCGCTAATGGAAAGCTCGGAGGATTGGTACAAACTGGAAGCTAACAGTTATGCTGGTGACAATCTGCTTAATCTATGTGATCCTCGACGTCGAGTACGGTTAAGTCACCACGTGCTATGTGCACTTCTATACGACCATGAAATTGCAGCTCTAGTCGATGGAGTGCCATCCAGTCCAGGGGTGCAGGACAAAATACGAGCTCATATGCGGCTTATCTTCTCCAACACCAGGTTTAAGAAAGCCTACTACACATCCACACAATTGGCGGATTGGGAAGCGATTGAGAGATTTTTCTACACCGGTCTTGCACGTCCACAGGAGGACGATGAACTTCAATTCTGAGAGCACTTCACGGGAATCTTTCACGTCAAGGGACTACAGGGCGGAGTATCAGAGTGCTGATGCTTATGGGCGTCACACTTTATTACATCGCTTCGAATCGGAAAACCATGCAATCGCTCACGAAAGCGACAGACAGATCGGAGGCTACTGACTCAAAATGTGCGTGGTTTCTCGAAGGAGACACGAAATCAGTGGATGACCGCCTAGCGCCAAACACCGGCGAGTAGACGCCCGCTGGCATGGTGCATACAGGAAACACACGTGGCCACCGAGGATGATGCGGATGTTCTACGTCTGGAATGGCGACGGATGTGGGGAAACAGCTCGACCCAAAACAAGCGCAAATGTCCTCTTGAAGTATTGGTTCATCGAAGGCTCGAGGGGTCGGAATTTTCATTTTCTTTACCGCGGCGTCTGGTGCACAGGTGTGGAATGAGAATTAATGGACTTCACGGGCAGTGGGGGTTCGAGTTCACGACATTTTACTGCTTAATGTCTACGCGCCAAACATACGGGCGGAGCGCGAAGAATCGATTCAGTGGATCTACGGCTGAGACATGCCGTCCAGGAGTACTATCCTGCTGGGAGATTTTAACTGTGTTCAAATTCCGCAGCTGGATAAGTTGGGGATACGGTCCGCTAGCCGTCCGGAGAGTCCGGCACTTAGCTCACTGTTGAAAGGGGCAGCCTTGAGTGAGGCACGACTTCTCCAAGACCATGCCGACGCTAATGAGTTTGATACAAGCCATCATTTTACGTACTGGACGATCGAGACGGCTAGCAGGATTGACTGATTCTATGTTCCTCAATACTGGGCTCCTGGTGTCCTCTGGGTATCAACGGCGCCACCACCTACCTACTCAGATCACGAGCAAGTGGTACGTCATCTCCGAAGTAAGCAATCATTACGGCGGCTACAGCAGCGGCGGCACATTATCTATCCTATCAGGTCGAACAGGCCAGACCGAGTTGTGACAGCCGTCATCTAAGAAATGACAAACGTGGGAGTGGGCCTTGAGTTCACTACCCAGTCCTGAGATATCCACATTGCAGAGAGCTGTCACTGCATTACGGTTGTGTGGAAACGGGAAAAGAAGCGGAGACAGCGCTACGTGTCTACACTACGGAAGCGCAAACGACAACCATTTCTCACCAGACGGCACTGGATATCAGCCAATATCAAAGAGATGCGGGAGGACCACCTTGCTCGTCTAAGCGAGACTTTGGAGAGGTCGACGGAGCATCTACGGTGCACCTACCACCGAATTGGAAACTGAGAACGAGATCAACACGTCACTTCCCTGCAGCCACGTCACAGGCCGGTATTTCCGAGTTCACTGGCGATCGCTGATAAGTTTGCGTCTGAATGGGCGCCTGTGCTCAGCAAGAGTAATTAAACCGCTCCACTGCCTCTATTAGCGTCTGAGCTGCGGGCATTTGCGTCCGTGCCGCCGGTGTAACGGGGCACCCTGAAGCTTGTACTGGTGACAGTACAAGCTACTTATTCTGATGACAGAATAAGGCGGTGCCTCGTAACTTCACGTACACTCGTACGTGCAGAGGAAGACGGTAAGAAGAAGCGAGTACCTAGTTTAAGTAAAAAGTAGAACTGTATTTACCATAGTTAATGTCTGCAATAAATCACTATTCATCTTCATCTAACTATGTCTAAATACAAATGTGTAAATCAACTATCTGCTCACCACTCATTGCGTGCGTCTGTCGTGGCGCGTCTTCGTTGGTTGATATAATGGCCTATATCAACCAATTAGGAACTACTTGTAAGTGCTGCAGAATATTTGTCCTTATGACAATATTCTGAGAATAGAACTCTTGTAGTTATATTTTATTAACAATTTCTTATAAATTGTTATGTAACGATTCACCCCGTTACATCACCCCCCCCTTAACCATCAGTCACTTTAGTGACTGATTAACTAAATGGATACTCGTCCCAAATTATTTGGGACAGGGTTTGCACTTGTTGGTCCGCGTCCACTTTCCAACATCTCATCGCATGTTTAACAAGCCCATGCGATGCGCGAGCAAGGCCGCCGAGAGCGCGTCTGCACGTCTCTGTGCGGACGCCGAAGCAGAAACAACAGCAACTGATGTCCCATCGGTTGCTGAAGCGACTCAGCCTGTGTCACTTGGTGATGCAGGCGCTGGTCATGAAGACACTCATGTCTTCACAGAGTACGAGCTCGGTGTCTCGTACTCTCCTGATACGGATGACGGATCCGTATCGATGGCGATCGAATCCAAGCCGCCTGCCAAGCGTGGCATGGATGATGCTATGCGTCGCAGCATCTTTGGTTCATCTGATGAATCAGATGAACCATCGCCGAAGCGAAGGCGCTCGAGGTCGCGAGACTCGGGCGCTAATAGTGGTGTCGGTTCTCCAATGGACACCACTTCACAGCGAGGTGCCAGTACTTCTGTCGGCACGTCGCAGGAAGAGCGGGACCGCAATGTGTTGCGTCTCGCTCCAGAAAAGAAGGCATGGATGCCTCCTAAATCCGTCATGGATCACTTGTCGGCGACGACGAGTGATCGTTATCGAACACGATTGTTCGATTCGTCAAGGATTCTATCACCTTGACCCCAGCGCGAAAAACTATCGCGCTGAACACGAAAGCTCTTCATCGATGCTTTCTTCAGACATCGATGGTACAGTGGGAACCACAAGCGTGATGGTCCCTCACTGCTTCAAGCGTGGAACGCCTACATCCATAATCTCGAGGATGTAGGTCGTGACGCTTGGAACGACAAACTTATCAAAGCTCGTGATAAGTTTGAAAAGCGAACCCCGACAGGTGCACGCTACAAGCTGCATCGTCTGTCAAGGGAGAAAGGATTACCCTGCCTCTCTTGGGGAGACTCGTGCCCATGTTGTGTGAACAACTCTGCGCGAGCACCTAAGGAGGCTTACCTCCTTACCAGCCCGTGGTGGCGCGTACGTGTCTCTACTGAGATGTACGAAGGGATTGACAACCTGAAATCCCTTTACGACCGTGCCGGGAAGACTTTCTCCGGCGGTCCTTCTGCGGCACAGGATGTGCCGCGTCGTACTGCTCAACCAGACCCAGTACGTCGATCATCAGTTGGGAGCGGGGCTCCCAAGAATCCCAGGACGGGGGATAGCCGCGCCACCGGACGAGATAACTCGTCCGACGTCCGTTCACGTCGCGGTGGTTCAACAGCTGCTCAACTAGATAGCGCTGGCCACCGCGAGAGTCCTCTAATGGAGGTGGAGGAGGAGGAAAGACGCTCTCCACACGATCATGTGGATCGGTGTGTTTCCGAGAGCTTCTTTGATCGCGTAACGCAAGGTTTACGCGACGATCTCGAGCATGAGCGGAATAGGCGTCTCCAAATGGCGGACACTGCCTCGAAGCATCGAGCTGAGTTTGCCTTTGCTCAGCTCGAGAACGAGAGATCTCTGACATCTCTTCGTGACGAGCTAAGGGTAGCTCGTGGGATTGTTGATCGGTCTCGGGCTGAGATAACTGCTCTTCAGACCCTTGTCGATGCCCATCATCGGGAGCACAAGGCTCTCTGCGAGATGCTTGAGCGCAAGGGCGTTCTTCATCGGAAGAAGCAGCGTACTGATGGTACGGCTTAAGCCGACCAACGTAAAACGTGGGATGCGTTCGCATCTTACGTGGTAACTCGATCGTGTATGCATTGCCTAGGCGGTGCAATACACGAAATGGGCCAATGTACTTGGGTAGTAGTTTACTGCTACCCAAGTTAGTCACTACATGCTTTGGTAGATTAACCGTAGACAGTAGGACTAAGTCACCTTTACTAAATAAAAGAGTGTTTGCCCTTCCATTCTTGTCAGCGTTTTGCTTTTGCTTATCCACCGCTTCGGCGATGGAGTCTTGCACAAAACGGACTACCGTTTCACGAGCCAGTATGAACTCATCTGATGACTCGTTAGCTTCAGTGTGCTGTGAGCGCACTGCAGCAACAACACCCTTTTCTTCAGTGAGGGCTTCCGCACTCTCACTGGGATCATTGTCTTCAGTGAGGGCTCCCGCACTCTCACTGGCATCATCTTCTTCGATATCGATGTTATCGATATCGGCATCAAACGCAATGACTTCTTCGTCAGAGCGTGATGAGCGTGAACCAAATCGGTTTTTGCTCGCGCGAGTCCCTCCCCCCCTTAAACCAGAGTTACACTCTAGTAAGGTGGGTACACGCGGATGGCGCAAGCCATTCACGTAAAACGGTGTATGTGTCGTGGACGCATGCACCGAGTTGTTGATGGCAAACTCTACTATAGGCAAAAACTCACTCCAACTCTTAAAGGAGTGTACGTATCCTCGAAGTATCTCTTCAAGGACACGATTGGCACGTTCCGTCTGACCATCTGACTCTGGATGATCAGATGTTGACATCTTCAAGCGCGTTCCGAGTGATTTGAACACGGAACGCCAGAAATCAGCTGTGAATCGTGGATCTCTGTCTGATACGAGTTTACGGGGCAACCCATGAAGTCGGAAGATGGTGTCAATAAAGACACAAGCACAGCCACTTGCCGTGATTGTCTCTGGTACAGCCACAAGGTGTACCATTTTGCTGAATCTGTCAACAAATACGAGAATACCCGTATTCCCGCGTGCGTCTTTGGGTAACCCGAAGACGAAATCCATTGAGATGGATTCCCAGCACTCAGCCGGAACCGGTAGAGGCTGTAAAGGTGCACGCAGTGAAGGACTTGACTTCACTCGTTGGCAGACTTCGCATGCGCGAACATACTTTCGCACAAACTGATACTGGCGGGGCCAGTAAAAGTCTCGACTTACCGTGAGATATGTTTTCTCTCGGCCACGATGTCCTCCTATAGGAGCATCGTGATACTCGAACATGATCCGCAAACGCAGATCAGTATCATCTGGAATGACAACACGTGGTGTGTCACCAGAAACGGCTGTATAATACAGTAAACCGTTGCGAGTAGTGTATCGATCTGATGCAGATCGATACGCAGGCGACAATCGTTTCAACGATTCTCGAGATGGTTGGGAGAGATGTGACAACAACTTCACAATCTCACCATCTTGGGCGTATGCCCGCCTCACATCATCATACAACGTTGTAGATGGGACTGAGGACGTCATAACCGCAACAGTGACTGTCTCACTGTTGGGTTTCACGACTGGTTCAAAGTCGGGACGACGTGAGAGTGCATCAGCGACGACATTAAGTCGTCCTGGTTTGTACTCAACCGTAAAGTTGTATTCCGCAAAGAATGACAACCACCGCGCCATTCGTTGTGAAAGGTGCGGGCTGTTCACTGCCGTGCGTATTGACGCATGGTCAGTGTAAACAATGAAGGGTCTATCTCCTAATAGATAGACTCTGAACTTCGCGAGTGCATACTTCATGGCAAGGAGTTCCTTGTCATGCACTGGATAGTTTCGCTCAGCTGGTTGCAGCTGACGCGACTGATAGCAGACGACGCGTTCAACGCCTTCAAGATCGTACTGCATTAATGCACAGCCGATTGCGAAATCGCTGGCATCACAGACCACATGAAATGGCCTGTCCTGATCGGCTATTGCTAGGACTGGGGATTGTATCAAGCTCTGATTGATACCCTCAAAGGAGCGTTGACATTCAGCGTTCCATAACCACCTCTCGTTCTTTTTCAACAAACGAGAGAGGTGCACAGTCATCTCGGCGTAATTGCGTGAATACTTATGCAAATACGCCGCTAGCCCAAGGAATTTTCGAAGACCTTTGACATCAACCGGCACAGGCCAGTCGGTGATCGCCTTGATCTTTTCGGGATCAGGAAGTACACCGTTCTTACCAACGATGCACCCAAGAAGTGGTATTTCGCTTGCTGCAAATATACACTTCTTGAGGTTAGCATACAATTGATGCTTTCGCATGATTGTAAGAACCTGTCGGACGTGGTACCTGTGAACCTCAACGTCCGACTTTCCATCCATAGCTCGACTATGGATGAATACGTCATCGAAATAACTCGGCGCGAATTCTCGTACTGGTCTCAACAGATGTGATACACATCTGTTGAACGTGGCAGGGGCATTACTAAGCCCTTGTGGCATTACTAGCCATTCCCAGAGCATGCCGCTAGGCGTGCTAACTGCGGTATAGGGTATATCCCGTTCTCGCATAAGGATTTGATAGAAGCCATCCATCAAATCCATGGACGAAAAGATGGTACTCTTTAACATACAATCAATGATTGCGTACTTCCTTGGTATCGGCGTCTGAGCCGGTACCGTTGCAGCATTCAACTTGTCAAGTGCATGCACTATTCGCCACCCTCCTGTAGCTTTTCGCACGCAGAAGGTCGGAGAGCTATGTGGGGAAGTTGATTCCCTCACATGGCCCGCAGCTAAACGATCGGCAAAGAACTTGTCGATCGCAAGTACTTGTTCACGAGGCAGTGGCCACTGCTTCATGACACAGTACTTCGAGCCTGGTTTAAGCTCGACTTCGTGTCGAATACCTTTATCCTTCGGTAATTCGCACGGAACAGTTTCAGGGAATACATCCTTGAATTCAACCAAATCTTCATAGAGAGGATTTTCCTTGAGCGATTCCCATGATTGGGACTCATATCGCTCAATTCGTGTCTTTTCATCTAGGACACTCTCGTCCATAGATGAACTACTGAGAACTCTCTCGTTCTCAGTAAACACTGTTGCTGACCTTATGTCGGTTACATACTCGTCTTCAGCGACGAGTATGCAGATCTGCTTGACTTTGCCACTACGCAGATCACGCAAGAATCTTTTATGTTCGAGCGTTGGCAACTGAGTGATCTCCGAAGTTAACTTCGGAGGCGCAATCAGATCAAGTGTATAAGCGCCTACACATGATCCGTTATTGACTATGACATTCAATGTCTCTGTCATTTCCTGGGGACTTATTCCCTCAGGCTTCGAAGGACTTATTCCTTCGTCTTCCCGGGGACTTATTCCCGCGGGTTTTGGGGAACTTATTTCCGCCGTATTTGTAATCTTGGGACTTATTCCCTTTACTTCCTCTAGCTGGGGTTGCGCAACCACAGCGAGATCCTCTACGAAAGACTCTCCAGTCGATCTAGGATTATCGTTTCGCTTAACCTGAGCGATCGATTGTTTCTCTTCTAGATGTTCCCCTCTAGGGATACATCTTTGTCCCAGTCCACCCGACTTATTCGAGTGGTGGACCTTCGGCGCAGCCTGTGTTTCCCTCACAGCCGCCGGAACTTTGCTCCGAAGTGTAACCGTTTGGTACACTAAGGTTTTGTGCAGTCGTACTAACGACCGTACCACAAGTGAGGCCATCGCACTCACTCGTAGTACATCCACACGCTTGTGGACGCTCCAAAAACGTTCATCAGATGGCCATCTGATGAACAAGCGGCAGGCATCGTTACTGTCCGATGTTGCCAGTTTACCCGTGGTTCGTACCTTCTGAGCCACGGTATTCCAAGGATGACATCAAATTTGTCATCCAAATCCAATACGATAAAGTCATCGTCGTATTGGGTATCTTCTAGCGTATAGTGAATCTTCACTATACGCTTCATGACGGTTACGGATGCGCCTGTCGCAAGACGTACCGTCATCCTCGTAGGAGGTGTGTCACATTCACTGAATTTAAAGTGACCATCTTCTAGCGATTGGCGTCGCACAAAATTGTTGGACGCCCCACAATCCACTAGAGCTCGAAGGGACAACTATTCGTCACTTCGAGTTTCAAGGTAATGAGTGAGATTTCATTACCTAGAGCAGCAACACACAACGTTTGTGTGTTGGGAGCAACCTTCATCAAGAGGCCTACAAATTCTCTTGACGTTGCTGGACCAGTCGGGTGCTCCGCACCTACTGATCTTGTCCGTTTTTTGACGGTCCATCCCGTTGTTGCGTCTTTGCACCAACAGCGGACCCTCGTTCCTGTCCCTTTCTCATGGGTGGACGGTCACTACGCCCAGTGTCGCGAGACACTGGACGAGGGGCACTACACTCGTAAGCGTAGTGTCCTGTCTTTTGACATCTGTTGCATCTCTGCAACTTCTTGTAGCCTGTAGAGCGAGCCTTCTCGCTCTCTACATAACAGAGTTCCATCGGCTCTGGACCTCCGTTGTCATATCGTCTCGGTTGACGATATGATGTCGAGCTGGCGCGAGCCTGTCTCAGACTGAAGTCTTCCTGCTCCGCAATGGAAATGGCTTGTTCTAGTGAATCTAGTTCAAGCCGGAACAGGTGAGTCTTGACGGGACCATCCGCAAGACCCTGCATGAACACCGAAACCAACGTGTGTTCATCCACCGGATTGGAGCTTATACAACTCGTAAGATGTCGTATATGTTGGGCGTAAGCGTGCACATCACGCTTACCCTGCTTGAGCTTCAAGAGTTCGGTTCGAGCCCTGAACTCAGCTCTAGGCGGTTCAAACGTTTGTCTGAGCCGCGACTTGAAGACTTCCAACGACCCAAACGCGTATGGGTCGTGCAGCTTGAGCCCCAGTGCCCAAGTCTTGGCACGTCCTGCCAGATTTGACTGGGCAAATGCAACTTGCATATCCCCGTCGTCGATGCGACGCGCCCTTATGGCGTCATCCAATTCGACGAACCATCTCAAGAGGGAGTCTTCTTCGACCCACCTATACTTTGAGATGTCAATCTTCAAAGTCTCGGGCCGACGCGAGTGCATCGACCCGCCAGCAGCAGCCTGCTGCTGTCTCAACAGTTCAAACTGTTGAGCACCTTGTTCTCTCAACAACTCTGCTTGTTGAGAACCTTGTTGGTGAAGCAAGGCTACTTTCTCGCGTTCAGCGTCAAGTTCATTTTGAATGAACTTGGCGATAGTAGCATGTTGGGCATCTCTATTGAGAGCCTCTAGCATGACGCTAACAGCATGGATGCCCATGGTCGAACCCATTCGTTCAACCGCATCCCATTCGACATCGCTCAAATGGGAGTAGCCGTCACGCGTAGCGTGAAAGCTTTGGTCATCTTCATCATCCAACATATTCATGTTGGATGTGAACGCGGTCCTTGGACGGACTACGAAGTGCTACCAGGTGTAACGGGGCACCCTGAAGCTTGTACTGGTGACAGTACAAGCTACTTATTTTGATGACAGAATAAGGCGGTGCCTCGTAACTTCACGTACACTCGTACGTGCAGAGGAAGACGGTAAGAAGAAGCGAGTACTTGGTTAGAGTAAAAGTAGAACTGTATTTATAATAGTTAATGTCTGCAATAAATCACTATTTATCTTCATCTAACTATGTCTAAATACAAATGTGTAAATCAGTTATCTGCTCACCACTCATTGCGTGCGTCTGTCGTGGCGCGTCTTCGTTGGTTGATATAATGGCCTATATCAACCAATTAGGAACTACTTGTAAGTGCTGCAGAATATTTGTCCTTATGACAATATTCTGAGAATATAACTCTTGTAGTTATATTCTATTAACAATTTCTTATAAATTGTTATGTAACGATTCATCCCGTTACAGCCGGGGAAGAGACTCACGGCAGACGATAATGAGCGGCTGTTACGTCCCTTTACGGATGCCGAGGTGCTTTCAGCTATCGTCCGGCTCAATAGCCGTAAATCTGCCGGCCCCGATGGGTTTAATAATAATTTTTACAAGGATACGGTGGGGCTTGTGATCCCTGCTCTCGTCATTATCAGCAATCAAATACTTGCGGGGTCCGAGTTGCCTGCTTTCTTCCCGGAATCCCTTATCATCCTTCTGATAAAAATGGTGACTCCGACGACGCAATGGATTATAGACCGATTGCCTTGCTACTAAATAGCTACAAAGTCTTTGCGAAGGTGCTGGACACCCGATTACAACTCTCGTTCCCCGAGCCATTAGCGAATCGCAGCAAAAAAAAACTATGGGCGCCAAATGTCGAAACCCGTCACGATATTTTTGGCTTAGCTTTCGACAGCAGTACGGCAGGTTGACACGCCAGCCGAACAGATCCGATGTATCTTGCTCTTGGACTTTCGAAAGGCGTACGATACAGTGGATCGCGATTTTCGGTACGAATCTTTACGCCTATTTGGATTTGACGAACGGTTTGTTGATCTCATGCGGCGCATCTATTCTGTCACATCCACAGACTTTGAGGTGAACGGATGCTAGTCCCAGGCACTTCCGTTAAGCTCCGGAATAAGGCAGGGATTTCCGCTCGCGCCGATCTTATTTTTGCTGGTGGTGGAGGTGCTCAGTCTCGCTTTACAGCAGGAAACAATACTAAAAGGGTTGGAAGCGCCTGGACTGTCTGGACACACGCACCTTTTCTCAGCGTTCGTAGACGACTCCACGCTATTTCTCGTGAATACTGGGCAAATCCCGCACGCCCTAAGCATTGTCAATGTTTTTTGCGCACTGTCCGGCTTGCAGGTACAACCGTCTAAAAGCAAGCTCATTTTTCTCAACAAGGCAATCATTGCCGAGCGTTACGAGGGGATCGAAGTCGTGCCCCATGGGGCATTTCCAGGGTTTTGGGATAAGAAATTGGTACCGGAGAGTTAAAGAACAAGCATTGGGCCCGTCGGATTCTAAGGATTCAACGACGTCTCTTAACGGCAACTCGTGTCGCGATCAGTGTGGTGAACAGAGTTCTTATATCAAACAACATCGTCCTTCCTGCCGTGCTGTTAACAGTGAGCGTTTTCGACATCCCGCTGGGGGCTGAAAAGGAGGTGCACAATCTCTACAAGCAATTTTGGCGGGAACACGCTATTTCTCCGGACGCACGGCGACATAAAGTTATCCCGGGGCTATTGGTAACACCTCGGAACGCAGGGAATATTGAGCTGGCTAATGTGTCGGTCGCGATAAAAACAAAGGGACAAGCATGCCATTCTTTGGCTTACCCAACGATCGGACAAGTACTTCGAAGCCTGGTGCATCTGGGCCGTTCTCATGTTGCCCCAGGATTCTGTCGGCCAGGTGACTCCAGTTGCGGCGCTGCACTGGTCGGCTCCTAGGCGTCGCTCTCTTTTTGGGGTGGAGTTACGGAGATCTCTGGGGGAGCGGTTGGCACCAACTACAGATCAGCACCTTCGACTGAGTGAGTGGGTTGCACCACAGTCCACCGATTTGTCGAATGGGGCGGCTAGCTGGTGGGACGAAGACGAGTTCGTCTTATCCCATCCCACCCCGGTTCCCACTCGACTGATGGTGTAATGGGGCAACCCATTATATTAAGTAGTCATAGTTTTATTACATAATTACATACATTAAGTGTAGGCAGTATCCGGATAGCGGATACTGCGCGTCTATTTATTACTGGTTTATTATTGGGGTGCCAGACCCAATAATTAGCCAATAATAATTAGTTCTGTATTTGAGTGGTTCCCATGAGCTAGGGAACATATTCGCACTTACTGCGAATTATAAAAACACAAAAATACAAACAGAGTTAAATTTACCTTATAAATCACAGCGCTTCCTCAGCTTAATTATTAGTGTAAGACGGTAACGGGCTCTCACCCCGTTACACCTGGTAGCACTTCGTAGTCCTTCCCATGACCAAGTTCGAGATGGATATGAGTGAATCTTCGATGGCTCCAGCAGTTTCGCTGGAGCATGCAGATTTTCCCCATCTCACTACGGTAGAATGGCAGGCATTACACCGCCTCGCGGCGGTGTCTGGTGAAATCTTCGTGACGTCGCTGCTGAGCACAGCGACGCCCGAACAACACCGTGCCGCCATTCAAGACTACATGGTGCGCGAACTCGCCGAAGCGAACCGGCGAGTACATACTCCCTCGCGCCCCTCCCATTACGATGCAATTAAATGGAGATGTCGACATACTCTGGTGATGGTCCAGATCGTCTCCCCCTTAATCGCTGGTTTAGGGAGATTGATATCGCCATAGCGTCAAGGTTGATTGACGCTCCGACGGCCAAGGTTAATTTCCTACTGTCTCGGCTTGTTGGTAAAGCCAAAGAATGGGCTCTTGGGAAGCTCGTTGTAAACGAGTTGGCATTCCCCACGCTGGACGATATCCAGCGCGACTTACGACTGGCGTTCGAGCCCCCTCAAGATGAGTCACGCTTGCGCGCAGATTTCTTTTCACTTCGACAGGGCAAGCTGTCGATGCGTGATTACGTACAGAAGACGCGACATCTTTCTTCGTGTATCATCACGAAGCCGGTCGACATGGCGTCTCAAGTTCATGTCTTTGTCTTTGGTATGCAAGAGGGCATGACCCGCTATTGCCTCACACGTGCTGAACCTAAGACTCTTGAGGAGGCATTTGCCCTCGCGCTTCGTGAAGATTACACGGTCGCATCGTCATATTTGCAGGCAGCGTCGCAACGCCCGCGTACGTCTGGCCCAGAGCCTATGGAAATTGACGTTATCGATGCATCTCGTGGTCGCGGCAAGCAATTTGGCCGCGACATTCGAAGTCAAAACACGATGAAGTGTTATCGGTGCGGCAAGATTGGCCATCGTGCGGCCGTCTGCCGAGCACCAGCGCCGGTGTCCATGAACACAGCTGTCTCACGTGGAGATACTGTGTCGTCAGTGGTCCCGCCAAAAAAACGAGCGGTTCCAGTAGGCGCGGGGCGCTCTACTGGCATGAGGGAGCCCCGAGTATTTAAGTGGCAGCTCGGACTCCCAGACCCCAAGTGATCCATACTCACCTCCATGCCACCACCACGCGCGACGATTCAAGACTGATCATCATCAGTCTCGTCATCGCTGGAGTAAACGATCACTCCGAGCGTTGTTGGATTCGGGTGCATCCAAAACTTCTTTTCGAGCATCATGTTTGTCCCTTCTCCCGTCGACAGTTACGGTTCGAGAAGGTCCAGGTGACATCGTTGTCAAACTTGCTGATGGACAACCACAGCGTGTCCCGCGTAAAACAGTGGTTTTGCCGTACACGTTCGACGGCTTCCAAAGTAATGACGAATTTTTGGTGTACGAGATGAATTATGCATTCGATTGCATCGTGGGGATACCGTGGCTGTCACGGTATCAGCCGACGATAGATTGGCTATCTCGGTCCGTCAAACGACGAAGCGGTTACGACGTAAGTGAAGTTTTCACTCATCTGTTGGTAGCGCCATCCGATTGGCCTCACGTCAGGTTCGTGAACGAACTCGCCACGACTAGAAGTCAGCACAGAGAGAGCGATGGCCCTCTGTGTCCGGTATGTTCAGTCACACTGATAGAACCACAACACGAGGCGGTCGAACAGAGGTTCCCGCAAACCCAGACATCGGTCGAGCAGGGGCTCCCGATTCACAACGAGACGGTCGAACAGAGGTTCCCGCAAACACAGACATCGGTCGAGCAGGGGCTCCCGATTCACAACGAGGCGGTCGAACAGGGGTTCCCGCACACACGGACATCGGTCGAGCAGGGGCTCCCGATTCACAACGAGGCGTTCGAACAGGGGTTCCCGCACACACGGACTTCGGTCGAGCAGGGGTTCCCGAGTTCTAGCGAGGCGGTCGAGCAGGGGCTCCCGCATACACACACAACGGCCGAGCAGAGGCTCCCGATTGCAACCGAGGTGGTCGAGCAGAGGCTCCCACATACATCTGAGGCGGTCGACGACGAGCTCCCGCCTCTTATCGACGAGAATGAACGGGCTGTGGACTTAAATGTGAACGACGTGGTGGAGACAGAGCTCCCACGTCTAGCGGGGGGTACTTCATCCTCCAGCGACAGCGACGTTCCAGCCTCGAGCAGTGGCTCAAGACGCAAGAGAAAGCGTAAACGCAAGAAAGGTGCACGCCGATCACCAACACGACGAAATTCTCGCTCAAGCGCCGTTGACGATGATACTGTATTGACGGAATCCGTTTGTGCGCTTGAATATGTGGAAGGGTCTTCACATCGTGGCCGCTACGTTGAGGTAGCGAGCCCTCCGTGCACTGTTGCAGAGATCACATCTCTATTAACCCTACCATGGAAAGATTTTCTTCACGACCTCAAGGCCGGCGGCATCGAGCAAGTGTGCATCATATCAGACGCCGAAGCAGCTAGTGGAGAAGTTCTGGAGGCTCGCCCAAAGAGCGCTGAGCCCAAATCAGCGCGCGAAGAACGTTTCGTGGCACAGTCTTGGGAAGCCCTTCGTGCTTCGGGCAACCCTGTCTATGATATCGCGCGTGAGTATGCCAACATTTTTCCGGAGAATATCCCCGCTGAGCTTCCAGCGAATCGTGGTGTGCGACACGAGATCGATCTCGTGCCAGGATCGAAGTATTGCGTGACGCGGCAGTGGCCGCTACCGCGTGACCAAGTCATCGCAATTGATGAATTTTTTGAGGGCCGCCGTAAGGCAGGACACGTCCGCAAAAGCATATCGCCACATTCGAGTCCGACTTTCTGTGTGAAGAAAGCCACCGGCGGTTGGCGCATCGTGCATGCTTTTAACAAGTTGAATGACGCCACGATCCCGGCTCAAACACCAATTCCTCGGAAAGACATGGTACTGGATACCATGTCCGGCAGCGAGATTTTTAGCGCCATAGACCTGACAGACGGGTTTTACCAGATTTTAATGAGGGACAGTGATATCCCGTTCACCGCTGTCAGCACGCTGAGTGGCATGCTTTGGGAGTGGCTAGTCATGCCACAAGGCCTTAAGAACGCTCCAGCAACGTTCAACCGGATGGTGACACAAGTGCTTCGGCCACTACGTGATTTCGCTCCAAGTTATTTCGACGATATTTTTGTTCACAGCCGCGCTGAGCAACAACTCAGCGCTACGGAGGTCCACCTTCGGCATTTGAAACAGGTGTTCCAAGTGATGCGCGAGAACAATCTGTACGCAAATTTGAAGAAGTGTGTCTTCTGTGCTCCCGAGATTCCAGTTCTTGGATGCTATGTTAGCAAGGAAGGTGTCCATGCTGAACCCGAGAAAGTGTCATCGATATGTTCATGGCCTACGCCCAGGAACCAAACGGAACTACGCCAATGGCTTGGCTTGGCCAATTACTTGCATAAGTATACGAAGAACTATGCAGAACTAATCCAGCCACTATCGACTCTACTGAAGAAAGACGCAGTTTGGTCATGGAAAGCTGAACATCACTCTGCCTTCAACTCTGTGAAAAAGAGCTTGTCTGAAGCACCAGTGCTGATGTTGCCTGATGATTCCAAGCCATTTCACGTCGTCTTTGATGCGAGTAATTTCGCTATTGGATGTGCCCTCATGCAGTTTGACGATGAGGGCCGAGAGCGCGTCGTGAGCTTTCAGTCACGACAGATGAAACCCGCAGAGCGGAACTATCCGGTACATGACAAGGAACTTTTGGCTATGCGTTACGCGCTGATCAAGTTCAGAGTATATTTGCTCGGCGAGAAGATGTTTTCGGTCTATACAGATCACGCATCATTGCGTACCGCCGTCAAGACTCCCCACTTGTCCCAGCGTATGGCACGTTGGTTGTCATACTTCTCAGAGTATAATTTCGTGGTCTTTTACAAACCCGGCAAGAACAACATTCTTGCTGACGCGCTTTCTTGACGTCCCGATTATGATCCTCGACGTGACATGGGTCATCAGCCAGGCATTGCTGAAGACGAGGACGAGGACGACATTTGTTTATGATGTGCTGAGCAGGGGCTCAATGCAATGATTTCGACACCTGAGCTGTCAATCCGGACTCAAATCGCTGAGTCATATGCGAACGATTCATTCTACACGGGAATCATCAATTATCTTCGACACCCTAGTGAGGGTTCACTCGCGAAGTTGACGAAACCAACGCGTGACAACATCAAGCGGTACGCGCTTGATGGTCCGCTGCTGACTTATACAATGGACGTTTTCGACCCACCGCGCGTCGTCATCCCTGCTGATGACGACCTCCGCGCACGATTGGTGCATGAATTTCATGACACTCCAACTGGTGGTCATTTGGGTCGCGAGAAGACGTTCGCGGCCATCTCTCGTGTGTTTTTCTGGCCGCGTATGTACAAATACATCCAGAAATGGGTACGCTCTTGTGAAATATGCCAGCGTGTGAAGCCTGCGCCGTCTTCACAAGCTCCATTGCGTCCGCTTTCGATTGCCACGGAAGCCTGGCGTTCGGTCAGCATGGATTTCATCTTTGGTCTCCCTCCGGACGAACAGAAACGCACGGGCGTATTGGTTTTTGTGGATCGATTTAGCAAAATGGTGCATTTTGCTCCAGTCTCCGCGCACGTTACGGCGGAGACGACCGCGCAGATCTTCATCGATCTCATATTTCGACATCACGGCTTGCCTGAATCAATTGTTTCGGACCGCGACCCGCGCTTTACATCAGCTTTTTGGGCAACGTTGTTTCAACTATTGGGCACGCGACTGCTTATGTCTACGGCAGCCCATCCAGAGGCGGATGGGCAAACGGAGCGCGTGAACAGAGTGCTTGAAGATGTACTACGCAGTTATGCGACATCGTTCCAGTCGTGGAGTTCGTTTCTCCCTCTCGCTGAATTTGCAATCAACAACGCAATTCATGCGTCGACTGGGTTAACGCCATTTTTCGTGAATAACGCGAGGCACCCTCGCGTTCCAGCGCTTCTTGCTCTTTCAGCTTCATCACACCCAGTTTCTCAGCTTGGTGGGGGAGTATCTCCCGATGACACTACGCGAAAATTTTTGATGATTGGTAATGTTGAAGACAAGGTTGCTGCCGATGCAACTCATACTGTTAATTTCGTGGCCAATGGCATATCGAGTCCCGACGCGATGCATCCCATCGCGTCTCCCGTCGCTAATTTTGCTCCTAAAGAGTCCACTTCTCCTGTAAGTTCGGCTGCTGTGACCGAATTCCTATTACTACGGCAAAGTATCACGCGTTTTGTACGCGATGCACTCCAAGAAGCAGTGGATAAACAAAAGGAGAACGCGGACAAGCGAGGTCGAAAGAACTTGCTGACGTTCAAAGAAGGTGACAGAGTCTTACTATCGACAAGCGGATTACCAGACACGTCAGTAACGAATTTGGGCGCTAATAAATTAGCGCCAAGATATATTGGGCCCTTTCGGATTGTTGAAGTCCATGGAGATGCTTACACGCTAGACATACCTACCACTATGCGTTTGCACCCGACATTCTATGTCGGGCGCCTTAAGGCTTACCTGCCGGCGGATCTCCCTTTGGTCCTTCCTCACTCGTCTGTATCGGCTCAAAGTCCGACACCCCCTGCCGACGACGCTGACGACGACTGGGACCAAGTCCTAGACGAGCGCGAGCAGACTCGTTCTGCTGGGGTCCACCGAACGCAGCAGTCTCGAGCTGTCGCAGACGCTCCACCAAGCCCTGCTGCTCCCGTCGGGTTCTCTCGGCAGCCTCTGTCGCAGCTGCTGCACGATCTCGAGCCCTCTCGGCCATCTCACGGGCATCCAGAAGGCCGTTCATCGCCTCTTCAGTGTCAGCACGAAGGAAACGAAGCTCGTCACTCGACGGCACAGGCGCCCGATTATGAGAATCGGCGCCCAACCCAAGAAGCCTTCCGTCGTGATGCTCCTCCTCCCTTGGTAGATGCATCGGGTGAGCGACGCTGGATTGTGGACCGTATCGTCGGTCATGAAGACCCCACGCCTCTTGCGCCGAGTAGTGGCTCGGCGCCATCGAAGAGTCGTTCAGAAACGCATTACAAGGTCCGATGGTTGGGTTATTCACCAACGGAAGACACGTGGGAGCCTCGAAGTATGCTGGCTCACGATGTTCCTGACGTCGTTGAGGAGTACGAGACCAGTAAGAGGTCGGCGAACGCGACCGACGCTGCTGACTCCTTCCACGATCCCGCGAACCGTAACGTGAGTGAATTGGCGATCGACGACGATCTCCCGAGCGACTCCGGCGTCTTCTACGAGGCTCGGGAGCATTTGGATACCTTGACGGTCGAGAGCGACTACGAGAACGACCTCGGTGGTCGTAAGACAAACGATCTCGACTGCGTGAACGCCTCCATTGATCTACAGGGCGTTCCCTCATGTGACGCAACGCAGATACTTGGAGCTCTGAGAGGCTCCTCTCATAGCGTCCGATCCATGGTCGGATGTGCTGGGGCATTCCCCGTGCACACACCATGTCGTCCCATTCCTGCCGCATTGGTCGCGGTCTCTCCATGTGACACCGTGGACACCCTTCACGGACATGGACGTAACACATGTGGAACCCATCACGATTCAAATGACATACGCGTCGTCGTAAGTCGCCAATAGCGTGGTCGCCATGAGTACTTTCGCGTCCCTCGATCCAGGACGTGAAGGATGCCCCTTCACGTCGACTCGCGTTCCAACGTCTGATGAAGGCACACCAAGATCGTTGCAGTGCGTCTTCAGTGTATGTGTGATTCGTTCCCTTGCCTCGAACGTTACGGTATCGTGTGAAGAGATTCTTCATGGTCTCAAGTGATTCAGGTTGGTGCGCGCCTTCAAGGCTGTACAAGCCCCACGGCTTCAAGTCGTCATCCATGGTCTGCGGTGCACGCTCTCTTCGAAGTGTCTGATGACCCCAACTGTCGTTTGGGGTCGAGTCGCGTGGGTGTTCAGGATTCATGCTGCTCAGTTGTTTGTGGATAAGCAGATTCGAAGACCAAGATGACGTGTCGTTGGAGTTCTCGTTGGGCTTTTCGTTGGACTATTCGTTAAGAAGAAACTTTCTGTGTATGGCGCTTACGTCACGGTAAGCGCAACTTAAAGAGGGGGGGTGATGTAATGGGGCAACCCATTATATTAAGTAGTCATAGTTTTATTACATAATTACATACATTAAGTGTAGGCAGTATCCGGATAGCGGATACTGCGCGTCTATTTATTACTGGTTTATTATTGGGGTGCCAGACCCAATAATTAGCCAATAATAATTAGTTCTGTATTTGAGTGGTTCCCATGAGCTAGGGAACATATTCGCACTTACTGCGAATTATAAAAACACAAAAATACAAACAGAGTTAAATTTACCTTATAAATCACAGCGCTTCCTCAGCTTAATTATTAGTGTAAGACGGTAACGGGCTCTCACCCCGTTACAGATGGGCGGTGATGATACGCCAAAAGAGATCCTGAGTTTCTTGTCCACGTTGAACAGGTCGGACAATCTTTGGATCCGAGATCACAGGCAACATATAACCAAATCCGAATATGCTCAAGTCGCGGCCTGTACGCTGGAAAAACTCGGCCTCGCTCGCATGGGGCCAACAGAATATGTTTTATAGATTCCAAGGCCTGCTAATCAATCCATGCCTCACTCTATTGCCAAATTACAGCGTTGAACAACATTTCTTTTGCTCTCATCGCCGGGCATTGCCGTGACAGCGAGTCTCTGCCGGATTTGGGCACTACGACTACGTCACGTTCCGCCAGTTTTAGCGTCCTATATTTAATCTCTGACTCGCGACGGCATCATCGCGGGACGACCTTTGTGTGTCGCTCGGGCTTTACCGCAGGCTATTACGCTGTATCAAGGGACCGATGGCTTGCACTGGTGGTGCAGAAGACTCATTTCAGATCTGGACGATGATTCTTCCGTCTAATGGCGGGTGTTTAACCGACAACTGCGGGAACACGGCCTCGTCTTCGAGGCGCACCCACAGCTGCACAAGTTCCCGTGGGCAGTCCCAGATACTATGCCGAATCGATTCGTCCAAGCGGCGCTCAAACGGCAAGCCTCCCGGTATTAAAAAAGTTGGCCCGCCCCCTGGGGAATTTTCTGGATCGTCTTGAGGAACGGTCGGAGCAAGACGAATAGCAACGCGCGGCACTCAGTCAAACGCCGAAGCACGTTTGGGAGCATATTCAGGGCCTCACGGCTTACCAAGTCTGGACCGGATAGCGGGTTGCCATCAGGCAACTTAATCTGCACCATGAAGGGCGACTCAAGAGCAAAAGCTGTTCAAAGCAACAAGGCTGTATGGGGGTAGTGGAGACTTTGGTGCACTTGTTTTGGGACTGCTCCTATGCTCTCGCGGGATGGACCAAGCTGGTCGGACACTGGACTGGGGAGCGTACTTCTCCCAAAGTTCTCAAACACTACTTTGGCGCGAGTGCCTGCAGACAAGTCTCCAGCATATTCGTGCACAGCAAGGCACTCCTTGCGGACCGATTCCCGGACGATACGGAAGCGGCTGAACGGATGTGGAAGCGAATATAGCACATTCTCGCGACGATCTGTCAAACCACGCTATGGGATGACCGGAACGCTGCGGTCTATCAGTTACTTAAGAAAGACATAACCAGCACCACGATCTGTTTTAGGCTACGTGCATCCGCCAAATTCGCGCAATCGCGACAAGAGAAATAGACACGTTTCTACGAATACAAGGGATACCATGCTATATGCATGCATCAAGTTACTCGAGCATGAACCGACAGGGTCGCCAGGCTTACCTATCCCAGCCACGGTCAGCCTTTGAATCCTCCGTCGCTAACATCTTGGCTAAGGCAGCACCAGAGATCATGCAGATAGTTAGTTCCGTGTAAATAAAACATCTGTAACAAATAAATTGTTACTCAAAACCAGCCTCCGTGAGTCGGGTGTGTACAAGCCGACTCCATAGTCGCCCGCTTGCTCTAAACCTTTAAGTCTTTTACAAAGTTGAAGTACCAATTCATAGTTGCTTATTGCGCCGAGACTCTTGAGTGTCTTGTACTCGACGTCCATGCCTTGGATGAGAAGTTTGCGTGTACATGTCAAGGTGCACTTCTTTGTCTGCCATGACATAAGCATTAAGAATATCCCCGTGCTTCTCCAGCACCTTTCATGTTGCCACGAGTGCCAGTATCACATTCCTGCTTACATTCCATGACGGCAGAAAATATGAGGCTGTGAACCACGCCTAGGACTTGCTCGTTGCCGCAAGCATCCGATCTCACCTTAAGGCTCTCTATGTTCCCTTGCGCGTCCGTTTCAAATTTTACATCCATTTTGTGTGCAAAACGTTACAATCAGCAGGGCGCTTTATCAGTTTCCTCATATTGTTATTGTCAAGAGCTGGCAGCTCTTCGTACATTGCATTCTTCCAGGCCTCAAGCTTGTAGCTGCTCATCGCTTGGCCGTAATTCTACGGCCATCCTCTCGAATACACAACTTACAACGTCTGAAACTTAGGCCTACTCCTCCTGGTTGCTGGATGCAGATTCAGGTATCGATCTTGATCTCGTGCCGTGCGCCTCACGCTCTCAATTATTTTTTGCCTTGTGAGCTCTCTTGAGTCATTTCTCAGGATCTGCGACTTAACTCGCGATAGCCTGATTTCCATCACACTTCAATGAGCGCTGCAGCTTCAAGATTTGTTCCACATTTGAGTGTCTCGATGTTCACAACGTATTGCGTCATGACCATTTGTGTTCCTTTTGTAAAAACACACTGAATGCGTTGATTTCAATGATGACTCCGACTTGCAATCTCTGCGCCAGCGAGTTCTTCTGTAGGTCCCTGTCCATATTATAGATGCTCCCAAACACAACGATCTGTCGAAGTTCGGGGGCTTAATCTTCAATGATAGCCCCCGATGTCGACAAATATTTCAATTGGTGATGCGCGTCCTGTGTAGGATTGCGTCGGGCTTCTATTAGGATATGAGCCGAGTGTCCGACTCCACGCCCCCAGAACCCAGAACTTGAAAGTGAGTTGGCTAGCAAAGATTGTGCTGCGCTTCATGCTAAGTATGCAAGATGGATGCGCTCAGCTTTGCCGTTGGACGCCTGGTTCTGTGCTCGATGACTTGCCGCGCAATTTATGTGCGCTGGAGGAACAAATCGACATAATTTATTCGCATCCTCCGTCTGTTCACAAGATGTGTACCTTGCACTTAAACATGCGCTCGATAAAAGCACTAAGATCTTTAATCTCATCACATCCTTGTCCGTCGTTGGTGCCAGAAAAAGCGGCAGTAGTTCGACTTGTGGTCGACGAAGTCAAATAGATAGAGATTTCCAAGTCGATCCCTCGGAGTTATCGGAGCTTTCAAATCCGAGCAAATCACTCCGCCTTTTATGTCGATAGGTGCGTGATTTCCAGTATCCACCCGAGACTGTTTGTTCTTTGTCTGCTTACCTTCTTTGCACAAACTAAAAAAAACGGTCCTGTTGTCGTTCCTAGTCTTGATACCCCAGCCAGGTTTCTTCTCCGTATTTCGATCTTGTCAAGCGACAGGTGTCCCATACGTGCATGAAAGAGCAAAAGAGATCCGCTCTGCACAGCTTCTACTGGCATGCTTGAAACTGCTTAGAAAAAACGGCCATCAAAAAAACATCTCTTGCTTTTTTCGTTTCACCGTCGTCACTGTTGTTTTGGCGTACAGCACGTTCGTCTGCCTACTGGCGTCAAATGCGATCTCTCCATCACTGCGTCACACTAGAAGATGATCCGATCACCTGTAGATGATCCTGAAACCTTTTTGCTGGAGTCCTGTACTATTCGATGTTGTGCACAAGCTGTGGCGCCAGATAAACGTCGTTAAGATGCTCGTTCAATGCATACCGTTTGCAGTCACGCGCAAACAGACACTTCTATCCATCGTGATCTTGAGAGTTTTTGCCTCCTGCGATCGAGATCTCGTGATCGCGCTCATCGGCGTCCTGAACCAGCAAAAAATCGTTCACCAAGTGCCTACAGGAATCGATGTACAAGTTCCAGTCGCTTGAATTGATGTCGTCGGTACATCCGACAGAATTCACGGACCCAGTCGGCGCCTTGTTTTTTTCTCTCCCTCCGCATGCTTCACACCTGCAATGTTTTTGTCGCTTACTGCAAGACCCATGCCGCCATTGTTAGTCTTCTTGTTTTTTCCAGCGATAACTTTTCCTTACTCCGGAAATTTGCTTGAATGTTCTATTCTTTCTGCACCTGAAACATCTGCGTGACTATTTGCGCTGAGACGACGCCTCGACATGCGTAGCGACAATCTCACGCCCTATTGATCCACTCTCAACCTCAATAGATGCCGCAAAATGTGTCAATTCTTCGGCATGGCTAAATTAGTCAGTCCGTGTTGGGTCGTGCTTGGCTCGCATCACATTCACGAGCAAAGGCGAAGCGCGATGAACGATATTCATAGTACCAGCGAGTCTGCACCTCCCTGTGCATCACTCACCATGACTAGGTGCAGGAAGATACTCCTCCCATAAACTTTTTGCATCTTTCTTTTGCGAAAAAATTTGATAGACTGGCCGGCGGTGATCGTCGTCTTAAACGTGTCCAACAAGATTCCCATCAAATAATTTAGTGTTAGGTTTTGGTTCCACCAGATGTAGTCTTGCTTGTGGTAGTATCTATTGGCTGTACCGGCTAGGCAATACTGAGTAGTTACACCTTAAAATCATCGCTCCACCAAAAACCACACGATGTCTAGGCCAAGTTGACTTGTCATTGGAACGTCTCCCCAATCATATAAACCGGATCCCAAGCCACGATATAACTCTGTTCTGTTGGACTTACGGATCGTTGGCTTGCGTTGGGATGTCGTCGGTGTCGCATAGCTCATAGCTTCTTGCTGCTGAAGTGGCGCTGCTGGAATTGCCACTCGAAGAAGAGCCTCCTCAGAAGGTGTGAGCACCTGTATTTGTTGCATGAAAGGCATCGGTGAGAGCATCACTAGAGATGTGAACGTGGTAAAGTCGCAAACCATCTTTTTAAGGCGTGGATTGGTGAACACCTAGTTGAGACACCATAAGTGGCAGAAAACGAGAACAGGTGATACAGCGATCCAAAAGGAGATGGAATGTGACCCCAACTAGGATTGGCAATCTGATCCAGCGTCACAAAGGTGACGAAGACAAGACGATTTCTAAGACAAGAAGACAAACTGGAAGAATTATTATGGAGCTGTCTGGGACAAGTCAGCGGGACGAAGTCATACAACTCTTCTGAATGTTGGTCAAGAAGAAGTAGACGTATATTGAAGCAGGCGAAGACCAGATCGTAGATCGACATGCTGTGGCGGCGGTCCTCTGGAGAATTGACACATCCGGGACACAGTGATTCCCCAAGGTACATCTGGGACCAGGTGACACGGTTCGGCAAATCTGCAACGAAGGTGCAACACCATACGGATCGGTGATACTCTTTACCGGTCCTATGATAGGAGCACTGATTTTGGTTAATCAAACCCCGATCTGGAAGTGATGAATACTTAGGGGAGTCAAGGAAGCCAGTGTCGAGGCGTATACACGAGGTTGTCGATATTATAAACGGCAAAGGATGATACTGGGGCACGTACACTTCAACGAAATAGTGTCAATCGCCGGTATATACCGGATTGATCTTGTTGAGAACCTAAGGACGTACGACGAACGGAGCTGACGACAGTGCTATACGCTAAGACGTGCATTGTCAACGGAGTGCATAGGTGGTAAGTACCTTGAAGAATAAAGTCAGGCTTCAACTGGGGTCATCTTGTTTAATGACACCAGCAGGAGAACGACACAGAACAGCAAGAGTCTGTAGGTTTGTGTGTTTAGCTTTACTATTAATTAATTGCTTTCCAACTTACCTCCTTCAACGCATCGTGACTGTCTTAGCTAACTTAGTTTCTGATAGGTCATGAGCCCAACGATGGCTTCGGCATTCACTACAAAACTTAGGCAGTTCAACGGAACTAGGTTTCCGATGTGGGGCGCACAAGTCAAGCTAGTACTCGAGATTAAGAGGCACTGGGTCGCTGTGAATGAGATGACCCCAAGTGAATCCGATTTGAAGATGAAGAAGGATGCTGTTTCAATGGTAGCGGCTATTGCTGGAACGTCCAAATTGGGTGCAGTGTCGGTGATGCCACTTAACGGTAGAGTGATTAATCAAAATATGGCTGCTTCATTCATTCTAGCGGCGCTGGGCGAGAAGATCACGTCTGAGATGTACTTTATGGACTACCCACCCACGATGCTCCGCCATTTGCGCCTGACGTACAACGTGAAGTGCGGCGCAAGTATTGGGGCATCAAATCGTGAGTGCATGGGGCTCTACCTTGGTGGAGATGACTCCATGGTTAACCATATCAAGACGAAAAGACGTGTCTTTGATGAGCTTCAAGAACAGCACGTGCATGTCCCGGATGAAGAGAGGAGACAAAACTCCATGCAGAGCCTGGGGCCTGCCTGGAACGAGTTTGTGGGAGTTCTAGAATCATGTGCAAGATTCGAGGCCACTCTGCAAAGAGCCCATGTGGAGGCTGTTCGACGCGATCAGCAAAAGGGACGTCGATCAACTAGTATTGATACAGCTGGAAACAAGGCTTCTGCTGCCTTCCACACGGAGCAGAAGCCTGGACGTCGATTTACCAAGTCGAAGACGGATAGCGACATGTCCAAGGCTAAGTGCTACAATCGCAATCATCTGGGACACTTTGCGAGGAGCTGCACGAATGACTTTACAAAGAAAGAAACATCGAGTACGGCTATTTTGGTAGAAGACGCGGAAACAAGTTGCGAGCGTGTGTGGATCGTTGACAGTGGTGCAACGAGCCATATGACTGGTCATTTGAAAGCTTTGATCGATGTTCACAGCCTGGACAAGCTTTGCTTGCTGACTGTGGCTTCGGAAGAAATGATGATGGCTACGTCGATAGGGAAAGCGATGCTGCAGCGCGATGGCAGTGGAGTCTATGCACTACAATATGTCTTGTATGTCAAGGGTCTGGCTCGTAATCTTGTTTCTGTTGCGGCAGCGTCTCGCAATGGTATGGAGATTATATTTAAGGAAGAATCGAGTGTAATTCGCTCTGACGCTGGAACGACTTTAGAAGCTTCACGAGCAAACCACCACGTATACGTGGTCTCGGCATTGAGTGAGCCGATCATTGGCTCTGCCATGATAATGACGGAAATGTCACACGTAGAAACGTGACATCGTCGACTTGGACATCTGAACACACAAAGCGTAAAATAAGTTCTCGCCGATCTAAAACTTCCATGGAGAGGAGTGACGAAGTAGGCGTGCCCGACCTGTGTGGGTGGAAAGTTAACTCAGAAGTCATTTGCTGCGAAAGCAGCCCGGACACTACACAAGAATCAGGTCCTACTTGCGTTCGAATATGTAGGGCCTATGAAAGTGATGGCGCGGGATGGATACACATACCTGATCAATATCATGATAAAGCCATTTCATCTTGACATGTTTTATCCTTTCCGCAACTAGATCTCATGCACTCATCTGGATGCAATCAAGGCCTGCGTCGCCAAACTCAAGGCCTACTTTCTGAGCCATCGTGTCGCATTTTTGAAGTCTGATAACGCCGCTGAGTACGGTGGTAGCGACAACGCATCATAATGCAAGCAAAACGACATTGGGCAGGATTTTAGTTCTCCATACAACTCCACCAGATAGAAAAGTTAGAGCGTGCTTATCGTGTCATTGTGGAGATGGCAAGGTCCATGATGATTGGGGCTCGTTCGCCAATGCAATATTGGGCAGATGCCATTTTTTGTGCTGCGTACATACGCAAAAGATTTCTAACGAAGGTGTTAAGTGGTAAGAATTCAATGGAGGATTTGCTGGACAAGTACCAGATATCAGCAACCTTCGCGTTTTCGGGTACAAAGTTCAATCTTTGGTGATCCAGCAGCATCGAAAGAAACTCAACACAAAGAGTCGAAACGTAATCTTTGTTGAATATGCAACCGCCGTTATGAATATAGTTCACATTCCCGAGACTAGATCTGATCCACAATTACCGCACGTACCGTTGTGTGTTATGAGGACCAGTTTCTGCCTGCGACTGGAGAAGATGAAGTCACGATCAGTGCGCAGTTTGAAGGCCAAGAATCGGATCTCGTACAGCTCACCAACCAGCAACTTTGCATTGGATCGAGTAATGAAGAGAAGGATAACATAGTTCTGGTGTCTGATAACTCAAGAACAACCCACACCACTTTGGAACCAGTAGGAGACATAACCAGTCAAGATCGGCCACGAGGTTATTTACGAAAAGAAAAAAGCGTCGCACCCGATGCGTCGGTCGAGCAGAATTTCAAATCCCAGTCAACGAAGCCTGGACTTCGATGAGCTGCACCTTTCATTGGAAGAAGCGTGCAATCTTATTGAAGAGCGTGTGGTTCCAGCAGATACCGACAGCACGATTGTGTGTAATGGATACGTCGACGCGAGATTGGCACCAAGAGATGATGAAGCACGGGCATTTGGGGTTGAACCAACAAATTTGCAAGATGTCGAGCAATCTGAGGACCGGATCAAGTGGAAGGAAGCCATTTCCGAAGAGATTGGTAGTCTACTGCAAAACAAAACACTTGTCGATGATCCGCTACCACCAGGTCGATCGGCGATCAAGTCCAAGTGGGCATTTAAGAAGAAGATGAACGCGGATGGAACCTTGGACAAGTAAAAGGCCAGAGTTGTTACCAAGGGTTTCAGCCAACGTTATAATGGGGACTACACGGAGACATTAAGTCCTGTAGTACGACACAGATCAGTCAGAATTGTGCTTGTGATAGAAGTATGTCGCCAAATGCATCGGACGCAGCTTGACATCAAGACCGCTTTCCTGAATTCAGATCTGGACGAAGAAATCTATATAGAATCATTGGAAGGGTTTGCATCTCATAACGGGAAAGTCTGGAGGCCTTTGCAGATACTGTTTGTACTAAAACAAGCCTCGAAAGATTGGTATGATAACTTCACGACATTCGCGTTGGGACTTGGCTTTTGCCAAGGCGCAGCAGACGGATGTATATTCGTCAAAAGAGCCGACGAGAACCTGATGATTGTGCTTCTGTATGTAGGTGACATCTTAGCATTTGCTATGGACAATGCAGATCCCGCTAAGCTTCAGGCATCTGTTAAGAAAATGTGCAGCGTCAACCACTACGCAGAGTTAACAAAATCTGAGTCTGGACATGCACTGGTCCGATGCCGGCGATGAACTGCGACTCAGCCAGATGAATTACACGACAACCGTTTTATAACGATTTGGCATGGACTGTGCACGAACTTGCGCACATTAATGGAAGATCACTACCGTTATCAGCTGTACGAGGTGCAGGAGCCGACTCAATTCCGTCCGCGTCCCGGAATTGTATCTCTTATATACCTATCGATGATCAGCAGACCGGACATCACTACAGCTGTAAGGATCCTCGCTCAGGAGATCGAGCATCCAACGGACAGCGTGAATACCGGTTTGGATCGCTATTTCTCTACCATAATGTACACGCGATTTTGGACTGGCATTTTAATGCGGTAAAGGTAACGGCTTGACGGTGTACTGTGATGCGGCATTTTCGGTGGAAACGGAATCCAATTATGTGACGGGCTGTGCGATTTACTACAACGGTTGTCTTGTCGAGTGGGGGTCCAAACGACAGTCTGTGGTGACGTCGTCATAATCTACAGAATCGGAGTACATATCCATTTGCGCAGGCGTACAAGCGTGTATTGGGCTGAACTTGATTTTTAAAGGACTTAGGACTCCAAGTGGACGAAATTTTATTGATGGAAGGCAATCAAGGTGCCAAACACATAGCAAAAAGAAGTCGGTGACACAGCGCTCACGTCACATCAATATCAAGTATCATTGGTTGCGTAAAAAACGGCGCTTCATGAAGTGTGAAATTAACACTGCCCAACAAGCGCGACATTTGCGGACCATTTTACGAACCGATCGGCATGATCAAACTCGATTATGTTAGCGACAAACTCGGTGATCGTCTTGTGGGAGTGTTGGGAACTAATGGACGTACGACGAACGGAGCTGACGACAGTGCTATACGCTAAGACGTGCATTGTCAACGGAGTGCATAGGTGGTAAGTACCTTGAAGAATAAAGTCAGGCTTCAACTGGGGTCATCTTGTTTAATGACACCAGCAGGAGAACGACACAGAACAGCAAGAGTCTGTAGTATTGTGTGTTTAGCTTTACTATTAATCAATTACTTTCCAACTTACCTCCTTCAACGCATCGTGACTGTCTTAGCTAACTTAGTTTCTAATAGATCTCCAACATCTCTATATTGGCAACAGATCGATCATATTCCACATTAACTATGGATGAATGGTTAACGAAGATACTGAATCATTGGGAATAATTTGATGGACGTCCCTGAGTGATTTCAAGAAGTTTCAGACAGAAATAGCTAGCGGAAGCCGTCCGAATTGACGTCGCAAAATGGGTGTGGACACATTCGGCAATTTTGGGTCATATTCGGGTACTTTGGCGCCAAGAATGATTATTTAGCACCCTATTTTGAGTCCTGGGTACATTTGGTGTTCTAAATACAATTTCGGGAATACTGGCGCTATCATTAGAGTACAGGGCATGAAATTTCGACACGTGACAAGGGGGCGACCACATTCATGTTGATATCGGTTTGGAGGGTAATCCATATTTAACAATAGGATTAAGGGTAGGTTGGATAGTATTTTGGTTGGTTAATAACAGACTCGAACTCTACTTTTTTTACACACTCCACACGTCCCCCTTTTCCATGCAAGTATCTTTGGCTTCCCGACGGCTCAATGCGCGCGTGTTCAAAAGGCACTGAAGACCGATATCGGATTTGTTGGCCAACATCGCACGAAGAGCGATCCGAGGAACTTTCCTGGATCGATCAAGTACTCAGTCTCCACTAAACTGCTACGGTAGCAGCAATAACGGAAAAAGGATTTTGGACACAAGATCGCGAAACGGCTCAAGTGGTTAGAAGAGACGAAGAAAGAGTTCGAGACAAGACCTAGCAAGACCAAGCAATCAACAGGACAGGTAGGCACGTTTCATTTTGGCGAAGCGCAAGTTTTATCTGGCCTAAGCTGCGCAATTTTGACAAGAGCGGCTGATCTTGAAACCAGATCGGAATGATCGCTGGCAAGATTGACGCATACATATTATATCCGCTAAGTAAAGTTTTCCGCACAGTGAAGACCCCGATCCCGACATCCAGCAGCAACGCAAGATCAAGATCCGAGAACCCAGTTCGTGGTGTAAAGATTTCCGCACCGAAAGCAAACTCTCAATCCCTAATTTCAGCAAGATTGACATATTCCAAGGCCATTACAAAGATCTCAAGACTGCCCAACCGACGGGCACACGAGGTGAGCGCAAGGTTATACTACAAGGCACGGATCGGAGTACCTCCTCCGTGAGTCGGCAACTCTGTGCAAGTGGAAGATCAACACTCACATTTACGAATTTGTGAGATAAATTTAACCACGAGAAGAAATACCCTCCGTGTTCGGGTGACTTTCCGGCACCCGAACTTCACAAGACGCTGGTTAGCGCTCCGGTGAGTTTCTCAGCGCATCGATCATCATCGTCTTTATGCCCATATTCGCGCCGAGAGACGATGCAAACATACCACTTTCTATGACATCGTGCACACGCTCATCCTTGTCGATCCGCATCTGTGAAGTCTTCATCGTATCCATGTTATCCGAGAGTGATACGAAGGACGCAAGAATCTTTTCGTCGGTAGCTGAGCTCATTTCGTGAGCCAGAGCGTCTTTAACAAAAGACGCGGCACGCGGTGTATAGCTGCGAGTCCTGGAGAGGCAGCACATGATGGTAAGGCCCGTGCATAAACTTCTGTTGAGGTGAAGCCTTGTGTAGTCTTCTTTGGCCATTGGGACCATAACGTGTAAGATATGTGCAATGGGCAGATGATGGCAAATTTGATGCTGTCATGTTTGTGATCACGAGCACTGCTTTCTCTTCCAATTGCTCCTAGCCATGATTTCTAGACCTCCTTCGTCGCAGCCTCTACCCGGAATTTGTTACAATGTGCAACCGTTGCCCATTCATCCACGCCGAGATCTGACAGACGTTCCACTACGCCCATAAACCTTTCTGGAAAGTCCAATTACTTTCACCGCCTGTCCTCACCTTTGCCAGAACATTCGACTGTAATTCCGTGATGTGGTGGATTACGACACAGAATCGCATATTTTTGCAATCCCGAAGGGTGAAGTTATCAATGAGTGTGCGCGAGGTTGACTGCCGGGCTTTAAAATCGTACTTATCTGTGTGTCTAAGAATAAAGCAATTAGATTTGGCTTGCACGTGTTAGATGCGATTTAGCCTGTCCCCACTATACTATAAAAACTCCGACGTCCGAAAAGCTTTGACCAGGATAAAGACAGAACAAGATAGTGTCATTGTGTGCAATTACACAATTTGCGTGTATTTTTGAAATTGAACGTATCTCGGGGAGCTAAAATTCCCCATCCTCTACACGCCCCGCTCCGTCACATAGCACTGCATGTTTTTTTGCTAAAAAAGGGCTTTATGTTGGTTCGACGTCGGAGGTGTCGGAGCTTTGATGTAATTTTGAAATGTGCGAACGACTTGGTGTTTGTAAAGTGCTATCCACAACATCACTGCTCGCTCCGACCTAATACGTCGGAGAGATAGCTGCGACAGCTTTACTTGTCCATCTATTCTGTGCCTGGCCATCATTATTGCATGTGACCGCCCTGATTCTTTATAAATGGTTTCATATCCTTACGCTCACCCTATTGGTTAATACAATCAATACGTTATTCAAGTGTGGTCTAAGATTTGATAATACTTATCCATATTGGCATACAGGCACATTCGAAGGCATTCTTTGACAAGGTCATTGTTGTGACACACGCATGGGATTGGCTCAAATCGATCAAAGGTGAATATGATCACGTAAGCAAACGCTGGACAATCATAAGCAAAGGCTGATCGCGTTGCATGAGTATACTTCTGGGATATTTAGACAATGCCAGTATCATACCGCATCTCCCGTGACTGCTACTATAATACAGTGTTTTGTAACTTGATTCATTTCTCCGAACTGGATTACTCATCTCAAAAGGCGAGCTCCAGAGCTTTCTCCCCTATCTTATGCAATGCAAATTTGCCGAAGCTGTAAGCTTACTGTGCTCCAGCAATGACCAATAAAACCTCCTACAGTCTTTTAGATCTACGTAGCGGCATCGGTACAGATACATTGCTGTAACGGGGTGAATCGTTACATAACAATTTATAAGAAATTGTTAATAGAATATAACTATAAGAGTTATATTCTCAGAATATTGTCATAAGGACAATATTCTGTAGCACTTCCAAGTAGTTCCTAATTGGTTGATATAGGCCATTATATCAACCAACGAAGACGCGCCACGACAGACGCACGCAATGAGTGGTGAGCAGATAACTGATTTACACATTTGTATTTAGACATAGTTAGATGAAGATAAATAGTGATTTATTGCAGACATTAACTATTATAAATACAGTTCTACTTTTTACTTAAACTAAGTACTCGCTTCTTCTTACCGTCTTCCTCTGCACGTACGAGTGTACGTGAAGTTACGAGGCACCGCCTTATTCTGTTATCAAAATAAGTAGCTTGTACTGTCACCAGTACAAGCTTCAGGGTGCCCCGTTACACCTGGTAGCACTTCGTAGTCCGTCCAAGGACCGCGTTCACATCCAACATGAATATGTTGGATGATGAAGATGACCAAAGCTTTCACGCAACGCGTGACGGCTACTCCCATTTGAGCGATGTCGAATGGGATGCGGTTGAACGAATGGGTTCGACCATGGGCATCCATGCTGTTAGCGTCATGCTAGAGGCTCTCAATAGAGATGCCCAACATGCTACTATCGCCAAGTTCATTCAAAATGAACTTGACGCAGAACGCGAGAAAGTAGCCTTGCTTCACCAACAAGGTTCTCAACAAGCAGAGTTGTTGAGAGAACAAGGTGCTCAACAGTTTGAACTGTTGAGACAGCAGCAGGCTGCTGCTGGCGGGTCGATGCACTCGCGTCGACCCGAGACTTTGAAGATTGACATCTCAAAGTATAGGGGGGTCGAAGAAGACTCCCTCTTGAGATGGTTCGTCGAATTGGATGACGCCATAAGGGCGCGTCGCATCGACGACGGGGATATGCAAGTTGCATTTGCCCAGTCAAATCTGGCAGGACGTGCCAAGACTTGGGCACTGGGGCTCAAGTTGCACGACCCATATGCGTTTGGGTCGTTAGAAGTCTTCAAGTCGCGGCTCAGACAAACGTTTGAACCGCCTAGAGCTGAGCTCAGAGCTCGAACCGAACTCTTGAAGCTCAAGCAGGGTAAGCGTGATGTGAACGCTTACGCTCAACATATACGACATCTTACGAGTTGTATAAGTTCCAATCCGGTGGATGAACACACGTTGGTTTCGGTGTTCATGCAGGGTCTTGCGGATGGTCCTGTCAAGACTCACCTGTTCCGGCTTGAACTAGATTCACTAGAACAAGCCATTTCAATTGCGGAGCAGGAAGACTTCAGTCTGAGACAGGCTCGCGCCAGCTCGACATCATATCGTCAACCGAGACGATATGACAACGGAGGTCCAGAGCCGATGGAACTCTGTTATGTAGAGAGCGAGAAGGCTCGCTCTACAGGCTACAAGAAGTTGCAGAGATGCAACAGATGTCAAAAGACAGGACACTACGCTTACGAGTGTAGTGCCCCTCGTCCAGTGTCTCGCGACACTGGGCGTAGTGACCGTCCACCCATGAGAAAGGGGCAGGGACGAGGGTCCGCAGTTGGTGCAAAGACGCAACAACGGGATGGACCGTCAAAAAACGGACAGGATCAGTAGGTGCGGAGCACCCTACTGATCCAGCAACGTCAAGAGAATTTGTAGGCCTCTTGATGAAGGTTGCTCCCAACACACAGACATTGTGCGTTGCTGCTCTAGGTAATGAGATCTCACTCATTACCTTGAAACTCGAAGTGACGAATAAGTTCTCCCTTCGAGCTCTAGTCGATTGTGGGGCGTCCAACAATTTTGTGCGACGCCAATCGCTAGAAGATGGTCACTTTAAATTCAGTGAATGTGACACACCTCCTACGAGGATGACGGTACGTCTTGCGACAGGCGCATCCGTAACCGTCATGAAGCGTATAGTGAAGATTCACTATACGCTAGAAGATACCCAATACGACGATGACTTTATCGTATTGGATTTGGATGACAAATTTGATGTCATCCTTGGAATACCGTGGCTCAGAAGGTACGAACCACGGGTAAACTGGCAACATCGGACAGTAACGATGCCTGCCGCTTGTTCATCAGATGGCCATCTGATGAACGTTTTGGAGCGTCCACAAGCGTGTGGATGTACTACGAGTGAGTGCGATGGCCTCACTTGTGGTACGGTCGTTAGTACGACTGCACAAAACCTTAGTGTACCAAACGGTTACACTTCGGAGCAAAGTTCCGGCGGCTGTGAGGAAACACAGTCTGCGCCGAAGGTCCACCACTCGAATAAGTCGGGTGGACTGGGACAAAGATGTATCCCTAGAGGGGAACATCTAGAAGAGAAACAATCGATCGCTCAGGTTAAGCGAAACGATAATCCTAGATCGACTGGAGAGTCTTTCGCAGAGGATCTCGCTGTGGTTGCGCAACCCCAGCTAGAGGAAGTAAAGGGAATAAGTCCCAAGATTACAAATACGGCGGAAATAAGTTCCCCAAAACCCGCGGGAATAAGTCCCCGGGAAGACGAAGGAATAAGTCCTTCGAAGCCTGAGGGAATAAGTCCCCAGGAAATGACAGAGACATTGAATGTCATAGTCAATAACGGATCATGTGTAGGCGCTTATACACTTGATCTGATTGCGCCTCCGAAGTTAACTTCGGAGATCACTCAGTTGCCAACGCTCGAACATAAAAGATTCTTGCGTGATCTGCGTAGTGGCAAAGTCAAGCAGATCTGCATACTCGTCGCTGAAGACGAGTATGTAACCGACATAAGGTCAGCAACAGTGTTTACTGAGAACGAGAGAGTTCTCAGTAGTTCATCTATGGACGAGAGTGTCCTAGATGAAAAGACACGAATTGAGCGATATGAGTCCCAATCATGGGAATCGCTCAAGGAAAATCCTCTCTATGAAGATTTGGTTGAATTCAAGGATGTATTCCCTGAAACTGTTCCGTGCAAATTACCGAAGGATAAAGGTATTCGACACGAAGTCGAGCTTAAACCAGGCTCGAAGTACTGTGTCATGAAGCAGTGGCCACTGCCTCGTGAACAAGTACTTGCGATCGACAAGTTCTTTGCCGATCGTTTAGCAGCGGGCCATGTGAGGGAATCAACTTCCCCACATAGCTCTCCGACCTTCTGTGTGCGAAAAGCAACAGGAGGGTGGCGGATAGTGCACGCGTTTAACAAATTGAACGCTGCAACGGTACCGGCTCAGACGCCGATACCGAGGAAGGACGTAATCATTGATGGTATGTCAAAGAGTACCATCTTTTCGTCCATGGATTTGATGGATGGCTTCTATCAAATCCTAATGCGGGAACGGGATATACCCTATACCGCAGTTAGCACGCCTAGCGGCATGCTCTGGGAATGGCTAGTAATGCCACAAGGGCTCAGTAATGCCCCTGCCACGTTCAACAGATGTGTATCACATCTGTTGAGGCCAGTACGAGAATTCGCGCCGAGTTATTTCGATGACGTATTCATCCATAGTCGAGCTATGGATGGAAAGTCGGACGTTGAGGTTCACAAGTACCACGTCCGACAAGTTCTTACAATCATGCGAAAGCATCAATTGTATGCAAACCTCAAGAAGTGTATATTTGCAGCAAGCGAAATACCACTTCTTGGGTGCATCGTTGGTAAGAACGGTGTACGTCCTGATCCCGAAAAGATCAAGGCGATCACCGACTGGCCCGTGCCGGTCGATGTCAAAGGTCTTCGAAAATTCCTTGGGCTAGCGGCGTATTTGCATAAGTATTCACGCAATTACGCCGAGATGACTGTACACCTCTCTCGTTTGTTGAAAAAGAACGAGAGGTGGTTATGGAACGCTGAATGTCAACGCTCCTTTGAGGGTATCAAGCAGAGCTTGATACAATCCCCAGTCCTAGCAATAGCCGATCAGGACAGGCCATTTCATGTGGTCTGTGATGCCAGCGATTTCGCAATCGGCTGTGCATTAATGCAGTACGATCTTGAAGGCGTTGAACGCGTCGTCTGCTATCAGTCGCGTCAGCTGCAACCAGCTGAGCGGAACTATCCAGTGCATGACAAGGAACTCCTTACCATGAAGTATGCACTCGCGAAGTTCAGAGTCTATCTATTAGGAGATAGACCCTTCGTTGTTTACACTGACCATGCGTCATTACGCACGGCAGTGAACAGCCCGCACCTTTCACAACGAATGGCGCGGTGGTTGTCATTCTTTGCAGAATACAACTTTACGGTCGAGTACAAACCAGGACGACTTAATGTCGTCGCTGATGCACTCTCACGTCGTCCCGACTTTGAAACAGTCGCGAAACCCAACAGTGAGACAGTCACTGTTGCGGTTATGACGTCCTCAGTTCCATCTACAACGTTGTATGATGATGTGAGGCGGGCATACGCCCAAGATGGTGAGATAGTGAAGTTGTTGTCACATCTCTCCCAACCATCTCGAGAATCGTTGAAACGATTGTCGTCTGCGTATCGATCTGCATCAGATCGATACACTACTCGTAACGGTTTACTGTACTATACAGCCGTTTCTGGTGACACACCACGTGTTGTCATTCCAGATGATATTGATCTGCGTTTGCGGATCATGTTCGAGTATCACGATGCTCCTATAGGAGGACATCGTGGCCGAGAGAAAACATATCTCACGGTAAGTCGAGACTTTTACTGGCCCCGCCAGTATCAGTTTGTGCGAAAGTATGTTCGCGCATGCGAAGTCTGCCAACGAGTGAAGTCGAGTCCTTCACTGCGTGCACCTTTACAGCCTCTACCGGTTCCGGCTGAGTGCTGGGAATCCATCTCAATGGATTTCGTCTTCGGGTTACCCAAAGACGCACGCGGGAATACGGGTATTCTCGTATTTGTTGACAGACTCAGCAAAATGGTACGCCTTGTGGCTGTACCAGAGACAATCACGGCAAGTGGCTGTGCTTGTGTCTTTATTGACACCATCTTCCGACTTCATGGGTTGCCCCGTGAACTCGTATCAGACAGAGATCCACGATTCACTGCTGATTTCTGGCGCTCCGTGTTCAAATCACTCGGAACGCGCTTGAAGATGTCGACATCTGATCATCCAGAGTCAGATGGTCAGACGGAACGTGCCAATCGTGTCCTTGAAGAGATACTTCGAGGATACGTACACTCCTTTAAGAGTTGGAGTGAGTTTTTGCCGATGGTAGAGTTTGCCATCAACAACTCGGTGCATGCGTCGACGACACATACACCGTTTTACGTGAATGGCTTGCGCCATCCGCGTGTACCCACCTTACTAGAGTGTAACTCTGGTTTAAGGGGGGAGGGACTCGCGCGAGCAAAAACCGATTTGGTTCACGCTCATCACGCTCTGACGAAGAAGTCATTGCGTTTGATGCCGATATCGATAACATCGATATCGAAGAAGATGATGCCAGTGAGAGTGCGGAAGCCCTCACTGAAGACAATGATCCCAGTGAGAGTGCGGGAAGCCCTCACTGAAGAAAAGGTTGTTGTCGCTGCAGTGTGCTCACAGCACACTGAAGCTAACGAGTCATCAGATGAGTTCATACTGGCTCGTGAAACGGTAGTCCGTTTTGTGCAAGACTCCATCGCCGAAGCGGTGGATAAGCAAAAGCAAAACGCTGACAAGAATGGAAGGGCAAACACTCTTTTATTTAATAAAGGTGACTTAGTCCTACTGTCTACGGTTAATCTACCAAAGCATGTAGTGACTAACTTGGGTAGCAGTAAACTACTACCCAAGTACATTGGCCCATTTCGTGTATTGCACCGCCTAGGCAATGCATACACGATCGAGTTACCACGTAAGATGCGAACGCATCCCACGTTTTACGTTGGTCGGCTTAAGCCGTACCATCAGTACGCTGCTTCTTCCGATGAAGAACGCCCTTGCGCTCAAGCATCTCGCAGAGAGCCTTGTGCTCCCGATGGTGGGCATCAACAAGGGTCTGAAGAGCAGTTATCTCAGCCCGAGACCGATCAACAATCCCACGAGCTACCCTTAGCTCGTCACGAAGAGATGTCAGAGATCTCTCGTTCTCAAGCTGAGCAAAGGCAAACTCAGCTCGATGCTTCAAGGCAGTGTCCGCCATCTGGAGACGCCTATTCCGCTCATGCTCGAGATCGTCGCGTAACCCTTGCGTTACGCGATCAAAGAAGCTCTCGGGAACACACCGATCCACATGATCGTGTGGAGAGCGTCTTTCCTCCTCCTCCACCTCCATTAGAGGACTCTCGCGGTGGCCAGCGCTATCTAGTTGAGCAGCTGTTGAACCACCGCGACGTGAACGGACGTCGGACGAGTTACCTCGTCCGGTGGCGCGGCTATCCCCCGTCCTGGGATTCTTGGGAGCCCCGCTCCCAATTGATGGTTGACGTACTGGGTCTGGTCGAGCAGTACGACGCGACACATCCTGTGCCGCAGAAGGACCGCCGGAGAAAGTCTTCCCGGCACGGTCGTAAAGGGATTTCAGGTTGTCAATCCCTTCGTACATCTCAGTAGAGACACGTACGCGCCACCACGGGCTGGTAAGGAGGTAAGCCTCCTTAGGTGCTCGTGCAGAGTTGTTCACACAACATGGGCACGAGTCTCCCCAAGAGAGGCAGGGTAATCCTTTCTCCCTTGACAGACGATGCAGCTTGTAGCGTGCACCTGTCGGGGTTCGCTTTTCAAACTTATCACGAGCTTTGATAAGTTTGTCGTTCCAAGCGTCACGACCTACATCCTCGAGATTATGGATGTAGGCGTTCCACGCCTGAAGTAGTGAGGGACCATCACGTTTGTGATTCCCACTGTACCATCGATGTCTGAAGAAAGCATCGATGAAGAACTCATGTTCAGCGCGATAGTCTTTCGCGCTGGGGTCAAGGTGATGGATCCTCGACGAATCGAACAATCGTGTTCGATAACGATCACTCGTCGTCGCCGACAAGTGATCCATGACAGATTTAGGAGGCATCCATGCCTTCTTTTCTGGAGCGAGACGCAACACATTGCGGTCCCGCTCTTCCTGCGAAGTGCCGACAGAAGTACTGGCACCTCGCTGTGAAGTGGTGTCCATTGGAGAAACGACACCACTATTAGCGCCCGAGTCTCGCGACCTCGAGCGCCTTCGCTTCGGCGATGGTTCATCTGACTCATCAGATGAACCAAAGATGCTGCGACGCAAAGCATCGTCCATGCCACGCTTGGCAGGCGGCTTGGATTCAATTGCCGTCGATACGGATCCGTCATCCGTATCAGGAGAGTACGAGACACCGAGCTCGTACTCTGTGAAGACACGAGTGTCTTCATGACCAGCGCCTGCATCACCAGGTGATACAGGCTGAGTCGATTCAGCAACCGATAAGACATCAGTTGCTGTAGTTTCTGCTTCGGCGTCCGCACAGAGACGTGCAGACGCGCTCTCGGCGGCCTTGCTCGCGCATCGCATGGGCTTGTTTACCATGCGATGAGATGTTGGAAAGTGGACGCGGACCAACAAGTGCAAACCCCGTCCCAAATGATTTGGGACGAGTATCCATTTAGTCAATCAGTCACTAAAGTGACTGATGGTTAAGGGGGGTGATGTAACGGGGTGAATCGTTACATAACAATTTATAAGAAATTGTTAATAGAATATAACTATAAGAGTTATATTCTCAGAATATTGTCATAAGGACAATATTCTGTAGCACTTCCAAGTAGTTCCTAATTGGTTGATATAGGCCATTATATCAACCAACGAAGACGCGCCACGACAGACGCACGCAATGAGTGGTGAGCAGATAACTGATTTACACATTTGTATTTAGACATAGTTAGATGAAGATAAATAGTGATTTATTGCAGACATTAACTATTATAAATACAGTTCTACTTTTTACTTAAACTAAGTACTCGCTTCTTCTTACCGTCTTCCTCTGCACGTACGAGTGTACGTGAAGTTACGAGGCACCGCCTTATTCTGTCATCAGAATAAGTAGCTTGTACTGTCACCAGTACAAGCTTCAGGGTGCCCCGTTACAATTGCTTTATAACAGAGCATGGTGTTGGCCCGTGAAAATAACGTCAAGTTCTTAGCACATTACAATTATCGACTGCTGCGGTTCACTGTCAACGTTTTTAGCCAGCACATATGATAGTCCTGTACACCTTGCTGCTTGGTTGTTAATACGATGTTAGTATCGCGCCTGAGGCATTGCATGAAAAAACAGGACTTGATCAACAATGTCATCCAGAATCAAACTCGTACAAGCTAAACGTAGCTGAAACGCTTGATCCCTCATTCTTGTCACCTTGCCGCGCACCCTGATCCTGCGTGTTTGATCCATTTTTCTTTCATCATGACGCACTGAGCAGAGTGCGCGGCGACCGTGGAAGACATACATGTGTGTCTGCTGCACCAAAATCAGTAAATCACTTTAATTGTGCATTTTTTAAGAGGAGCTTTGCGCGGTTTAGAATCTTTGCAGATCGGCATATGGAACGCCGGCGACCTGACCAGCGTCGAATTCTTTGCGATCCAGGTGTTACCTACAGCTAGAGATTTATGCCGCGCTGTCCTTCAGATCACCCTTGGGTGAACTGCAAGTACTCTGACTCAGTTTGAACTCCTTACGGGACCCGCACCCCTCATTACACTATGGGGCTTTTCGGCTTGTACGGCCTCCGGACGGCACCGGCCACGCATTGGTGGTTGCTCGTCTACATTATTAGCCTATCTCCGGCGCCCTGTAATCGAACCCCCACCGGGTGTTACCTACAGCTAGAGCTGACAGGTTATAGCAAAAGACGACGAATTGGACCTTTTTAAGGTGACATTGCCAAATGGTGCAAAAAGCAGTCAGTGGCGAAGATATCATCGCCATCGATCTTGGCACACTGCGGTCGACAAAGTTTCCGTTCAGCCAGCTACGATCCTCTTAGCAACGCCGAGTACTCAGCAAAGCCACTTATTCCTGTGTCTGAGCTGAGGTTTTCATAGGCTCCGCATATGCGTGATCTTTCATTTACCAGCATCATCAACGTGTTGGCCACGAAACTCTTGTCTCGCAACGTCGCGACCTATCCTCTTCCACCTTTCGAGTTTGCTCGTCCCTTTTCTTTACAAAGTTCTCATTGTCTTCTACGCCCCGTTTCTCGTTTCTCCATCACCACGTCTTTATAAAACTCAATCAATGTCCGCCGTGTCGTCCTTCTCGTTCCTTGACTGCTAAGATCCGTGTTGGTACCATCATCTTCCTCGCTATACCGTCGACATAACCTAGGACCTTGCTATGACGACAGATCACTTTGAGCGCATATGAGCTTGTTCCTTGACCATTTGTTGGCACTGTCAGATTCTACTACTTCAATTTGTTTGACACACACTCGATGAACACAACTTGGACACCCAAAGTTTGTGAAGCAGAATCAATTGACTTGCCGCGACATAAGATCAGCCAGCTACGTTGATTGTTTATGCCCGTGCCATATTAAACATGTATGTCCAAATACTGGGCATGGCGCCAATGACGTTGTGATGATGTTCCACATCACTATCTCACACTCCATTCTGCTATTGTGGGTTCATGAACACTCGACGTCATTACTGGCGTGGGCCCAATCACGTCTTGGTTTCTGTCGATCTTTGTCGTTGTGGCACGAGCAGTTGCACGAAGATGGCAAAGTCGAGACCAACCGAGGTTTCGGCCGCATGGCGGCCAAGAATACTCAACATTTTCGTGTTTTATTGAGTATCCGATCATCGCTAATGCGCTAACGGCCCAGGATGGAGATAATCCCGAGATTGTGCAATTGCTGATGTAAAACGGGAGCGCCCCAAATACTATTGATGGAGCAGGCAACACTGTCTTGCATATTGCAGTGTCCCAGGGACTTTGGAGAGTAGCAGCAGCGCTTGTGAGGGAGCATGCAGGCATGACGATTCGTAACAATAAAGGTATGATGGTGCTGAGCATCGTAGAAAATCGTTAGGGAAGCTGTTTTACAACTCTCGTGTGCTCGCTGCAATAGCTCTGGAGTGAGATATGTCGGACCGAGTATGGTGCGAAGAAGGCTGCATACTATACTTGACATCGGCAGCGTCTATACGACATTACATGACAAACGAAAAGGAACAATCTGAACGTCTATCATATCTGCTGTCGGAATAGACGCTTATACTTCTACGTTGCATCCACAAAAGCGTACTATATTGTAGGACTCTGTCGAATGATCAACACATTTGTACGTTTTCGAGCTCACCCCTGCAGCTTGGAACCTTTTCCCAACAGCACTAGAAATCACCTATCTTTATACGTCTATCGCAGCTCCGAAGAATGGCGGAGAGACATCGGTTTCATGGAATTAGGCGAGCAAATCTAGGATTTGTTAACAGCACCAGAGCGATTAAACTCCCATTATTCTGCCTCTTCCTTAGAGAAGCCAAGTGCGCCAAGCGACAAGCACCTTCAACAACTTGTCTCCTACTACTGCCGCTCGTTTAACATCTTTTTCAGTTGCTGGTTCTGTTGTTCAACATACTTGGCATTGCTCCCAGCAGCTCGACGAATTTCGGTCTCCTGCACGACTTTACTCAGTTAAGTACTCACAACTAGCAAGTTTTAGAAATGTGCTGTACCTCGAGCTGGAAATTCGCGTCAGCGCGACGCTGCGCCCACTTCATGACGTAATAGCCACCGATAATTGGCGCCGTGAAGTACACGAGTCCCATGACACGCTGGCCGTTTTTGGAAAGAGGAATGCGCGTACCGTGAATCTTCTTCTTGATCTGCTCGTGGCGTTCTCCAAGACGCCGTAAGAACTCCATTTTACGTCCAAACTGATTTCCAATTAAATAGCGATCAAGACTGTTAGATGAATTTGACCAACGATCACGGTGCCTGCTGTGGAAAGAGCAGAAAGAGAATGACGAAAAATAGTACACATTGAGTCTTCTTTTTCGAGAAATAGCTATTGGATGTATACCCACAAAATAGGGTGTACACCCGTAAACTCCAAAAGTTTCACAGTTGAGTGTGCGTACAGTGCATTCGTACGGCAAGTAAAAACACGAATGATTTTGTAGCAAAAAACGCGAATGTATTTGCAGAAAAAAAACGCCTGCTAAAAACGTTAGGATGAAAGAGCAGGGGACAACATCTTTGGTGTTGCTGCGTCGAACACTCTCGAGTTATCTGACATCCTACTCGATACAGTTATCTAGAAAAACCTTACGTCTGTGCGAAGCGAAGCGACTTTAGTGTATGTGATGTCGGCTGTGCGTGCCTTCCCGAAGTGCTTGCGCAATGACAGCAGGGATGCAGCGAGCAACCAAAACTTGTCGAATAAGTAGTTCTGCACGATATTGGTCTAATGTTTGATAGCTCTATGCCTTGTTGGAGAATCATCAGCACGTCAACGTCCGGTATTGGGGTTGTGTCCGGTATAAACGCGTCGTGATGCCTTCACGACATGCGCTTTACTTCACGTCAGTCACCTGCCAAAAGCAAACAGTGCCCGGCCGTTCTGTTTCCAACTTTTCTAACGGCACTGAGTATCACGCTTGCATCAAGATGTTGATGCAAATGAATCGCTTTCTCAATGATTGTAACGTGCTAATGCTTTTGACTTGCAGCAGGTGGATTACAAGCTGTCGAAGGGTACGACAACACACAGCTGAGTTGCTCCGTCCGATGAGCTATGGATACGGTAGACGGAGGTTGCACCAACTTAGTGGATGTTGAGAATCATCGAGTTGCTGTGGCAATCATACAGAAACGACGAATGAATTGAATCGATTAAAAGCGGATCGTAGCAAACCACAGGAACATCAGTACTTCAGCAAGTCATCACCCGGAACGAGACAAGGAGAAGTGAACCTAGGGTTACTGACCTTTATACCGCCGCACAAAAGCTTTCTAGGCTTCTGGAATGGGTTATACGTTTCTGAGTGTGTGAAACACGTCTCCCATCCCTTTTTCACGTAATTTATGCGACTGTTAGTTATGCAGTGGATGGGCAGTGACACAGAATGCTCCGTCACATATTACGAATGACCTGAGCTTGCCAACCCCATGTTCTGTCTCTTCACCGAAAACGATGGCCTTAATTCAGTCGACGGATACTGGCGTCGTCTCGGCATTTAAGCGGCGTTACCACCGCTATTCCCGCTGCATAGTGCCCTTGATTGTGAAGAGCATGGACCCATTTCGGTGACATCTACAAAGTCGACTGCCATGCGCTGGTCCATGCATGGACCGAGACTTGATCACCTATTGCGAATTGACATGTCTGCTAAGTCTCTCGTCGCTTCAACGCCCCAGAAATAGCAGATACAGGAAATGGTTCAGAGGAGATCCAGGAGGCGGAGAAGGTGCGTGAACAGGAGCTGGGGGCTAAGCTCAATCAGCTGCCTAATTAGATACATACATCGGATCCCGTAGAGGACAAGAGGGCTCCGTCGAAGCTGGCCAAAGACAAGATGCTGGAAGAGGTCGGGAGGGCAGAAGAGGACGAGACAGCCCGCAGACATCTACTCAATGCGGCACCCGTCGCTGACGCAGCGCCCGATCTTGACTTTTGGTCGATGTTGCTTTCCAACAAAACACTTTGTCAATGACGATAGTGTTTGGAACGCATCCTATGATGCGCGAACGACGAGTCAATTGTGAAAAACTGTCGATCTGTAAGGCTGTATTGCCAACTCTGGCTGTAGCTTATAACGATAAGTAGTTTTACATCCTTTGGTAGGTTGCGGGGTGCTGCAGCAAGTAGCGGCCATCAGATCGAGAAATACTTGTTGGAGGGGGGCACTGTACTCAGACGATGAACCGTTAACTCGTCACTGACGGTACGTAATACCCAGTATATCGTAAACAATACTCTTCGCAAGAAAGAGCGCTTGAACGAACTTGATAACTGCTATGCTCGAGCTTCAAAGCTGTCCAAAAAGTGAGGCAAGACATGGTGTCGTCTTGGTGCAATTGGCGATGCCAGAGACGACGTTCTACTTAATGAGGTGTCTCCATCTGCGATGGTGGCTTCCACCATCGCAGATGAATGAGCTCCTATGGGAGATATTACGACGGGTTGGCGTTCCCCACGCCTCGTGGTTACTTCGGTGGCTACACTCTACGTCGATGGACCGCGCAAGCGGCAAACGGAGGCCCACCATCGCAGATGGATCGGCTTCCAAGGGATAAATTACGGCGGGTTGACGTTCCCCCCGCCATCGTTATCGCCTTGGCGATAGCGACATCCAGCTTGGAAGGTCGCTCAAGCGGCCGTAATGGAGTCTGTCGCCAATTTTAGTGGCATTCTCTCGGCGCGTAACATCACTTCGGTGACTCGCGCTATACGTCGGCTGGCCGCGCGAAGCGGTCACCGATTCAGTTGGGCGTCCTTTTGAACGTCTCGATATCTTCTGCTGCATCGGGCAGCGTTACACTGAGAGCGCTTGAAAGAAAGGCTCGAGTCTGGCTCGGGTTGGATGTCTCTGACTTCCGCTACCCTCGCCCCCGGCTCTTCGGAGTACCCACGTTGTAGATCCGGTTTCGGATCACACTTCCTGGAAACTTCAGTCGTTAGTTATTTGTGATAATAATGGACAACTTGACACCACCACCACCTTTTTCCGCGAGCCCATTTATGCTGGCCAAAAGAGTCGCCGACATGCCCTTTTCTTCAACTGTGCCCTTTTTTCAACGGTGCCCTTTTTCAACACCGAGCGAAACGGTTGCGCGAGTCCCAACGTGAGCTCTTCAACTAGAACTCTGCAATAATCGTCGTAATGGCGAGTAATCAGGATCAACATGCACCATCTCCAGCTCCAGAGACGTCCATGATCAAGTTACCAGATCCAAGAGAAGACACGCACACTGGACGCGTGCGCAAGACCTTCGCCATGCTGGACATGCGCACGGCTTTCACGTCCAGACAGGACCTCCTGGATGCACAGCAGCAATTACTGGCCCACCGCACAGCACAGTGTTCACGCGATCCAAGACGCGGTGGCTGCGCGTGCCGACTCTGCTTGGCTTGGTCGGCTGTGCGATTCAGTTTTCGGTGCCCTTGACGTTCGGATTGTTCCGACAGACTGCGCAGCTTGACTCCAAGTACCTTGAACCAGAGCTGCAGCAGGCTATGCGCAAACAAGATGGCCAACCCGTGCGTGTTGTCACGTATAACAAGGGCATGTGATGCTCTAGTTTCGGCCAAAGTCTTGACGACTGCAACTCAGCAGCATACAGATCTATTTTGCAGCAACGCCGCCTCGACAACGACTACTATGATCGACCTTTCATGCAAACTCGCACAGTTGTGCGCTTATCTCGCGCTAGCTACACACACGCTGCTGTATTCTACTTGGAACCAGCTGAAACGCTGGTGTGACAAAACGCTTACAGTTGCATCTAAAACAGCCTCCGTCAGTCAGAAAAGAAGCACCGACACAATCAAATGGATCACGTACTTGACACCCATCCAATTCCACGAGCCGAGTTTAGCATGACACGATGGACAAAGCAGCTTGCCAACGCTGTTCCGAATAAAGTCAGGGTCCTTCATCATCCACGTCATCGGTTCGATAAACAGTCCAGCGCAGCGTCCACCACCACTGCTTTCACCCGGGCTCAAGTGCAGTAACTAAACGTGACAGCATCAGAGTAACGTCCATTAGCCTCAACAATAGCTAAACACATCAGTCTTTGCTTCACCTGCACCTGATTGCTCGTTGTGCACAGCACGTAAGTGCATTTTCGACAACACAGCGAGCTGCTCGATCGTGCGAGTTGCACAGTGCCGACGATATGAGCTGCTCCGGTCTTTCCTCGTTGCTGATGTGCCATTATTGTCCGCAATTCGGCATGCGCAGGCGTGCGGCCCATCCAGTTCGGGTCCTTTTGCATCCTTTCAAACAAATCCAGTTGGCGCAAGAATCCCGTATTGATCGAGATGCACGGTCGAGCACGCTGCACGATATCGTACGCCTCTAGCAGCGTCTTCTCTTGAGTAGCCATTACGTATGCCACACAGATCGTCGCACTACGCGATTGGCCGTACACGCAGTGCACAAGCACTGCTGCTGCTTGACGCGTTAGAAATCGATTTAGAAACTGAATGCACTCGTCGAAATGAGGCAACAGGAGCTCGTCCTCCATGTCGAGGATATCAATCAGCAGGACGTCACATGGCTACAAAACATGAAACACAGTAACAACCCAATGAGTTCAGCTTCTGGACACGGCTCCGCTGCTGCGTTACAATAACAACGTCCAGCCAACCTTCACCGTGAGATCTCCTGTCCCCAATGCAATAATGGCTTGAATACTATTGGCGGTTAGAAATGCGACGTCCTAATCAAGTGAGGTGTGAGAGCGACCATTCGAGAGCGTTAGAAACGTCCTCATCCATCCCTAGGATGACGACAACGCGACGAACCCGTGCAGCTCTTGCTTCGCCAAGGAACAAGGGCAAGTCTCCAATACGTGCTGCTGTTGGAACCGCTTCTAGGGCCACGTGGTGATGCTGTCGCTGCACGAGCAGGTCCACGAGCGGCGAATTGGGTCCCATGTCGAATTTCTATCGCAAGTGTCACACAAGCGCGGGAGTAAACCAGCTGGACCTACAACGACGAGCTGCGACACCCAAAAAAAAGCAGAAACAAAAACCGCTTCTTTTTTGTCGCACGGTCGTCGGCCACAAACGGTCCCGTCGTTGCATTGTGAGGTGTGTGTGTGATGGCTACAAACCAGTTGAAGCCCGGCATGTGAAACCGTCATTTCTAAAGTTCCGCGATCGATCCCAACCAGTCATTGTAGCCACCACGAATGAAGATCGCGTTTTTCTCGTCGCACAGCTACGACGTGGAGTCCATGGAGCGTGCAGCGAAACTCGACGCCGTCACTCCTACGCACGAGCTCCAGTTCTTGGCCGCGAGACTGGACGTTCACTCGGCCAAGTTAGCCGAAGGGTGTGAAGGGGTTTGTCTCTTTGTCAATGACGTTGCGGACGCGGCCGCTCTTCGTGCCCTGCACGCGGGCGGTACGCGAGTGATATTTCTTCGTTGTGCAGGGTTCGACCGGATCGACCTCCAATGTGCGAAAGAAGAGCTCGGGATGCCAGTGCTCCGGGTTCCCGCATACTCGCCGTACGCCGTTGCGGAACATGCTGCTGCATTGATGATGACACTGAACCGCAAGATCCACCGCTCGTATAACCGTACTCGCGAGCAGAACTTTCGTCTGGAGGGGTTGCTGGGCTTTGATGTCCATGGCAAGACAGTCGGGGTCGTTGGTACGGGGAAAATTGGCTCCCTCTTTGCTCGAATTGCAGCTGGTTTTGGCTGCAAAGTACTTGCTTATGATGTGAGACAGAGTCCGGAGGCTCAGAGCTATGGTGCTGAGTATGTATCGCTTGATGAGGTCTGGGCGCGCTCGGACATTATGTCACTGCACTGTCCACTGACTCCGTCGACGAAACACACGGTCAACGCAGAGAGCATTTCGAAAATGAAGGACAATGTGATGATTATCAATACGAGTCGTGGTGGCCTGATTGACACGAAAGCGCTGGTGAACGGTCTGAAAAGCCGCAAGATTGGCTCAGTCGGTCTTGACGTGTTTGAAGGCGAGGGTGACTACTTCTACTCGGACTGCTCGGGTGGTATCATTGCCGACAACACGCTCGCTCGTCTATTTACGTTTCCGAATGTGATTATCACGGGACACCAGGCGTTTTTCACGAAAGAGGCTCTCGACAACATCAGCCACACTACAATGAGCAACATTCAAGCGTACAGCGCGAAAGAAGAGCTGGTGAACGAAGTCAAGTGAAGCCCGCCGTCAACATTCGCGTCAATTGTGACAAGGCAAGTATGAAGCGCCTTTTCTGGATTTCATGTCTGCAAAGAGTTCCCGAAACTACAGTAATGAAGCAAAAAAGTAACGAATAAACCTCACGCAGAATTATTCGGAAGAATACAGGAGCTGCAAAGATAGCAAGTTGATGGGAAGTCAGCTGGGCACTCGATGGCTTTAGATGCATGAGGCACTTGTTCACCGTCATCGGGATGATTCTGCGAGCCATTTTTCATTTACTTTGGTATTTGCTCACTCGCCCTCTAGATCGGCAACGACACGAACAGAAGATGCCCCAATCGTTTACCTCGCAGCTTCCACGGCGATTCTGATGTGCAACACGAACTTTTGGAGATAGCCAGCTGCAAGATGGCGGATGCAAACTTTCCCAGACCACAGCACCTCTGCCAATTGGCTGTTGAAGACGCACACAAGTGTCCAGAACATATCCACAGTCTAGCGTGATTACAGTAGTGCTGTAGTCTGTCACGCACCAAACTCAGAACGTTCCACCCGCAGAAGCACCGGATGCATGTAGTTCCCAAATACGTGCCGGTTTCTTTCGCCACTGCATTTGTGCCAATGGCATTGTTGGCAACTCGAGCAAGTGCTGTTGACGGTCATCGGTTTCCTACCAGTATTGGTAACCGTGACCGGTCCAATCCGAACCGCCTGTTCAGCTTAGTATTTACGACGTAGTTCTTACGGTAACTACCATAGTTGATTAGACGCGTAGGATGATGAGACGCTTCACATGATTTATATGTGCACCACATATAAATCATGTAGTAAGTAGTAAGCTCCGATAATCAATCACTTTCGAATTCTCCTTCTGCCGAGCAAGTCTTCTCTGCTCCGCTCCTCAAGCCTCTTCGCTCCCTCCGGTCTCTTCCGGTCTTCTCGTCACTCCCGTGTCATACCTTCAACAGGTTATGATCCCAAGCGCAATGTCTTCTGCCGGCCACGCATCCTCCAACGCCCTCATCGATAAGTTCGATGGGGACAACTATTCGATCTGGAGTCGATACATGCGTGGCGTGTTCCTGACAAAGTCAGTGTGGCATGCTGTCAACCGGGAGAGCTCCCCAACGTTCGTGGACCCTCGAGCGCAAGGACGACTACGTCAAGGCCAACAACATCGCGTTCGGAACGATGTTGCTGCACATAGGTGCGGACTACCACCATGTGGTTGACAACTGCGAGGAAGCGTGGGTTGCGTGGCAGAGCCTGAAGGTGCTGTACGGTGGATCCCAGAAAGCGGGAAAGATGTACCTCAAGCGTCAACTCTTCAGCATGAAGATGGATGAAGGTGCCAACGTCATGCATCACTGCAACGAAGTCCTGAACATCGCTGTCAAGCTTAGCAGCATCGGTGCGAAGGTGGAGGACGAGGACGTCGCAATTTGCCTGCTACTCAGCCTCCCTAAGAGTTTTGAGAACGTTTTTCTAAACTTGGAGATGAGCAGCGCGGAGCTTCGTACCCAAGATGTGGTGAAGGTGTTCACGAATGAGCACACCAAGCGCCAAGGGGAGAAGACGACAACAATAGCGACGATGGTCAAGACTGAAGATGCAGCTAAGGCCTTCAACACTGAGCGCGAGCCATACAAGTGCACCTACTGTGGGAAGGTGGGACACACCGTCGATCGCTGTTGAACTAAGCAGAAGAATGAAATTCGAGGAGCCCGACGCGGCGGCAATGGTCGTGGACGCGGGGCAAACAATGTCCAGTGGGGACAATATCGTGATGAAGGCAGCGACTACGATCAAGTAGCGTTTGCAGTTTCGCTTGAGTGTGGACTCTCAGCGAAGAAGGACGTTTCCGGAATGTGGGCCGTCGACAGTGGTGCAACACACCACATCTGCCACGACAAGACCAAGTTTGCAAGACTGAACAAGCACAACGACGGTGAAATCTTGGTGGCGGATAGCAACAAAGTGGCCATCAAGGGTGTTGGAACCATCTTTGAAACGGTGGTTCTGTCCGACGTTGAAGAGCGTGAGATCGAGATCAAGAACGTGCTTTACATACCAAGCATGAGCAAGAATCTACTATCAGTACCGCAGATTAACAAGCACGGCAAGTTTCAAGTCGTGTTCGACGGGACCAAGATGTTTGTCGCTCGCAAAGGATCGCAACAAGTGGTGGCAACAGCAGATCTTGTGGATGGCCTTTACTGGCTTCACACAGCTCATCGATCTGCCAATGCAACAAAAAGCGGATGCAACGGTGTCGACTTACATGCGCGGATGGGACACACTCCAGATGATGTGCTTCGCAAAATGTGGCCACGAACATGATCAAGGATGTGAAGGTACCTCTCACGTCAAGTGGATCAAGCGCATGTCGAGGATGTCAACAAGGGAAAATGGTCCGAAAACCATTCCCATGCAACCAGGACAAGCGCAGATATGACACCTTCGAGCTACTTCACGTCGACATCTGCGGACCCATGGAGATGAATTCTCTGGGTGGCAGCAAGTATCTACTGCTGATCGTTGACGAAGCCAGTGGATGCATGAAGGGCTTCTGTCTACAAGTGAAGTCGGAGAGTGAAAACTACATCACACGATACATCAAGATGGTGCAAGCGCAGTTTGGCAAGAAGGTCAAGCTCGTCCGACACGACGGAGCCCGCGAGTTCGCTACCAACTCGCTTTAAGAATTCTACGAAGATGAAGGAATTGAGCAGCAGACGACGGTGCCATATGCAAACCAGACCAACGGCACGGCAGAGCGCGCCATTCGGACTATCGTCACAATTGGTCGCAGCATGCTTTACCATGCTAAGCTGGAAAAGTGCTTCTGGGCCGAAGCAGCAATGACGGCAATCTACGTTAAGAACCGTCTGCCGTCGCCTAAAGTTATGCACAAGACTCCGTTCGAGATCGTTCACAACTCCAAGCCAAGTATCAAGCACATGCGGGTGTTCGGTTGTCAGGTTTACATACTGACACCAAAGGAGAAGCGGCTCAAGTGGGACCCCAAGGCTCGCACTGGAATATTCTTGAACTACGAAGAAGTATCCAAAGCATACCGCGTTTATGACATCGAGGCGGGGCAGGTAGTCATCAGTCGCGATGTCAACTTTGACGAGTCCGACTTTGGACTTTCTCCGCCAACCACCACTGAAGACGCCGATGACATTGACTTCGACTCCCTCGATCTGGATGATGAAGTGCCAGGTCATGCGCAGTACAAGCAAACAGGCAAGCGCAAGAGTCGTCCCCATGATGAAGGAGTACCAGCTCCACCCACGCGCACAGTGTGTCAACGGCCCGGATTAGAAGAATCAAGTGCGCCAGACAATCACACGACCCACCAAGAAGAAGATGAAGAAACAAAGAATGCTGATGCATCGACTCCGTCTGTGTTTTGGCGTGCGAGTGCGGACGCCATCGAAACGGCAGTAGACTTATCCGAGCCATCGACTTTTGAAGCTGCGGTGAGCGGTCCTGATCAAGTGCATTTGCGCGAAGCTATCCGTGCGAACTTGAGTCGATGCGACTTCGTAAAGTATTCCGCGCAGCCAAGCTACCTAAAGGACATCGCGCCATTGGCACGAAGTGGGTCTTCAAGATCAAGCGCAAAGCGGACGGATCAATTGACAAGTACAAGGCGCGTCTTGTGGCAAAGGGTTTTAAGCAACAATATGGGATGGACTACACGGAAACATTCTCGCCCGTCGTCAAGTACGTGACGCTGCGCATGGTGATTGCAGTCACCATGTATTTCGGATGGACCATCGACCAAATCGACGTGGTGACGGCATTCCTGTATGGTGTCATGCAGGAGCAAGTATTCTGCGTCATCCCTGAAGGCGTGGAATTGGAGGGCTCCTTCGATTGTCTGGAGTTGGTGAAGGCAATCTACAGACTAAAACAAGCGCCGCGCGTGTGGAACGAAACGTTTGACGAGTTCTTGTGTACCATTGGATTCCAAGCGTCAAGCCTCGACCTGTTTCTCTACATAAGGATCGTGTAAGGGCAATGCGTGCTGCTGCTGGTGTATGTGGATGACGTATTGATCACCGGTAGTTCATGCGAGCTAATTGCAAGCACCAAGACCGAACTGAAGACACGATTCGAGATGACTGACAGCGGCAAGTGTGCATTTGTGCTTGGAATCGAGCTTTTGGACGGCGCAGATGGAAGTGTGACACTATGCCAGCGTCGGTATGTAGATGACATACTCAAGCGCTTTGGCATGGATGATTGCAAGGCCGTCGCAAGTCCAGTCGACATGAGCTCTCGACTTGTTTCAAGTGATGCATCCACCAAGATCGATGCTCCTTTTCGCGAAGCTGTTAGTGCGTTGATGCACCTGACCACTGCAACGCACCCAGATATTGCGTTCGCCGTGACCTATGTGTCGCGATTCATGGAGAACCCCCAAGAAGAACACTGGGTTGCGGTCAAGCACATCTTCCGCTACCTACAAGGCACCAAGATGCACGGAATCTGCTACAAGCCAAATGCGAAGATCGACTTTCGTGGCTACTCGGATGCAGACTGGGCCGGTGATCTCGCTGATCGCAAGTCGACGTCTGGTTACGTATTCATGCTGTTGGGTGCGCCAGTGAGTTGGGGCAGCAAAAAACAGCCAATTGTTTTGTTGTCCACGAGTGAAGCCGAATACATCGCACTCAGCTTGACGATTCAAGAGGGCAAGTGGATTCATCATCTGCTTTGTGAGATCATGATGGCTTCCAATGAAGAAGGACCGGAACTTATGATCCTTGAAGACAATCAGTCGTGTATCAAGATGACGGAGAACCCGGTCAACCACAGCCGTGCCAAGCACATTGACATAAAGTATCATCACATCCGTGATGAGGTCAAGCGCGGTGAAGAGAAGCTCTAGTACTGTGAAACTACGGTGATGTTAGCGGACATCATGACGAAGGGACTTCACGGGCCACTCCATAAGGAGATGACGGCGACTCTCGGAATTTGTGCGTGTTCGCATTGAGGGGGCGTGTTGACGGTCATCGGTTTCCTACCAGTATTGGTAACCGTGACCGGTCCAATCCGAACCGCCTGTTCAGCTTAGTATTTACGACGTAGTTCTTACGGTAACTACCATAGTTGATTAGACGCGTAGGATGACGAGACGCTTCACATGATTTATATGTGCACCACATATAAATCATGTAGTAAGTAGTAAGCCCCGATAATCAATCACTTTCGAATTCTCCTTCTGCCGAGCAAATCTTCTCTGCTCCGCTCCTCAAGCCTCTTCGCTCCCTCCGGTCTCTTCCGGTCTTCTCGTCACTCCCGTGTCATACCTTCAACAAGTACATCAACTCTCTTTTCTCTGCGCTCTTCTCGGTGACTCGATTACAAAATCAGCAAGACATCTATGGAAAGCAATCGAGCAGTTTTTGAAATGCGACGGGACCAGTCGGACGTTTGGCTTAAACAACGATTCATACGTGCTTCTACCTGTAACGGATAAACCTCTCGCAGAATCATTCGGAAGAATACAGGAGCTGCAAAGATAGCAAGTTGATGGGAAGTCATCTGGGCACTCGATGACTTTAGATGCATGAGGCACTTGTTCACCGTCATCGGGATGATTCTGCGAGCCATTTTTCATTTACTTTGGTATTTGCTCACTCGCCCTCTAGATCGGCAACGACACGAACAGAAGATGCCCCAATCGTTTACCTCGCAGCTTCCACGGCGATTCTGATGTGCAACACGAACTTTTGGAGATAGCCAGCTGCAAGATGGCGGATGCAAACTTTCCCAGACCACAGCACCTCTGCCAATTGGCTGTTGAAGACGCACACAAGTGTCCAGAACATATCCACAGTCTAGCGTGATTACAGTAGTGCTGTAGTCTGTCACGCACCAAACTCAGAACGTTCCACCCGCAGAAGCACCGGATGCATGTAGTTCCCAAATACGTGCCGGTTTCTTTCGCCACTGCATTTGTACCAATGGCATTGTTGGCAACTCGAGCAAGTACATCAGCTCTCTTCTCTCTGCGCTCTTCTCGGTGACTCGATCACGAAATCAGCAAGACATTGATGGAAAGCATTCGAGAAGTTTTCGAAATGCGACCGGACCAGTCGGACGTTTGGGTTGAACAACGATTCATACGTGCTTCTACCTGTAAGTGTCGGATGAAAGAGCCCCTGCGCTGAAATCCAAGGTCCCGGTGTTCTGCTGATTTTGTTGAATCCCTTACTGATGCTTTCGGGCACTTGAGAAGTTCGTCAAGCACCGTAATTGAACAGGAGCAATGCGATGAAAGAGGTGCTAGGATGTTTGCGTCAGTTCGAAGCGATGCTAGGCCGTGACGCCTTCCGGTCGTCTTCACACATTGACCTGCACGAGTTTGACCGGTATTTGCGCAAATGACAGACAGCCAAGTGCACAGGCGATGGGTGTGGCCATCAATCCATCTGTATTTGGCGTCTATGTTGGCATGCTGCGTCGTATTGCCAACCATGAAATGAAAAAGATGAAGACGCACGAGCAACAGCTGCAACGTGAAGTTGCGGAAAAGCTATTGCGAATCACTTAGGAGAGCTTCAGCGACGACAATCGACACCAGACGCTGAAAGAACTGCTTGAGCAAACCAATGGACGGTCGAGTCAGCAGGAGAACGATGAAGTTTCGCACCATAGACGTCAAGGCAAGAAGGGCAGTATGCAGTCGCTCTCGTCGGACATGCTGCTCACGCGCGTTACTGATGTCGATGTGTACCTGGACAATGTACTGCGTCGTAACGCTGCGGTAGATTCAAACAGCCAACAGAATTTTTGCAAACACATTTCATCGCAGGAGATTGCGGAGACCGACCCGAAGCTTTGCAACCAGCTGTCGCGGTTTTTGACGTCGTCGCAAAAGAGCTGGCATCACTCGAGACTCAAGGTCGTGACATGTGTTGCAGTGACTGCGCATGTTTCTTGATTATGCTTTTATTGTAAACATTAATAAAGTCGCGAGCCATGTTCAACAGATAGATAGATTTATTAAAAACGTTTATCGCTAGACTACGGTCTAATACATTGTAAGTGTAAATTAGTTGACACTGGAGATGGTCGAGCAAATAGAATCAGCTCGATCGTAGTAGCTCAACTGGCGTTGGCGCTTGTTCTTTAAATGGAGCAGTGTCCGGCTGTAACACGTCCGGTCTTCCCCATCTTCATCAGGATCGCGAGTAGCAACGAGCTGTGTGAACTCCTTGGTATTGATCTCGTTGCAAATAGGCTTCAACTTGAACCTGTTCGCCGGATGAGCATCTGCCTCACCTGTTTGGGTTTCATGGCACTTGTTGTGCCTGCGTGTTTCCTCTAGCGGGCGCAGTGCGTGGCTATACCCAATGGTGCAGTGATTTTCATCGCTTGAGCGCAGCTTGGTGAGCTGGTTGTAGTCCCAATCAGTGGGACTAACGCTCTTCTCGTAGATGCCGCATGCTTTGGAAGCAATCTCCGACAGCACACTCAGTACATGACGGATACTCTCTTCAACGAAGTTGCATAAGCTCTGGATCTCGATATGAATCCACTAGTAAACACATGCACACAGAAGAGAAACGTCAGCAACAAGTAAATTGATAGATCGAGAAATGAATCATGCACTCACCATGATTATTCAAGCTGGTGAAGTTGTTAAAGCGATTGTGTTGAAGACTCGAGTGTTGCTGATGTTGATTTTTTCAGAATGAAGTCGTCCTCGCTCATGCCTTTGCTCCGACCCGTGAGATGCACCGACCCAAGTCTGCGACGTGCGAGTAAGTACGCATTTCTCTCACCAATCAGGCATACTCTCCATGCTTGTTCAAACCATCAAGCGTCTACACTTCCTGCAGTCTCTCACTTGTTCTTCTATACTGAGGTCTGGTCATCTCATGTATCTCGTCCCAAGGCCGACTACATGGCTCACGTCATCTTTACCTACCTGACCTATAAAATAGTAACAATAATAAGCATAATAAACACCTGCACAACGGCATCTACAGTCAGCACTCTCTGCATTATGTCAGCACTCTCTGCATTTAGTCACTATCTCTGCATTCAGTCACTATCTCTGATGTCCGATCACCTCAGTTTCTATCTTTGATTCAAATGTGTGCACATGTGACATTCTCGACAGAAAATACGGTCTCAAGTCGCACGCAGCAGCGGCAGACGAGCACTTGTGCTGATTATGGCACTAAACGAAAACGACACGAGTCATCAAAATGATGACGACAATGATGACGATTACAAAGCGGATGTTAAGCAGAGCAGACGGTGCTGCTTGCCTGATTGAATAGATTGTCGAGCTCTTGTAGCAGTCAAATGATGGAAAGTCGGCGGCAAAAAGATTGATTGCAATCGCACAGCGCAACTTGAAGGTGATCGAAGATTTTGCTGCCGATAACTCGAGATGGTTCCGATTCCTCGCGGCAATTAGGAGACTCGTTCCGACACGTCCGTACCTGGACTTTATATCGTTTACTCGTCGGGAATGTATGCATCCTCTGAGCTGCGCAATATAATGCTATGGATTGTTCGCTACACAGCGAAGAACCGTGCAAAAGTCGCTCGGACAAATTCTGTCACATGCTGATAAAATGCGGTGGCTTTGGATTTCGTCGATCAGGCAAGAGCTTCCATCGTCTACATACGGAAGCATACGACTGATGCGAGATTTGCTGAGCAAAAGATGAGATGGAAAACAAAGACAACAAGGTAGTGAGTTACTCCCTACAACCTTCGTACAAACAACACGGTCGTGATATGTAAAAAGAATCGAGCGCAGTATCTCTACAATGACAGCACGGACTCGCTCATGCTGGAGTCCACCAACCGGGAGAATAAAGACTGAGGAGATCGTGCCAGTTTTTTCGGATCGCCACTTTCAACAACGGAGCCACGATCAAGCAAAAGCACCCGGTCACAACGCATGATTGTTTCGACACGATGAGCAACCATTATCACCGTCGACTTTGAGAACTCCGACGCGATCGTCTGTCACACAATAGCATCGATTAGTATTTCACAAGCGCAGAACGGAACTTGAAAAAACAACTTACCTCGGAAATCACTTGCTCAGTCTCGTGGTCAAGTGACGCAGTAGCCTCATCGATACAGAGGACTTTGGACGGACGCAGTAACGCTCTTGCAACACAAAGTAGCTGAGCTTGCCCTTGGCTAAACATCGCGGCTTGTTCGTTGGCGCCACCTTCAACAGCCGTATCTAGACCACGATCTAGCTTGGCAACAGCATTCGCAAGTCTGCCACATTTACGCAGTACCGTCCAGAGCCTCTCGTCGTCGAGCACGCCGTCGGGATCCAGATTGGAGCGCACTGTTCCTGAAAACAGCACGACATCTTGTGGTATATAGGTAAGCCTTGACCGCAGATCTTGAAGTTGAATCGATTCCAACGGCACGTTATCAATCCGGATGCTGCCACTGCGTGCCCACGGAACAGCTCGAAACAGAGCATTGAGCAGTGTTGACTTCCCAGCACCTGTTCGTCCACAGATACCGAGCTTCTGCCCTGCTGGAATATCGCACGTGACATGATTAAGAGCTGGAGCGACAACATGCGGGCTTGCCTTCACTATGTCAGCGCCACTGGAATTATTGTGGTGCCCGATATCGTTTGCAGACGTAACATACGTGACTGACAGAGCCACAATCGAGATATGACCTGCAGCAGGCCAGAACTGTGGCACGTCGTTGGTTTTTGAGATACGTCCGGCCCCAACAATCTCTTCCTCAGACTGGAGTTCAGTGTACTCTTTGACGCGTTCAACTGCAATCATCTGACGCTCAGTGTGGACGAAGCTGTTGAGAATGGAGTTCAGTTTTCCTACAATGGGAAGTGCGTAGGTGAGCGTAAGCCCAAGAATTCCGGGGTTTGTAATGCCTGTGAGACTGAAGTCCGCCACGGCAAAGACCACAATGAAAGATGTCACGCAGACACCCAGCATGTCGAGACGTAGTCGAAACCACGCATTGGTTGTCGAGCTAAGGAAGGAAACTCGCTGATTCTGATTCAAGCACACCTCGTAGACGAGGGAATACTGTCGTTGACGACCTGCGGCGCGGATAACATTCAGGCCGTTCAAAGTGTCTGTAATTGCTGCCAATTGGAATGACTGCGTCGTTGCATCCAGCCGCTTGAGGTGACGAGAGATCGGGCGATAGTCACGCTGCAAGCGGAAGTACAGGAGAGCCAACGGAACAAGCAGCAACAGCACGAAGCGGTTCCCATACAAGAGAATAACAAGTGCACCCACTACATCCGCCGCGTCCTTCAGAAAAATGTTGAGAGTAAATGGTAGCGATTCATCGACGGCATACGTGTCTCCGCTCAGTCTGTTGAGCACACGTCCGACAGGCGTCTGCTTGAAGAATCGTAGTGAAGCAGCGAAGACACTTTGAACGAGCTTGTGGTACGTTGCACGTGCTGCGCGTAAGCCTCCATACGCAAAGAGGAATGAGCGAAAGAACACGGAGACAATGTTCGTTCCTGCGATGTACAGCAGTATCATTGCAAACTCTCGTGGCGTGATCGAATGCCTGCCGTTCGTGTATACTGCAATCCACCAGTCCAGCGAATTACGAGAAATCTGCATAACGATGACAGACATCAATATGATGGCCGAAAGTGTCCAACCGACATCGGACGAGTACGCTTTCCAAACGTGCCAGCCCACAACTCCAGATTCGCGGCGTTCGTCCTTTTCCTCCATAGGAATGGACTCATCCGCTGTCACTTCATCGGTATTTGCGGCATGCTCACTCTTCTTTGTCACCGCTGCGAAGGGCACGGAGGACGAAGTACTGTTGGACACATCTTCGCCCGTTGATCGCTTCAGTAAGGTCATCAAGCGACTAGGTGGATCTTGCGCTTTTAATGCGTTGTAAGCTCCTTGCTCAACAATACAGCCTTCATCCATGACGACAACATGCACATCGGTTGGCAGCAGTGACAAAAGATGAAGCGAATGCGTCACAATAACGACAGTCGCATCCGCAGTAAATATGCCAGAGCCTGACGTGAAGCAATTCGTCATCACTTTGCTTGCGGTAGTCGCATCCAAGCCACTCAGTGGGTCGTCCAACAAGTAGAGATCTGCCTGCTGATAGAGGGCCCGAGCGAGGTTGATGCGTGCACGCTGGCCGCCACTAACATTGCTGCCGCCCTCAGCCACGTTATATGGCGGCTTCAAATGGCAAAGATCTACATCGAGCTCACAAATGCGAAGAACACGCTCAACTCGGTCCGGATCAGCATCACTTTCTTCTCCACCACGGTAGATGTCGTTGTCACAACACAAAGTAATATTGGAGCGAACACTTCCACTGAAAAGCCACGGATTCTGCGGAGAATACGAGCAACGCAAAGATTCCTGTCGCCTGTAAACGCAAGCCGGATTGCGCAAGCTCGTCTGCTTTGGCATTTCTCCAAGCAGTGCGAGTAGAAGTGATGATTTACCTGCACCAACGGGACCACATACGACGTACGTCGACCCTCGTCGCAAACCGAGTTCATTGATACGTAAAATGAACGGATGTGAAGCAGATGGTTCTGAAGTATCTCCCATCAGCAAAGGCGTGTCGACAGTAGATACATCACCGTCTTCAGCTTCTATATCGCTAGCCTTCGTCGCTCCCCATCCAAACTCGCAGTCACGAATACTTGCAACGTATTTATCTGCCTCTTCGGGCGAAGACGTCGCGGACTGAGGTTGATCATTTCGGTGGAGGCCTTCCTCAGTACATGCACTGACTTCTTTGTCGAAAAGAAAGCCTCGGATTCGTAGCGCAGACACCTTTGCTTCAAGAAAGGCATTGACAATCCACGGCAGGTAGTTCATAGGAAATACCAGACGATCAAGCAGCGCTATCGCAGTGAACGCATCAGAAGCCGATATATCTTGTCCGGAAAATATGGCAGTGGCAAAGACTGAGACTTGCACAATCACGGGCGTCGACGCCCAGAAGAATACACAGAAAGCATCCAAATATTTGCGCACTTGCAGCCTCCCGAACTCAAGTGAACGGCTCTTGCTCATTATCTCGAGACGAGCTGTAATCCATCCTAGCAGCTTTAGTGTACGGATAGCTGCAAGACTCTCAGCGACGAGGCCTACGCGTTCGTCTCGGAAACGCATCATGTTTGCAGTGACACGCTGGATCTTTCGTCCCAGAACTGTCTGGAGTGGCAGCATGATAGCCAGCACTGCAACGCCCGCGACAAAAGAAAGGGAGACAGCCTCGCTTAGCAAGATAAACGCAACTGCTATCTCTATTGGGATAAGCACCATATCAAATAGCGTTCCAGGCATGCTAACGATGCGTCCGACGTCAACTGAGATCAGATTGGTAATGTGGCCGAGGCCTCCAGCTTTGCGTTTGCCTTCTCCCGATAGCTGCAGCATCCGTGCATAAATTGCGGATACCAAACCTGCTTGTACTCTCAAATCAAATCTTTTCCAAGCGAGATTGAATTGCGTGCCTGACACGGCAGAAATGACCGACCGAGCCACCATAGCTGCGGCCAGATAGTAACCCGTAGAAAGAGACGAGTCCGACGCAGCGGCCCAGTCTAAAAAGTGCTTCAGCAGGAGTGGACTCACTAATCCAACGGCTTTGTTCACAGTTGACCAGACAGCGAATCGAAACACGTCTGCACCATACAAGCGCCCTGCCACGCGCAAGAACGATCTTTTCGGAGGTGGATACAACGAAAACTCACGCTGTAGCTCTGTCTCAAATTGACTTGCAGCGACTGACGTCGTATCACGCACTGGAAGATTCGGGACATCGTTGATCTCAAGTCTGCGTGCCTTACCTAGCGTAATTATCGGAGTGTTCCAACTCAGGGACAACAGCGAGAACCATCCAACTCGGTCTAATGGGCTTTCTATCCTTGTCCCTGTGGCATCCAAGTCTCGGTCCACTCTTCCATCTTTTGTATCCTCTCGATTACGTCGATTTATCGAAACCCGAAGTACTGCCAGTCCCGCCACTACAACCGAGATCGTGGTCGTATACCACACCAGCACCTTTACCGGAACCTCGGACGTGGTTGTACTCATCCCCCCCACCAACTCCTCGACTACACACAACACCACGAAGAGCGTCACAACCTTACAACTTGCCTCCTGTTGCAAAAACTCGTACAAATTCTGCACGGCATAAAAGAACCACATTGCCGTCGAAACACTAGCGCCAACGACGAACGACGCAGACGAGGGGTACAATGTCGCTGCTTTGGCAACTTCCACGGAAGAGATCGTGGCCGCAACTACGGCCACAAACTGCATCACAAGAAGTACAATGTCGACCTCATTCCAGTGTTTTAAGTTTCCAATCGGTTTTCTCGCAAGATGCAGCACTCGATTCATGCATAAATACAGAAGAGTTAGCCGAGATCCTAATTGTGGAGAAAAAGTAGCAATTCATGATGGGAGAAAAAGTGGGTACATAACGTGATCAAGACTTGAGGGTAAAACAAATGACTGGAAAGCACCTTGAAGAACGAGCAGTTGCGTGCATTGCGCTCGAGATAGAAACGATCCGTTGAGTTCCACGCAATAAATGGAGAGCATCGAATGAAGGAGCCCCAAATGCGGCGGAAATATCCCGTCGATCAAATGAATCCAACGAATCAGCGGGCAACAAAAACAAGTGTGAATTTGGCGGTGACGAACGTGCATTTCGTGTTCCGTACAAAAACAAGACGACATGCGCCGTTTCATAATACCGGTATTTACCTTGGCCTTGTCTTGTTGTCATTATTCGAGTAAATGTCAAGTTTAGCTTTCTTCGACAGCTTTCCTGATCGAGCGAATTTGTTGAAAGCGACAATGGTAGACGAGCACAATCCTCCTGCTATAAACGCACGCCAACACCTTATCGTCCAAAAAAAGCTTCCTCTAACAGCGCACTGTCACTTCTGCCTCCATCTTCTGGAAATTGCACCGTAGCTAATGATTCGACTAACTTCCACACGAGAGCTGCAAAAGTGAAAGTGAGACGAGCCTTTCAGACCAAACCAAAAAATAGCACTGAGCTGTCGACCCGCTCACTTACACCCATAGCAGACACACAAACTGACAAACTATCACAAAGTACCCAAGCGCCATTCGCTCCTCTACGAGAGATGCCCAGACGTGGTGCGTCGCATCGCCCGGACGTCTGCACTCGTAGACTGTTTCACTAGTGGAGACGGCGCTCGCTCCTGCACATTGCGTTCAGCTCCCGGGTGGAACTGATCTTGAGGTGGTGTAATGGGGACGTACCATCCCCACTGAGGACTCTCCGTCTGCTCTGCGTCCACGTCCGACTCGTTTGTCACCGCTGTTCCAGCGTCCACCAGCTGCGTCGTCCCACCCTTGTGTCGTCCCTCAACAAGCGCGACTGCTGCGTCGTCCTGACCATCACTCTCACTATCTCTGTCACCAGCTTCTAAGCGCCTCTCAAGGCAAGCAACTACCGACGACGGGGTGTCGTCCTCAAACACCTGCGTCAAACTCCCGCCGTGCTCGTCGCACCAGCTCACGGCGGCAGAGAGTTTGCTGCCATCGCTCCCGACTGCTCCCGTGCGTCGGACAAGCGCGAGCCGCTTCTGTCGCGTGCTAAATGAGCTCGCGGTTGCCGTTGGGTGTGCAGCGACGTCTTCGTTGACGAGGGGGACGTCCGGGTCCGCTACTTGGAGGGTGTTAAGGTACGTGATGACTGACACGGCCGTGGCGGCAGCAGCGGCCAGCACGGGGTGGTCTTTGAACCACTGGACGCCGCTAGAGAGTTCGGTTGCGGTGGGGAAGAACGAGGCTGCTGCTGATGGCTGCATGGCCCTGACCAGAGTGATGGTCAGTCAGGCACGCACGTATTAACTGAAGTAAGCTAAATTAAGCTGGGCTGGGTTGACAGGGGTAGGGCGACGTGATCGTGGGGAGTGGTGGTGATGGTGGTGGTGCTCTTATAGACGAAGGGTGAAGAGGCGCTGGACAATAGGAAGGCAGCAAGTAGTCGTATGCCCAACTTCAACTGTCCTGATAGCTGCGAGCGGACTGGGTGAAACGGTCCAGGCGCGGGTTTTTATGGGTCTTTTGAATCTCCTCCTCACACATCGCTTTCTACAAAGGCGTCAATCCCACTTTAGCGCATATGCCATACTGTAGGTCTCCTAGCCACTGACAGGAGCGTCAGCTGCCATAGCCGCCAGAAAGAGAGAATTCCCATCCCCGCCCGCCCGCCCGCGCTTCCTTTGCTTTATCCACAGTACGCGCACGCTTGTCACTGTGCTTTCCATTGGTCCCCCTCTACATCTGTTTCTCTTTTTCTATGTATGCATCTCGTGGGTTTACCCACCCACTCACCCAGTGACTGAAGGACTGACTGACTGACTGACTGACTCTCTCTATCCGCTTTGCCTACAGTCTGTACCTCATGGCGGACCACTGTGACGAAATTGACTGCTGTCCTCTCTGCATGGAAGAGCTGGACATCACAGACCAGACGTTTAACGCGTGTCCGTGCGGGTACCAGGTCTGTCTCTGGTGCTGGCATCAGATCAAGAACGAGTACAATGGACTGTGTCCAGCCTGTCGTCAGCCGTACGCAGAGCTATCGAAGCAGAAGAATCCACTGGACCGAGACGAGTGCGTGGCGGATTCTGTGTCTCCACGTGCTTTTTTTGGATGGACGAAGCGCTCGTGTCCTTATTGATTGTATTTTATGTTATTCTTGATGGTGCTTTTATATCCATGCGTCGCTTGGACAATGTGCAGAGTTGTACGACGCACCAAGCAGCGCAAGCAGAAGGAGAAGAATGAGCGACGCTCGGCGGCACAGACGAAGCAGTCGAGCGGGAACCGCAAGAGTCTGCAGAACGTGCGCGTGATGCAGCGCAATCTGGTGTACGTCATTGGACTGCCCGTGCCTTTTGCTGAAGAGGACGTGCTACGCTCGAACGAGTGCTTTGGCCAGTATGGGAAGATTGTCAAGGCTGTGGTGAACAAGTCGCATTTGAGTGCAGACAGAGCAAACGCAACGGCCAGTGCCTATATTACATTTGCTAGCAAGGAGGACGCACTGTGTTGCATCGTGGCAATTGACGGATATTACCTGGATGGAAGCATGCTGCGGTAAAGCCTGGTGGTGTTTTTTTTGTTTTATTCTCGTACACACTAACGAATCTACGATTGTGTGTCGGCAACGATAGGGCCTCGTTTGGGACAACCAAGTATTGCAACTTTTTCTTGCGAAATATGCAGTGCAACAATCCGGACTGCTTGTACTTGCACGAGCTTGGCGACGAGGATGATAGCTTTACAAAAGAAGAAATGCAAACTGGTATGGAGTTGTATTGCTATAACGAAAATAGTTCGAAGCAAAGATGGTGCGGCTGACTCGTGTATGTGTGGTCGTACGAACGCTGATGTTGCTTGTGTGCAGCATTACATTCTGGAAAAGCAGCATTTCGAGATGCGGCGACAGCAAATGGACTGGCAGAAGAGCGAGCAGGGTCCCGGTTTCCATCGCCGCATAGACCTAGCGCATCATCATCCAGGGCAGGAATGGTTGCTAGGGCAAGATCTTCGAGTCCAGCAAGAGCAAGCACGTTAGCCAGATTACACAACGAAGAGGTCTACGGAGATACACAGCGACATGCACAGAGCGCAGCAGCGATATCAAAGCTTAGACGAGCGACAGGCGATTTCGACAATAGTTCAGGGTCTTCGTCGGCAGATCACGTCTGCGGAGCGGCAGCACAAAACACAACAGCAACACACAACACAAATTGTCCACCTTTGGCACGGGAAAATTCGTACAGCAAAATAGTCGCTGGAGGGCAACGTAGCAGTCACACAGATGTGGCAGCACTCGATCCTATGCCAAACAAGAAACCACAGTTGTGGGTCGACATTTCACGGGAAGACACAACTCGCGCGGTGGACGCTGTGGTAAGCCCGTTGGAGGCGCTGAAATTGGCGACAGGATCATCAACTGAACAGCCAGTGTGGGCACAACCATTCCCGACTCCATCAGCATCACAGCATGAAAGTGAGTGGCATACTACCACTAGCAGTAGCGCCCCGGCAGGCGTTTACAGTCCCTTTGGCCTTGGGTTTGATGGCGGCATTCATTGTGCAGGTAGCGTCGGAGAGATTGGGACGAAGTCGCCAGCGCCCAGCGACGTCTGGGGATCCTCAAGTACGATGGACAATGCTCTCAACTCGTTTCCGTCTGCGACCTCGTCGATGACAGCCTCCACAAACTCATCATCGTCGTTTGCGTCAATCGATGCGATTTTCAGCCACCGAAACGATTCGTCAGAGGCACTTGCAGGGTTGCTCGGTGTCCAGTTAGCGCCCAACTTACTGGCGCATGGTGCACCTTTGGCAGGACCGCCTGACGACGGACATGCCTCACGTTTTTCGTTCGCGAATCCTGTTGACGTTAGTCGTGATGGTACAAATCAGGCCCCGGCTCGCTATGAGTTGCTAGATGGAACGACGACCAACAACCACGGCGCCGTTAGCAGGATTGATACTTCTCATGCCGCGAGTGATTTAATGGTATCTGCTGGATATACCTCAATGACGGACCGGTCCGGTTTTCCACCATTCCAAGGCTACCAACAGCAGCTGCACCACACGCCGCCACCGCTGCACCCTTCAAGAGCTTCGTCGGGAGATGACATGTGCAACAGTGTGCTGCCACATAGCGGTACTCGTGCACTAGGTGTGGATTCCAATGGGCTTGCGTTTCTCCAGCAGATGCTACCGAATGTGAACATTAGCCTCGGAGGTGACTATTCTGGACTGTCTGGACCATCTTTAGGTGCGATGGAATCAGCGGTTTCATCTGCTCACACTTCCAACGCGGCTCGCAGCAGTCCAGGACGTCGGCTGTTCGCGCGCAGCCAGTGTGCTGGTAACAATCTCGTTTCACCGGATTTGTGGGAGGGTGGAAGTCTCAGCGCTCTTGGCTTTGATGAGCAATCTCGTTCTCGACGGGCAACGACAGGGTTGTCATTCTGCGGCCCGGCCCTTGTGCCACCGCCGTCCAGTGAATTTCCGAGTAGCTTCTACGGCTTCAGCTCCTCCAATTCGAACGCCGGTGAAAGCGAGTGTCTACTCATGCGTGGTGACTTTGACAACGATGCATATCGTCGCTCGAGCTCGCTGATCGACAACAGCTAGACAAGAAGGCTGGCCATACCCGGCGATAATAGCTGCTTTCGAGCGGGAAGAGTGGGCCTACACACATCACACAAACACACAATGGGAGCTGCGTTTGTATGAAGGTGCAACTGGCGAAGCAACGAGTCGTGGCTAGACGACAGACGATTACACACATGCGCACCGCAGAGCTTGACCAACGGAGACGATTGAAGGGTGTTGCCCCCTTCTGATATGGTTGAACACCAGCACGAGTCGTTTTTGCCCCTTTGGTTCGCCCCTCAGTGTTTTATGTTGCTCTGCTTGCACTACTGTCGCGGCTTTTGGACGACTGGCCATTGATCGCTAGCTGCAATACAGCTAAACACGTCGCCGTTCAGTGCTGCGACTTAGCTGTTGAGGATGCATTAAGAGTTTTTTCTGCACGACCACTGACAAATGACGGATTTCCGATATTATGGGTAGATGACGAGATGTAGGACAATGAAAAGCCAGCATTGCTACGTACTTGTTTCGACCATACTGATTGAACGTATTGTGGAGGACATGATGGCTACAACTACCGAGGAAACGCAATTCTGCAGACGCCGATCATAATAATCTGTTCGAACAGTGTGCCAGAAGCGACTTTCGTGCAACAGACGATAAAGTTGCAGCTGCAGATTTTGCAGCACAACAAACCAATTGCTTGGGCAGCAAATCTCTTCAGCGACAAGAGAACATGATCTTGGCTCCATTGCTTCGACTTGTGCCGGATACGGAAACTTTAACGGGGTGAGCCTGTAATATGTAATGAACCCTGGATACTTGTTAATGATAATATTATCATCAAGGTTGATGATGCTCGTGGATATTACCATAAGGGGCAAGATTCAGAAACACCCACCATCGGCTGATATGGGTCATCATGTCAGCCTGCTCTAGCGGTCAACCAACGATGGACGCGCGCAAGGAGTGGTGAGCGAGACTTTAGCATACGCTTCTGTAGATGAAAATAATTAAGTTAGGACGAAAACATAGATTAAGGATGATCAGGATCATATTACTTTTAACACAGTTTTGCTTTTACCAACCATTACTCTTTTCCTAGTTGCTTTCTATTCCTCTGCGTAGTTTACAGAGGTAGCGAGGCACCACTCACACTGCTTTGGTGAGAGTAGCTCCACACCGGTTGTCAAGTGTGCTGCTCCGGTACCCTATGACACCTGGTAGCACTTTGCATTCCGTCCAAGAACCACAAAACCCGTTCAACATGAACATGTTGGACGATAAAGGCGACAACACCTTTCACAGCACCTGTGCAAGTTAATCATATTTAAGTGATGTCGAATGGAGTGCGATCGAACAAATGAGTTCGACCATTGGCGAAGAAGCTGCCTGGTCTCTACTATCCTCAAAGGATAGGGACCATTAGCATTTCGTGATCGCTCATCGGCACGCTTGTAGTGTCCATAAGACTGACGACCAGCGGAGATACCGCGTCCGCAGTAATTTAGGAGGAAGCTTTCGAGTAAGTCTTCCACTTATTGCGTGTCGATTGACTCAATCGAGAGTACCTATTTCGCGCTGGGCCCATCAGCAGATCACCAGAAACCAGACATTTCTCCGAGTCAGGGGCATGGTCACGCAATAAAGCTGACATGACTTTGCGTATCCATCCCTAGCGCGGTCATCGTCGCGATCGCGGCCTGAAAACTATTTTACTCGGCAGTAGCAGACATGCGAAGCCGTTGCGCCAGCAAAACCACTCCCGTATAACCCTTGTTAGTAGCCAACTGGAGTCTTCGGTGGTCGTAGATATCAATATCTTCAGGATAGAATGCGCTGCCGCAACTGTAATGCAAGTCAGCTGATTTCATCTCGTTGTCTATCATTCACGCCCCGAACACATTGTGGTTGGGGGCGGGTAAACCGGTCGGCGCCGTACGGGGCGTCGACGGTATTGGTCCTCAAAAATGAATTCCAAAGATTTTGCAAAGCACGTTTGCATTTGATCGGATTTATTCATAGCAGGGATTTGCGTAGTGGTTATACCCATCGCTATGGTGCTTGGAACTATACTTTTCGTGGTATTCACGCAAAAGAACTGATCCAGAAGGTTTTAACGACATTCGTTAAATCTCCATGTCATTTTTGTTGTCTGCATCCAACTCCGCAGAGGCGTAGTGTGACGACACAGCCATAAAATGATCCTCCTTATTGACATTGGCGGTGATCGTGAGATCACGATCAGCCGAGTCATTATTACCAGTTTTTGGACCCGCGCCTTTAAAAAGCGATCGGCCGGCCGTGATTACCTCATCCAGGTTGCAGTCAATCAAAACCCGCACACCGAAAATCCTCAGTAAAAAGTCTGCCCCTTGTAGCAACTAAATGATACCTTGTACCGCTTCTATTTCGCTTTTAGCGGCTCTTATTACAATTTGAAGTCTTCGGATCGGTCTGATCATCTCTGGTATCAAATAGTTAGCATTCTATCTGCGAACAATTTTTTTTACAGAAGAGCATTAGCTTAGTCCTAGCTCCTAATAGGCCAATAACGAACAGTTCGATTTTTTCACCACAAAACATGCGTCAGTATCCATTCGGGCTGGAATACTGGTGGCTACCCGACATTCAAGGTTTGCTGCTCACGTGTTTGCTGAAGTTTTCTCCTTAGATTGCTTGGCACGGGACTAATTTACCTATAAAAGCTAGCCTACGACGGACGCGGCAAGCGTAATAATACAAGGTCTTCAGAAGGCTCAAGTGATCCAAAGAACAAGGTGATCAAGTTGCTAGAAGAAAACGAGGATCAAGTATCCATATTGGGCAAGGCGACCTCAAGGATGTTCAGGGTGACTCTAGGAAAGTGCAACAAGTAACCGTTGGTCGTGTGAAGAATTCCCACGCGACCACACTCCACCTATCTCCAACTCGGCCAAGACAGACGTCTACCGAAAGTCACATAGAATAGTGCAACCAACCCGCCGACGGGTACAAAAGGTGAGGAGGAACAAGACAATAAAAACCTCTCCGTTAGTAGGCTATTTTAAGACCCTCCCCCATTAGTCGGTCAACCGGGTATCAGTGAAGAGTTAGGATCGCTTCGAAAAATAAGCGATACCCACTATACCACAATGTTGCGCGTGTCCGGATATTCTGGTGACTTAAGATTCCATCGTGAATCCCAGAGTGAAAATATCAAGGTCAATATTGAACCGGGGATGTAATTGTCGGATTGTAGCAGACGCTTGATTATCAAGAACCCTCTTTTTGTCCGATTTTTGGGATGGGCTCGGGTAAACCGAAGATTAAAGAGGAAGATTACTTAGTGATTGCAAAACCTCAGTTCCATCCTAAGTTCACTCCGGGGCCACCGCGGACCTCACTACAAAGTACGACTCGCTTGAAGGAACAAGTCCATCCAAAGCAGGTCATGTTTCGGCTAAAAGCAAAACTGAATAAAAAGAAAAGTATCGAATTCTGCGACCCAGACTTTACAAGCGCCATGAATCCGAAGGCAAATATCAGGAAACGTTTGGGACATCAGAGGTCAAGATGAAGGGCTGGACGATGGATCAGATAGAACTTCGTTTGCACTGGACCCATCTTTAAACATCGCTGTCCAGACCGCTGGTCTCAGAATAACAATGACCACTGGTTAGTAATCGTGACCATGACCTCTAGTCGTTGACAGTGATCGTGATCGCTGGTCACATTCCAGGAAGATGGTAAACAACCGTGATCGTGACCGATGATCATCGCCTGTGACCGCGACTGATGACCTGTCAATTTTCTACCGTACCGTTAATGATTTTGGGAGTTCAGTACTAAGGCCTTCGTGACCGGTCCTACATGTACTCATGATGTGAAAAGATGCGATTGGTCAGGTTTCTTCCGACCATTTCACCACATGAAAAAAGGCATGGCTTATAAAGATTTAAATGGTAGCGCCAAGAGGTGGTTCATCCCGGGATGAGGACTCTTCTACCTGCAAAGACTTAGTATTGTTGAGTATGAGCCGGTACCCAATGTAAGGTATTGTTCAAGTCTTGTCCGCTTTTACAATCTGGTCCGCCAAATATACGGGAATGTCTTAGAATTGTCAAGTGACAAGCCGATGGGTTTCAGACAAGAGCACTGTACCTCATGTAGTCGGCGTATACTTCGCCGGCATTCTGTAAAATGCGATAAAGTGTTGGCGTTACCCTTTGGTGTAAGGAAAAGATGCCACTGAGCTCGTACAGAATCCTGGAAGAATTGATTGTTAGGGATTAGGTAGGTGGACGCCGGAACTAAACTCGAAGGAGCGAGTCGTGAAGGGACAACATCCCGAAGTGCTATCTAATTCGTATACTTGATCCAGAACTTGTTGCGTTGGTACGTTAAGATTGCACTGTCGGGGACTCAAACATCTAATATGCTACACGTAGCCCCTACCAATTAATTGTAGTCCATTCATTCATATTAAAGAGCAAAGTGCTCGACAGATTACCGACATCGTGCTCATCTTATCCAAGTGTGACCACAATACCCACTATTCCCAGTGGAAGGACACCCAAACCACTATTTGTGAGAATGCACAAATCTGTAGAGATGAGGATATCGTCTCCACAGATTTTGCTGGTAAATGCTAAACGGATGGGGCTCCTTTTTATTCGGCTGGGTCGTTCTTTAGGTCTAGGGTAAATGTCGTTGATAAAAAGCATGATGTTGAATATCGTATGTTTACTAAAAAAATTTATCAAAATTAACTTTTGGTGACCGCTTCGCCAAATGAGGTTCTCGTGATAGCTGTCGCGTTTCAGTAACTACGTACGATGCTATAAATTACGTATCTGTTGTGCCCGCCAGTCTCTTTACCATAGTTACAAACCTGCTTTAATAGGCATGACAGAGCAGTCGAAACAGCGGCTAACAAATGAGACCCTGCATATTAAGTATTTACCTCCAGCTTTGGCTGCAGAAATCGGCTTCAATGAAAGTAAGCGATAAAGCGGCAAGATACCTTGTTTTCTCAAATCAACTATGATTACTGACATCCGCGTCCAATTTTACCATGAAAATTGGCTGCTTGCAGGCAACTGCCGCAATTGAAACAATATAAGTATCTCGGCGATACCAATTTTGTAGTTGAAAGTATGTATGAGAGTGCCAATAATGATATTTCTAGGCAAGACGTACCGCGCCACCATTAGCGTTGCGATCGCGCGGGCGTACCATGTTGGTGGATCTATTGACAGTGTGCTATGTCAAAAAGCGAAATTTTTTTGGATTGTAACGATAACAGCAAAAGAAACGTCTGAGATAGAGTATTAGCCTGTTTACACCCTCTCGTCAGTATGATATTTGAATAGACGTGTGAGTAAAATTGTTAATAAACTGAGTAGATGGGTTCGACGAAGTTAAAAGCGTGCTTTTAAGTTACTTTTGAGTTACTTTTAAGTCACTTCTGAGGATTTTTAAAATGACCCAGCCAACTAAAAATTGAACTCAGCCGTTTACCATTTTGTTAGTGCCCGAAGAGCTGTCACACCCAGAATTTTGCAGACTAACGTTTTCTGTATCTAAACCCAAAAATACTTAGCTTTCGGCACGTAGAAATCGATAGCCTCGTGCTATTTAAATCGAGACTGTTGTGAGCCGTTGTGACACCAGAATACTTTGCGATGGTCGAAGCTGATCGTATGTATATTTACATAACTATCGTATCAATGTACGTACGATGCTAACCACGTAGCTTCTTGTGCAATGATAGATTTGTTGTCAGCGACTGCAGAAATTGCTCCCCGAAGACCAAAGTCAGTGAATAGGGTCGTTTGTGGATATGATGAAGGAAAGCGACCGAAAAGACATCGGGAACGCGGCGCACTAAGAACTAAGTTTAACGAATTAAGGGCTCCATCTGGTGGTGATGCCGCAGAACTATCACAGGAGATCTGATTGCAGATCTAGAATAATGCTGGCGTTTTGACCAGGTGAATGCTTTCTTCACTTTAAGTAGGTTTTAAGCGCTGCAAAAGTTGATTCCGCACCGATCGAAGTTAGGATGACCTATACTAGCTCTAACCAGAGCCCCCCTTGACCACCAGTAAATCGGTAAAAACACGTAATGATGCAGATGCGGCAGGGGTAGATATCTGACACTTGAACACCCCGCTCTAAAACTCTAAGATCCGTGAAACCCTTCTTTATTATGATAAAGATCTATAGGATGAGTCAGCTCGTCGTACAGAAGATTGCATGATGCTGCCCAGCAAGGAGAGAAAGAAAAAGAGCGGGCTTATAAACGAGCCCATCGTGGTTGACGGCATTCGCAGCTTCTTTTCGATATTTCTGGTGAGAACGCAGCTGCCGCCTCAAGTGGTCATCAAGAGCACCCTTACAAGAGTATTTTGCAAAAGCCTGCATCTTACTCGTTTTTTCCCAAAAGAAAACCGATGCATTGTTCGCGAATGACACTGACAACACAGAAACGTTGGTTGAATTGCATTAATGCTTTGGTCGCGGTCATTTATGCCTAATGTGTTTACTTTATGCAGCATTAGGAGTAAGGCGCAAGTTTACAGATGTCAAGGGAATGCTGATGGTTGTGGCAGTATCTGTTGTAAGTGCATGATGCACTGGATTCGACTCCAGAGATTCGACCCATGATAGGGTATGTCTAGAATGTTCTTTAGGGTTCTATGCATTATTATAGGTCGTACGGCAGCTAGACGTATGGATAGTTCTCACTTGTAGATTGACAAACCACTGATGAGGCCCCCGGCGGGGGGCCGAAACGCGTCTGGTGCGCGGTAATATACAAGTTATTTACTTTACTTAGCTCCTACTTTTTACAGTATCAATACCAGTAGGGTAACTAGCAGCATTATAGTGATACACTAGTCTTAGTTGTCGCTTGGGTCTCGGTGGCTGAAAACCTGACAATCGGATATCGCAAATGGTATTTATGACGGGTTCACAGACAATTTGCGTGAACTCTCATAAATAGGGATTGTATTGGCCTTCCAGTGTTTTGTCCTGAATCAATACCGAAACCGAATGCCTACGATTTATCCATTTTTGTCCGTTATGAACTACGACGCTCGTGGTATGACAACATTACTCCTTTTTGTCAAACAATGCGCAAAAAACAGCAGCTCCACGTCATATGAGATGTCAAAGATCGGAGCCGGGTCCGAATTTAACCCCTCAAACGGAACACGGTACCACCGCTTTAACCATTTCTCATCAGCTGCTCGCCACCAATTCGTAGCCGCCAATGGATCGCGTCGTAGATCTCGTGGCGCTCTTGCAGCCGTATGCAGAGCTCGCCACTCCTTTGGACTTCCGCTTGCTGCATGAACGCGTCGATGGGTTATCAGCATCCATAGGACTTGGCAGCGACCAGCTCCGCTATGTCCTGTGCCTTTTTGCCGCATATCCACTGGCAGTTGTCTACAAATTGCTGCCTGGTGCCAGTTTGAAGCACGTGATGGACGTGGTCGTTGGCATTTCTATGGCCCAGTTTGTGCTTGGATCGGGATGGATCCACTCGTTCATATCGAGCTTGATCACGTTTCTGCTCGTGAAATTTGGACCACCGAAACACGCGCCTGTGCTTGTGTTTGTCTTTAACATGCTGTACATGTCAGCATCGCACATTTACCGTTTGTATGTGGACTACATGGGCTGGACACTGGACTTTACGGGACCTCAGATGCTACTGGTGATTAAACTGACGAGCTTCGCCTACAATTACTACGACGGCGTCGTGGACAAGACAATGGCGAAAAAAGGCGCGGAATTAACGGGTGGGGACAAGAAATTGTACAGTGGCCGTCAGCAGCTTGCAATTTACGAGATTCCGAGCTTGTTGGAGTTTTTTGGGTACGTCTACAGCTTCACGACGTTCCTGGCTGGACCAGCGTTTGAGATTCGAGAGTACTTGGACGTCACGAGTGGCAAAAAGTTTTTGCTCAACGGTCAGTACAAACAGCCGTCTAGTGTACTGGCAGCCTTTTCCAAATTCCTGGTGGGGTCGCTACTCATGGCGGTATTTGCCGTCTACGGACCCGTGTACCCGCTGTCGAATTTGCATGACCCAAAGGTTGCGGCCCAGCCGCTGCTGTTTCAAATCCGTGACTTGTACATCACGCTGATATTTTGTAAGGCCAAGTATTACTCTGCATGGAAGGTAAGCCATCATGTCGATTGGGCTACAGTAGGCAGCGCGACTGACGATTAGGTTTCGATTGTTATGTAGATTGCCGAGGGAGCGACAGTGCTGTGTGGCTTTGGATTTGAGGGCTTCGATAAGAATGGCAGCGGTCGTGGCTGGAACGGCGTAAGCAATATGGACATTCTTGGATTTGAGTTCTCGCAGAGCATTCGTGCAGCTTCTCGTGCCTGGAACAAGGGCACGCAGAACTGGCTGGAGCGTTATGTGTACACACGCACAGGCAACTCGTTGATGGCCACGTACTTCATTTCGGCGTTTTGGCACGGATTCTACCCGGGCTACTACCTGTTTTTTATGAGCTGTGCGTGATATTTTCCTGACTTACTATCAGCCCGGTGTACTGAATGTTTTGTTTGCGTTACTCTTTTTACTTTCAGTGCCACTGGCTACGGCAGTGAACCGCCTGGCCTTTAAGCGCCTCCGTCCGCGCTTCATTGAGGCTGATGGATCATTCGGGGCCAAAAAGAAAGTCTACGACGTGTTGAGCTACTTGCTGACGCTGTTCGCCATGCATTACTTTGTGATGCCTTTTCAGGTATGATGCACGCATAATGATGTATATCTTTACTTTTACTGACTGTAGCTCTCTCGTTTGGTTTGCGCTACTCCAACCGCAGGCGATGTCGTGGGAGCACTCATTGGCTTCGTTGAAGAACACTTACTTCGTCGGCCACGTCGCTGCAGTTGTGCTGTACATCCTCTTTTCGATCGTTCCTGCACCGAAGCCGAAGACGAAAATGGCGTAGAGAGGTCAGGAAGTGATGTCGAGGACAATCAAGGGCTTTGCTTGCACACTGTCACGCTGCAGCTTCTCGAAACATCACCTAGCAGATGTTAAAATCTTTTCAAATAGAAGAAAAAAGTAGCATGCCCATTTGGAATACCTACGCCACAGTACAGAAGGCAGCTAAAGTTCACCACGAGACGCAAGCACGTTTACCTCGTGGCAAAAACGCTGCACTGGGAAGCCGATAACGTTATTGCTGCAGCCATGGATCTCTTTCACGAAACACCGCGCTCGACCTATTGCAAAACACAGGTTAGCCCAGCCCAGCACGAAAATAAACGTAACGGTTGCACCGCACCTTGCAGCCCGTATGCTCCAGCTTTGTCCATTGGTTCTCCTGTCGCAATGTACGCTACGCATCGAAAGTCTCAACACAACGTATGAATCGCAGATCTGACAGACATCGACGTACTCCGGATATCTTCGGGCTCCAAGGGACCGAATACCAGACGAGTCGTTTCAAAAAACAAGTGCGGGTCATTGGTGCCCCTTTTCGCAGTCAATAGCGCCACACCCGAGAAAACTTGGTGGGGGCGGCCTGAAAGTCCTGTCAACATGTTGAAGGCGTCCTGCTCATCTTTGGGTTTTTCCAGGATCACCCCGTCCTGCACCACGACAGTGTCACATCCAATGACGACTACCAGAAGCTCGGACGCACTTTTCTTGTCGCTCGATACTCGACAAAGCACTTCTAGAGCTTTTTGCTTGGCGTTTTCGATAACGTAGAGATCAGGTGTCGCGAACTGTTCCTTAGGCAGGTTTTCTTCGAAAGTAGACGGGATCACCTCAAAGCTAAGACCCTAAATATAACAGGTTAGTCGTAAGAATAGAGTTGATGGTGTTACATTGTTCACGAATAGAACGTACGCAGTCACTGAGGAGTTCGAGACGACGAGGGCTCTGGGATGCCAGGATCACACGGCGATTCCGCAGATGGTTTGATAGACTCGATAACATTGCGTACGAAATGGTAGGTGAATAGAGAGCTGTAAAATAACGCCCTGGTTAGGGCCGTGAACTCGTTGGTCCGGATGGAGCACACAAAACGAAACACAAAATCGTTTGCAAATACATACACAGAACAAACACCACCCACTAAGGGGGTTTCGTGGACCATATGGCAGACAAAAATATTGCTCGCTGACCAGGGTCATGTAAACGTAAGCTTTCAATACTTGTTTCAACGAGACGGCGACTTACCACTGCACTTGCTCAGCAATGACTCGAAGTAAGCTAGAGAAACATTACCTTGCAAAACGGTACACGGCACGCTAGACACAATCTACTACCACCTTCTCGATTCTCGGTCGCGTAACATCGCTGGTGTCCAAAAAGAATCATGCTTTCACCGAGCTCAACTATTTGCACGACGGTCCTGACACTACCATAAAGTGAAAACTTGTAGAATGCACGAATGTAAGTAGTGTAAAGGCGGATTAAACGAAAATAAAAAGGAATACAGATAAGGCGGGATTGTCAGGGTCATTGCATGCAGCGTAGAATGAGTAGAACAAGCACCCGTGAATTAATCATGCATGTTTGATTATATTCTTGCTTCAACCGGCTCGTCGATGCGATAAAACCCCACAATGGGTTATCGTAAAGCTCAGCAGCCTGTATATTTCCCTCGACAAGTCGACACTTGGATTTAATCTTCTTGACCTGAGTTAAGCACATCGGGTGCGGTGAGCGCCTCTAGTCAGAACGGGATCAATGTTCATGGTAAAAAAGCGGCAGCATTTAGTCGTTCGGTCATGCGTTTGTCCACGAACTCGAGTCCTTTTTAGAGAAGGAGTAGACTCGCAAGCGGAAGCAACCCAGCGGCACCACACATCTACGCCATTTGTCCGATCTTGGGGTGTTTTAGCTATTTCGTTGGCAGCTACTTTAGATTTGTATAATTGTAGATGAAGCACGGACATGAATGGACCGAAGCGATCGAAGACGACAGCACATAGCAAATGCTAGACGTCTCGAAGCATTAAATGCCAACACCTTCGATGTAAAGGGGTTACACATCGTAAAGTACTCGGTACTCGGTGTCTTAGACACACGGGATGGTATCCCGCTGAAAGAGAAAGAGAATATCTCATACATTTATAGGGGCTGACGGGTGTCAGCTAAAACATAGGAAAGATCTTAAAGGTGTAAATTCAAGACATGAGTCTCTGGATTCGATAATATCAGAGTTAAGATATTCTATAGAGTCAAGCGTATATAAAGTTCAGTTCCCCCTTTGAGCTTGTCCGGACACGTGCCTTGCGAGGCGTCTCTTATCTATAATCGTTAAGAGTTAGCAACACTTTCCTGAGGTAGCTACGCTTGAGCACTAAGTGCTGCATATTCACTCAATTGTCCGGTCACCTGAAACAGGGACCTTAAGCTTTACACTTGTTGACTCATAGATTCTAGTTCTTTAGAACTGATATCGCCATTTGAGCACTAAGACTTCCTCTGAATTAAGGATCTGTGTAGCTCCGCTACACTTGGTAGCACTAGTAGTCAATTTACGCCTGAGTCTTTTAAGACTGACCCTCTGTAAAAATGGAAATCTAACCTCCCTCTCTGAGGCCCAAAGGGTCGCGCTTGATAAGCTGGCCGCATCTTCGGGTCCAGAATATGTACAATAACTTGCGCCGCAAGTCCTGGAGATACTGACTACACGTGTTCAGGGCTTCTTGCATCATGAAGCGTCTCTTCTAGGACAAACACAAGGCCAAATGGCATCGGCTATGCCTACACGCAGTGTGTCTGTTCCAGACGAAGAGACTAGGCCTCGTCCACTTATGGTGGAAGTCAAAAACGACTTAGGAAAGAAGGGTAAAACCTCATCCTCTGGATCCGTGATATTGTGTCGGCCATGAGGTCAGGTCTGATCAAGATCGACCATCAAAAGGTCTTTCCTGGCTATCTCAAAGCTCTATAGAAGAGCTAGAAAATGAGCCTTGACGTGTGGCACGTCTATCGACTTAGCGTTTCCCACATGGTAGTCGCTGAAGTCACAATTGGTACAGATGTTCTTACCACCTAATCAGGCTTACTGTGTAACGGGGTGAATCGTTACATAACAATTTATAAGAAATTGTTAACAGAATATAACTATAAGAGTTATATTCTCAGAATATTGTCATAAGGACAAATATTCTGCAGCACTTACGAGTAGTTCCTAATTGGTTGATATAGGCCATTATATCAACCAACGAAGACGCGCCACGACAGACGCACGCAATGAGTGGTGATCAGATAGTTGATTTACACATTTGTATTTAGACATAGTTAGATGAAGATAAATAGTGATTTATTGCAGACATTAACGATTATAAATACAGTTCTACTTTTTACTTTAACCAAGTACTCACTTCTTCTTACCGTCTTCCTCTGCACGTACGAGTGTACGTGAAGTTCCGAGGCACCGCCTTATTCTGTCATCAGAATAAGTAGCTTGTACTGTCACCAGTACAAGCTTTAGGGTGCCCCGTTACATACTGCGTGCGTTCACGCTTTTTTTTCTACCCGTCAGGGTAAGAATGAGATAACGGGCTATACTGGAAGGATAAGAACTTTCATAGATGCTATGCAGTCTGACCTTCGCCTGAGGCAATCCATGCGAATATATATATGGAAGGGTTCCATACTAGCATTGTCAGAACCGACGTCTTTCGGGCTCATCCTTCTACACTCGGAACGGCTGTGATAATCTGACTTAATGCTGAGCATAACTTTAAGTCGGCCAGACTTGGCTGGAATGGGTACAACCCTAGCTCTGCGAGAGCAAATTCCACGAGTACTCTGGCCGTTAACAGGCTGAAACCGATGAGTCTCAGCTATGCTGATGATGAAGGTGAAGTTGAGCTTCAAACTGCTATATAGCAACATGTTTTACGACGGTGTTATACGTGTCGAAGCACTAAACACTCGTAGTTGCCTTTGCGTAGAAAGTGCCAGGCTAAGAATCAACACTCAACCTCTAGACAGGATTATGGCATGGCACGGGGAAATTCCAAGACTCAGTAGGAGCGGGGCACCCTACTGGGGGAGAAATAGGCCCTGTAACAGCTTCAGGAGGTAAAGTTGAGCAGGGATTATCCCCAAAGGGTTCCATTCCCACTGGTATGGAACGTGGATACAACTCTGGCTTGTTAGTCACTGAGGCGAAAGTTAAAGGCTTTGTAACAAAGAATCGATCAATTTAGTCGATTCTGGGGCGTCTTGCAACATGATCGACCTCGCTATCTTGAGGGAAGTACGCGTTATGCTGAGGCGCTTAAAGCGCATGAGAGTAATTTAACCATAGTTCGTTAAGCGAATGGAAGTCTTGTCACTTTACCTAGAGCTCCATTGATCTTAGGTAGGAAGTTTTTGGACTTTAATAGCATCAAACGCTGTCTTTTCCTTCATGAACACGAGACATATTCTCGTCCTAGGTAAGCTTGGCTTGAACGCCATGAGTCATGGATTGAGTGGAGGTCTAAGACATTAAGCGCTACGCACAATGTTACTAGCAAAGTTTGATGAATCCTGGACCTACCTTTTTTCGGCAAAAAAGAACTATTCAGCGATCCTACAAAAATCGATTTCAATGTGCTGGCATTGAAATGCCCGAGCTAACTAAGTTCGTTTAACTGAAAAGTTAAAACAAGGTTTAAATATTCTAGTTAGGTTCCCGTCTCAACGACCGGAAGGAAACATGTGTCGTGCCTGCGGTGAGATGCATGACCCGGGGAAGTGTTCTATGGAGGAGTACTTGAACCCATAACACTTAGACCCACAATCTAACACTCTACCATTGAGTTTTTAAAAATAAAACTTGCCGTTTCGGTAAATTTCTTAAGTCTCAATACATTTTAAGTGAAAAACATCTGAGGCCGTAATTAGTACACGAATGTGACTATTAGTTGGAACTACTACACAAAATTCGAGGATTTTGCAAGCGCTGCAGTATGTTGTGCACTACCTTCTTGGCCGCGGATGTCGACTGTGAAATAGTTTAAGGCCACTTCTTACGTAGGGAAAAACAACTGATCAATAGAGTGGTCCAGTTTCGAGCCTCCTCTTCTACATGTTCGAGTGCGTTAACATATTATATGATCCCAATCGTTCAGCAACTGAAATGTTAAAACAAGGTTAAAATATTCCTCTTTGCCCGTCACAATGCGCATAAACGCGTCCTCACGCAAGCGTTCCGTTAACGTTACCACTGTAATTTATTATATTTTAAAAACTTTAATTTTTAAATTCAGTTCCTCTTTTGATCTTGTCTAAGTCACGTGCCCTAAAGCACCCTCGAAAAGGGATTTCTTCAGCACCATATTAGCATATTCACCTAAAACAAATAAGGCAAAAGTGGGGTGGAATTGCGTGGCAATGCCGCATGTTCGGTGAGACCCCTTGAACTCCCTTGCACAAGGAGATGTCAATCAATTAATAATATTCCCTGTTGGGATCACATGTGCCCCGGACCGACCTAAAGTTGCTAATCTTGCACCTAAAAAGAAGTTATAAGATAAATATAAAAAAGGAATTAGATATTTATTTACTCTGCATTTTTCTAAAGGATCCGGATCCACCGCGTAAACGCTGTTATACCTAGAGAAATCGTTATTTCGGTCGGCCTCTCCTTTTGTGATCTTCGCTCAAACTCGTTGTGATAATAAAAAAAATTGTTTTTTAAAAACCTATAAATTTATTCCAGCACGTTTTCAACAAATTTTTGGACTACAGAAACTTCTTTAATCAATTTTTTTGAATTATCGCTCAAAGGATAAAAGGTTTTCCGGGGGAAAATCTTGTGTGCAGGGTAGTCGAGCGACCCGACGAGGAGGGAGAGTCGACAAGACATCCACACGCTTGTGGACGCTCCAAAACGTTCATCAGATGGCCATCTGATGAACTTACCGATGTAAAACTAAATCTCGAGGTTGCTTGACTGTAAGATAGACATATCAAACAGGGACGAAAGTCGGTCATAGTGATCCGATAATTCTTTGTATGTGTCGTATCACCAATACTCCGTTTGGGTTTACTCGTTGAATTAACGAGTCACTACATGCCAAAATTATGGGTAGCCTAGAGCCGTTTTTTTACAAAGGGTGTAATTTTTTTATGTGTGTGTGGTGGCACGTGAAAATAAACCAGTACGGTTGGCTGTAAAGTCACCACACTTATCGTAGGTAATGAAATTGTTGCCAAAACGCCATCAAGTTCAGGGCTTGGCCCGTATAATGAAAGTGTAGTGGCAATCCACTGGGTGATGTGTTCGAGTTATTTAACACGTCACCGGATGTCTATCAAGACATCAGCTCTCATTTAGAGCGTAATACTACTACTAGTAATTACGGGGACACTATTGTCCCGACCCTAAAGGGGTTTAAGGTATCGTCGACAAGACGACCTGGCCGCCAGGTGGCAACTGTTAACACCAGCCGTCCAAATTTAAATAGTGACAATAGCGATACATTATATACACTTTTTAACGGAGTGACTGGCCAGGTTGATAGAATTGTTAACCTGGAAACCCTTCCATTTTTTTGATGCTCTTTTTGAGCTAGACTAAATGTTTTGATGGCGATTTTATCCAGGCCTTGTATGCAGGACGTTTATCTGAGTTAGCAGTCATATAAACCCGATGTAGAGTTGAACTCGTCCTTAATAATGGATGAGTCAATCCTAGAATACACCAAGGCGGCATTCAGTGCCCGGAGTGGATCTACTATCTTTTAAGATCCTTCGGAATCTTTGGTGAGGGAATTTCAAGATGTGGTGTGTCACAATGCACCATCTGTCTTACCTTCCGATAGAGGTGCACGTCATGAAATTGACCTGATTCCTGAAACCAAATACTGCATAACACGGCAGTGACCTGTACCTTAAAAATAGTGTGAAATCATCAATAATAATTTTTCGTGTAGAACACGAAGCTGGAATGGTAAATAAGGGCAAATCTCCCCATTCCACACCGACATTGTGCGTCAGGAAGTCAAATGGTAAGTGACACATTGTTCATGCTTAAAATGTTCTTAATACTGCCACTACCCCGGCTCAGACACCAATACCCAGAAAGTATGTTCTTTAAAACAACAGGGTGGGATGTTCATTGGACAGTGCTCTCGGCTTAGTCGATGTTTAGTATCAGCTGCTCATGCGATCAAGCTATATTTTTCTAACAGTGGTTAGCACCCCGATCCATATGCTCTGGGCTTGGCTTTTTTGCCCCAATGGCTGTCAAATGCTCCGGCTACTTTCGAATCTTCTCAACAGACATCATCGAGGCTACGCACAAACGTACTTTATAGACATGTCCGTAGTCGTGCATTAAACGGTCAATCTCATGTTTATAATCTCATTGATCATTAACGAGTGGTGCTCGAGTGCATGCGCAAGACTAAGTAGAATGCAAATGGACATGAGTGTATATTCGGTACAAAAGAGATTCCCTTTCTGGGGTGCCTTCTGAGACGTGAGGCCTTAAGGAGGATCCCGCGAAATTAAGGGTCATATTCGATTGGGCGTTTCCAAAGAACAAAAACAGTCTACGCAAGTGGCTTGGCCTTAACAATTGCATGCATAAGTATATTGCTTATTACGCAGATATGGCTTGGCTATTATCCGATCTCCTTAACAAAGATGTGTATTGGTGTAGAGTAACACCGAACACGATGCTTTTCAAACAAATGGGATAATCCTCCTGCATGCGCTAATACTGGCTTTGCCTGATCCCGATCGGCCTTTCAGTGTCGTCTAAGACGCATCTGACTTTTCCATAGACAATGGGATGTCATAAACAGATGTCGATGGACACAAACGTGTCATTGAGTTCGAAAAGAGACAGCTCAAGGATGCAGAGATGAACTGTCCAGTTCATGACAAGGAAATACTCGCTATGAAGTACGCTCTCGTCAGGTTTAGAGATCACCTACTTGGCTCAAAGCCTTTTGTGATCTTTATAGATCATGCGTCATTACGCATTGCGACACATTCGCCTCACCTCTCACAGCATATGGCCCGATGGCTTTCTTTCTATGCTGAATATAACTTCAAGATGAAGTATAAGCCGGGCAAGCAAAACGCTTTGGATGATACGTTGCCACGCAGACCTGATTATGAGCTTGCTCATGTTACGACTCCGTCGTCATCTATTGTGGATTTAACTCGTGCGGCATATGCACGTGATGAGCAATATGTAGCATTGCTGCATGCTCTTGGAAGCGAGGACTTTCAAGACTCGGACACCAAATTGTCGGCACGTTTACGTGCGAGTTTACATCGATATGTCGTCTGTGGTGGATTGTTGTGCCATTGTACGGCGTTGATGGTGTGACTCGCCTCGTTGTTCCTCATGATGAGGGGTTGAAGAATTGAATTCTCTTTGAGGCACGTGAATACTGCTTTGAGCGGTCATCTTGGTTGTGAGAAGACCTATAGCTCAGTGAGCCAGGTAGATTGGTGGACCAAGATGTACAAATGGGTGAGCACCTATGTGCGTACGAGTGAAATTTGTTAACGGGTCAGAACCTCAGAAAATGCGTTGCACCGCTTGCTAGTTCACCTGTACTTACTGGGTGTTGGGATTCCATCAGTATGGACTTTGTGTTTGGCCTACCGAAGGATTCGGATGGCTATACTGGTATTACGGTCTTGTCGTGGAGTGGCGATCGCTCATTTTATGAGTCGATTTCAACTCTCCCCTGGCGCCCGGACGACCGACTAACGAAGAAGTTACTCTGATTCCGTGTGTGTTGCCTTCCTCACCTTGTGTACCCGTCGGTAGGACGGTTTGCACTCTTCCAGGTGGAGTCGTGTTGAAGGAAAACTTGACCGTGTTGGGGATGGGGTTGTGATCGTGCGGAAATCTTCACGCGACCCTCGGGGTGCTTGTGAATACTGATAAAAGTTATCCTGATCTCAACGAGATCGCCTTGTCCACTATGTGGTTTCTTGATCCGCGAGCCTTCTGACCACTTGAGCCGTCTCGCGATCTTGCGCCTTGCCTGAACGTGTCTTGCTGCGTCCGATCGCAGTTGATGTTGCTTGAGAGTTCTTGCACACACCTGGCCAAAACAATCCAGGTGTGACACTTGCGTAGACGTGTAGCGCGACTCATAATTCTACGGGGGGCCAAAGATCCTACCCGGAAGAGATACCGTGTGCCTTGTGAAGTAATTTGAACTCTGTTTTATGTTATTTAACCAATTTAAAACCTACCCTTATGCCTATCCGTATATCCTAACCAGATGCCACGCGTCGCCTTTCCCGGAAGAATTCCCCTCGCATTTGTGTGGTCCACACCCAGTATATTAGCAGTTGTATGACCGCTTGAGCAAGATGGCTCATTTAGCGGGTAGGCCGGACTCTATTGATGGCGAAGGTAAAGCGAAGCTATTTATCGACCGTGTGTTTCTACAACATGTTTTGCAAGCGGCAATTATCTTTGATAGAGATCCTCGCTTCACTGGGAAGTTTATGGAAGTCCATCTTCAAGGTGCTGGGCATAAGGTTGGACACGTCCACAACGGATCATCCGCAGACCGATGGTCAAACGAGCTTGTTAACCGTGTCATTGGTAAAATTTTGCGCAGTATTTGCGCTGATGCGCCTTAGCGTTGGCAATCCATACTTCTTGTTGCTGAGTTTGCGTAAAATGAAGCTGTTCATACATCTACTGGCTTTACTTCATCCTACTTGAATGGTCTTTAATCACCCACGCGTTCCTTTATAGTTTCCTTTACGACTCTCGGGACTTCATCGGGGAGGAATAGACGATAGGCTTGCAGATATCAGCTCATATACGATTAAGAAACAGGTGAGCAAGTTTCTCGCTACGCGATTGAACTTCTTACGACATGAACGTGATGCAATGGCTGGGATAGCTAGGACAAACAAAAGGAAACAATCTAGTGTATTGAGGGTTTTGGATTTCTAGACCTAGTCTTACTTCAAGATAAAAATGTACCTAACAATGTGGTGTCAGTGGTCTGCGGGACCAAGTTGCGTCCTCGCTTCATTGGGCCATTTACGGTTGTGCCAAGAAAGGCCTGGCGTATACGCTCAACATTTCACGCAAGATGCGAATACACCCAGTGTTTTACGTCGGCTTGCTTTAACCTTACCTTGATCCGTCGCTGGTGTATCACGAGGCGCTGGCGCCGAAAGAGTTGGAGATGCCACAAGTCGAGGAACCCTCAAGAGCACATCCAGTTGTCCTCCAAGACGCGCCACTAGGTCACGTAGAACTTGCACCTAGTGCGCTGACTCGTCGACGACGCATCGAGATTTACCGGCCACCATCTGCTCTCGTTAACGGGCAAGAGGATCAGCAGTACCATGTTGAATGAATCCTGCAGCGACTTAGTACAGTGGCAGGGGAACCCGTAGTCGGAGAAGTCATGGGCGTAAGAAACGCCACTGCAGCAGCATTGTACGTACGCCGTTGACGTTTTGATCGTCGTCTTAGATGTCAGTCGATCCATACTGCTTCCTAATAGTCGGTACGGGAGTGGATGAGGCTGCAGCAGCAGTTGCAGGCGCGTTGAGGCGCGGGTCCTTGGCTGTCGCAGCATACCGTGTGCGATAAAACGAACGCAATTAACCGTTGGCTTTTGGTTTGGTTAAATCGAGACGCATCTCTTGTTTGGGCCGAGCGTCAGCAAGTGAAGCGCTATTTGGAAATTCGACAGGCTTGGCCGACGACGTGCTCTGTGAGCCCAACGAGTGAAAAAGACATAATTTTACCCCTCTGTTTCACCAGTGAAGAGAACGACAAGTACTGTCCGCATGGAGTACACTGATGCACCTTGTGCTTGTAGATTCAGCCTGTCAAGATAATCCTGGGCGGTCATACACCCGACCCCCAGGTATCTCGCTTTGATAGCCTTTATCTCTGCTAGTGCGGTCGCTGTGCCAGCCTTTGGTCCTGTGGCTCATGTTGCAAGTGACTGCTAGGCATTCTGACGAATGCGTTTTATTCAAACTCGGTGGTGCAAAGCGTTAACCACTGTGGGCATGAGTTGTGGCTACACATTGTGCTTGGCGCCCTGCGGTTATTGACCGACTGAAGATATAGTGCATGATCTTCATCGAGAGTGTAGTTCAACACACCCAACGCAGGGTCGACGAATGCACGCTGTGCAATGGTGTAAGAAATCTCATCGCGTTCCATTAACGGATTCGGCGCGATGCACGTGTCGTCACGCGCCGGTAGTGTAGCTGGAGGATGGTCGTAGATGCTCGAGACAGAGATGTCACTCTCGTAGCCCACCATAACCTCAATAAGGAATTCTGCAAGGTTCTTGGACGAAGGCTTCGACTCAGTCAGTTTAGGATGTGTTGTGAACACGATGGTCAAGGACCAGAGCTTTGACAGCACTCAAACCACAGTAGAATAATTGTCGACAATAGGGTGCCAAAAGTTTGGTACGGGAGGGTGTAATGGGGTTACACACGGTTATTTAAACCGGTCATGTTGTGTGTCCACAACAACTAGAGATCGGTGGATCTGGGTGGTACATTATTGGTATTACGTATTTATGGTACCACCACACCTTATCGGGTAGGGATAAGGGATAAGACTTCTGTCATAGGATCGCAATGTAGAAGTCAGTCAGACAAGGTGTTATGGCTTTATTATTGTAGCTGAAGAATAAATAAAGCTCAGTTCCCCTTTTGAATCATAGGACACAAGTGCTTACTCAAGGAATAGCGTGTTGTGAAAGTGTTATATATATTAAAAATCTATTAATTATATTTAATTATAAATGCTGTTGTAAATAAAAATTTAATTTCATTTGCGTTTCCTATTATTAAACTTTTTCATATAAAAAATTTAATAAACCACAATTTAATTCAAAAAATAATAAAAACTTAGGACTCTGCTAAATGGTAACATGATGTATAGGGTCTGACACCTGCCCGGTGCTGGAAGATTAAAAGGAAATGTTTACGCATTAAATGGATAGCTTTTTCCATATTTTCAAAAACAGGAAAAAATCAATAGAAAAATTTATGATTTATTTTAAATAGTATACATCTTCTTAATATTTTTTCAAAATAAATTATTTTTATTATTTTTCATTAAAATAAAAAATAATTACACCTGAACACCATAAAGCTTCGAAATGATTTTTAATATTACTATTGAATTAACTTATTTTTGAAATGATTTTTAATATTACTATTGAATTAACTTATTCAAGTATAGGTAAAGCTGGTAAATATTTTTTATTTTTTGGATCGTTATTTGAAATAAACATTTTGTTTGTAAAATTTTTAAACCTAATGGTTAACAGCCATTTGCTCTACCATTGAGCTACAAAGAAATAATTATATTTTAATTTTTAAAACTTTAAATAATAAATTTTTAATTTCCATTAATAATTTAACTTCTTCTGCACTCATATTAACCGAATTTTCGAAACAAATTAAAGCTCAACTTTATACATTTTTTCAAAACTGATAAACTTGAGTATAAATAGAGGATAATAGAATTTCTATTGGAGTGATAAAATATGTTGATAATAGAAGGAAGATCTTAGCCTTGTGAAGGCGTTTACTCTTGTTTAACTAGTAGTCTCTAGTTAGTGTGTGATTATATGAATCGTAGTACCTTTGAACCTGGATTGTCAAGATTGTACGCGTGAACGACTGTACTTCGTTGTTAATTTGTTATAACTGAAAGATCTTTAATTCTAAGACTTCTTCTATTAAGGAGCGCTAAGTAGCTCCGCTACACTTGGTAGCACTTGTCCATCACACCTGAGTCTTCATAGAATGAATCCTCAGCGAGGATGGAAACGGCCACTAACCTCTCTGAGGCTCAGCAGATCACGCTTGAGAAGATCACGGCATGCATAGGGCACGATTAAGTTGCTCTTATAGTGTCGCAAGGCGAGGACGCATTTCGTGCACGTCTCGAGGCCTTCTCAAACTTTGAGTCCACGTTGGCTTGACAGGTCCATGACCATTTGGCATCTGCTATGTCCACTCGGTATGTTTTAATACCGGGCACGGAGTCAAAGACTCGTCCTCTGGTCTAAAGTGTCAAGACTTTCAAGAGGAATTTGGATGAATTTCTTTTTGTGTGGGTTCGAGAGATGGAGGTTGCCATCAGTTTGGTCCTGCTGTGGTCAGAGCAGAAAAAGGTGGATCTGGCCCTATCGAAGATAGGTGGGCGAGCCAAGAAGTGGGCGTGAACTTCTGGCACCTCGATATAAATTGGTGTTTTTCCCACCTGGAACATGCTAAAACAGAAGCTTTCTTGGGTGTTTGCTCCACCTAATCAGGCATATAGCGTGCAATCGTGCTTCCTGTCAACCTGCCAGGGTAAAAAGGACTTAGTCGATTATGTTCAGGAGTTGCGAACTAATATCGCTGCTATGCAACTTAACCCTTCACCTGAGACGGTTCTGGTAACCATTTTAATGGTGGGTCTTCGCACTGGCGTTGCCAGAACATAAGTGTTTCGTGCACAACCCTTATAATTTAAGGGTGCAACGGACATATCGTTGAACGCAGAGTTCGACTATAAAGCTGCCCGTTTTGGGACTTATGCGTTTCAATAAAACTCTTCGAGCGATGCTCATTTTATGAATAGGGCAGAGCCCATGGACCTTAGTCTCGCTGAGAGAAACGAAGAGGCTGAGCTCTGTGCTGTCGAACAGCATTCGAACATCCATAGATATTTTACGTGCGGAAGCATCAAACAGCTTCACCTTAATTGTCTTTTGAGAATGACCGAGGCTCATTCAAGCCTACATTTTGTTGCTAATCAACAATCTGGTAAGGCGCAGAAAAACATCGAGTCCCAGTAGACGCGAAGCGCCCAGCTGAAGAGGATTTTGGCTTTGCTGTATCTCTCAGAGTTGAAGGAGAGCAGGGCCTAGCCCCAAGTGAATTCGTGCACGATGTCACAAAGCAGGCAAACAAGCCAGGCTTGTTAGTTGCGAAAGAAACGATAAATGGCTTTGGTAAGCCATCGTCGATATTGATCGACTCCTGGGCGTCGAGAAATTACGTCCGACGTTGTTATCTGGAAGGTAGTTAGCAGTATACTGAGGCGCTGAAAGCGCAAAATAATGAGAATAATAATGTTCGCTTGGCGACGGGGGCATTAGTTACTGTGCTTAAAGTTCTTGTGAACTTAGGCGTGAAGTTCTCGGACTTTGACAGTATCGAAAGCTGTCTAGTCCTTGACCTTGATGAGAGGTATGAACTTATCCTAGGTGTGACTTGGCAAGAACGCCATGAGCCATGGATTGATTAAAGTTCAAAGTTTTTAGGTGCAACGCGAAATGTCCGATTGAAGCTTTGTAGAGTGAAGAACCCACCTCTGATAGAATAAAGAAACGCGATTGGCGCGAGCCACAGACTGAGACAGTCAGTGCGCAGGACATCGGTATGTCTGAACTTGCTGAGTTGGACGATGTGAAAAACTCTAGTTACGAGAAAACCCTAATGACTGTTAGTAAAACGACACGTACTCCGTCTAGTGATAATCGTTGTGATAACGAATCACTGAATGATGAATGCATTGTTGGCCTAGAGCCAAGTCATTTAGGTTTACCCATCTGGTAAACGTGGAGTGGCACGTAAGTACCCACTGAGTGATGTTGGCCGTAATTTGGATACACCGGATGTCAGTCAATACATTATTGGTGTAACATTAATTCATCTAGGGTAACGTCTATCTAATGAACGTATATTGGCACGTAAGTACCCACTGGGTGGTGAGCTCACCCACCGGAAGTGAATCATCACCAGATGTCGGTAATGACATCTGATCGGAAATAGATCAAATTGAGGTTGACGCAGTTCGTCACCTTGGGGAAAGTGAAATCCCAGATGTCGGCAATGACATCGGTTCTGTCCCTAATGTTGGGCAAATTAAGGTTTTTGCTGTTCGTCACTTTGTAGACAGTGTCGTTCAAGATATCGGTCATGACATCGGCCCTAATGTTGGGCAAACTAAGGTTGACGCAGTTCGTCTATAGTCCCAAATGTCGTTAATGCATCGACCCTGATGTTGGTCTACTTAACGTTGACGCAGGTCATCATGTTAGGGGCGATATAGTCCCAATTGTCGGAAATGCATCGACCCTGATATAGAGAAACTTTAGGTTGACGGCCATGTCAACCTTGAGTATACTGATGTCTTGGGTGTCGGTAATGACATCGGCTCTGGTAATAAACACGTTAAGGTTAATGTTCATGTCAATTTGGGGACGTTGATGTACCGGGTGTCGGTAATGGCACCGTCTTTCGTACAGAGCAAGTTAAGGATAATGAGGATATCAACCTTGAAAACGAGAAAGTTCCAGTCTCTTTGAGACATTCAGTATTGTCACAAGACGTCAGCGCCGCCAGAGTGATCTTGTGCAACGCAAGACGTCTGTTGCATCACTAAGTGATAGCAGCGAGCAGCTATATACACTCGTGAATGGAGTGACTGGGGACGTTGATGGGTCAGTGAGTCTTGAGAATCTACCCTACCTGAATACTCTGTTAAAGATAGGTGAAATGTCTGTCGATGAGTTTGGCCTAACCTTAAAGTTGGGTGACTCATCTGAAGTGGTGGTCAAATTCGATCTTATATTGAGTACAACTCGACGTCACTTCTTGACGAGGCTATCTTGGAAGACACGAAGGCAGCACTGAGTGCTCGAAGTGGGTCGTTGATCTTGAAAAATCCTAAGAACCCGTTTATTCTTTGGTTAAAGGGTTTCCGGATGTGTTGTGTCAAGATCCACCTTCCACTCTGCCTCCTGATCGAGGCGTACGTCATGCAATTGACCTGGTTCCTGGAACCAAGTACTGTGTGACCGGCGATGGACCCTACCAAAGGTGTAGTGTGACGTCATTGACGATTTTTTTCGTGCAAAGTACGCGGCTGGTTTGGTGCGTGAGAACAAGTCTCCGCACTCGACATAGACCTTTTGTTTCAGAAAGCCGAATGGCAAGTGGCGCATTGTACATGCTTCAATAACCTTAACGCGGCCACTGTAGCGGTACAGACGCCTATTTCTGGAAAAGAATTTCTTAGAACGCTATGGTAGGTTGCACCATGCTCAGTGCACTCGACTCGGTCGATGGGTATCATCAATTGCTCATGCAAGCGAGCGAAATATCGCTCACAGCGGTTAGGACTCCAAGCGGTATGCTTTGGGAGGGGTCTGTCATGCCTCAAGGGCTGTCTAATGCCCTGACTACATTCAGTCGTCTTGTGACGCAATTATTCCGAACTCACCGAGGATATACACAAAGCTATTTTTTTTGATGACACCTTTGTCTATAGCCGTGACGCCATGGCAGCTCAGATATGGACAATAAAATTGACCATGTACGAGCATTGCTCAAGTGAAAGCGCACGAACAAGCTGTATGCAAATGCATCGAAATGCATTTTCAATGCGAAATGAATTTCCTTTCTCAGGTGATTAGTTGGATAGCATGGCCTTCAAGCGGATCCTGCTAAGGTAAAGTCAATTGTTGACTGGTCGGTTCCGTAGAACCAAAACGACTTGCGTTAATGGCTCAGCTTTGCTAATTACTTGCTCAAGTACAGTGCAAACTACGCTGACATGGCAAGGCCATTAATCGATCTCCTCAATAAGGATGCAGTTTAATGTTGGGCGCAGTCCATGCATAAGCTTTTTAAGCTATAATAAACAGTCTCCTTCATGCTCCAATTTTGGCTCCGCCTGAACCCGAGTGGCCTTTTAGTGTCGTGTGTGACGCATCTGTTTTTGCATTGGTTGTGCATTATTGCAGACAGATGTCGATGGACATAAGCGAGTCATTGCGTATGAATCTCGTCAGCTCAAGGATGCAGAGATGAACTGTCCATTTGACGACAAGGAGTTACTCGCTATGAAGTATGCTCTAGTCAGGTTTAGAGATCACCTACTTGGCTCAAAGCCTTTTGTGATCTTGATAGATCATGCGTCATTACGCATTGCGACACATTCGCCTCACCTCTCACAGCATATGGCCCGATGGCTTTCTTTCTATGCTGAATATAACTTTAAGATGAAGTATAAGCCGGGCAAGCAAAACGCTTTGGATGATACGTTGCCACGCAGACCTGATTATGAGCTTGCTCATGTTACGACTCCGTCGTCATCTATTGTGGATTTAACTCGTGCGGCATATGCACGTGATGGGCAATATGTAGCATTGCTACATGCTCTTGGAAGCGAGGACTTTCAAGACTCGGACACCAAATTGTCGGCACGTTTACGTGCGAGTCTACATCGATATGTCGTCTGTGGTGGATTGTTGTGCCATTGCACGGTGTTGATGGTGTGACTCGCCTCGTTGTTCCTCATGATGAGGGGTTGAAGAATTGAATTCTCTTTGAGGCACGTGATACTGCTTTGAGCGGTCATCTTGGTTGTGAGAAGACCTATAGCTCAGTGAGCCAGGTAGATTGGTGGACCAAGATGTACAAATGGGTGAGCACCTATGTGCGTACGAGTGAAATTTGTTAACGGGTCAGAACCTCAGAAAATGCGTTCCACCGCTTGCTAGTTCACCTGTACTTACTGGGTGTTGGGATTCCATCAGTATGGACTTTGTGTTTGGCCTACCGGAGGATTTTGACGGCTATACTGGTATTATGGTCTGTAGTTGACCGCTTGAGCAAGATGGATCATTTAGCGGGTAGGCCGGACTCTATTGATGGCGAAGGTAAAGCGAAGCTGTTTATCGACCGTGTGTTTCTACAACATGTTTTGCAAATGGCAATTATCTTTGATAGAGATCCTCGCTTCACTGGGAAGTTTATGGAAGTCCATCTTCGAAGTGCTGGGCACCAGGTTGGACTTGTCCACAGCGGATCATCCGCAGACCGATGGCCAAACTGGGCTTTCTCATCGCTTTATTAATGAAATTTTAAGCAGTATTAGCGCTAATACGACAATGTTTGGCGCTCCATGTCCCCGTTGCCGAGTTTGCGGTAAAAACGCTGTTCATGTCTTTACATGCTATGCCAGTTCTACGTAAACGGTCTCAACCACAATCGCGTTCTGTTAACGCTAACATTATGTGGTTCAAGGCTTGGTGGAGGAAAGGTTTCCGATCGGCTTGCTGATATCAGTCTTGCTATTGTTCAAAAACAGGTCGAAAGGTTTCTTGCAACGCTTTTGAATGTCTTAAGACATGTGCTTGACGCAATAACTGAAATACAAGACAAACAAAATCAACAAGCAGATGCTAAAAGCAGAGGTTGTATTGAATATACAAGGTCGTAGACCAAGTATTGTCTAATGCTAAAAACTACTTACAAATGCATTGTCCGCTGTCTTCAAGACTTGGTTGCTTCTACGCTTCATTAAATCATTTACGGTCACTGCCAAGAATGGAGTTGCGTACACGCTGAAACTTCCGCGCTAATTGAGCGCACAAACCCAGTGTTTTAATCCGTTTTACTTTATCCATACCAGGATCCTTCCCATGTGGCCTTGGAGGCGCTTACGCCGACGACGGGGACTGTGCCTCGGATTGATTTAAGCGGATCGGCAAGTCCATCTGATCCTCACTACGAGTTTGGGAATATTCCGTCGCCTGAAGGCGGCTTTGCATCGCATCCAACGCGCAATGAGTCTTCCCCAAGGCCTCTTGAAGACCCTTCACTTCGAGAACCAATTTCTCGTGGGCCTCCACTGGTATACTGGCCGCCACCGACTTTGCTCGATGAGCATGAGTGTCGTCAATTTCATGTCGAGAGACTACTGAAACGACGTCGTCGTCAGGGCCAATACCAGTATCTGGTAAAGTGGCGTGGGTACCCTGAGTCTGAAAACTCATGGGAATTTGAGGCACCCCTTCGGCAAGACTGCCCATATGCTTTGGATGCTTTTGAGCATCGTGGCCATGATCATCCCGAGACCGAGGCCGTTCCCCACAACTAGTGGTGCGGGTTGGCGGGCTGTTGGCCACAGACTAACCAGCACTCGCGGTTACCTTAGTAGCCGAAGCATAGCGCGTGCGCTTGCGCAATTGGCCTCTGGCCTTAAGCTTGGCATAATCATACCGAATCTTGCGTTCGAGACGCACATCCGCCGCGTGAGCACTAGCCCTCAGAGCAAAAATGTTGCTGAGGCGACGCACATAGTGCAACCAGTGAACGAAGGCATCGTCTTCTTCGCTCACTGTTTCGCCTGCGAGCAAGAGAATGGGTATACCCTTGATCGGTGGAACCGGTGCACCACGTGCTTGCATGTCAAGGCGTGCCTTGTATTGACTTTGAGTCGTTAGGTTCGGCTCCAGGTATCTCTCACGAAGTGCCTGGCAGCTCACCACCTCCTCAGGAGTCTTAGGCCCATGGCCAATGACCCACGTTGCCAATGTTTGGCCGGCCGCTTGACGTAGACGTTCCTCCACACTGGGTGGGGTGAACACATAGGCACGCTGGCGTTCATGGGTTGCAGCCATTTGTACATAACGCTGAGCGTTTTCTTCTCTTTGGACAAGCAGTTGTTGTTGCTCATCGAGCGGGTTCGTGATGATTGTCTCATCAGACCCAGATGCTGCATGCTGCGCTGGTGGCGCGCTCGCACCTCCACGTTCAGCGAACGGATTTGGGGTGTTCAAAGGTTGTGCCTCAGGCATCAGTGAGCCGAACATTGTCCCTGTATCACCGCGGACACTGGTATCGCTACCATAGTTCACCTCCTTCTCTATTCCGAGGTAGTCACACAGAGCCTTTGACTCTTTTGGTGATGAGGACATCGTGCTAGAGCGTACGCTACCGTGAGGTTTACCGTACGCGCACTGTTCTCACTGAGAACACAAGTTCGATTGACGTTTTGACAAACGTCAGTCTGGTGGGGGAGAGTGTAACGGGGTTGCACGAAATTATGGTACTTTGTGCCAGAGGTGTTACACACCTGAGGTAACCCATTTGTGAAGGTGATATAGAATATCTTATTGGTTTGTAGGGGCTGACGAGTGTCAGCCATTAGGTACGAAAGATCTTTGGGTAGGATTAAGATATTCTATAGGCTTTAACAAAAATAAAATCAGTCCCCATTTTGATCTGAAGGACACGTGGCTTGCGAGCCGTCTTGATCGTTGATCACTGATCACTAAGAGCTAGCAACACCTCCTTGAGGTAGCTACTCTTGAGCACTGAGTGCTACCGATTCACTGATCGTTAGGTCCCCTGGAACAGGGATCTGAAGCTGTAAAGCTTGTTGACTCGTAAAGTCGTTAGTTCTTTGGAACTAAGTTGCTCGTAGAGCGTTAAGTCTTCCTCTGACTTAAGGAGCTGTGTAGCTCCGCTACACCAGAAGACTGAGCTCTTGAGACAGCAACAGTCTCAGTCTGAATCTAAAGCATCAACGCTCATGCGTCGACGCGAGACTTTGAAGTCAGAAGTCTCCAAGTATCTAGGAGACTAGGGAGGCTCCCTATTGAGATGTTTTCTTAAAGCGGATGATGCCCATATGGCTTGCCACATCGAAGATGAGGAAATGCAAGTTGCAGTTGCCAAATAGAATTTGTCAGGGCGTTCCAGACTTAAGCTTTAAATATTAAAATACATGATCCAAACGTGTTTGGATCGTTGGCAGTCTGTGAGACTCTGGTTGGCCAGACGTTCGAGATGACAAGAGCTAAGTGTATGACTCTTTCAGAGATCTTGAAAATAAAACAATGTAAGCGTGACGTTCACGCTTACATATAGCACGTTCACTACCTTGCAAGTGGAGTGGTAGCGCACCCTTTTAGTGAATTCGTTTTGGTCACTATAGTTTAACATGCCTTATAGATAGAACCCTGAGAAACCACCTGTTCCGCATCGAGTTGAAGTCGCTTGAGGAAGCGATTCTAAATGCGGTACAAGAGGACTTTATTGTGATCTAGGCTCACACTAGCTTGACCTTCTATAGACCTCCGAGACGGTTAGAGGCGAGAAGTTCACAACTATTGGACATCTGCAGTGTTGAAAGCGAAACAACTCTCTCATAGTAGTAAACGATTGCAAAAGTGAAATCGCTGTCAGAAGTTAGGGAATTACGCCTACGAGTGTAGTGCTTTAACGCCCATCGTTTTAAAGCACTGAGCGAAATGATCGATTTTCTGCCAAGAAGAGCAGCGGACGCGGGTTCGACGCTATTTTAAAGTCACAGCAGCGAAGCGGACCGTCAAAATACAGTTAAGGTCAGTAGAGGCGGATTGCCATATTGATCCAGCAACTATAATAGAAATACAACCTCATGATGAAAGTTGCTTTGGACTCAAATTCTTTATGTGTATGTACACTTGGTGGTGAGGTAAACCCTCATCACCTGGATCTTAGAAGTGACAGAAATTTGTCGCCTTTAGCCCTAGTATACTGTTGGGCGTCGACCAAATTTCTTCGTCGCCAGTCACTAGAGGATCGTTGGCTCAAGTTTTTCGAGCGAAATATCCTCCAACGTGGATGACAGTGCTTCTTGCAACGGGCTCATGTATAGCAGTGATGAAACATGTAGTGGTTTTTTTTGACACGTTGGATGACTTGCAGTACAATAATAATTTCATCATACTTGTTTTGGATAACAAATTTGTTGTCATACTTGGTTTACCCTGGCTTAGAAGGTACGAGCCAAGGGTCAGGTGGCAACATCGAACCGTAAAGATGCCTACCACTTGTTCATCTGATGGCAACCTGATCAAAATTTTGGAGCGTCGTCAAGCGTGTGGGTGTATTGCAAGTGAGCGCTATGGCCTCTCTTGCGGTACGGTCGTTAGCACGACTGCACAAAATACAGATTGACAGCGAATAACAATGTGGAGTAAGCTGCCAATGGCTGTGCGGATAAACAGGCAGCGGTGAAGGCCCAACACTCGAATAAATTAAGTGGATCTTGACATGGGTGTAATTAGAGCGGGAAACTTACAACTTAAAACAAACCAATTGCCCACACAGAGCAACATCATGATCCTAGATCGACTGGAGAGTCGATCTTAGAAGACCTAGCTGTGGTAGCGCAACCACTTCTAAAAGATGCCGAGGGAATGAGCCCTTACGTACTTGGGGAAGAAAATTATCAAGTAGTTATTGGTGAGGTAACAAGACCTCACCAACCTAAAGGAATAAATCCCCAGTAGCCTGTGGAAAAGGGTTCTCAGGAAGAAACTAAGACATTGACTGTCTTAATTGATGACGGGTCAAGACTAGGCGCTTATTAACTTGATCTGGTTGATCTTCTGTAGTTTAATTCAGAGATCACTCAGCTGTTAACGCTAGAATTAAATCGGTTCTTGCGAGATCTGCATTGTGGCAATGTCAAGCAAATCTGTGTAATCGTCAAACGGAGGACGAGTACGTGGCCAGCATTCGTTCGGGAGCAGTATTTGCAAAGAATGAACGGATTATCAGCAACTAATCGATATAACAAAGTGAACTGAATTCTAAATTTCAAATTGAGCGATACCTGTCTTAATTTCGGGATTACCTTCCGGCCCATCTTTTGCATAAGGATTTGATCAAAATAAAGGACGTATTACCGAAACCCGTACCATGCAAATTTTTACGAATAAAGGCACTGCACATGAAATGAAGCTCAAAACGGGCTCGAAGTACTGTGTCATGGAGGATTTGCCACTGCCTCGTGAACAAGGTCTTGCGATCGACAAGTTCTTTGCCGATCGCTTAGCTGCGGGTCATGTGAAGATTGAAATTTCTCCTCAAAGCATTCCAACCTTCTTTGTTTGCTTGCACACTTAAACAAGTTAAATGCTGCAACGGTACCGGATCAGACGCCGATACCGAGGAAGGACGTCATCATTGATGGTATGTCAAAGATTACTATCTATCAGTCCATTAATTTGATGGATGGCTTCTATTAAATCCAAATGCGTGAACGGGACATCCCGTACACGGCATTAAGCACCCCAAAAGGTGTTCCATAGGAGTGGCGAGTAGTGCCACACGGACTGAGTAACGCTTCTGTTTCATGTAATAGATGTGTAACAAATATGTTGAGACCATTGCAAGGTTTCGCATCAAATTACTACAACGATGTATCTGTCCATAGCCGGGACATGGATGGAAAGACGGACTTAGAGGTTCATAAAACGCACAATCGTTGGGTTCTCACGATTCTTTTCAAGCATGGAGGTATAGAAACCTCAAGCTGTGTACATCTGTTGCTAACTAAATGCCACTTTTTAAGTTTCAAAATTTAAACCTAAGTGTTTTACTTTATAAGTAAAATCAATTTTATTACCGAGAAAGAGGGTGTTTCGACCTAACTAAAGAATCAAAAGGCTCTTACTATAATTATGTAAAAAATAATATTTTTGATGCTTTAAAAAAGCTAAATGAGAATTTAGTTAATCTGCATCGTGGGTAAACATGGCATACGTCTTTATCCAGAAACGACCCCTTTAATCGAGAAACGATAAGGCGATTACCGACTGGCTTGTGCCAGTTGACGTCAAAGAACTCAATAGTGCTAGGTGCTAGCGGCTTTATTGCGTAACTAGGTCGAGATGACTATTAATCACTTTCATCGTAAAAATAAGTGGTCGTGGGACGCTGACTGTCAGCGTTTCATTAACGGTATTTAGCGGAGCTTGATTGAATTCTACATCCTGGGGATTTCACACCAAGACAGACCATTCCATGTAGTGTGTGACGCCAGCAATTTTGAAAATGGCTGCGCGTTAACGCAGTACGATGCAGACGACCAAGAGCGCGTCTTCAACAATCAATCGCGTCAGCTGCAAGCAGCTGAGCGTAATTACCCATTGCATGACAATAGAAATTCGCCGTGAAGTATGCGCTAGCAAAATTTTGCGTCTAACCCGTTAGAGTGGGATTGATACCACTATTGCAATACTATTTACTAGCGTTCCGTCGTTAAAAGTGCTGGACCACATAAGAAAGGCATACGCAGAAGATAAGGCTCTCTTTTGACTATTGAATCATCTGGTGAACCCATCTCATGAACCCTACAAAGGTTTATAAGCCTTGGATCGATCTTCCGGGGATAGATACACAAAATGCAATAGTGTTCTGTACCATACAGCCGTTGCCGACGATACACCTCGTTTCGTCGTTTCCACTCATAATAAATTGCGCTTGTGCATATTATATTAGTGCCATGATACACCATCTGGTGGGCGTGATAAGACTTATCCGCGGTTAGTCGCGACTTGTCTGGCACAGCCAGTACCAGTTCGTGCGCAAGTACATTCGTGCTCGTGAATTGTGACAACGAGTTAAGACCAGCCTTTTATCCCGTGCGCCACTACGGCCCTTCCAGTCCTGGAGGAGTGCTGACAGTATCTTTCAATTACTTTTTCTTGGGTTCCCCCAACGACTCTTACAAGAATAATGGTATTCTTGTGTATGTCGACCGATCCAGCAAGATGGTACATCTTGCTGCATTTAAGGAGTCAATCTCATCACATGGATGTGCCTGTGTCTTCAATATAATTGTAATGTTTCCGAATCCACAGACTAATTCGTTAGATAGTCTTTAATCGAGATTCTCGGTTCACAGCGGCGTTTTGGCAATCCATGTTCCGATCCCTTAGAACACGTCTGGCTCTGTATACTTTTGACCACCCCAAGACTGATGGAGAGACAGCAGGCGTTACCGCGTCCTCAAAGAGATACTTCGAGGATACGTCCAGTATTTTACACAGTGAAGCTAATTTTTGTCGATGGTGGATTTCGCAATTTACAACTCCGTGTATGCGTTGACAAGAACGCATACACCAACACCAGTCACGCCTACCATTAATTTATACTTAGAATATGATTCAAGGAAGGAGATATTATCTCGAACATACAATGTTCTGGCTCTTGCTCATTACGTGTCGAGGTACTTGACGACGCCAACGTTGGCGATGTCGATCAAATCTATATCGTAAAAGATAAATTTAGCATTGGTTGAGAGACTATTACTGACCCAGATGAGGATGACGATGCTGGTATAGCGATTTAGCATCGCCAAAGACCACTCCAGCGAGGATGAGAACACCATTGTTAATAAAGAGGATGACCTCTTGGTGGTGCGCATAAGGCGTATTACAACCAGCCAAAGTGATTTAGAAGAATATTTCCTGCTAGCACGAGAAGAAGTGGCCCGTTTCGTGCAAGACTCAATCACTGACGTGGTCGACCGGCATACACAGGTTGCTGAAAAACATGGAAGAGTATATGTTTTCTGTTTATTGATGGAAACTTGGTTCTACTTTCTACTGTCAATTGACCTAAGCACATAGAAACTAATGTGTGTAGTAGTAAACTACTACACATGTACATTGGCCTGTTTCGTGTAATACATGGAAAAGGCAACGCGTACATGAACGAATTGCCTCGCAGGATGCGTACGCATCCTACGTTTTGATTCGGTCTTCTCCGCCATTACTATCAGCACGATGTCATTTTCTCGGGCGAATACACTTGACATGCTCCAAGAGAATGTTGTAGACCTGAGGTGTTTCTCAACGTGGATCTGTAGTACAGTATGCTGACGATGAATGCCATCCACTTCGTCACGAAAGGCTTGACGCCTCTGCTCGCTCTCTGATTGGTAGAACGCGAACTCCGATCGGTCGCCTGGTCTATAAAGACGAATAAGTTGCCCTAAAGTCTCCAGATAGAGAAGCTCATGGCTCCCTTGTTTAGTGCGGTTGCATAGATCGTGTAGGCCTTGTTAGTGACGACATACCTCTGCGTCAACTCCAGCACAGTATTTAGAGCTGATTTTCCCGCGCCCAATACAGACATTGGTGAAATCGCACAGTATTTAACGCTTTCACTTGGGGCTTATCTTGAACCACCGCGACGTGAAGGGGCAGGGAACGAGTCATCTTGTTCACTGGCGCGGCTTTCCGATATCGCATAACATCTGGGAGCCTCGCGCCCATCTACTGATTGCAGTATAGGGTCTCGTCCACCAGTACGACAAGACAAATTTGATGTCTCGGAAGGGACATCGAAAAACACGCACCCATGGCGCCGGTATAGCAATTGCAGGTTGATATTAGCATCGCGCGTCTCAGAAGATATGTGTGCACAATGCCAGGGCAAAGAAAAAAGGGACACATTAGATTGGATGCGTTGACTGTTTTTGGAGCAATACAAACATAGTTCGCTCCACGTGAGGTTTGGAATTCCTGCCTCACGAGAAAAATAGTGCAACCTGGTTTTTGCATCAGTCAAAGTTCTTTTTCGAACCCGACAAGACGTCAAGATATCGAAGCCAAGCATCGTGCCTAATGTGCTGCACATGGAGTATAAACGCATTCCACGGATGCAGCAAGAGATCTTGCCTTTCTTAGGGTTCCACAATATCAGCGATTATGAACAAATCATCCAGATTAAAGTTTTTTTAGCGTGAAAGTTACAAGCGCTGATGTTAAAGCCGTACAACAAACTTGCATCAAATAGTAAGAATCGATTATGAAGACTCGTCTCGCCTGACGTGTAATTCTTTAGCCTTTCTGCTAGAGCCCAAGGATTGTTTTCAGGGGATAGACGTAGCACATTGCGATTTAGAGCCTCCCGCGTGGTTTCAATGGAAGTCCTGTTACCACTGGAGTCGTCATCATGACGGTGTAAATAATCACCACATTCACCAGGAAGCGAATGCGCAGTGGACAAGTCAGAATACTCATGCTCCAAATCAAACTGACCTTGGCAGTGACCATGAGTTGGACTACCCGCTCAATCCCTATTCGTAGGCTCATATTCTCGGCCGCCCTTATGAACTCGAGCTACCTGTGTGCCTTTTTTAAATCAGACCTGCCGTCAGACTCCCCGGAATAGATGAGCTACACTTGGGAGCAATCATCATTTGCACATGGTGATTCAACACGCGCATCGGCAGCAGCTAGTGCTACAGGAAGAGTGGAAGAGGAAGAAGACGAAGATTTTTCTGCCACAAAAGGCTGCGCATTTTCAGGAGCATCTGCGTTGACGCACAGCTGCCTATTCAATGGCTTTCGCCGCGCATCGCATTAAGTTGTTTACTGTGAGATTAAGATCCAGAAATGAATGGAAAGACCAAAACAATTGCTATTTTCCCCTGATGTGATCAACATGGTAGTGATTAAAAGACTATCTTTTAATGGGGGGGGGTGATATAACGGCGTAAGCTTGATAAATTTAATTAGCTCTTGATACTTGTAGCTTATAATTTATCATACAGATTGATAGCATTTGTGAATATTACCATTACGGACAATATTCAGAAACACTCACCATTGGCTGAAACGGGATACTTTATCAGCCAGCTCTAGCGGTCAAAAAAACGATGGACGTGCGAGATGAGTGTTGAGCAAGACTTATGCATACCTTTCTGTAAACAAACGTAGCTGATTACGATTAAAACATAGGTGATGATTAAAATTTATTTACATTCTGTACGATTTTACTTTACCAGCAACATTTCAGTTCCTTGCTGCTTCCCTTCCTCAGCCGAGTTACCAAAGGTGGCAAGGCACCACTCATACTGCTGTTGGTGAAAGTAGCTCCACAATGGCTGTTCAGTTCTTGCTCCGTTTCCCCGTTACAAATCTTACATCTCACACTATCAACTTCGTGGAAAGTGATAACATCACTCTTCTTGTTAATGGCATTCACGATGCAGCACCTCTCGAGGCCATAAAATCTTAACGAAGGCGGCCATGAAGAAATTCAGTTTGCATCAAGATTTTTTTAAGATGTGGGCACTTAAGCAGCTTACAGTGACTCCTCACACAGGAGCTCATTGGAATGTCGAGCGGCTGCTGCCGGTGATTAAGAAGTGAATCGGTCGTCTTCTGGCGTATAGTTTGCCGTGAGATAGGCCTTGCTCGATATCGGCGTGTCGAGAGGTTGAGTTAATGAAGTGCTCATGTTTTACCTACACATAAAAGGGGTTGCCATATCGCTACCTAATCGTTGTTCTATATATTACTGGGTTCACTAAAGACGTGACGTCCGCTTTTCGCTCGTCGTGCCTTGCGGACACCTGTAAACAGGACTATATGGAAAGGGCTGTTGAAGTGGTTGTGTGCACGAGATACCTTTCAGTATTTATTAGTCCACCACTGTACTACAAGCAGGCTGGGAGATGGCGGAAAACCGTATTGCGGGCTTAGGGGATACGAGATTAGGATCTACCTACAAAGCCGAGCGTGCAAGGAAGTGGGGCACAACAGGATAACATGTCGTCGCTACGCAAACCAAAATATGAAACCAAATGAGGCGTTTTCAGCGCAGCTAAATGACGTGGAAGTTGCGTTTGATACTTTGGTAGCAAGGCCACTTGTCACGTCTCACTTTGCGATGTCCGGAACCTCCGTACGAGGCCTACAATGAGACTCCATTCCCCTTTATACTTATTTGAAGCATATATAGTTTCCAAACTAGGTACTTTAAAACATTTTATAAATAGGATGTTGCATTACTCGAAGCCTTTATCTCATAAATATTATGGTGGGAACGAGTTTCTGCATCATGTAGGCTGAAAGCTTCTAACTTACTCATTATTAATTCAGGCTCATGCTCTTGAGGTTGTTTGGTACATTTATGAAGATTGCATTTTTTTCGACGTATGAAATGGCTTCATTCTGTGTTAGTACGATACCGCAGACTTGTATGCGACTTTGGAGATTAAGCGTGACGCCAATTGATTACAATAAGCGAAACAATTGTTAAAATTTATGTGTACTTTACAAGCGAATTACGACATCTTGGCTGAAGCTAACATTATATTAATCTAGTCCTTGTTATTGGCGCTATCGGTTGGTGACTAGTGACTGATTTTGTCGAGCGCAAAGAATTCGCGTGACTAAACAGCTTTAAGTACAACGCTTCGCAGCGGTTAGTCGTTCTGTGCAGTAAGTGCACCACACCCTCCAACACTACAGAAGGGAGCAGTAGACCATGACCTTGAGTCCGCTGTCCCTTTTTCAGTTCATGCAAGAACCTACATAACACACAATGCACACGGCAATACATGCAGCATAAAATTTCCAGCGTGCAACCGATTATTATGTCACGTGCAGCTGCTCTTCTACGATTGCTTTTATCTATTCTCAGCATCACATGCTCATCACTCTAGGTATTTATCCCATTATTTTTGCTGGAGAGTAAAAGTCTTGTTCAGTGGTTCGTTCCTTTCCAAAGCTCACAAAATCCACGAAAGCATACGTACAATTCATTAACATCACTTTTGTCCGTCCCGCTACTTAGTCTAAAAAAAGGCATTGCGTACTCACTATTCGTGCTATCCTGGTAGAATTCCTACAATGACAACAAACGCAAAACACCATACACACAATGTGTAAGCCTAGCTTTAGACGATTAACATACATCCTCGTAATATACATATATAACTACCTGAAGTGACTTGTTGACGTTGATGCCGTGACCACATCCCGCGCAACCTGCACACCAAAGACGAATTCGAATCCACGCGCGTCTGCGTCCTTGCCTACATATTTCATCAAGTACAGAGCAATAAATTACGTCTGCTAATTTGTGATATATCACAGCCACAAGATCGTATTGTTTTTGACAAATGTTGCCTATCCGTCATCATAAATTAAGTTCCACTTTATTCCGCAAGCCAGTCGAGTGTGTTGTTCCAGCATGAATACATCAAGAGAACTATCCGATCGTATGGGACCTAAACAGCATAAAAATAGTTTCAGCATGAGCAAGTCTCCGGATTTAGCGTCTCCATGGCCTTAACACAATCGCGGGATCGTACATCGGGCCAAAGCCTTACCTACTCTTCTTAAGAGAGACCCTACATCGCAAGTCGTACAGCACACAGGTAGACTCCGCGTCAGTTCTTCGCCAAATCATGCGCAAAGCTCATTTAACATACCACACATGTTCCTGTCGTTACGCATGTCTCGCTCACGCATCGTGTAACGGGCTACCCCGTTACATGATATTGACACCAAACGGTGTCAATAAGGAGATTGTCCAGCGTGACAGTTCCCTGCCCATATTACCCGAGATACGTAATATTGAAGGAATACTATCATCGTAGGAATACATTCATGCTCTGCTCAAAGATTGGTTGATAAAGACATATCAACAAAGATTACCACCGATCGCTGCTAGACACGCGTAATGAGTGGTGAGCAGGTTGTCGTCATACGACAATGTAGGTGAATAAAGTTAGATAAAGGCTGAAGTTATATTGATAGCTTGACTATATCAATTACAGTTCTCTTTTACCCTTTACTCAAACTAGCAGGTTGAGTAGATTAGCTTCCTCTGCACGTACTAGTGTACGTGAAGTTTTGTGGCACCCCAAACAAAGGGTGCTTCGTTACACATCGCACGTCGCGTCGAATCGCAAAGCGCATTCGCTTACTATCTAGCAATTCTTCATTAACGCGGTAGTCACAGGTTTACTTTTTAAAAGATTTTTTTAGGTGATCTACACTAAATTGATTATTGGCTGGTGCTGGTTTTGGGACTGGTGCTGATAATGAGACTTTTGACCTAGGATGGTGCTGATAGTGAGGTTTACCCCTGTTAAAACCCTGAAGAACTAGATGAGCCCGTTTAAGGCCTTTCCTTTATCACCGTTTTTGAGATTTTCAGCACTGTTTCTATCATATCGAAGCCATGCCCGAACATTTGTATGACAACCTCACTATCTGACTATCTATTTTGGTTAGGTTTCGCCCACACAAAGCCTATCCAGCTCATCAAAATTATCAAAGAGGTATTTCTATTTTTATGAGTCGATGCTGCTCTAATCAAGTTCCTTACCTACTTGGTGGAGGACTTTTATCCTTGACCTTCACAACCGGAGCCTCCAGCCATTCGAAAGCAAGCTGTACGCTCAAAAAATGACATAATGTTCGCAGCGCCCACATAAGTTAGTCCACCAAACAGCGCAATAGCCACAAGCCATCCCCCCGAAAAGCTATAGCCGCCATAGTAGCGCATTTGCTGCACCTCGAGCTTCTGGCGCGGAAGTAACCGGATGAACGCGAGAATCGTGAGCTGGAAAGTCCACGCGATAATGTACGTATAAAAGACCTGTAGCCGTGTAGAGCGCGAGTCACGACGTAGGTCCTCAGCCGAGATTGCGAAATGCGAGCCAATCATTTTGTAAACTGCTGTACCGAACGGGATGGCCAAGTTCCGGAATGTGATCACGAGGCCGTGAGTTGTGCCCTCGATCCCGCGCGGTGCAAGTTCGACGATGGGGAATACCATAACCAGAAATCGGATTGCCGTTACCGGTGCTGCGAGCACGCGCATGTTCAGCCAGAAAGTATGATTTCGCACGATATCAAATACCGAGCAGACCACGGTGATGACATCGATGAGCACATACCAGAGTGTCGAGATACAGTAAAGGTGCTGCCAATCACTACGCAGCAGAAATTGTTGAGTGACAAATAAACCACCAACAAAGGCCAAACTCCACACCGCTCTTGCTACGGTGTTTGGCCAGCTATGCACGTCAATCCAATTCACTTCAATCACTTGTGCTGCACTTGAATCGATCGTGACACAGAAGCCCGAAACCAACTCAAACATCAAGAGACGCCACATCGCGCGACTTTGGACCAGTTTCCAAACGAGCTGAAAACGGTCGTGAACACCCAGTGGTGGATCGAGAGGGGATGTATTTGGCTGACTCCGTTGTGGCGCTGTTGAGCATGATACGACATTTGCAAAGGCAAGAACCGGCACCGTCTGAACTTTCGGGTCTTCGTGACACAACCAGATCGAGCTTATAAGCGATATCATTGCGCACGCTGCAAGAACAAACATGACCTGATTTACACTTAATGACCACGATCGGCTTCCTTCATAAACCGACTGATCGAGTGACCCGGTCACAAATAGGCTCATGATAGTCACACCAGTCATCCTCGCTGCGAACATGTTCACTTGCGTACGTCCTCGTGTTGACAATGGTTCTCGCTGTGCGATCTCCACCACCATGGCGTCTGCTGCCGTATTCGCCAAACACATACCAAACGTCCCCAAAGACGTGAACAGCATGTACTTCCATGCCACTTGTTCATTCCCAGCTGCAGGTGTTTCGAACGCCCCGAGAAACAACATACACCCGATACACAATAGCCATCCGATAATCATGTACGGTTTTCTCCTGTAGCCACCTATCCGCAAACTATCCGTCAAGAAGCCGCCAAGAGCTTTGCAATTCCACGCCGTGTTGACCACCATTGACGCGGCTTGAATCTGGTACTGCTCCAGCTTGAGGTACTTGCTCAAGTAAGGCATAATCGCAGTGTAGATACCTCCATACAAGGCGCCGACGCAAAAATAATTCAGCAAGAGACCAACTGTACGTCGTGACAATAGCTTCACGGGTCCGCCAGATCTCAGAGCTCCGTCCTGCTCGAGTCCGTAAAAACGGTACTCCTGTTGCTCCTCCACCACGCACAGATCCAGTGGCAAAGTGCGGCGCAGCACCAATGGGTCACCGCGAAGTTCCGGCGGCATCGAGTCCATACTTAGAGACAGCGAGTCACAGGAGAGTGGCATGGATAGCAACGAGCTGCTCTTGAGCCAAATGCCCGAGGATTTGGCATCACTTGTTAACGAGGTCATGGCGAGCAGTGGCAGACAAACAGACAGACGGACGACCCCAAACAGATATACCGGAATCCTGAGGGACTAGCACAGAGCCACTCACGTGGTAGTCGACAAATCCGTGTGGGGAAGGCAGTAAAGGCTGTGATGCAAAGTGACGAGTTGCCCATTTATTTCCTCGGTGCGGGGTCTCTCGACTAGGCGATGAATGGACAAGCGGGATGGTCTGCAGCAGCGTCGTCGTTGCTTCCAGCGTGATGGGGGAAATGGACATGTCAAATACTGCACCATCTGTGCGTGCGTAGCGTTTATCGCATACAAAAGTCAATATAATTTAGCAAAAGCAGGTCAAGACTGTCGTCTTACCAGCGTATCGATGCTACTTGTTCGTATCTCTCGAATTGATCCCTCGTCAATAGTGCGTGAGAGAGTCCGTCTTGAGAGCGAAAGCCAGTGAATTGATCGCACCGCCGTATCGGGAGCAAAGCCGGGCCAGCCGACACAATACGGATGTCGGGTGTCTCAGAAAGTCGTCAGTGACGCACGCCTTTCTGCCTCATTTCGTTTTCGTTTTAACGCGGTCGTGTGAGACCACTTACTCTATTTTCGCGGAATAGAAATAGAAACGCCACATACCGTTACAGTCGCAGCGATACGGTAGCACGATCTATCAGTCGCTATCCGCGCCGCATCTCCTCTCATCCTACCTTATCACGTTAACCGCCAACGTTCATGCGCCCACGTCGTTGCGGCAAAACGTCGCGGTGGTTCGTCTGGGACCCAGCGGGCATCGTCATCGCTGGGTTTGCGTGGGTCCTTGTCTTTGGGCTATTGCTGGCAGTGCTCGTGTCGATTTCTCAGTGGGTGGGGCTACTGTCGCTCATAGGCGTGACCGAGAGTATCTGGTTTACGGGCCTCTTCGCCATGTGCCTCTGGAGCCACGTTGTGGTACTTATTAGTGATCCAGGCACAGTCCCGTTTAAGCTTGAGGGGACGAGCATCTATGGAGACAATGGAGCTAAAGACGATGATGACGACGTGGAGGAAGTGGTGGAGGAGATGCTGCTCAGCGAGTTTGAGGAGTGGGAAGACGATGGCTCGCTGCTTGTCTACTGCGACGAGTGTGCGATCTACCGCCCGTCCAGGTGCGTCGTTATCAGCTGTTACTGTAAACTGCTTCACTCGGAGTTGAACCTGACGCGTCGCCCTTCTTGTGGATTGGAGTCTGCAGAGCTGTACATTGTCATGTCTGTCAGCGCTGTATTGTGATGCAAGATCACCACTGGTAGGGACAGAGTGGATGCCGTTATTTCGATGAGTGCGAGTGCTTGACTGATTGGTGTCGTTTGACCGATTGGTGTCGTTTTTTGTGTGTTCTTCGGAGTAGTCCGTGGGTGAACAACTGTGTGGGAATTGGCAATCAGAAAGCTTTTCTGTTACTATTGCTGTACGTAACGACCACGAGTGTACAGGCGATAGTGCTGGTGTTCACGCAGTATGCCACGTGCTCACGGGGCAAGTACTTATGTGGACTGCAGAACGACCAGTTTCCAGGCAAGCTTGGTGGATGGATTCTCGCCATATCGACCGTGTTCGGTCTATTCTGTTCGCTTATGCTGGCAATGGAGCTGTACAATATTTATCAAGATCCGCTTTTTACGCTGATTGCTGACCAACTTACTGCTCGTCGCGGTGGTCACAAATCATCGTCGACGCTAGAGCGCCATCTGAGTGTCATTTGTGGGACAGATGGCATGCGGGCGTCGTGGTTCTTTCCGTCACCGGAACGCCGCTCACTAGAAGACAAGGAGATCGTACAGGGCTTCCGGGGTCACCCGGAAGATGGTAAGATTTGCTGACGGAGCAAGTCCGTCGGTAGCATGGTGTGTGTCTGGTCCGTTGTAAGCGACAATAGAGGGTCGCAGCGCGCGTAGCTGCCGCTTCGAACGTCAGAGTAAGTCACCCTACGCTCAAGCTCGTCATTGTTCTAGTTTTTCTAGCTGACGTCGGGGTTCTAGACCTCAAATGCAGTACCCAAGGCAAACCCGTCTTGTCGACGTCGGTGGCGGATTCAGAACCTAGTGGCGACCTCGTTTTTACTTGAAGGTGGCGGGTTTTTGCCAGCTCTCCAGTGCAAGTGTGAGACTGAGGTCCAGCGATGCTAAGCCGCTCGTCCGAAGCTGTACAACAACAATGTCCAGTGCCATAATCGCTTCACATGAAGTTCAAAGTCTCGGTTCGTAGTGTCCATAATCGCTTGGGTCGTGTAAGTAATCACGCCCTCGCTTCAAGCGATTATGGCCACAGCCAATAGGGTGGCCTTCCATACCGTCGCCCTGGTCACTTCCCGTCTGATGACTGCAGTCCACAAAGCACGGAACGTTTTTCGACCAACCACGTTCCCCCGTCCGTCCGCATCCTTCACCATCGCCCAAAGTCCTTCAAGTCGGCACGGTCTCATCCCTGTTGTTCACGCACCAAAACCCTTCGTAATCGATGGCCTTTCCCCACAACCCCGTGCGACCTGATTACGTCAAGTCCGTCGTAGCGTTACTTTTTCTCCACCTCTGACGCTCCTTCGCTCACTTCTCCATTGCGTCCACTAAACGCACGCGAAGGAGTAGACGCGACCAGCCGCCACTAACCCTTAAACTCTATCGATGACCGTGCTCCCGGCCCGCGCCAGGGATGACGAGCCGGGCCCACTGAAGACCGAGAACCAGCTCGTCCAAGCGGTGGAGCTGCAGCCCGTGCACGACAGTGAAGTGCCTGTGAAAGCCAAGCGACTATCAAGCGTCACGGTTGCCAGCAGTGAAGGCGAGGAAACTCGTCACCGCGAGGCACGGGGGTCCGTCCTTCAGTACGTCTCTAGCCACCCAGAGCTGTTGGCTTCGTCCAAGAACCACTTTCGACGAGCGGTGACTGTGGCAGTCCCAACTCAAGGGCTTCAGTTGAAGCATGACACGGTCGATCGAGAGGAAGATCGGAGTAGTGAGAGCAGCGACAAGATGGATAGTCTGCGGCACATGCGCTCCAAGAGCTGGACGGGGGACCCTCGTCGCGATGCGGCGCTGGAAGCTATTGAGCACCGTCAGGTGCGGTTTCGCTTCTCGACTGCGGCGTCGGCACGCGAGGTCGTGCGTGAAATGCACTCGCACCGACTGCGGGAGTTTCCAGTGGAGTGTGTTGTATCGGCAGATATGGAGATGCAGGTGGGCTCGGTCTGGCGCAAGATGCAGGTGGACGTGGACCACGATGGTGTCAACTGCCAACGGGTGTCGCTGTTCCGGAAGAAAACAAAGGCGTTCCAGATTGCAAAAGATGATTTGCTTGCAGCGACGCTTGCGTCGGAGAACAAGAATTGGGTGAAGGTGCACTATATGCTGCCCGGGAAAGGCAAGGACTATCGCCGACTCTTGCGTCGGTACCGGGTTGTGACAATGCGCTTTGAGGATGCTACGACAGCTGCGAAGTTGGTGGCTTCTGTGCAATTGTTTGTACAGTGGATGGCTCGCGTGCCGGAACAAGCGACGCGTCGTGTGAAAGTGGTGGTGAACCCGCACTCGGGCAAGCGGCGTGGACGCAAGATCTGGGAGTATTGGAAACCTCTGCTGGAACTCGCGGACATCCAGTGTGACGTGGAGGAGACGGAGTACAGTGGACATGCGCGCGATATTGGTGCAGCGTTTGATTTGGACATGAAGTACGAGGCGATTGTGTTTGTTGGCGGTGACGGTACAGTGAACGAGTTTATGAACGGTGTGTTTACGCGAGAGGAGAGTGTGTGGCGCGCTCTGGTTGCCACGACCCCGGTATCGCTGATCTGTGCCGGTACAGATAATGCCTTTGGTAAGGGCGTAGGTACCCCCACGCACGCCTCGTCCGTGTACTGCATCATTAAGCGCAAGATTCGACCGCTGGATGTGATGACCTGCGAGGCCAGTAATGAAGATGGCACGACCCGTCTGGGGTTCGCGTGCACGGGTGTAAGCTATGGGATTGGCTCCGATATCGCCATGGAATCGGAAGCTACGCGATGGCTTGGCGTGTACCGCTACTTCTACCTCAAGGTGAAGCGCGGCCTGATTGCGCCACACAAGCACGAGGCCAAGATCAGCTACGTCTTGTCGGACAACACACCGGTGAATCCCGAAACAGGCGAGCAGATTCTGCGCACGTACTACGAGATCAAGGACGATATGGCAGTGGACCAGCATTACGTGGAGCTCTGTAGTATCTACGATGACTCAGACCCGGCTGCTAAGCAGTGGACAGGCGATGCCGAGTCCATCTTCTGCCCTGCTAGTGAGAAAAAGTATGCTGGTCAATGGCAAAGCTTTACGTCGGACTTGACATCTGCTGGTGGGTCCAACGTCTATTTCGAAACGAAGTACGCTCATCCGTCAGACGGGAATATCGACCTCATCTATTCACGCAAGGGCAACGTGGCGCAGACCGCCGAGATCGCAGTGCGTTACCTGACCAACACATTCCTGAACTCGGAACTAGTGGGCTACTACAAGGTGAAGGCGATTGTGATTGAACCGATCACAGAGAAGGTACTGAATGTGGACGGCGAAGTGTTTGCGGGAGCAGGCGCGTTCCGCGTGGAGGTGGCACCGCAGCTGCTGTGTGTGCTATCGGAGAAGTAAGTGCTAATTATTCATAATCTATCATTCATGATTCACGAGAAGCAGCCGAAGACCGTGATAAAACGACGGTACATCATAACTGTAGCCCACGATCGAAAGGACTATCGGAGCTATAGCAGATTGGGCGTCGAAGGAAACGCCCGGTGCTGTGACAAAAGTAGAGTTTGTATGGAAAATGCAAGTGTGCTCATTGTCTTCTCGTCACTCTGACCACATGTGTTTTCGTTCGACTGACTTTCTATTCATTTGCCGGAGGTCATGTTTGTCTCACTGCAGTCGTCACCGTTGTTGGTGTGGTTCCCATTAACTAAGGACTCTGATATGACGCTCCTCATTTGGAAGTTCAGGTACAACCCACCAATGCGACAGATGTGACACGATGGCTACATCATTCGGACGCGTTGTGTCGTCCGAATGTCGTTTGGATCCGAAGGGCGGGCTGGCTCTCAGAAGAAAAGCCGAGTGTGTCTGTTCATATTGTCGCCTGTCGTGGCTGCGACCTTTATAGTCATGGCTTGCACACGAACAAAGCCGCAAGAACTTGCACTGATTCATAGTTCCGACACAGCTTTGTCGCTCTCACGACGACAAACACACTTACGTTGTCGAATGCCATGGAGTTTATGACGGTAAAATTTGAGTGCACCTGATACCGATTAAAGGTCGAAATCTTTTTCTCGATTTTGTAGCAGCAAGTGCTAGGGAGTCATACGTACAACGAAATCCCATACCAAAGCTAAGTCAGCAAGCCGTCCGTTATTGAATTGACTGAAAAGATAAGCTCGAAAAATAGGCGAGATTATACTTGTGTGCGATAGCAATGCATGACGAACCTAGCCTGCTTCCCATAAAAAGGGCTCGATCGATCTCGCAGTGCCAGTTCCCAAAAATGGGCTCCTTGTAAAGCGATATGTCAGCTCAAATCGTTGAACGCCGCGTTTTTCCGCAGACCGTTCATGCTCTATAAAACGTATCGACATTTCGTGGCAACGTAAAGAATGACACAACACCGGGTCGAAGCATCGGCTCCATGTCAATGCTTCTCGGTCGCAACCCCTCCCCGAATGTCTCCTTTCTATTAAAAAGGCAGGCCTTTCGACCACGACGCCGCCTAGCTCACATCTTCAAAGGACGTGTCAAGAGTCCTGACGCCCTGTGGGGCTCTCAGTAAAGAACATGGTTGAGTTTGCTCGCCAAATCGTCGGCTTTGTGGTGGTGTTGCTAGTGGTCGAGGAAGTGACGAGAAGTTGATAAACGTTACGTCGGGTTTGGTATTCGTGATTGCTAACATTCAATGTAGTCCAGACGTTACAATTTTAGGATGAGCGGTAAAAAGAAGCAATCGTGTAAATGTTGGACGAAAACCTTGAAATATACAGACAGGAATTAAGTTCTCGGTCATTCGAAGAACAGCCCTAGTGCGTGACCGACTCTTCTCTTCTTATGCAGCATCCTGACATCATGATGGACAAGACCTCATTCTACTGGCGATGGTCGAACACCACATCACTGGATGAGGCTCAAACATTTTTGTGATGCCCAGAAAGCCAAATAGTTACCGAAACAGTATTCGCTCTCGACAGTAGCTTCGACCAGTGGCTCAAGTTAACGATAGCGACAGTGCACTAGACCATTCTTGTCACCTCACCGCCGCTGTTGTCGCGTACACTGAATCAACAGCCAAGTCTCATAAGCGTGTCCTGGTCCAATTGCAGCGTATTACATACAGTTCATGGAATGGCATTTTCATACACACGTCATGCTTGTCTAAGGCCCATATTACGTGAATGTTCTTTAGCGAACGACTGGCATCTTCACGGAGCCTTTTCGCCCAGTGCACGCGAAATAATCAACTGAAGGCTGCTTTGGATGTACGATGAATCGTCATGTCGTAGTAGAACCAAACAAGACAGGAGCTTATGCATGTGGCAACTGACACAAAACGTTTCCTTCTGTACTTAGTACCGGTCCAAAGGCAGGTTGCATCGGCCAGAGTGAAGCTACGGTGATCCAGGTGAGGATATCGCACACATTTTTGCTACACTGCTTATATGATGATGGGATAGACGCCGGACACGAAGCAGCGATGAACTGAGAAGCATAGAGCGCCAAACGCGTTATGAAAATGTGTGGATCTCGCAGCGGGACATCAGACTGCTGAAGCGAAACTGGCCATTGTTGTCGACTGGAGAATAGAAATCACATAAACAAGGGAGACGGGTACCTCGAACTACTGTCAATTCGTTATGTGCGTGATTGACATCGTACCCGACAAGGTTTGCGGGTTGTATGTATGTCATCGGCAAAGTTCCTCCATCACGTACGTGATGCGTTCATACAGTTGTGCGAATCGGCGGATACGAGCGACAGTGTGTAGCTATTGTATTTAAAATCTACGGATAGCACGGTCAATGAACTCCCGCTATCCCTCCAAATCAGCGCTTGCTCGTTATAACAAAATGAGCACTTGCTCTCTTTTTTCGAAAAAAAAAGAGGCAGAGCTCGGCTCGTTTCTGTCCCCCTGTCGTCGCGTTGTGCGTGTCTTCGCCAATGAAACTGCAGCATCCGCCACGAGGGTAGGGTCCCCCTCTCTCTACACGACACCGCGAAGGCCGGAGCAAGAGACCTCGATAGACGCACGTTCAGTTCGGATTGTTGCTCGAGCCAAACGCCTCGAGCTGCCCAAACGAGAGGCGAGAAGCCACACGCACACGCACCGAGTGGCAAAAGTCGCAACTACCGAGTCACGATCCTTCGGCTTCCGTGTCCCCAACAGCGTCCCCCCTCCTTCGTCCCCTCCCTCCCCTCCCTCCAGACATTCAGGCCTTCCTGTCGATACAATAGATAGAGAGAGAGAGAGAGCTACGAATCGAGATCCTGCGCACACACGTAGTACGGCCGGCGCTTCTATTTGAACGGCTGCTGTAAATGATAAGCTGCGTGCTCACGTCTTCTTTCCCCTGCCTCTTCTGTGTCCTTGTAGCTCGCACCAGTCTCCAGTCTCGACCGGGTTCACTAAGGTGCGTCGTCACCCTTTGTGTCGCTCCTGTACTTACGTACCTATTGATTGACTCTGTCCCCTCTATCCCCTTTACCTCTCTCTCTCTCTACCTTGTTTCTGTAGCTTACCATGTCGTTTCGTTTCCCTCGGTGGGGACGCAAGAAGAACAAGAACAAAGAGTCGGCTGGTGGAGGGACCAAGTATCACTCGAACGGTGCAGGAGGCGCTTCGGGGGGGATCGCCCGCCCCCCTCCCTCTGCTCCCGGACGCACGTACAGCACGGGCTCGGACTATAATGCCCAGCAGTCGTGGCAGTCGAATGGCACGATGCCGCCCATGTCAGCTTCGAGTGACCGCCCGAAGCCGTCGCCGTATCGAGAGGCACCGCTGCCTTTTTCTCACCCGCTCTATGCGATGGACGCGGAAGGGATGATCCACTTGAAAGCCACGGGCAAAGGAATGGATGACTCGGATCTGGCTGTGCACCAGGATGAGATCATTACGACTGTCGTTAAGTACGTGCAGGACTCAATGCGCAAAGAGTTGGGGTTTCGCGAGGTACCGATCCCAATGGATAGCACGCCTGAAGCGCCTGCGAAGGCTAATGTCTTTGTCTCACGCAACTACGAGACGTGCAAGAAGTTGCTGGTCTTTGTAGCGGTGAGTCGAGGACTATACCCTGGTCTTTGGAGTCGTGGCCTCGTGCTGCATGCTGGCGTCAAAAGTGGAAGTATGCTCGAGTACTTTCGCAAGGCTATCGATGAGGGGTATGGCATTATTGTGGCCAACCCGAACAAAAACGTTATTGTCATGCGGGATGGCAAGCAAAGGATGCAAATACCTGGATCGTCCAGTCCGGAAGAGCACATGGATTCGCTTTGGGACTCGTATATTGCTCGATCGGCGGCTAGACGCGTGTATTTCTTGGGCTACTCGTACGGTGGTGTACTGATTAAGTACCTGCTACAGTCGCGCGGTGACCAGCTCATGCGTCGCAATGGTGCCATTGCACTAATTGAGTCGAGTCACCGTATTGAAGATGGTGACTCGCAGTCCGTCAAGTCGATTTTGGCACATCGAACGATGTACTGGGAGAGTAATGATCAACCTTTCCAGACCAAATTGGACGGTGATGCTCCACATCGCACTGGATGTACGTGTTTGTCAGCAGGCAGACCGCCTCGTGCTCATGCAAATCACTACTACGTCACCGCGTTTTGCATAAATAAGATCGAGGAGGCGCTGTTCCGTTTTCTAGACACACGGGATGCTACTACCTATGTGGCTGGCGAGAAGCCTATTCCTGAGCCTCCGACATCGGCTCCAGCAGTCATTGGTAACGGTGCTGGTGTCCCCAGCGTTCCACAGCTGCAGCGCCAGGAGTCAGCGCGGCGTGAAGCAAACAACTCGAAGATGGGCAACAGCGAGAAGCACTGCAACTTGTGTCTGTTCCACTTCACGCTTTTCGACCGTCGTCATCATTGCCGCATGTGCCATCGGGCTGTTTGCAATGCGTGTTCGCGTGACCGACTGTTCTTGCCAGGCTCTAGCACGGCTCAGCGTGTATGTACGGAGTGTGCGACAGAGGGACCTCGCACCAATCAGGCTCCCACCCAGCCTCTTCCGAGTTACCCGCGCAGCAACCGTACTGCCAGCGACGCTGTGGCAGCTACGAACGTATCGACAGATATGTCACAAACGCGTAATCGCTCGGATACGCAGATGTCGAATCAAGGCCGATCGGAGTCGAACGCCCAGCCGCCCGGAAACTCGAAACTCAGTGTGGAGGATTTTGATTTGCTGAAGGTGATTGGTAAGGGAGCATTCGGTAAGGTGATGCTTGTGCGCAAGAAGGCTCCTGATGCATCAGCTATTCCGAACGCTATTTACGCCATGAAGGTGCTAAAAAAGGCATCTGTGTTTGCTAAGAACCAGGTGGAGCATACCAAATCGGAGCGTCGAATCCTTCGCGATATCGATCATCCCTTCGTGGTGCGTCTACGATATGCGTTCCAGAACGAAGACAAGCTGTATCTCGTCATGGACTACTACAATGGCGGTTCGCTGTTCTTTCACTTGCGCAAGTCACGTAAGTTCTCGGAGAAGCGCGCTCGTTTTTACGCGGCGCAATTATTGATGTCGATGTCCCACTTGCACGAGCTCAATATTGCTTACCGTGATCTGAAACTTGAGAATATTTTGATGGACGATAAGGGTTTCATTGCCCTAACGGATTTCGGCCTTTCGAAGGAGAACGTCGACATGCCTGATGGCGCCAAGACTTTCTGTGGAACGGCCGAGTACATTGCGCCTGAACTGCTGAAGGGCTTGCCGTACGGCAAAGCTGTTGACTGGTGGGGCTTTGGCACGCTGCTGTATGAAATGATGACTGGCCAGACGCCGTTCTTCGACCGTAACCGAAAGCGCATGTTCCACAACATCTTACACCGAGACGTTGTTTTTACTCAGGCTTTTTCGGAGGACGCCAAAGACTTGCTCACAGGTTTGCTTCGTCGAGATCCTGCCAAGCGATTAGGCTCAGGTCCCTCGGGTGTGCAAGAAATTATGGATCACCCGTTCTTTGCTAGCATCGACTTTGACAAGCTGCTGAAGCGCGAGATCGAGCCGCCTTTCAAGCCCGTTGTGAACAGCGAAGCCGACACAGGCAACGTTGCCAACATCTTTACGCGCGAAATGGCGCGCGACTCGCCAGTCACGCAAGAGCTAGGAGCTACGCATCGTGCGCAAGCGCACTTTGACGGCTTTACCTACATGCCCGGCAACGAGCATTTGAACTAAGCGGGAGGTTGAAGGAGAGGCAAAGCAGAATGTTAGATGACTATCGGTCTTCATGGCTACGAAGAGATTAAAACCCTGTTCGGTCGGCTTGAAGCGTACGCCAAGCGTGACTATCCTGACCGAGCAGCGAGTGGGTGGAGAAGGACAAGTGTGAAAGAGCCGTGTCAGTGCGTGTATTGTGTACGACAAGAAGAATAGGAGACGAGCTGATGAGGGGTGATGCGGTGGTGTCGCTCCGGTGGCTCGGAGCGCTAAGGAGTGGATCAAGCTTGGTGCTGCAGTGGCGTTGCCATGCTCAGCGGACGTGCCCATTTTTAGTTTTAGCGTCGCGAGGCACGTAAGATGAATAGAAAAAATGAACATTTTTAGCACCCAGCGGCTCACATAGCTGCAGCATCCTCCTCGCCGTATTGCCTACCATAGGATAATGGCGCTCGCATAAAAGCGCCGGCAAATCTATCGTAAATATTGCAGCCCTTACGATCTACTCTGTGCTGCAACTATGTCGAATTGGGGACATGTGTTCATCTGCTTCCCGCATTTCTCTTACGACCAGCAAGAAAGCAGTCATACCTCGCGATTGTCGTCTATCATACTGCCAAATAACACGTTGGATTTAGAATCAAGATTTTTGTGGCTGTGTGCAGGCTGGTGGACAGAAAATAGTTGTGGTGAGTCTGTATCTGTCGCAGTCGACTACCAGTGCGCGACAAACTCGATTGACATCGCAATGGTCAAGGCTGCTACAAAATACTAGCAGAGCAGCTCCAACTCGGTGGACGTTGTCTGATTAGACGCTCCAGTACAACATCAAAACTGATCAGCTTTGTTTCGTTTCATAGCAGAAGCTCAACATCTATCCTTAAATGTCGGGAAAGAATTATTTGTGGGTGATGTTAAGTCTAAGCATATACGTACTGCGTTGGCACGTCTGATTCCATAGCATAGTGGGATGTTTGTAAATTTGTGGTACCTCGCCGAGCTGTAAGACCCGTTCATGCCCCGCTCATCCAACAGTAGAGCTGGCAGCATGTACTAAACTTACTGGACAGTGGTGTGGCGGGTCACCGCGATGCCATGCATAGTCATTTTGAGCTATCAAAAAAAATGACGAAGAGAAATAGCGGGCTTAGCGCGACTGGTCTCCCTGTGGTATCGGTCTTGCCATTCCAAATGTCACACATATCGGATCGCTTCCACAATCTACTTACTCTTATCGTGGAGCTAATGCAATCAATGGCACGGTTATCAATTGTTGCGACGAGAGCTACACTCTTGTCGTCCTTTGCCACCATATGACCTTTGCAGACACAGCCTTTGCCAACAAAGGCACAAATAGTATTTGAAGAAAATAGCTTAGTTGCTTTGGTTTCGTCAATCTAGTACCAATCCTGTGGTCTAGCCGTTAAGCGTTGTCGCTGGTCTAGAACGTAGTAGAAACATTACCTGTGGTAGGCGGTACACTTACGGATTGCTAAAGATAGGCTAAAGAAGTGAATGAGCAACTGCATAATGTGAGCGGCGATCCTGCCAAAGCGTACCGAAACGTGTGCGATAGTTGTGTGGCCTAGCGACTCTACCAGCTTACTGATAATCCAACACTAATTGCAGGTCTTCGACCTTCATTAAATAATTCAGTCTCTAAAAAATGTCCATCAGTATTTATAACTTTTCAGGAAATAATTTTCTAATTAAAAACCGTACCCTTAACCGACAGAGCCACTGTATTTGCTACTCACCTGTGGTTGTCCTGAGGGTCGCGCAGGGGAAATCTATCTATCTTATTCTGTAGATCTCGGATACGGCAAGGCCAAGAAGAGCAAAATTGGTCAATATCGATAACAGTTCTAGTGGATGACGATTTCATAACGGACTTGAACTGCTAACGTTTCTGGTGTTGAGCGCTGAAAATCTGAACCAGATATCCGCGAGGACTCAAAGAGCTTCGTTACTACCACACCAATCGACGCTGCTGTGATGACTGCATTTCTTCTCGTACGACAACGAGCAAGCGAGTCTAGTTGAGCGAAAAATACCGTTCTTCTTAATTCTCGCTGCTGTCTTTCATATCACCACATCCGATGAAAGACACTTCTGGTGTAAGTTACAATATTATTAGATTCAGATCTGTGTTTAAGGTCACATTGGAGCGAATTATTTGCAGAATTGAACCAACTTAGTGAATGAGCGCAAGGTGAAAACCAAGCTTTTTAATTTGTACTTATCTGCCTATCTGTCTGTGGGTGTGTCTGTGAATGACGCTAGGAGTACCATTAACGTCGTAATACGTCCGATTTAGTCTTTTACCTCCTTGTATATCATAAATAACAGGTTACCTTGCATGTCATGCCAAGTGCGATGTCTCTGTGAGCAACGCTAGGTGTACCTTACACGCCGTACTAAATAAGATGTTGCATTTGTCTCCTCTTCATTGGTCAAAAGGCATTATTGCGATCCTGATGGATGAAGCTATTAATGACTGAGCGCGAGGTACTAGAATAGAACGAACTTGATTCAGTTCTATGGACTTAATTACTCCAATCAAAGGGCGAGCTCCAGAGCTTGCTCCCTATCTTATTATGGATAGTGCATTACGTCAAATATAATTACAGAATTGTATAGTCTATATACAAATACTACACAGCTGGTTCATCTCCAACGTGACGATGTTTTTGGTGCAAAGATCATTGCGTCCTGTGGTGATGATGTAACTTATATACCTTAATTTTCATCTTAGGCAATTTTAAAATGGCGAGCATCACTTAGGTATATCTTTAGTCGTAGCGGTGAACGTATCGACTTTGATGCGTAAGAGTACGGCATAATATTTTGCAGCATAGTTCAGCGTCGCGCAAAGAGCTCGTCGTATCTTAAGACGAGCATACTGGTGATGAAATGCCAAATGTTTTTGGGTGGGGGTCAATTTTAAGAACACCGCGATTGGACTCCCGAAATAATCTTAGATAAAGCGATTGTGTGATAACACCAGCTTTATATTCTGATTAAAATTAATGCTTATGATAGAAGGATGGACGGCTTACATGTGAACGATACTTATACCTGTTTTGTATTGATGCACCTCTTCAACATCCGCTTGTACTAAGGTGTTCGCACGTCAACATGTGTCATTATTTTTCCATTGTGCTGATTGTGCAAGGTACATTGCAGACTACCATTTTATAATTCACATGCTATCAGTCCTGTTACCACTAAAATGAGCGACAAAAATACGCAAAGACATGTATATGGATGAACACACGCAGATTAGTTTTTAGTCAAGTATGCAAGTCACCGCTCGAATAAGATGTTAAGGGGTGTACTCCACGAATGAATCTTAAACCATTTCGTCACGAGATAGGCTGATTAATAAAGTGCTTGTAAATGTGTTGTAGCATTATTGATTTGTAAATCCTTCTCTCACGTGCAGATATGTATGTAAGAATCAGGGTGATTCCAAAGACATAAACGCATAATGAAAGGTTGATCGACATTTAAACGACAATTTATTACATGTCTCCTCACAATTTCTTACAACATCGATTTGAGTACTTGCCATAATGCCCGATAAGAGTTGCCGATACACTGTTAGTAGTAGTAAAATTTGCCACGTTGTATCAGTATAGATCATTCCACGCTTGAGCATACTGATAGTGGAGGAAGCGTTTGTTGACATTATTCTGCGTACCCTTGAAACTGAAAAAGAAGGTGAGTGTAGATGGAATATCATTGGAAATGGGACGAAGAACTGGTCACAAGGATCATCAGCGAGGTGATGGAAATGTCAAGTAAATCGCATGTTCATAAAAATTGGTTGCCGAGTGATGTATATTCCGCCAGCGTTCGATAATAGTTACTATTATGAATGCCAATATTGGCGCAATGAGAAGCCTTTTCGAAGGTCACCAAAATCTCCTCGCCATCAACACAAACCCCCACTCACGCCGTTAAGTTGAGTGATACCCATTCGCAACCCATTAGGCAGCTAAAATATTAGACTCGTCGAAACTCCTTCAGCTGATAAGCAATTCCTTACAGCGCAGCAAGCAATTCCTTACAACGCAAAAGTTGTGCAGTCCAAGATCCAGTCACTTCTGCCTAACGCTTCCGCAACTACTACGTAGACCCGTGCTCGCGCAACGATTCTGGTCGATTTCTCGCAATTTTTCCGTGCCATCACGTGCAATTTTTTCTACTACCTTACAGGCTCGATAGTCTCGCACCTACACGAAAATTGGCTGCTGCTGCACTAAAATTGGTCGCTCAGTTTCATTATTGACGTTTTTATACTTCTTAGTTTATCGAACCATATTGATCAGCCTACAGTATCATCTTTCTTGTTTTCATCCAAGGGAATAACTAGTTGCGGCCGCAACTATGGGCACGGGTGCAGCACTAAGACCCCAGGTATCATGGTGATTGCGGCTCCTGTCGCGCTCCTTACTGACCCAAGGAAAAAGGGAATATGAGTTCCAGATGAATTTTTGGAAAATAATTTGAAACAAGTCGATTTTACTATGGCAAACAATAAGTTTGTAGAGGACCAAATTCAGATGTTTATTTGCATACAATAGTGAAGGCCATGTATCCTACCATTCATCTCTGAGGCCGTTGAAGAAGATTCCTCTTCTTCTTGGGGGCGGCTCCTTGACTTTTCATTTTTGTACTTTTTGCGATGTACACAAAGCCTCTTTAGCCAAATCGAATCTGTCCTTCTATCTTTTCTACTTGCGCTTTATTCCAGAACCCAGTCCGGCTTGTAATTATTTACTGACAAATGCCGCATTTTAATTTATTCATCTATGGCTGTCAGGACACGTCGGTTCTTACAAATTATGACGCTCTTTGTTTGCAGACCGGTAGTTGTGCTATCGGCGACGCAGTAGCTTTCTTGCATCTCACTTGCGCGGCTGCGCTACCCCGATCCGCCGGTGCCAACGGAGCCATAGGTGTTCATGGCGCTGCAGTGGAAGAAATTCGACACAGTTGTGAGTGTACGTTCGTTCTTTCATTGGCAACTAACAATCGCTGCTCTACTTGTGCTGTAATTTCCACCACCTCTAGATAGACCATCTGCACGCTCTGCATTTCCTTATCGAATCATTCCATACGCTCGATAACCTTCAATTTATATCCTTCCCTCGTCACCCTCTGTAGGAGGTTGCTTAAAGCTGCCACGCAAAATCTTCATTCACACCTTCAGGTACCAGTGAAAAAGAGGTTTACGGTCTTTTTACGCGTGCAGCAAGGTTAAATGGGAGCCCTAATGCTAACAAACCGATCGATACATGCTTGATTGTTGTGTGGCACGGACACGTTGCCCCGTACCCTGCCCACACGTTAATGCTAGGTTGCAGATATAAGAATAATTTCACATTTTGATCAATGTAAAAAGTATAAACGAATATTGGCTAAATAAAAAATAAGACGAGCGTTCCGGTGGGACGCGGTATCTACTGCACGCTTTAAACTATACAATAAACTTTGAGATGTACCTCAATGTCATAATCTAATGACTTCGAATGACGTCATCCATGCGTGTGACATGCTTTGTGGTAGTTACGCTATTATTGTACCTCGACCATGTGTAACGTCGAAATGCGCTTCGCACTTCGGACTTTCTAACTTTTTTCGTGTCGTCGTCACACAGAAAGTGTGGTGGAGTTGGTCCTCAAAAACAGCGTGATGAACCCCAAATCACTCACGATCCCGGACGGCCGACTTACGAGGGGGGTACCCCGATTCCGCACATGAACCTTAACTCACCTTGTGTACACGTTCGATGGATGGTTGCACCCTCTGGTAGACTAGGACAGGTCGACATATGTTTTGGGTCTTGATAGAGGTATACATGGGGCCTCGAGTAAAAATGTTGCACTCAGTAGGCGAGTGGGTGGTCATCCGATCTGTAACGGGGCACCCTGAAGCTTGTACTGGTGACAGTACAAGCTACTTATTCTGATAACAGAATAAGGCGGTGCCTCGTAACTTCACGTACACTCGTACGTGCAGAGGAAGACGGTAAGAAGAAGCGAGTACTCGGTTAGAGTAAAAAGTAGAACTGTATTTATAATAGTTAATGTCTGCAATAAATCACTATTTATCTTCATCTAACTATGTCTAAATACAAATGTGTAAATCAGTTATCTGCTCACCACTCATTGCGTGCGTCTGTCGTGGCGCGTCTTCGTTGGTTGATATAATGGCCTATATCAACCAATTAGGAACTACTTGGAAGTGCTACAGAATATTGTCCTTATGACAATATTCTGAGAATATAACTCTTATAGTTATATTCTATTAACAATTTCTTATAAATTGTTATGTAACGATTCACCCCGTTACATCACCCCCCTTAACCATCAGTCACTTTAGTGACTGATTGACTAAATGGATACTCGTCCCAAATCATTTGGGACGGGGTTTGCACTTGTTGGTCCGCGTCCACTTTCCAACATCTCATCGCATGGTAAACAAGCCCATGCGATGCGCGAGCAAGGCCGCCGAGAGCGCGTCTGCACGTCTCTGTGCGGACGCCGAAGCAGAAACTACAGCAACTGATGTCCCATCGGTTGCTGAATCGACTCAGCCTGTATCACCTGGTGATGCAGGCGCTGGTCATGAAGACACTCGTGTCTTCACAGAGTACGAGCTCGGTGTCTCGTACTCTCCTGATACGGATGACGGATCCGTATCGACGGCAATTGAATCCAAGCCGCCTGCCAAGCGTGGCATGGACGATGCTTTGCGTCGCAGCATCTTTGGTTCATCTGATGAGTCAGATGAACCATCGCCGAAGCGAAGGCGCTCGAGGTCGCGAGACTCGGGCGCTAATAGTGGTGTCGTTTCTCCAATGGACACCACTTCACAGCGAGGTGCCAGTACTTCTGTCGGCACGTCGCAGGAAGAGCGGGACCGCAATGTGTTGCGTCTCGCTCCAGAAAAGAAGGCATGGATGCCTCCTAAATCCGTCATGGATCACTTGTCGGCGACGACGAGTGATCGTTATCGAACACGATTGTTCGATTCGTCAAGGATTCATCACCTTGACCCCAGCGCGAAAGACTATCGCGCTGAACATGAGTTCTTCATCGATGCTTTCTTCAGACATCGATGGTACAGTGGGAATCACAAACGTGATGGTCCCTCACTACTTCAGGCGTGGAACGCCTACATCCATAATCTCGAGGATGTAGGTCGTGACGCTTGGAACGACAAACTTATCAAAGCTCGTGATAAGTTTGAAAAGCGAACCCCGACAGGTGCACGCTATAAGCTGCATCGTCTGTCAAGGGAGAAAGGATTACCCTGCCTCTCTTGGGGAGACTCGTGCCCATGTTGTGTGAACAACTCTGCACGAGCACCTAAGGAGGCTTACCTCCTTACCAGCCCGTGGTGGCGCGTACGTGTCTCTACTGAGATGTACGAAGGGATTGACAACCTGAAATCCCTTTACGACCGTGCCGGGAAGACTTTCTCCGGCGGTCCTTCTGCGGCACAGGATGTGCCGCGTCGTACTGCTCAACCAGACCCAGTACGTCGATCATCAGTTGGGAGCGGGGCTCCCAAGAATCCCAGGACGGGGGATAGCCGCGCCACCGGACGAGATAACTCGTCCGACGTCCGTTCACGTCGCGGTGGTTCAACAGCTGCTCTACTAGATAGCGCTGGCCACCGCGAGAGTCCTCTAATGGAGGTGGAGGAGGAGGAAAGACGCTCTCCACACGATCATGTGGATCGGTGTGTTCCCGAGAGCTTCTTTGATCGCGTAACGCAAGGGTTACGCGACGATCTCGAGCATGAGCGGAATAGGCGTCTCCAGATGGTGGACACTGCCTCGAAGCATCGAGCTGAGTTTGCCTTTGCTCAGCTTGAGAACGAGAGATCTCTGACATCTCTTCGTGACGAGCTAAGGGTAGCTCGTGGGATTGTTGATCGGTCTCGGGCTGAGATAACTGCTCTTCAGACCCTTGTTGATGCCCACCATCGGGAGCACAAGGCTCTCTGCGAGATGCTTGAGCGCAAGGGCGTTCTTCATCGGAAGAAGCAGCGTACTGATGGTACGGCTTAAGCCGACCAACGTAAAACGTGGGATGCGTTCGCATCTTACGTGGTAACTCGATCGTGTATGCATTGCCTAGGCGGTGCAATACACGAAATGGGCCAATGTACTTGGGTAGTAGTTTACTGCTACCCAAGTTAGTCACTACATGTTTTGGTAGATTAACCGTAGACAGTAGGACTAAGTCACCTTTATTAAATAAAAAGAGTGTTTGCCCTTCCATTCTTGTCAGCGTTTTGCTTTTGCTTATCCACCGCTTCGGCGATGGAGTCTTGCACAAAACGGACTACCGTTTCACGAGCCAGTATGAACTCATCTGATGACTCGTTAGCTTCAGTGTGCTGTGAGCGCACTGCAGCAACAACAACCTTTTCTTCAGTGAGGGCTTCCGCACTCTCACTGGCATCATTGTCTTCAGTGAGGGCTTCCGCACTCTCACTGGCATCATCTTCTTCGATATCGATGTTATCGATATCGGCATCAAACGCAATGACTTCTTCGTCAGAGCGTGATGAGCGTGAACCAAATCGGTTTTGCTCGCGCGAGTCCCTCCCCTTAAACCAGAGTTACACTCTAGTAAGGTGGGTACACGCGGATGGCGCAAGCCATTCACGTAAAACGGTGTATGTGTCGTGGACGCATGCACCGAGTTGTTGATGGCAAACTCTACCATTGGCAAAACTCACTCCAACTCTTAAAGGAGTGTACGTATCCTCGAAGTATCTCTTCAAGGACACGATTGGCACGTTCCGTCTGACCATCTGACTCTGGATGATCAGATGTTGACATCTTCAAGCGCGTTCCGAGTGATTTGAACACGGAACGCCAGAAATCAGCAGTGAATCGTGGATCTCTGTCTGATACGAGTTCACGGGGCAACCCATGAAGTCGGAAGATGGTGTCAATAAAGACACAAGCACAGCCACTTGCCGTGATTGTCTCTGGTACAGCCACAAGGTGTACCATTTTGCTGAATCTGTCAACAAATACGAGAATACCCGTATTCCCGCGTGCGTCTTTGGGTAACCCGAAGACGAAATCCATTGAGATGGATTCCCAGCACTCAGCCGGAACCGGTAGAGGCTGTAAAGGTGCACGCAGTGAAGGACTTGACTTCACTCGTTGGCAGACTTCGCATGCGCGAACATACTTTCGCACAAACTGATACTGGCGGGGCCAGTAAAAGTCTCGACTTACCGTGAGATATGTTTTCTCTCGGCCACGATGTCCTCCTATAGGAGCATCGTGATACTCGAACATGATCCGCAAACGCAGATCAGTATCATCTGGAATGACAACACGTGGTGTGTCACCAGAAACGGCTGTATAATACAGTAAACCGTTACGAGTAGTGTATCGATCTGATGCAGATCGATACGCAGACGACAATCGTTTCAACGATTCTCGAGATGGTTGGGAGAGATGTGACAACAACTTCACTATCTCACCATCTTGGGCGTATGCCCGCCTCACATCATCATACAACGTTGTAGATGGAACTGAGGACGTCATAACCGCAACAGTGACTGTCTCACTGTTGGGTTTCGCGACTGTTTCAAAGTCGGGACGACGTGAGAGTGCATCAGCGACGACATTAAGTCGTCTGATTTGTACTCGACCGTAAAGTTGTATTCTGCAAAGAATGACAACCACCGCGCCATTCGTTGTGAAAGGTGCGGGCTGTTCACTGCCGTGCGTAAGGACGCATGGTCAGTGTAAACAACGAAGGGTCTATCTCCTAATAGATAGACTCTGAACTTCGCGAGTGCATACTTCATGGCAAGGAGTTCCTTGTCATGTACTGGATAGTTCCGCTCAGCTGGTTGCAGCTGACGCGACTGATAGCAGACGACGCGTTCAACGCCTTCAAGGTCGTACTGCATTAATGCACAGCCGATTGCGAAATCGCTGGCATCACAGACCACATGAAATGGCCTGTCCTGATCGGCTATTGCTAGGACTGGGGATTGTATCAAGCTCTGCTTGATACCCTCAAAGGAGCGTTGACATTCAGCGTTCCATAACCACCTCTCGTTCTTTTTCAACAAACGAGAGAGGTGTACAGTCATCTCGGCGTAATTGCGTGAATACTTATGCAAATACGCCGCTAGCCAAGGAATTTTCGAAGACCTTTGACATCGACCGGCACGGCCAGTCGGTGATCGCCTTGATCTTTTCGGGATCAGGACGTACACCGTTCTTACCAACGATGCACCCAAGAAGTGGTATTTCGCTTGCTGCAAATATACACTTCTTGAGGTTTGCATACAATTGATGCTTTCGCATGATTGTAAGAACTTGTCGGACGTGGTACCTGTGAACCTCAACGTCCGACTTTCCATCCATAGCTCGACTATGGATGAATACGTCATCGAAATAACTCGGCGCGAATTCTCGTACTGGCCTCAACAGATGTGATACACACCTGTTGAACGTGGCAGGGGCATTACTGAGCCCTTGTGGCATTACTAGCCATTCCCAGAGCATGCCGCTAGGCGTGCTAACTGCGGTATAGGGTATATCCTGTTCCGCATTAGGATTTGATAGAAGCCATCCATCAAATCCATGGACGAAAAGATGGTACTCTTTGACATACCATCAATGATTACGTCCTTCCTCGGTATCGGCGTCTGAGCCGGTACCGTTGCAGCGTTCAATTTGTTGAACGCGTGCACTATCCGCCACCCTCCTGTTGCTTTTCGCACACAGAAGGTCGGAGAGCTATGTGGGGAAGTTGATTCCCTCACATGGCCCGCTGCTAAACGATCGGCAAAGAACTTGTCGATCGCAAGTACTTGTTCACGAGGCAGTGGCCACTGCTTCATGACACAGTACTTCGAGCCTGGTTTAAGCTCGACTTCGTGTCGAATACCTTTATCCTTCGGTAATTCGCATGGAACAGTTTCAGGGAATACATCCTTGAATTCAACCAAATCCTCATAGAGAGGGTTTTCCTTGAGCGATTCCCATGATTGGGACTCATATCGCTCAATTCGTGTCTTTTCATCTAGGACACTCTCGTCCATAGATGAACTACTGAGAACTCTCTCGTTCTCAGTAAACACTGTTGCTGACCTTATGTCGGTTACATACTCGTCGTCAGCGACGAGTATGCAGATCTGCTTGACTTTGCCACTACGCAGATCACGCAAGAACCTTTTATGTTCGAGCGTTGGCAACTGAGTGATCTCCGAAGTTAACTTCGGAGGCGCAATCAGATCAAGTGTATAAGCGCCTACACATGATCCGTTATTGACTATGACATTCAATGTCTCTGTCATTTCCTGGGGACTTATTCCCTCAGGCTTCGAAGGACTTATTCCTTCGTCTTCCCGGGGACTTATTCCCGCGGGTTTCGGGGAACTTATTTCCGCCGTATTTGTAATCTTGGGACTTATTCCCTTTACTTCCTCTAGCTGGGGTTGCGCAACCACAGCGAGATCCTCTACGAAAGACTCTCCAGTCGATCTAGGATTATCGTTTCGCTTAACCTGAGCGATCGATTGTTTCTCTTCTAGATGTTCCCCTCTAGGGATACATCTTTGTCCCAGTCCACCCGACTTATTCAGTGGTGGACCTTCGGCGCAGCCTGTGTTTCCTCACAGCCGCCGGAACTTTGCTCCGAAGTGTAACCGTTTGGTACACTAAGGTTTTGTGCAGTCGTACTAACGACCGTACCACAAGTGAGGCCATCGCACTCACTCGTAGTACATCCACACGCTTGTGGACGCTCCAAAACGTTCATCAGATGGCCATCTGATGAACAAGCGGCAGGCATCGTTACTGTCCGATGTTGCCAGTTTACCCGTGGTTCGTACCTTCTGAGCCACGGTATTCCAAGGATGACATCAAATTTGTCATCCAAATCCAATACGATAAAGTCATCGTCATATTGGGTATCTTCTAGCGTATAGTGAATCTTCACTATACGCTTCATGACGGTTACGGATGCGCCTGTCGCAAGACGTACCGTCATCCTCGTAGGAGGTGTGTCACATTCACTGAATTTAAAGTGACCATCTTCTAGCGATTGGCGTCGCACAAAATTGTTGGACGCCCCACAATCGACTAGGGCTCGAAGGGACAACTTATTCGTCACTTCGAGTTTCAAGGTAATGAGTGAGATCTCATTACCTAGAGCAGCAACGCACAATGTCTGTGTGTTGGGAGCAACCTTCATCAAGAGGCCTACAAATTCTCTTGACGTTGCTGGATCAGTAGGGTGCTCCGCACCTACTGATCCTGTCCGTTTTTGACGGTCCATCCCGTTGTTGCGTCTTTGCACCAACTGCGGACCCTCGTCCCTGCCCCTTTCTCATGGGTGGACGGTCACTACGCCCAGTGTCGCGAGACACTGGACGAGGGGCACTACACTCGTAAGCGTAGTGTCCTGTCTTTTGACATCTGTTGCATCTCTGCAACTTCTTGTAGCCTGTAGAGCGAGCCTTCTCGCTCTCTACATAACAGAGTTCCATCGGCTCTGGACCTCCGTTGTCATATCGTCTCGGTTGACGATATGATGTCGAGCTGGCGCGAGCCTGTCTCAGACTGAAGTCTTCCTGCTCCGCAATGGAAATGGCTTGTTCTAGTGAATCTAGTTCAAGCCGGAACAGGTGAGTCTTGACGGGACCATCCGCAAGACCCTGCATGAACACCGAAACCAACGTGTGTTCATCCACCGGATTGGAACTTATACAACTCGTAAGATGTCGTATATGTTGAGCGTAAGCGTGCACATCACGCTTACCCTGCTTGAGCTTCAAGAGTTCGGTTCGAGCTCTGAACTCAGCTCTAGGCGGTTCAAACGTTTGTCTGAGCCGCGACTTGAAGACTTCCAACGACCCAAACGCATATGGGTCGTGCAGCTTGAGCCCCAGTGCCCAAGTCTTGGCACGTCCTGCCAGATTTGACTGGGCAAATGCAACTTGCATATCCCCGTCGTCGATGCGACGCGCCCTTATGGCGTCATCCAATTCGACGAACCATCTCAAGAGGGAGTCTTCTTCGACCCCTCTATACTTTGAGATGTCAATCTTCAAAGTCTCGGGCCGACGCGAGTGCATCGACCCGCCAGCAGCAGCCTGCTGCTGTCTCAACAGTTCAAACTGTTGAGCACCTTGTTCTCTCAACAACTCTGCTTGTTGAGAACCTTGTTGGTGAAGCAAGGCTACTTTCTCGCGTTCAGCGTCAAGTTCATTTTGGATGAACTTGGCGATAGTAGCATGTTGGGCGTCTCTATTGAGAGCCTCTAGCATGACGCTAACAGCATGGATGCCCATGGTCGAACCCATTCGTTCAACCGCATCCCATTCGACATCGCTCAAATGGGAGTAGCCGTCACGCGTAGCGTGAAAGCTTTGGTCATCTTCATCATCCAACATATTCATGTTGGATGTGAACGCGGTCCTTGGACGGACTACGAAGTGCTACCAGGTGTAACGGGGCACCCTGAAGCTTGTACTGGTGACAGTACAAGCTACTTATTCTGATAACAGAATAAGGCGGTGCCTCGTAACTTCACGTACACTCGTACGTGCAGAGGAAGACGGTAAGAAGAAGCGAGTACTCGGTTAGAGTAAAAAGTAGAACTGTATTTATAATAGTTAATGTCTGCAATAAATCACTATTTATCTTCATCTAACTATGTCTAAATACAAATGTGTAAATCAGTTATCTGCTCACCACTCATTGCGTGCGTCTGTCGTGGCGCGTCTTCGTTGGTTGATATAATGGCCTATATCAACCAATTAGGAACTACTTGGAAGTGCTACAGAATATTGTCCTTATGACAATATTCTGAGAATATAACTCTTATAGTTATATTCTATTAACAATTTCTTATAAATTGTTATGTAACGATTCACCCCGTTACACGATCGACTTCGTCTAGAGTGGGCATATAGCCAAACTTCTTAAATAGCCTGTCGCTCTAGGCCTTTCGTTGTTGTCTTAAAGGTGTTAGCCTCCCAAAATCTTCTCCCCCTTAACCGTTAGGTAGGGATGAAGCTTTCAATAGTGGATCTTAAGAGAGGATGCTACTCGATAAACCCACAGACCAAAACCTCCCAGTGTTTCTACTCGCACTTGGGTCTTGCCACACGACTATCTCCAACGGGAGGAGCAAAAACATTTCCCTTCCCCAGAAAGGCGGGTGGCAAGGCCCTATTCCCCCTCAGGCCGACAACGTCGTGCCACGTAAATCGTAAAATCGAGTAGTGTTTAATGTCCTTCAGTCTTTTGCCACTTCTTCTCTATCCTTTCCTTATGATTTGAATGTTTGTGACAAGTCAGGAGTATCCAAATCTTAAATAATCGAGGTCTACCGATGAGGGACCAAGCCAATCAATGATATACTGAGGTCCACCAATGGGGGACCAAGGTCTTCCGATGTAAGATGGTGGTCTATATTTAGGGACTGGGCCCACAGATGAGGGTCTGTAGTCGTACTATTTCGGTACTACTTAATCTGTACCAGGGCAGCGGTCTCGTCCTAAATTGGTTCTGCGGGTCACTTTTCCCAGAGGGTCCATCCATCTTTGTGATCCCTTCCCTATCAAGCATACTTTCCCTGAGGGTGGTCCATATCCCTTCATCGAAATAGCCGGGGCCTTATTTTCCACATGCAATTTACCGCAAAGTATCATGTAGAATTTGACTTCGTTCCACACGACCGATTTTTTTGTCATTTGACACGTTTGTCGTGGAGCGTTAGATATTCTCCAAAACGATATTTATCTACGCAAACACTGCTGTTGCGATGGATCGGTACCCCCTTTCGGTGTGAAGCACCTATAATTGCTCTCTATGTATTCACAACAAGTTTGGATAAGAATAATCAAACAAGGCCTCATCATTATTTAAGTAAAGTCTCAATATGATGATGTAAGACTTTACATTGCTTTAATTTGCGTCTTAGCGCATCTCAGTAATGAGTAGATCGTACAAAAAAACAGTTCGAATACGTGTTACTTACAAGCTTTTTTTGCAGTTTTTACGCGTAACCGATCAAGCACAGATGCGGTGAAAAACGTTTAAACGTCTCTATTAACTCATGGCTGTAGCAGCTAATCGACAGCTCATACTCGCGTAAACCAAATTCCCATGGTTTCCAACAGTCCATACAAAATTCGAATGTATAACGTAGACTAAGAAGTTGCAATGTCTAGTAGTATATCGATTCGCTTAGATTCGCAAACGTTTAAGAACGCTCTTGCCTAGCCTTCACTTTTACAAGCGTAAAAGAGGTTTAGCAAGTAAAGTGAGTGATGCGATCTGCAAGGTCAAAGTATCACAACCACAACAAGAGCGATCAAAGATCTACACTTAAAGGCCGTGTGGAGCTCGCACTTCTAGATTTGAAAACTATAGGCCGATACGCATGTAAACGTTTGTCATCGAAACTTTTTGCACCATTCTATTGTCGTACGAGTGACGCTGGTTTAAGTCATCGTGCCTCATTTTAGTATTATTATCGCATCTTCATAAGGTTTAATGACTACCATCAGCGATACAGCACGAAATTCAGATGAAGTATGTATGGGTAAATGGACACGATTTTCCAAACTTTTTTAACGTTGTTGAGTTTGTGCTCAAGATTGTAACAACTTGTCAAGAACCAAACATGATTTTGCTCTACACGAATGCCTAAAAACGAAGCAAGTTCTGTTCGATTACATGTCTGTATGCCAGCATGACAAAGATGAATTAAGGATTGCTTAAGTGCTTTAAATTGCGAGCCTCAAGGGTGGAGATATTGCTGACTGTGCAGAAGGTGAATACCGGACTTTGACAACCTATAATTTGTGTGTGTGTAAAAAACGCTTGGTGCATCTTAGACGTCGTACTGAGTGCAATTTAGTCTTTTACGTGCTGTCTTTGTCTCTGTAGATAACTATCATTGATCAATGGGATGTGGTGGTGATGCCTCGACAGTAAAATCAGGAGGTACCTGGATCGATACCCGTTGTGGAGGGCCCCGATTGAAGGACACCAGGCAAAGGCGAATAATTTAGACGAGCACCACCAATGAGTGGCTTCTCTGCCAACCCGCACCTCAGCTTGTGATGTTGGATGGTCTGGAAGTCCTTCAAGCTGAAAATTCCCATAGTAAAATGAAGGGTGCGGCCTCTTAGCGAGGGACAGATCCACTGTAACCGCAGGACACCTCCGGATGGCCTGAGGAAGCCGCACGACACAAATCTATGTGACTAACGTCAGGTGTATACCCTGCGCGTCGGACTAAGTGGGAGGTGGTTTGTCATCTAATGTGTCTGTAGACAACGCTAGGTGTACCGTACAGATCGTACAAAGAACGATTTGGCGTATTCCTTACTGCATATGTCGGTATATAATTGCTTGGTGTACCGTACACAGCGTACGAATTGCGACGTAGCATGTACCCTCTCCATACTTAGATTGACATTATAACTATCACTCGTTTTTAATTAAATGACCATGTGCGACTGTGAAGTGTGTTAGGTTCACGCACACACCAATAATTACACGTTATCGGTTCAATAGTGACCAATGGCGGACAGAGAGCTCACAAGCAAACGCTCTACACGTCGGGACAGTAAACATCTGCCATATCCAGCAATAAGTTAATGTTAACGTGAAATAGCTGTCATTCGAAGTACTAGGTAAATCAAAAGCGTAAAATTATAATTACCTTCCTTTTTCAGTGGAGATGAAGCTCCCTGAATCTAGGTTCTCATCGTCGTTGATCAATTTTATTCTGACGGCGGCACTTTGTGGTTGATGGGGGTACCAAGCAAAATGATCCTGTGTCCCCTTTTTATCACAATCACCAACAACATTAACTAGTACCTCCAACAAAAAGTGATCTATCTGCCCTTCCATTTTTAGTACACGAGACACAATTCATTCCCTGGCCCATAACTACCTGAACTGGAACGTAGTAATAAAGATCTGGATTATGAGCTGGAAACATATAAAATAGGGTAGTAAGCTATGGAGATCGTTGATATAACTGATTCATTTGAGATCAAAATCAAGTTCTTTTTATTTTTATATCGTATCGGGTGGGTAGCGGCTACGGAACGGGTTGTGTGTCGTGTGTTAAACATGATAGTGCATATAGATCGCTCGGTGTCACAGGTATCCGGTGATGTTATTGTTTCTCGAGGGAGACGAATTTGAGAAAAGGAAGACGGAGGCTAGCTCTGCTCTGTAACGCGGTATACAACAAAGTGCGGCCGACGACAATTTATTTACATATGATAAAGAAAAAAAGGGTTGGCGCTTCCTCTGCTCCCGAGAGAAATCAGTATCCATAATCTCATACTATTCGAATATATTGACCACTTCACACTTACTGTTTGCGAAAAGTGCGAGACTTTCGCCGCTTCAAAGTGTCAAGAATTTGGTTGTTAGCTCTATTCGGTCTTGGTCACTATTGAAGGAATGTCATGCGGGCATAAGTGCGTGTGTGGCTTTTGCCTCTCTAGATGCGATCGCAACTAGTGAACTACCCAAAAAGTGACGCATAAAATGCATATCCATCTACCTATGGGGAGGGGACATGCTACATCGCACTTGGTACGACGTTTAAGGTGCACCTAACGTTTTACACACCTACACTAAAAGACAGACAGAACGTTGGTTTGTTATGGTCGGTGTTGAACTTGCGCACAGTCTCTAAAAGCTTACCCTTCGGGCTCGAAATTATAGGGCGAGCTCCGGAGCTCGCTTCCCAATCTTTATCCTCCGATGACATGTTTTGGTCTACATCCTGGTCAGTATGTGCTGTAAGATTGTATGGCTACTGTAGAAAGGCTCTAGAATTGACGGCCACATGAGATTGTCACGCAGCGGTGGTCATGTTCATTAAAGACGAGACAGTCTATTTCGACTGACTACGAGTCAGAACGGGAGTGTAAAAAAGTATAAATCTAAGTGAATTTATCTGTGCCATAGTGCCAGTTTTGACGTACAGACTTCCGTGTCAATGTTTGCAAGCTTGAGACAGCTCTTGTGACGACAACTAGCATTATGTTTGCCTTGCTAACGGATTCGAGGTGCGTTGACGGTCTTGTTAGACCTCATCGACCGCGTACGAGTGGGTACACTCGGTGAATGAAAAAGATTTACGCAAAACTTCCATCTAGTGTGCTGCCACTTGCAGTTTCATTCACTCTTCTTTGCATGGCTTCAACATTGCAACCGTCCGGATCATCTCACTGCTCGCACGTATATCATACGCTTACAACCGCATTCCACTCGTTCGGGCATTTGACCGAGGTTAGTGACTACACGCGATGCAATCACTGCACCGTATTGTTGTCGTCGGTTCGCGCATTCTGCGCAATACATTCACAAACGAAGCAGTTCAATTGCCAGCTGTACTGCCGCGACGGAAGCTGAATGACTTCATCGACAACCGGGATGATGAACGCGGTGACGACGACTGCATACTAGCGGTTGATATGCTTTCCCGTGAGGCGCTCTTCACACAACGCTTGTACATGCACGTGTCCTGGTCCACACGGATACCCCACTGGAGGTACTCGGCGTTCGTGGCAGCCTCAAGGAACTGGTTCAGCTTTGCCACACGGTCCTGAATAATCTTTTCGGAAAAGTTGCCAAACAGCTGCTTGTTTGGCAGCTCCGGTATCTCCTTGCGTTTGTATCCATTCTCAGTCTGGAGAGTAGCAGCCAGGTTACGGAACGTGCTGTACCAGTGCCACACATACAATGTGCCACGCGTGTTGGTCTCGATTTGTAGCTTGTACTCGACAAACTGACGACCTTCACGGTAAGTGATTCGGCTGTCGACCACCTTGGCAGAAATAAGTGACACCTCTTGAGACCGCACTAGCTTTGTCTGGAGCTGCAATACCTGCTGCTTCAGCCGCTCGTTCTCACGCAGCAATTCGGCGTCAGCATATTCAGCCACATTGGACGAAAAAGTCGAGCGCAAGCGGTCGTTCTGTGCAACCAGCTCACAATCCAACTCCAGGGCAGCCTCAGCGGCCGATTTGGCGTCGCGAGCTGCAGATTCTGCCTCGGCAACCTTCGAAGCCGCTTCCGAAGCGTACGCGGTGACACAGGACCCGCCAATATGTCCTCTACACCCTCCTCATCCTCCTTATCGCTTTCATCACTCCAATCATCTTCCACTGGCTACTGTCACACACAACTTCCTTAGTGATGCTAAGCGGGAACCAACATGTCGAATAAATATCAAGCTTACCGGCTGGGGATCGCTGTGATCATGTTCTTCCATCTCCTTCTAAGATATGCGCTCTTCGATCTCCTTCTGGAGAATGCGCTCCGCCACCTCTTGCAGAGCGATATTGCGAAGACGTTCCCGATCAAGCTCGCGCTCCTTTCGAACACGATTGAGGAGCAATCCGAACAGGTAACGCTGCTTGCGGCCACGCTCGAGAGACTGCAGCTTAATCATTCCAGTGCGCAGAGTACGGTAACGTCTCGCCTGGAAGCTACCGCGCGTCCTGGACTGGATCTCAACTGCAGCATTACACTGACGCAAGAAGCGCTTGCGATACACGTAGCCATGCAATACTTTCTGAACGAGGATCGCATGGTCTTTCAGGATCACGTCACGGCGGTCCTCTAATCGCTGCAACAGACCCGAGCTAAAGTAGACCTTCGTCGAGCCAACAGCAAATTTGGTGTTTTGCATGCTAGTAGCAATGTCGGGCACCAATTCCTTCAGCAGACCAGCTACCATTTCCAAAGGTTCCGCGTCACGCAGTGCTGATGGGCAAATGATCTGGAAACGCTGCTGGAACTCGACAAGTGGCAAACGATTCGGAAAGGCAGCACGACTGATGCGAATGGCAGCGATCACGCCAGCGCAGCGCAGTTGCTCCACAATCATGAGGCGATCAAACTCAGCTGCACTCTTGTTCGCGTTCGGCTTGATGCAGCGCACATACCGCGATGAGGTCTTGTTAATGGTCAGCATCAGTTCTGACAGTTGCTTACGGAACGCACCAGCGATAGTGTTACCCACTAGAAAGCCCTTTTGGCGGCCTTCTTTTCCGTTCTTGCCGCGGCTGCTGCGCTTGCTCGCCTGTGTGGGCGTGAAGATACCTGAAATGACTTCGTTGTGGCTACCAGACAACAGCTGCACCATATCCGTAGGTAGTGTGTCCTTGTTCTTCTCTAAAAAGCCCGCACCGTTGTACGTCACATCTCCAGCATAATGGTGGATAATGAGCTCCAACGGATTGATCCGGTTCTACTCAATGCTCGGGTGGTCGCTGCAAGCATCTAGAACCTTACTCACAAGAGTACTGTCGGTAGCCTGAGGGCGGAGCATTTCCTCATTCAGCATGCTGACGATACCCATTCGACCCTCAATCAGGTCCAGGATCGGCTGATTGTCCTCAAATGTCACCAGCGTCAACGGAATGCCTTCATCCACATACTCTTGCTGCACATCCTTAAACACGTCACTGTTGAACTTCTGCTGCAGCTTCTCGTTGGCATAGTTGATGCACAACTGCTCGAACCCGTTCTGGTCTAAGCTTTCGAAACTAAAGATATCCAGCAGACCAATGTGCGTCTTGACGTTTTTCGTGGAGCAAATAGCCTTGTTGATACGGTGCACGAGCCAGTCGAAGAGCTGCGTATACATACCCTTTGCCAAAGCGTCACGGAGATCCGCCACGTGTTCGGCGTTCAGCGGAATCGTGTACGACTCGGAACCAGCTGTAATAGACCGTTCCAGCAACGTCGAGTGGAGCGCGGCGCTCTTGGTACACAGCAACGCACCGACATTGTCCACGATCTCTTCGCTGCTCACGTGACTCTTTCCGCTGTCACTTGTGTTTAGCGCAAACTCGACTTCGGCCAGGTTCAAAATCGCTGCCACAATCCCGAAGATTGCATTCTGCTCGTCCGTGGAAATGCCAATCGTATCAAGAGCACCCTGTGTCTCTTTCAAACACTGGACATCATCTATGCCAGTCAATTGAGCTTTCGCCCCTTCTGCCACGTACTTGTAGCTCGTGACGTCGCCATGTAGCCTGAGCTCTTTTTTCCGCTCGTCAGACAAGCAAAAGATCTGGTAAAACACGTGGTGATCACGTCCGCCTTCTGTCTGACCCACGACACGACTCCTTTCCAGCAAATACGTCTCATCTAGACATCCGACAAGAGACTTATCGTGTCGAATTGCAGCTGCGCAAACTCGCCAAAGCGACTCGAGTTGTCATTCCGCTTGGCCTTGGCATTCCCAAACGACTCGAGCAGTGGATTTCGACTACAAATGCCAAGTATGCAAGAATGGCAGCTGACAATGACGAGCATTTAACAAACTTCTTACGTACTTGGTTGTTGTATGCTTGGGTAATCTTTGTTTCCAAATTCTATTATTTGTTAACATTTCTTCAATTTCATCTAAACGTGTCGCTGCCACGTATGCGACGCGCAAAGAACCCTGATCGAACTCGACTCGATGCGTGATCTGCAGATGCTAGGCTTACTCTGGCAATGAAGTCGTAAGCCACCAAATAAAAAAACAAGGATATTATCAGACGAAAAGAAGAGTTAGCTAGCTACCCAACCTGGGTGTCGTGTCACCATGCTAAGAACATCTGTAGATGCTCGGTTAAGCTGCAAACAAATTCTGATGAAGAAACGTGGCTGACCCTGGTCTACCTTCGAAGCTAGTGAGCCACACACGATGGTTCCCTATCCAGACTAAAGCATAGTCACCCCAGTTTAAATATAGGTACTGCACAGACATCAGCCAATCAGCACACTTCCTGACAGCTTCATGATCATGGTAGTCGCTGTTGGCCGCGGCGCTTAAAGCACCTGCAAGTCGGCGCACGCTGTTTCCAAAATGATCAAACAGAGCTTTGTACACATTGTCGGGGGAGCTGGCAGGACAAACTGCGTTCAAGAGTTCTAGGACTGCAGGATGAAAGAAGTCATGGTCTGGAAACCTAATAAAGACTTCGGAAATCCATCTGATCATCATTTTCAGATCGTAGTCATCCGCTTTCCAACGCCCAATCATTGCGCTTTGCACTTTCCCAACGGCTGTTCCTGCGATAGATGGACGATTACGAGATCCATGTAAAAGCGCATAAACCATCGCCTTATCACCATAGGTGCCCGCTAGGGCATTGGCCAACGCTGCGTCGGGTGTTTCTCCGTCGCCTCTGTACATGTACAACTCAGCCAAGACATCCACTTCCTCTACTGTCAACCTATTGACAAGCCGTTCGGCACGATATTGGCGTAACACCCCAACCCCTGCTCCTTTTTCAATTTCTTCATACAACGATTTGAATTCATGCTGCAGTAGCTTGAATTTCACATATCGCGTCAGGCGTTCGGTCCCCGCCTTGACCACTGAAACCAATTGCTCCATCGATGCATGTTGCGCGAAGAGTCCGGCCCACGCCTTAACTTTCGTCGCCATCGATTCGACTACCGTCACCAACCACTCACCCATGGACGACCTGGCTTCGTGATCCGTAGCTTCAGCTGCCACCAGCAACCGTTCGAGATGGACGCCGTCTTGATGCTTAGCGGCGTCGTGAACGCTGCCCAGGGGAATGGCCGAGTCGGCCGGTTCCGACGCAGTAATGGTCGCACCAGCAAGAGCGGCACAAAGGGCGAGGGCGAAGTAGTAGACCCGCATGAGACTGTCAATTTCAGTAGTGGTGATGGTGGTGGTGGTCGTGGTGGTTGTGGCTTGGTGTGGATGATGTTCCAGGTGTCGAGCGAAACTGCGACTGACCCGTTGGGAGCGAGTGGACCACACCGCATTTGTCGAACTATTGTGTGGCCAGCAAGTGATCGCTGTCGGCTTGGTGCACTCATTGGACATTTGTGTTCTGATTTGCACTTCGTTGCGTGTTATCAGAGCGACTGCAACGTCATTGTAGCGGGGTAGTCCCCTTCATAACATGGATACCAAACGGTGTTAGTAGGGAGACTGTCAAGCGTGACAATTCCCCGCCAATATTACCCGAGTTGGGTAATATTGGAGGAACAGTATCCCCTTTTTGAATGATTTTCATGCGCTGTCCTGAAGATTAGTTGATAAAAGACATGTCAAACAGGATTAGCACCAATCGCTGCTAGACGCGCGTAATGGGTGGTGAGCAGGTTGTCGTCCTACGACAATGTAGATCAATATACTCAGATAAAGACTGAAGTTGTACTGATAGCTTAACTATATTATATCAAATACAGTTCTCTTTTCCTTTACTCAAACTGAGCATTTTAAGTAGATTAGCTTCCTCTGCACGTGCGAGTGAACGTGAAGTTTCGTGGCACCCCGAACAGAGGGTGCCCCGTTACACCTGGTGGCACTTCGTAGTCCGTCCAAAGACTACTTAGTGTTCGTCTAACATGAACAAGTTGGACGTAGAAGACGACAGCTTTCACGTCACACGTGAAGGCTACTCCCATCTGAGTGACTCTGAATGGGAGATAGTCGGCCGCATGAGTGTGGTCATGGGCGAATTAGCCGTCAGTGGCATGTTGGAGTCTTTGAACAGAGACCAGCAACATGCCACTATCAACGAGTTCATACAAGGGAAACTTGCCGTCGAAAGACAGAAGATAGCCTTGCTACAACAGCAAGGCTCCCATTAGTCGATGAGCGGGCCGACGCACACGCGTCGACCCGAAACCTTTAAAATGATACACTCAGGGTACAAGGGAACCGATGAAGATTCCTTTTTGAGATGGTTCGTCGAGTTAAACGATGCCATCAGGACCCGTCACATCGAGAGTGATGAGATGCAAGTCAACTTCGCCTGTCAAATTTGACAGGACGAGCAAAGACTTGGGCCTTAGGGCTCAAGCTTCACGACCTAAGCGTGTTTGAGTCGTTGAATATCTTGAAGTCTCGGCTCAAAGAGACGTTTGAGCCGCCGAGATCCGATTTCAGAGCACGCTCTACACTCCTGAGGCTCAAGCAAAGTAAGCTTTTTGTGCATGCTTACGCACAACATCTACGCTACCTTGCGAGTATCGATACGGAAAAGCTTGTTGATGAGCACACGCTCATCAACGTGTTCATTTACGGCCTTGTGGATGGGCCGGTGAAGACCTACATGTTCCGAGAGGACTTCCATGCGCTGGAAAAGGCGATAGCGTATGAGGAACAAGAAGATTTTAGCCTAAGACAGTCTCAGGATAACTCGTCAAGCTATCGTCCGGCGAGACGACAGGAAACAGGAAGTTCCGAACCAATGGACCTCTGTTACATCGAGAGCGAGAACTCTCGCTCTATGAGTCACAAGCGAACGGCAAGATGCCATCGCTGTCAAAAGATTGGACACTACGCTCATGAGTGTAGAGTCCCGAGCACTGCAACACGTCTAAATACAGGACGCGATAACCACCGTTGGCCAAGGAAAGGTCCGAGGCGCGGGTCCGACCATGTCGCTAAGCCGCAACGGCAAGTCGGACCGTCAAAAAATGGTCAGGGTCGGTAGGGGTGGAGCACCCTGCTGATCCAGCAACGTCAAAAGAATTTGCAGGACTCTTGACGAAGATTGCTCCCAACACACAGTCTCTGTGTGTTACTGCCCCTAGTGATAAGGAGTCTCTCATCACTATGAAGATCGAAGTGACAGGTGGAATGTCACTTCGCGCCCTAGTTGACTGTGGGGCGTCGAACAGTTTTATTCGACGCCATTCGCTAGGGGATAGTACGCTCAACTATATTGAGCGAGTGTTCCCTCCAACGAGGATGACGGTGTGCCTTGCTACAGGCGCATCCGTAACAGTGAACAAACGTGTAGTGGGAAGCCACTACACGCTAGAAGGAAAGCATTACGATGATGACTTTAACGTATTAGATTTAGATGACGAATTCGATGTTATCCTTGGTCTGCCATGGCTTTGAAAGTACCAGCCATGGGTTAGCTGGCAGCATCGATCCGTGAAGATGCCTACCTTTTGTCTATCGGATGGCCATCTGATGAACGTCTTAAGGCTTCCACAAGCGTTTGGATGTACTACGAGTGAGTGCGATGGCCTCACTTGTGAACGGTCGTCAGTAAGGTTGCACAAGATCACAGTGTAAAAGGCCACTACACTGTGGAACCAGCTTCCGGCACCTGTGTAGAGACATAGGCTGCGCCGAAGGTTCACCACTCGAAAAAATCGAGTGGACAGAAACATGGATGCACAACAAGCAGAGTGCATTCAAAGAGAAAATTTAGCTGTATTTGAGATGAGCAAAACTTACCTGCGAGATCGGCTAACAGAGAGTCGATCGGCAAAGCAAACACGATCGACTAAAAAAGAGTCGATCGAAGAGTAACTGACCGTGGTAGTGCACCCACAGTCAGAACACGTATTGGAGGAAATTTCCAGTCTTCCTGATAGTATTAACTCCGAGAGAGTTATGTTAAGGGTGTTTACCCAACCACCTGTGAATGTGTTTATTTCAAGAAAACACCGAGACGTTATGTGTCTTTGTGCATGACGGATCACGTGTGGGCGCTTATCCACTTTATCTGGTTACACTTTTAAAGTCCGCTCGTGAGGTTATCAAGTTGCTAACGCTAAAATCTTAAATACTCTTGCGAGATCTGCGTTGTGACAAGATCAAGCAGGTCTGCGTACTCGTCACAGAGGACGATTACGTGACCAACATTCGGTCGGCACAAGTGTTTAATGCGAACGAACGGGTTCTCACAAGCTCATCGATAGACGGAAGTGTCCTCAATGAGAAGACCCAGATTGAACGATACGCTCATCAATCTTGGGAGTCGGTGCCGGCAAGTACTTTGCATAAGGATTTGGTTGAATTGAGGGATGTTTTCCCTGAATCCGTACCATGCGAGTTGCCGAAGGACAAAGGCACTCGACATGAAATTGAACCGAAACCCGGATCGAAGTACTTTGCCATGAAGCATTGGCCACTGCCTCGTGAAAAAGTACTAGCGATCGACCTATTCTTGACGATCGCTTAGCTGCTGGTCATGTGAGGGAACCAACATTCCCTCGCAGCTCTCCGACCTTCTGTTGGAGAAAAGCCACAGGATGGTGGTGGATGGTGCACGCGTTCAACAAATTGAACGCTGCAACGGTACCGGCTCAGACACCGATACCGAGGAAGGACGTAATCATAGAGGGCATGGAAAAAGTATCATCTTCTCATCCATGGATCTGATGGACGTTTTCTATCAGATTCTCATGCGTGAACGGGACATCACGTACACAGCATTGAGCACCCCGAGTGGTATGCTCTGGGAGTGGCTAGTGATGCCACAAGATCAGATTAACGCCCCCGCAACGTTCAACATATGTGTTACAAATCTGTTGCGATCAGTGCGCGATTTCGCACCGAGTTACTTTGACGATTTCTTCGTCCGTAGCCGGGCTATGGATGGAAAGCCGGACGTGTAGGTTCACAGAATCCACGTTTGGAAGGTTCTTACACCTATGCGTGAGCACAAGTTGTTCGCGAACCTCAAGAAGTGTATTTTCGCAACGAATGAAATACCACTTCTTGGCTGCATCGTGGGTAAAAACGGCGTACGCCCTGATCCAGAAAAGATCAAGGCGATCACCGACTGGCCTGTGCCAGCGAAGTCAAGGGAATTCGAAAGTTCCTTGGCTTAGCGGCAAAATTACATAATTACTCGTGCAACTACGCCGAGATGACCGTACATCTCTCTCGTCTGTTAACGAAAAAAGAGAGGCGGCTACGGAGAGCTGAGTGTCAGCGTTCCCTTGAAAGTATCAAGAAAATCTTGATACAGTCGCCTGTGTTGGGTATTGCAGACGAAGACAGACCATTCCACTTGGTCTGTGACGCCAGCGATTTTGCAATCGGCTGCGCGTTAGTGCAGTACGACTCAGACGGCGTTGAGCCTTACTAAAGTTGTATGAAAAGGATCTACCTGCCATAAAATACGCACTGGCTAAGTTTCGGGTCTATTCTTAGGAGATAGGCCCTTCATCGTTTATACCAACCATGCGTCATTACACACGACAGTAAACAGTCTACACCTCTCGCAAAGAATGGCGAGGTGGCTGTCTGTCTTCGCGGAGCATAACTTCTCCGTCGAGCATAATCACGAACGACTTAATGTCGTCTCTAATGCCCCTTCGCGTCGGCCCAATTTCGAGCCGACTGCTCCACCTAATAGTAGGGTTGATCCCACTGTTGCATCAAATCTACTCGACGACGCGCGGAAAGCCTACGCAGAAAATGAGTCTCTTCTGCGATTGATGGATTACTTATCTAATACATGCAGTCAAGCTTTGATAATCTTGACGTCTCAATACCGCTCTTCAACCGAACGGTCTTTCGGTTCGTGATGGTATGTTGTTCGACACAGCAGTCAATGGCGACACACGTCGTGTCATCATTCCCGCTCATAATGATTTGCGATTGCGCATCATGTATGAGTGTCACGATGCCCCAACAAGTGGGCATCGTGGAGGAGGAGAAAAGACTTACCTTACGGTAAGTCGTGACTTCTACTGGCCACGCCAGTATGAGTTTCTGCGCAAATACATCCGTGCTTGCGAAGTTTGCCAATGGGTGAAGCAGGGTCTTTCATCCCGTGCACCCTTGCAGCCTCTACCGATTCCGGTAGAGTACTAGCAGTCCGTATCGATGTACTTCTTCGTTGGGAAATCTAGAGACGCTCACAAGAATACTGGTATTCTTGTGTTTGTTGATCGGTTCAGCAAGATGGCACCATTTGTTGCTATACCGGAGTCAATTGCAGCCCAGGGCTGTGCGCGTGTCTTCATCGACACTATCTTCCGACTCCACGGTCTGCCCCGTGAATTTTTTTTGAATTTGTTTCTTGATTTACGGTGGCAATTTGGCAATTCGTGTTCCGAATCCTCGAAAAATGTCTATGTTCACCTCTTTTATCCCGAATCGATGATCAGACAGAACACATCAACCGCGTCCTCGAAGAGATACTTTGAAGACACGTTTTTCTTTCATAGATTGGAGTTACCTTTTGCAATTGATAAAATTTGCAACTAAAACTTCGCGTATGCGTCAACAACGCATACACCGTTCTTTGTAAATGTCTTACGCCATACACGCCTATTTACACATTTAGAATGTGACTCTGATTGTAATATGAATTTTGTTTGCATAAGCTTAAACCGTTACAGCTTTCGCTCATCACGTGTCGAAGTAATCGTCACCGCAAACGTTGCCGATGTCGATCAATTCGACATCGAATTGATCGACATCGGAGAAGACAACATCAGCAATAGTGATAACAATTTTTCTGAACCAGATGAGGACGACGATGCTAGTATATTCAGAATCGTTAATAAATATGCCATTAAGAATATTATCACCCTCGCGAAAGAATAGAGATAGATCTTAGCAGTGCGCAGTAAGCGCACTGGCTCACACACTACAGAGCTAGCAGAGAATTGAATGTTGAACTTAGAACAGTGGGAGTGTACACAACGGTCAGTAAAGACCTATCTGTTGACTCGAGATGCTTGGTTTTGTGCAAGACTCCATCGCTCACGCGGTGGACCGGTAGAAACGGAACGCTGACAAAATTGGAAGAGCAAACGTTCTTCAATTTCATATTGGAGACTTAGATCTACTGTCTACGGTTACCCTAGCCAAGCACGAAGTAAATTGTACGGGTAGTATTAAACGAATACATTAGAACATCGCTCCGTTTTGTGTACGACACCGTTAAAGCAATGTGCGCACCATCGAGTTTCCTCGCAGGTAGCGGCCGCATCCTAAGGTTAATGTCGACCGTCTTCACTCGTACTATCAGCACATTATCTCTTCTTTGGGCGAATGCACTCGCCACGCTCTAGAATATCTGATAATCTCTTTTGATCCCAAGCAAGTTTATTAATCTGGATCCGTAGTACCGCATTTTGGCGATGGGTGTCAAAAATTTCGTAGAAAAAGGCTTGATGCCTTTCTGATCGTTCTACAGTGGTGAAAAGTTAACTCCGCTCGGTCATCAGACCGATTACAGCAAAAGCTTTGCACCCACGCATCCGAATAAAGACGCTCCTGTCTTTCATGATCGGTGCAATCGCAATGGTAGCGTAAACGTAGCTGAACTCGATCTTGCTCCGTCTGCGACACCAAAACATATAGGAATTGATCTTCATACCCCCCCCCACTTCAGCCATTGGTGGACACGCACGGTGGTCTATGCTGTCATGTACAGCGTATCTAGAAGTACCGTGACGTAAGTGAGCAGTGAAAGCCTTATCTTGTTCGCTGGCGCGTCTATCCGCCGTTTCACGACAGCCGGGGTCCTCACGCACAGTCGAGGGTTAACGTTGAGGAACTCGTCTACCAGTATGACGAGACACGTCCTTTATATTAAAAACGCTATCCTAAAACACGCGCTCATGGCACTGGTAGAGCGATTGCAGGTCAGACATCGCATCGCGCATCTCAGAAGAGGTGTGCGCCTTCCCCCAGGGCGGATAAAGTTTTACACATCCCTTAATTACGTAGCTCGTTGTCGAAACAACGCAGAAATGAGTCGCACCACGAGAGAAATAGGATTCTTGCCTCAAGAGACAGATTGTGGAACCTGACTTTTGCATCAGTTCAGGTTTGTTTTTGAAACAGACACAAGCTCTGTCAAGTTTTTAAAGCCATACATCACGCCCAATGTGTTGCACATTAAATATGAAAACATTTTCGCGCCTGCAACAACATCCTTTGTCTTGCCTGTTGTTGCCGCTATACCAAAGATACTTGAGAAAAGCATCAAAATAAGTCCTCTTCACTGCAAACGGTGCTCGCGCTTATGTCGAGGATGTAAAACAGCCTCGCAACGGATAGCTGAATTGGATAAAGGAGAGTTTTCTCGACTGATAAGTCATTCACAGTCCTTCCTGGTAGAATCGAAGGCTTGTTGTAATGGTCCAGAAGCAGCATTTTGTCGTTTAGAGCCTCCTACGCGTTACCAGTAGAAGTTTTGGTAATACTACAGTCGTCATCACGACGTTGCAAAACATCACCGCATTCTCCAAGTAGCGAATGCGCAGTAGCAGGCGCATGGGATAAGTAAAAAGAATCATCCTTTTAACTAAACAGGCTCTTGTAGTGACCGTGAGCCTGACTTCCTGCTCAAGTCATTTTCCTAGGCCTGTATTCGGTCGCTCTCTAAGACTCGGGCGAATTAGGCATCTACTTCGAGTTAAAACCACCGTTAAATCCCTAAAATGGATGAGTTGTATCTGCTTCCCATCATCATCATTGCGCATGGTGACGCAACACGTGCACTTGAGGCAACTAGTGCTTTAGGAAGAATTGCAGTAGCAGCAGACGTAGCATAGTCTGCCGCGAGATGCTGGGATTCGTTGAGAGCAGCTGCATTAACACGCGCAACCTTCTTATCAGCGGCTTTCGCCGCGCATCGAATGGAGTTGGTTACCATGCGATGAAATCCAAATATGAGTGAATCATACTAGACAAGTGATCCCTGTCCCTTGTGTGGTCTAGAGGTGACCACATCAATTTAAAAGTGACTGAGTGAAGATCACTAAAGGATTGGTGACGATACGAGTAAACCTGTTACATGTAATCAATATCGATACTTGTTAATTAAGATACTATCATAATGGTCGATAATATTCGTAAATATTTCCGTAAGAGGTAATATCGCTAAACACTCGCCGATCGGCTAATAAGATACATCGCAAAAGCCAGCTCTAGCGGTCCAACCAACGATGGATGCGCGCAATGAGTGGTGAGCAAGACCCCAGCATGCCCTTCTGTATATAGATATGATTTGTTAGGAATAAATCATAGGAACATGTATTAAGGACTCGAATACATTAATACAGTTTTATAGTCTACTCTAAACAAACGCGTCAATCATTAGCTAGCCTTTTTCTGAACATACGGTGTACGTGAAGTGACGCGAGGTACTACCTAAACTGTTGTCAGCGTATGCGCTCTAGTTCTGAAGCACTACTGGTGACCAGTGGCCTGTTACAGCCCTTACCTCGTTCTCGGAAGTAAAGAAAGCAAATAGTAGCATATAAAGGAGGAACAGAATGTAAGTGGCTCTACGCGAGGCGAGAAAGAATGCTGGGGTAAATTCCAAAAAACTTGATCACACATACTCTAAATGCGGTCGCAACTAGTAACCTACCCGAGGGTGACGCATAAGAAATGTATTCATCTAACTAAAAGAAGGGGTAGGCTGCATCGCACTTGGTACGACGTGTAAGGTGCACCTCGCATCATACATACATACCAAAAAAACAGACAGAACGTAGACGAAGCATAATCGGTGTTCACTTCGCGAATAGTTTCTAATGGCTCGAAGTAAGAGGATGAGCTTTAGTGCTTGCTTACAACGAGTTAATCCTTGCTCGGGTGCCACGAAACTTCACGTTCGCTCGTACGTGCAGAGGAAGCTAATCTACTTAAACGACTCGTTTACGTAAAGGTTAAACGAGAACTGTATTTTATATAATATAGTTAAGCTATCAATACAACTTCAGTCTTTATCTGAGTATATTGATCTACATTGTCGTAGGACGACAACCTGCTCACCACCCATTACGCGTGTCTAGCAGCGATTGGTGGTAATCCTGATTGACATGTCTTTTATCAACTAATCTTCAGGGCAGCGCATGAAAATCATTCAAAAAAGGGATACTATTCCTCCAATATTACCCAACTCGGGTAATATTGGCGGGGAACTGTCACGCTTGACAGTCTCCCTGCTAACACCGTTTGGTGTCAATGTTATGTTACAGGCTACCCCGTTGCATCACCCCCTTATCCATTTATCATTCGTTAATCAATTTTTCACTAATTGGGATAAAGTGATTACCGTTGGATCACTCTGGTAAGGAGAGAACGGTTTAATCAAATTTCAACTCATTTGCCAATTTATCGCATGATGTCAAACTCCATGTGGTACGCTGCCGAAGTAGCCATTAAGGCGGTTTTACGCATGCGTGCAGCCAAAGAGAGTACTTTTCTTTCCTTAGCAGCATGTGATTTCTTGCCTGATGTTGCAAGTAAGCAACAGGCAGTGCCTGTTGCAATCATTTTTTGTGGTGAGTAATTACGTGCGACAAATGCATCTGCTGCATCTGCAGCGGATGAGCATAAAAGAGAGCTCATCTATTCTGGAATTAGTATGATGCATCCGAATGAAAGGAGGCGCTTTCTACCGCCGGATTACTCAGGGTGGACAATGCCAAAGCAGGTTGACTGGATCTGGGGAACATGGGGTGCTGCGTTTAAATTTTTTAACGAGCAATTCGTCTGACAAATTCTCGTCTTAAGCAAGTCTATCTGACAATAGGACGCGTGATCAAGGTGGTGAAGCACTAATGCGTCACCACTAGAGAAGCAACTCGAGGCATCGAGCCGTTACTGGTGTAAATGATCATGCTGAAACCGCCTAATAAACTAGGGATTGCAATGTACTTGGCCGTGCTCCTCAAGTAGAGTCTTCTTGGATGACATCATTCAAGGAGTTGGATTGAGTGGCCGGTATGACCACCGAGCGGGATCAAATTCCTATTTTTCGACTGTAGGGGATTTTTTCCTTATTCCAGCAGGGAAACTATCCGTGCTGAGGAAGAGTTCCACATCGATGCGTTATTTAATCATCGGTGGTACATAGCAACCGTAGCCGAGACTGTAAGTCCTTGGTGCAAGAATGGAATGCCTTCATCTATAACATCGAGTGCATCGGCCGTGAGGCCTGGCTCATTAAACTTGATGCATCTAGCTTCATGCTTGAGAAATGAAACCCAGCCGGTGTACGGTACGAGTTGTACCGAATGTCAAGAGAGGCAGAGTTATTCTGTCTCTCGTAGGGTGATCCGTGTCCAGGTTTCCTGGACAATGCGAATCGTGCCTCTAGGGAGGCCTATCTCCTTAGTTCTCTCTACTGGAGGGCAGGCATCTATTCAGAAATGGCCCAAGGGATTGACACTTTGCAATCCCTGTACTCGCGTTCGGGAGATGTTTTTCCGACGGCCCTTCTTCAAACATATCGGGTGGGTCTCGTCGTACTGCTCGACAAGACCAAGGACAGCAACAATCAGCCAGGCACGAGGCTCCCAGCTGTCTCACGCCGGTGGATAGCCACTCCAGCGGAAGAGGTAGCTCGTCCGGACGCCATTCACATCGCGGTGGCTCAAAATACGCTTCTCCAGCAAGCGTTGACCACCGCTTGAGTCCACCAAAGAATGTGGTGGCGGCGGGAACACCTGATCCGGCTCGAGGGTCAAATCAGCTTGATGTTCAAGAGCTGAACCGTGTAACGGAACAGTTTTCGGATGATCTGGATCACAAACTGATTCGGCGTTATGGGCTTGGGGATCTTGTAAGGAAAAATTACAATTCCCTAAAGCACGAATGTTTGGACCATCGTGCCGTTTCTGTGTTCGCGCAACTTGAGAACGAACGTTCAACTCGTTCTCTTCGTGACGAGTTGGCTGTATCCCGTCGAAGCATCCCTGAACTGCGTGAACAGGTCGCTTCTCTAGTCGACCAGACTGGCTCGTTGAAGCGGGACCACTCGAAGGTGGTCTCGGCTCTCGACCGCGGAGGTGTTCTTCGCATCTCGAAACGGGCACGTACTGACAGTACGGGCGGAGACGACCGACGTAAAACGTAGGATGCGTACTCATCTCACGGGGCAGTTCAATCGTGTATGTGTTGCCCATTCGGCGCAACACACGAAAAGGACCGATGTACTTGGGCAATAATTTACTGCTGTCCACGTTTGTCACTGCGTGTTCGGCAAGTTCACTGTAGACAGTAAAACTAAGTTCCCTTCATTAAAAGAAAGAACATTGCTCTTCCATTTTTGTCTGCGTTTCTCTTCTGTCTGTCTAGTGCATCTCCAACAGAGTCTTGAACGATGCGGACAACCGCTTTGCGAGTCATCAGACATCACTCTGCTGGTTCATCCTTGTTAACAGCAGTGCGCTTCGTGTGCACTGATGAAAGAACGTTGGCTTCACCAGTAAGGGCGTCATCGTCCTCACTGTGGCAGTCATTGGCGATGCTGGATGTATTGTCATCGTCGTCATCATCATTATCGATATTGATGTGATTGGAATCAGCATCCATCACGCCGACACAATAGTCGACGTGCGATGAGCAAGAACCAGATCGGTTTGTGTTCGAGCGAGTCCACTTCCCCCTTAAACTAGATTCATGCTCAAATAAGGCGAGTAAGCGTGGATGGCGTAGACCATTCAGGAAGAACGGTGTATGCGTTATCGACGCACGCACTGAGTTGTTAATGGCAAATTCCGCCATCGGCAATAATGTACTCCAGCTTGTAAACGAGTGGACAAACCCTCGAATATCTCTTCGAGGACTCTATTGACGCATTCCGTCTGACCATCGGTTTCTGGATGGTCAGAAGTCGACATCTTCAAACGTGTTCCGAGTGAACGGAACACGGATTACCAAAACTTCGCTGTGAAGCGGGGGTCCCTATCGGACACGAGTTCACGGGGTAACCCGTGGAGTTGGAAGATAGTGTCGATGAAGACACGCGCACAGCCCTGGGCTGCAATTGACTCCGGTATAGCAACAAATGGTGCCATCTTGCTGAACCGATCAACAAACACAAGAATACCAGTATTCTTGTGAGCGTCTCTAGATTTCCCAACGAAGAAGTACATCGATACGGACTGCTAGTACTCTACCGGAATCGGTAGAGGCTGCAAGGGTGCACGGGATGAAAGACCCTGCTTCACCCATTGGCAAACTTCGCAAGCACGGATGTATTTGCGCAGAAACTCATACTGGCGTGGCCAGTAGAAGTCACGACTTACCGTAAGGTAAGTCTTTTCTCCTCCTCCACGATGCCCACTTGTTGGGGCATCGTGACACTCATACATGATGCGCAATCGCAAATCATTATGAGCGGGAATGATGACACGACGTGTGTCGCCATTGACTGCTGTGTCGAACAGCATACCATCACGAACCGAAAGACCGTTCGGTTGAAGAGCGGTATTGAGACGTCAAGATTATCAAAGCTTGACTGCATGTATTAGATAAGTAATCCATCAATCGCAGAAGAGACTCATTTTCTGCGTAGGCTTTCCGCGCGTCGTCGAGTAGATTTGATGCAACAGTGGGATCAACCCTACTATTAGGTGGAGCAGTCGGCTCGAAATTGGGCCGACGCGAAGGAGCATTAGAGACGACATTAAGTCGTTCGTGATTATGCTCGACGGAGAAGTTATGCTCCGCGAAGACAGACAGCCACCTCGCCATTCTTTGCGAGAGGTGTAGACTGTTTACTGTCGTGTGTAATGACGCATGGTTGGTATAAACGATGAAGGGCCTATCTCCTAAGAATAGACCCGAAACTTAGCCAGTGCGTATTTTATGGCAGGTAGATCCTTTTCATACAACTTTAGTAAGGCTCAACGCCGTCTGAGTCGTACTGCACTAACGCGCAGCCGATTGCAAAATCGCTGGCGTCACAGACCAAGTGGAATGGTCTGTCTTCGTCTGCAATACCCAACACAGGCGACTGTATCAAGATTTTCTTGATACTTTCAAGGGAACGCTGACACTCAGCTCTCCGTAGCCGCCTCTCTTTTTTCGTTAACAGACGAGAGAGATGTACGGTCATCTCGGCGTAGTTGCACGAGTAATTATGTAATTTTGCCGCTAAGCCAAGGAACTTTCGAATTCCCTTGACTTCGCTGGCACAGGCCAGTCGGTGATCGCCTTGATCTTTTCTGGATCAGGGCGTACGCCGTTTTTACCCACGATGCAGCCAAGAAGTGGTATTCCATTCGTTGCGAAAATACACTTCTTGAGGTTCGCGAACAACTTGTGCTCACGCATAGGTGTAAGAACCTTCCAAACGTGGATTCTGTGAACCTACACGTCCGGCTTTCCATCCATAGCCCGGCTACGGACGAAGAAATCGTCAAAGTAACTCGGTGCGAAATCACGCACTGATCGCAACAGATTTGTAACACATATGTTGAACGTTGCGGGGGCGTTAATCTGATCTTGTGGCATCACTAGCCACTCCCAGAGCATACCACTCGGGGTGCTCAATGCTGTGTACGTGATGTCCCGTTCACGCATGAGAATCTGATAGAAAACGTCCATCAGATCCATGGATGAGAAGATGATACTTTTTCCATGCCCTCTATGATTACGTCCTTCCTCGGTATCGGTGTCTGAGCCGGTACCGTTGCAGCGTTCAATTTGTTGAACGCGTGCACCATCCACCACCATCCTGTGGCTTTTCTCCAACAGAAGGTCGGAGAGCTGCGAGGGAATGTTGGTTCCCTCACATGACCAGCAGCTAAGCGATCGTCAAGAATAGGTCGATCGCTAGTACTTTTTCACGAGGCAGTGGCCAATGCTTCATGGCAAAGTACTTCGATCCGGGTTTCGGTTCAATTTCATGTCGAGTGCCTTTGTCCTTCGGCAACTCGCATGGTACGGATTCAGGGAAAACATCCCTCAATTCAACCAAATCCTTATGCAAAGTACTTGCCGGCACCGACTCCCAAGATTGATGAGCGTATCGTTCAATCTGGGTCTTCTCATTGAGGACACTTCCGTCTATCGATGAGCTTGTGAGAACCCGTTCGTTCGCATTAAACACTTGTGCCAACCGAATGTTGGTCACGTAATCGTCCTCTGTGACGAGTACGCAGACCTGCTTGATCTTGTCACAACGCAGATCTCGCAAGAGTATTTAAGATTTTAGCGTTAGCAACTTGATAACCTCACGAGCGGACTTTGAAGGAGTAACCAGATAAAGTGGATAAGCGCCCACACGTGATCCGTCATGCACAATGACATGATATGTCTCGTTTTGTATGGGATCCTTTTCCTCAGGCTGCTAGGGACTAATTTTCTCAGGATGATGAAGTCTTGTTACCTCATCAATAACTGCTTAAGGTGTTATTTGCGCCTATACATGGGGACTTATTTCTTCGACGTCTTCTAGCTGTTGTTGCGCTACCACAGCTAGACTATCTACTATCTACTCTCCAGCCGATCCAGGAATATCGTGTTGCTCAGTGCGGTCAACCGTTTTATTTTACATTGGATGTCGCCAGATAGGCGTACAACCATGTATCGATCTACTTGACTTCTTCTAGTGGTGTCCCTTCGGCGCTGCCTGTAAATTTGCACAGCCGCCGCTAGCTCCCACGACAGTGTGATTATGCAACATGCTGTGATCCTGGGCAGACGTACTAATAAACTGTAGTGCAACTGATACCATCGCACTCACTCGCAGTACATTCACACGCTTGTACACGCTCCAAGACATTACTCAGATGGCCTCTAATCTTTAAATGGCAGGCGTCTTTACAATTCGATTCTGCCAGCTGGCCCCTGGGACGTACTTTATGGACTAAGGCAGACCAAGGATGACATCAAACCTGTCATATTAAGAAGTACAGTGAAATAGTCATCGTGCATCAAAACCCTTAGCGTGTAGTAAAGTACCACGACACATTTCATCAATGTAATCGATGCGCCTGATGATAGGAGCACCATCATTTAGTCGGATGGGTATCGCGCTATAAAGAATTAAGCCTAATGCCTCCAGAGACGAACAAAAACATAATTTCTCGATTCCCCAAAGTCTGCATACTAAGGCAAGAAGTCACAAATCTTTCGTCAACTATACTCTAAGCTGATGGGAGTAACTCACACAAAAACCAGAGAGACACACAATTATACAGAGTCTAAAGCAATTTTCATAAAGTGATTAAAAATTTATTGGGGTTGATGGATCAGGAGGGAGATCTGCCACTGCTAATATAGACCGTTTGACGGTCCGCTACGCTATTGCAATTTTGCACAAACGTTAAATGACGCGTCCGTTGGACCTTATTGGCAAATATGTCGTACAGACGTTTTGTGATTTTTAGGCCACTGGGAGTTGAAAGCTACACTTGTAAGCGTAGTGTCACAACTTCTAACGGCGATTCACTTCTGAAATCGATAGTTGGGTAAAGGGCAAGGTCTGTTATTCTAAACATCACAGATGTCCATAGGTTCTAAGCCTCCGACTTCTGGTCGTCTTGTAAGACGATATGAACCAAACTCGCAGGAGCCTGTCTCAAGCTATAGTCTTCCTGGTCTATCTCTAAATAGCTTTTTTTCGCGTATCCAGTTCCGAGCGGAACAGTTAATTCTTGACGCGACCATTAAAATGATCCTTCATGGACACTTCAATTAATGTGCGTTTATGCTCCATGTTGGCCGTGATACAACTCGCAAAAAGTCGTGTGTGTTAAACGTAAGTGTGCACATCACGCTCATTCTGCGCGAGTTAATAGGAGCTTTGATCGAGCCTTGAAACATGCATTGGTGGTTTAAACGTTTTTCTGAGCCGATTCTAGAATGCCTTCAACGCCTTTAACACACATGGTTGTGCAACTCGAGCCCTAGTGCCCAGGCTTCGGCAGGTCAAGCCAGTTTCGACTAAGCAAGTCCAACTTGCATTACTCGTTGACGATGTGACGAGCCCTTATGGCGTCGTTCAACTCGACAAAGAGTCTTAGCAGGAAGTATAGTAGACTCCTTAGTACTTTAAGATGTCCATCTTTATGTTTTGGGTCGACGCGAGTGTGTCGGACCGGGAACAGAAGCATGTGACTGCTAAGAACTTTGACGGTGAAGCAAGATTGCTTTCTCCCGTGACTTGTATGCTTCTTGTTGCATGATCTTGGCAACGGCGGTATGCTTACCATATTGTTACAATGCGGACAGCATGATTGATACGGCTTGATCGGTCACAGTCGAACCCCTTCGTTCTACAGCACTCCATTCAATTTCACTTAAATAGGAGTAGCTCTTAAAGCGTGGTGTGACAGCGTTCACTATCATTATTTAACATGTTCATGCTAGATTTGCCGTCCTATGACGGACTACGAAGTGCTACTGGGTATATCGGGACACTGTTCAATAGTACAGCTTTAGTACTAGTGCAACTACACTGAAAACAGTCTGGGTAGTGCCGCGCATCACTTAACGTACACTGTACGTGCATAGGAAGGTAGCTAGTGATTGACGCGTTTGTTTGGAGTAGAAAGTAAGACTGTATTTGATATAATTAAATCCTAATCATCATCCTATATTTTGGTCCTAACTTAACTATACTCATCCTCAGAAGAGTATGCTGGAGTCTTGCTCACAACTCATCGTGCGCGTGGATCGTTGATTAGACTGCTAGAGCTGGCTGATAAGATGGCCCGTATCAGCCAATCGGTGCGTCTTTCTGAATATTACCCCTTACTTAGGTGTTCACGAACATTGCCAACCTATATGATAATGTTCTGATATTAAGTATCGAGATTAATTACAAACAACAGGCTTACCCGTTACAAGTGCAATGCCGTCCGCTTGTCTCGTAGCTACATGATCTCTCATCCTGATCATGCATGAGTAAAACATAATTGATCGCTCGGATGACTAAATTATTATTAAATGAGACCTGCCGATCTCGTTAGTTGTGTTGCATGTCCATCATGAACATTTCTTTATTCCTGAATAAAAAGAATCATCTATTAAGGCTCGGAAAAGATGCGCACGCTGTATCGGAGGCGATGAGGCTACTTAAAGAACATTCATCCCTCTTGTTGACACGTGCCATGAGCCAAAGTTCATATCCTAGGTGTTTACTGACGCCAGTAGAATAGAGAGTAGGCCCTCAATTGCAGATAATTGCTCAAAGCTTAGTTACTCGGTGGATGCTTTTAGGCTACGACTTCCACCATAGTTTTAAGGTTTGACATAGTGAAAGCCACAATTATATTGACTTTTATGCTCGCTCGCCCAATTCTTCTTACAGGACATAACTTAAAGATGTCCACAAGACCATGGCCAGTTGCACGCACTGCCGCCGCAAAACTTTAATACTTAAATGAGACAGTTTTGGCGGGAGTTCTCCTTCCTCCGGACTGTTGTCCACCGTGCATGTCTCGTAGGTTCCTAACAATGCATAGTCAAATATCTCCGAAAGTAATTTATTTGTTTGTGTTTAGCCTAATCACGATGACGCGGCCGCGTTTTGGTGCGGGGGGCTTGATGTAAGTTTCTTCTCGAAGAGAAAACTTGGTAGAAAAAGCTGAACCGGGAAGCAATTGTGTAAGGGTAAGTTTTGTACGACTATACTATGAGAACTTTTGAACTTTACCTCTTTGTCGCTAGCGTGTATCAATTACGCACCATTATGTACAGCGTGTGTCACCAGTATTTATGCCAGTGCTACTAGTGATGGTCTTTGCTCTGTACATCCAAAGCGGCGATGTCGTAGGCTAATCATTGTAAGCGAATGCATCGGACGACACTTTGGTAGTAGCAGACTAATGTGCATCTAGCTACGCTAGATTTACCAATCGTGAATTGTTGCACACGATAATTTGGTGTAACAGAGTCATGTGTGACCATATGAAATACAAGTATGTCACTAAACTCACAAAAGTGACCCCGTTAAGGTTCCTAGGTACTCAAGGAGAAAAAGGATACGCCCGTGTCCAAAATAGGTACTTGTAGGGGGGGGGCATGGTGACCAAGATTGAGTGCGTACAACACGTATCGAAATATGAGGCGGCTCCGCATTATTCACGTCAGAAGACCTTAAGATTGATACGTTACAATATAGGATGCTTGAAGATGTCAATAAATTCAGCTCCATACCAACCTTGTAGTGCACACTAAAGTGTAATCAGCACGCGCGACCTACGAATTTACAAAAGTGCAAGGCGTTTATTACACTTTGTGTACACGACAAGTCCTATGTAGATAAAAACTGTAAAAGATCATTACAATGATCGGATTAAAGTGTAAGTTTTGTAAAATCTTTAGCTTAAAATTACTTTAAATTTAAAAATTACAGTCTAATTATTTTCTTTGCACGGCGTTTATTACACTTCGTGTACACGACAAGTCCTACACACTTAGCCACTCCACGTACTAAAGGTCTTTTATTTAACCAACGTGAACGTCCTGCTTTACATAATTTAATTTTTTTATTGATATTAGAAACAACGCCTAAAGTAGCATAACAAGTTGATAAAATTAACTTAAATTCACCAGAATCAAGACAAATTTTTTTATTCAATGCTATTTTGAAAAATGGTCGATCTTTAGAAGACAAAACTAAAATTTTAGAAAATACAACTTTACCAACGAATGTTGGTAATACTACTAATAATTTATAAAAAAGTTGTTTTTTAAGATGAATCTTTTTAATTTGTTTTAAAATAGAAGATTATTTAGTAAAATAGTTAAAAAATTTGGAGTCAGTTTAATGACCTAAATAACAAAGAAAAAAATATTTGCAGTCAAAATTAAATGTACTAAAAATTCAGGATAAGTATAATTACACTGAATTTTTAAAATAAAAGTTCTTTTAATATTACCGTAACAAATTCGATTATAAAAATAGTAAAGAATAAATACCTCCTAAAAGCATTCCGATAGTTCCAAAAGTAGCCCTTGTGGTATTATCTTCAAAAACTCCTGTTAGAACAGAAATTTCGTCTAAGCACAAAAATTTAAAATTTTTGTCAATAGCTTCAACTATTTTATAAAAATTATGAAAAAGAAGTTACAAAAATGTTATTAAAATGTCACTATATACGATCTTTTTACAAAAGTTGTTTTACTTGACCCGGTCACAATTTGGATGCAACAGCACCTTGTTCTTGAACAAGAATACTGTCATCTGAAGCACCCTTAAAAATTTGTATAAGAGCAGAGATCTATTTTTCAATAACTGTTAGTAACAATACGTGAGAATTTCATTTGTCTAATGATTTCACTCGCCCCTCTTTACAAGATAATACTATGTATCCGATTTTTGCAACGTATCAGATGAAATTTTCTCATTGAGAATACGAAGGGAGAAATTGCATGGTCGTATCTTGACTGAGAAAATAAAAATTGTGATATTTTTGAGTACGACTACAGAACATGTCCTTGTATGTAATGGAATGCAACGTTTGTTTACTGAACGAAGTGTCTCATGTCGAGCTGTTCCTCTCAAGTATCTCATGTCGAGCTGTTTCTCTCGAGCTGGCCAATCCTTAAACGACGACATGTCCTAAACGAAGACAAATTATTCAGATATGACTGAACGAAACGTACGTCTGTATCTGATCACAGTAAGTACGATCGCAAAAGCAGGCAGCACTTGAGTGCTTCTTTTGCACTGACAGACGCTTGATCTTTGTCAATTTTGACCTCCGCAGGCTCCGCTTTTGCTAAATAAAGGAACTTGTTCTTCGTGAATCTTCTCGTGGTCCTCGATCTCGATATTTTACTTGCACTAAATCTCACATTCAGCTTATGAATTACATCAGCTAAATCGCAGCAATCTTGTTGAAAGGCAAGGCTGTAATTTGGATAGTCACTCGTGCACTCAACAACCCGCGACTTGTGTAGCTTCGATGATCTTTGATTAAGCAACTCTGAATGATCACCCACTAATGCTATTCCAGCTCTCAGCGGCAAACTTAATGATTGAAGCAAAAATCAAGCACAGACTCAGTAAAGTGAGTCTGTGCTTGATTTTTGCTTCAATCAGGTCCATGTGACTTCGCATATGAAGTCTCTTGCAAAAAGATTTAAACGATCGGATGATACGTATTTACCGTATGTGTAGGCTAGATGTTTAATGCACGTGAACGAAGTGCATTTATGATCACAATATCAATGTGTCACTGCATGAAGCGACGGAATGGTAAATGTCATCTTAAGGTAACATGGAACACAGTGATCTTCTTGAGTTTTCTTCGGACTTTGTGACAGGAAGCGGTATCGAGAAGGAGCAAGACATTCGCAGATTAAATTGATGCAGCCTCTTATTATATAAAGTTCTGGTCATTCAGGCGTATGATCTTGCAATGTAGGTGCCACGCATCTCGATCTCTACACCCTTGAAGCACCTATACTTTGTAACTTATTCGAAGGTCATGGGATCCATCTTTTAAAGCCGCTTGATTTGCAGCACAGAGCAGCTTAAATCATAACTTTAAGATCTTCTTGCACATTTTTCGAGTCGTGGAGACATTTTAGTGGTCGGGGTCACGACGTAAGATAATTTTGCTTCGTCAAAGTTGAACTCTTCACTCTGACAATATTGCTCAATCAAAGATCAGATCCCAGAATTTACTTCTTCTATTTCATTATCACACAGGCTCCCGCTCTCGCTGATGTAAGCGTTGCTTGTAATGATTTTCCGAATCTATAATTCTGTAGCTAGCCTTTGGAAAGCTTGACATCGTCATTTTCGATGCCGTGGCTCACTCTCAGTTATTCTGCTATCTCCAGGGCCAGGTCTTTAATCAGCGCGTCACCCTGGCACTCGATAATGAACTTATCAGCTATTTCTCAAACTCAGAATGATCCACGAGTCTTTCCTTTTTCACTTTAAGGGAGAGGCCCTAAATTTGATTTTTTCTTACGACCACGAGTCGATGTGCCGTTGATTTGACGTTGCTGTGATGGAACGGAATGCTTACATACGTCCGAACTTCGTATAAGTGGATATTTGAGCGTTCTTTGCGGTATTGAAATAGTTTGTACATATGCTTAGTGGAATAATTGCTCGTTTACTAAAACTCATTGATTGCGCAAGCTTTGTGTCGACAAGAGGTAATTTATCTCTGTGAGCGTGCTCAATCAATCGTGTAGCGGAGAAATCACGCATATTCAAAAAATTTCTCTTTATTCATTGCCTAACGGCGTTACGAAATTTTGTTTACGACATATGTCATCATTACGTCATCAGAAAACCTTGCGTCATAATTTTGATTATTACGATATGCTCGACGTCTTCTTCTTCTTAGGTCACTTTCGAGGTCATATAAAGTTGCTGATTTGGCTTTGAGCTCTGTCAATTATTAAGCTAGAACAATATTTACATCACATGCCATGTGTTGCTTTTAAGCAGCAAAATGGAGTCATTTAAATAGGGACTTAAATAGGCGAGTGTTCAATGTATCTCTTATTGAACTCACCTGTAAAATATTTATACAATTTCAAAAAAAATTTAATTTTCGGCGACAATGTGACTCTTATGCATAGGACATCTCTTATAGAATAGTCTTTATGAAAAAGGTTTATTGTATACGTGTGGATGCTATTACTTTATTTAGCATAAAATTGTAATTGTTTTGTTGGTGCTATGAATTTAGGTGTGCCTGCGAGAACAAAACGGCGGGAGCTGAAGGGTTTTCTATAAAACACTCGATCATTAGCGTTCTGATTACTATTAACTCTGACAAAGAACCTGGGTTACCATTACCATCCCCTTTGGTCAAACCAAGGTTCCTACACGGATAATTTGTGGCTAAGCAGGGGCTCCCACACGAACTTAGGCGGCCGAGTAGGAGCCCTTATATCCAGTGTCGACGATTGAGTATCAGTTACTCCCTTCTCGTGCCTATAGAATCATAGATGCGGTCAATCATTTCCTAGAAGGGTGTAGGTTTGTCACCAGGCTGCGATTCGCCAGGTCTTACGAAAAAATCGGCTTAAAGAACGACAGGAATGCAAGCAAGGAGGATTTATCGCTGAAAATGTGTCCACGCTAACGCTAAACTAATTGGGAGTTAAAAAGACACTAAAAGATTGAAGTCAAGAATTTTACTCATGACATTTATACAACTATGAGGCATCCAATACTCACCTTATAGCGTTACTTTTGTGACCACAAGGAAGGCACTATGGATCAGATTTGTCTAATCTTCAACAAGATGGATACTGCTATAATCGAAGAAGGTATGAACGACCAACAAGCGCAGATTATTGTTAGGTTGTCATAAATTATTGCTTTAGGTCATGGGGGTCTCTACGAGCGTCTGGTTACCCTGTATACGATGTTACTCGTAAGTGTGAAGACACGTTTACGAACACGATAATGGTTAAACTATCTACTGATATTGTTATTAGGCACGAGATTGATCTCGTTTCAGGTCTAAAAAATTTCTTGACATGGCAATAATCCATTTTCATAAATCAAGTTGAGACATTCACCGCATTCTTTGAAGACCGCTGAAAGGCGGGTCGTGTGCGCAGGTGTACTTCGCCAGACTCGATTCCGACTAACTGTGTGAAGAAGTCTACGGGATACGAGCGGAACCTGTATGCATATGATACGTTAGATGATGCCACTATTCGTGCGCAAACGCCTATCTCCAGGAAGAATATGGTGAAATACTTACTATTGTAAAACAACATCTGCAGTGCCATCAATTTAATTACTGGCTTCTACCAAATCCTGATTCGACCATGCGAATAACCACACATAGCGTTGAAAAGCCTAAATGACATGCCTAGCGGAGTGGCTATTGATGCTACAAGAGTCAAAAAAAATGCACTGGCTACTTTCAATTGCATCGTGTCCCAAGAGTTCTGTCTGCTTCGGAACTTCGCCCCTCGTTTATTTGATGATACATTGTCCACAGTAGCGCTAAGGTCATTTTCTGTGATCTTTTTAATTTACATTCTTTGCTTGAAAAATGTGCTGAAAGTCATATGAGACAACAAACCGCAAGCAAATTTAAGAAGTCTGTCTTATGAGCACCTTAAATTTTCGGTATTGTCTCCGCAATGCAAGTAAGTCGGTAGTTTGAGCTGATCCAGAGAAGGTGTCGTCACATTTTCTTTGGCCTAAGCCCCATGAAGCCGAATTAGTTGCGTTAATCGATCGTTTTGGCTATCTAATCTCATAATACTACGAATTAAAACGACGGTGTTAACTGCCTTGACGCCTATTCTAATAGAAGACGCCATATAGTCGAATCATCCTAAGCCTTAAGAGGCCCTTAATGAAGTGATCAAAAACCTTTTTCCGCACTAGTGATGACCCTTTTCGACGACTCCGAGGCTTTTCACGTGGTACCAATGCAAGCGGCTTCTCAATATGTTACACGCTCATGAAGTGTTAATTAGGCCTTTAAACGAGTCGTAAGTTATCAGTTACGACGGATGAATACGAAGAAGAGATATTTAGTTCATGATATGATGCTGTTAGAATATGCTATGCACCCATAGTCTTTCGTGTGTACGTGCTTATAATTCCTAGGTACTTTTTATATTAATGATACATCCCTTAACAATTCAATGAAGATCCCACACATGTCCTAAAGAATGGATCAGGATTCACCTTCTTCTCTACGTGCGACTTCTTCAATCCCACAGACTGTGCAATAATAATACCATGCTGAAGCTCTTTCACGACGTCCCTAGTCGTTAGGTCACTGACGAAGATGAAAACGTTGCAAATTAGTCTGTCGTACAATTAAGTCTGGGTCACTTTAAAGCCGTATATATTTAGAGTATTTTCCGCAGCTAACTAGACTGATCCGTATAGCGTGCATAGTACCGCTAATTTTCGCGCTTAAAGTAACGTTTTACTGGAAGATTTGTATTGAACAAAGAGTGAACAAATTCAGCAATATAGTCTGGAAGTTTACCTGAGTTGAACAGCATTGAACAATTAGGTGCTCCTCGTACCGATATCGCCAACGACATGAATTTGAGAGCTCAAAACATACTCGAGTATTACGGTGTACTAAGTTCGAAACGTTTAGGCTGCGGAAAGACTTTTCGGCTATTTCCCGTAGCTTTTTCTACCCCCACGTAAACAACTTGGGTACAAAAAGAATGCGTACGTGCGAAATTTGTCAAAGAGTGAATTCATCTGTCCCGTCGCACACTCTACTTAGACCGACCCGGTTGTAGCTGTAGCTAGGTGTTTAAATTCGATGGACGTATCTTTTACTCGATCCCATGAGCTGAGGTCGAACGGGTGTTTTTCTGTCGGCAAATTTAGCGAGATGACACATCTGGTCCCTGCCTATGCTTCGACCATTATGACAGAGACTGCGGTGCCCTTCATCAAAGCTATTTGTCATCAACCGGTCTAAGCAAACAATGTTGTAACGACCTGTGATCCTAGATTTACACCTTAATTTTGGACGTCGCTGTTCGAGCTTCTCTGAAAGAAGCAGCATGTCAACCATGGTCTGTTTTTAAAACTTACGAAAAACCAAGCGTGAAATTGATTCTCACGAGTAATATGGCACGATTACTACTTTCTGACTTTGCCCACACTTTTTTATTACACGCTTTTAAAAGAGATGGCTTCTTTTTGTTGAGATGGCTTGGAACCCTCAAATGCCTACTCTTCTTGCCGCAAGTCGCCTCACAGCACCTCGCGGATCCACTCCGGGTGGGATGAAGGTGATAAACAACAAACACATACAGCTTACAGCTATTTAAGCACGATTCGATTTACCGATACAAGGGAAATTCTGTAATTTTGTCGCCACTGGAGTGGAGTGCCCTTTATCTTGGTGAACTAAGCGGACACTCATTGACCCGTCTTGAGGTTTGCGTTTACCTACTGCCAACTCAGCGTCAAATGACTTGGCACAAATAATTGGTCCCACGGTAAAGTCAAAGTTATCCTCAAAATACAAGCTCACATCTGGCTCTTACGTGACGATAGTCATCTTGCAGTGAATTAACGAAAGGAGAGTGCAGACAAAAGTGGTAGAAAAAACGTGAGCAAAATCCCGAAAGATGATTGTGCATTATTGTCGACACAAATTTTAAGGATATCGACAGTTGCCTACCTAAGGGCGAGAAAATCCGCACCACACTTCATCGGACCATTCAAGGTCCTTAAGTTTATCAGCGGGGCTTAAACTCGACCAATTTCCATATCTTTGCGTCCTCATTTGACGTCATACGTCGGGCGACAAAGGAAAATTGCCCGCCGACACTTGACAAGTTGTCCTCAATGTTAAAGTCATGATCCAGAATATTTATCTCTCTTTTCACTTTTTTGAATCCGCCAGTGACATCGTACACGGCTGCGTTCCCGTCCGCTCACGAAAGATGCACTTGCGTTATAGTTACTAATCCGTCCGAGCGATTTGCGGCTCGTCTGCTGAATCCCACTCATGGTCACCTACGCCTGTGCTAAAATCTAGAGAGCAGCCTCATCTGTAAACTGAGCATCGGCCGCATCGTTTACAGCCTATATCAGCATCGTCCTATAAGATCAGGAAGAAAGAGTTGTCATAGCTGGTAAGCAGATCCGCTTCTTGGATGCGGAAGTCCAATTTTGCTGGATTGTGGATCGTGTCACGAGGACCCTAACCATGATATGACATGTCGGCTCATGTGACTTGCGCGCTTTCGATCGCGTGCAATAATCGTAAACGCCTGATCGGGTACTCATCCAAGAAAAATGCTTCGAACTTATAAACTCGCTTCTTCACGAGCTTTCTGAAGGTTCTCAGGCACATGAGTCCACTGAGTCGGAATACTTTCATTCGATCGCAGTGGTGCATGTTCTCGTGTGGTAGACAAGAACACCAAGGCGAGCCAGGACGTCGTGAACAGGAACTGCGTCGTGATTTACGGCCCTAAGAATAAAAAAGCTTCAACAAAAACAATGTGATGGATGCGTATCACCATGACCACGAGAACAAGTCCTCGACGAGAAGATCGTAGCAGGAAGGTCAGACTACGCAGATTGTTCAGCTAATGTATAATTTGATGATTTTGCTGATGAAGTTATCATGTCGCACCACGAGTAATCGTAGCTTGCCGTGCCCTCAAGAATCTTTTCGAGTAACAGGATATATTTAAAAAGAAGTACTGCATTGATGCAAGTGACTTTTATATGAGGGTAGGAAAATTCTTACAGCGTTCAAGAGATGAATTTCTAAATCGTTGTAGGGATGTTTGCACTCCCGCTTATAGTGATCTAGACTGCTGCAGAGCTGATGATTGTGTGCTCCATCATTAATTGTTTCAGTCTTGATGTTGAAGTTGCGACATTTGAGAACGCACATTACATTATTTTATTGTTTGGAGAAGGGGTGATGTAATAGAATGTGTTGCAAGGTTGACAAAACAAAGCAAACAATCACATTTGTAGGCAGGTGCTGCGCCCGAATAACGGGCGCGGCGTGGTCATTTAGCATGGATTAATTTTGAGGTTTTTAGGATCCAATTTCAATGTCGGGTATTTTTTTCTAGCATAAGCAATTTCTAGAAGGCGAGAACACGACCTTACTTAAAATTCAAAGTATCGTAAGCAGTGTGAGTTTTTTAAAGTACAAAGTTCGTTGTCTTGCTCTGATAATCCATCATCCGCTAGTGCTGTTGCTGTGTAAGCCTTAGGTTCTGTACCCCAGTTGCGAGTGACTGCCTGGCAGTCTGACGAATGCGTTCATTCACACTCAGTCATGTGAAGCGGTTACCACTGTGATCATACGCTATTGCTACACGTTGTGGTCGAATTCTGCGGTCATTGACCGACCAAAGATATGGAGCTTGATTTTTATCGAGAGTGTTGTGCAGCACACCCAACCTGGGGTCAACGGATGCACGTTGTGCAAGGGGTGAAGGTACCTCCTCGAGTTCCACGAATGGATTTGGTGCAACGCGCAAGGTGTCACACGCCGGTGGCGTAGCTAAAGGGTAATATTAGATTTTCGACACAACGTTATCGCTCTCTTAGTCCACCATACCTTCTTCAATGATTTCCTCAGTGGTGTTACATGAAGGGTTGGACTCAGTCATTTTCGAAATGTGATGTGAAGACGGGATGATCAAGATCAAAGCTTCGATAGACCTCAAAGAGCGTTACGAGAATTTTCGGCTTGAGGATGTTGACAGATGGTGGGGAAATGTGTAACGGGATTATGCGGCAGTTATTGAACTAGTTATGTTTTGTGTACACATCAAGTAAAGATCAGTGGGTCTGAGTAATGCAGTATTGGTATCATGTGCTTACAGTAATACCGCACAATATCGGTCAGGAATAAGGGATAAGACTTCTGTCACAGGGTCGTATTTAGAGTCAGTCCTGCAAGTGTTTTACACCATTAGGCTTAATGAGTAAAATTATGGTATATAGAAGTCAGACAAGGTTTTATGGTTTTATTGCCGTAGTTGAAGAATAAATAAAGTTCAGTCCCGCTTTTGAATCGTTGGATACTAGCACCTAGTCAGGGAATAGTGTTTTTTAATAGTGTTAGCCCTTTGAAGGCGCTTTTTCTTGTTTAACTAGTAGTGACTAGTTAGTGTGTGATTCTGTGAATCATAATACTTTCTGAACCGGGTTTTGTTAAGCTTGTACGCTTGAACATCTGTACGTCATTCTTAGTTTGTTATTACGAAAACCATTTCGAGTCTAAGACTTTTTCGGTTAAGGAGTGCCAAGTAGCTCCGCTGCAATATATTACCAGAGATAAAAACACAAACTGAAAATGAATCTGTCGCACGTAATTTAAATGATTGTCCAGGCTTTGTAAAGAAGTTCGTCGTGTAATGCTTAAGGCAGTTTTGGCTTTTATATAGACACTTTAAGTTTTCTCTACGCCCATGATTGTTACTTTAGTCATAATTTGTTCTACTTTATGTCGTCGGCCAGCCCGTACTCACGTACAAATGAAAATTGGACACTTGTATGTTGCGCAAGTGCATTATTACGTCCCCGAGGGGGAAATCTACTATTGACTGTGTGGAAGAAGAATGCCTACCAACTCGATTACGTTGAGTGTGTGTAGATAATGCTAGGTGTATCTTAGTCGTCGTACGAAGTATAATTTTGTCACTGATTACCTGTGCATGTGTCTATTTATTTTGTTAAAAGTACCGTACGCGTCGCACTAAGTGCTATGTGGACTGTCACCGAATGTTTCCATGTATATCGCTAGTTGTACCCAATACGTCGCACTCGTTACGATGTATTCTGTCACCCAATGTGTCCTTGAGTGACGCAAGATGTATCTAATACATTCTACTGAGCTCATTGTTGCCTTTCCGATATATATTCAATGTAACTGTTTGTAAATAGGCGCCAAGGCGCCCTCTATATCGTACTAAGTGCAATGTAGCATGTCCTTCGTCATAGGTAGATATGCATTATAAGATTTTATCATTGATTTACTGATTGCGACTGTAATGTGTGTATTGTGAACGCACAGCCATTCCCCCACAAAAATATTTTAAAAAGTGAATGATTCCGGACAGAGAGCTCACAAGAAAATGCTCTTCACTTTAGGGTACCAAAATCCTGCATCTCCGACAATAGGTAAATTCAAGTGGCGTTCATTCGAAACATCGGATAATCAAAACGTAGAAATTATGATTGCTTTTCTCTTTCAGTCGCACAAATCACGTTGCTTTCTCTTTCATTGGCAAAAAAAATATAGCTTCCTGAATTAATTTTTGATTGAATGTCAATCAATTTTAATGGCATCAGTCGCACGATGTGTTTGAAGGCGAATTTGATCCTAATCTAATTGGTTTTCAATTTTAATGGCATCAGTCGCACGATGTGTTTGAAGGCGAATTTGATCCTAATCTAATTGGTTTTCAATTTTAATGGCATCAGTCGCACGATGTGTTTGAAGGCGAATTTGATCCTAATCTAATTGGTTTTCAATTTTCATTTTCTTCTGTATTGAAATTCCTACAACATCAATGCGTTCCTTTTACACACCGTAATATATCTGCAATTTCATGCATAAAAATACGACACACCACACATAATTTAGTTCCTAACCACCCGATTTATAATGTATAAACGAAAATCGTGAATTAGCTCTCCAAATTAAATGGTCTAACGGTAGGTTCGTAACTTTTCTAAATCGCCCTACAGTAAAAACTAATCAGCAAAGATAGATTTAAGTTACCGTAATATTTACAATGGCTAGTGACTTCGAAAAGTACCTTTTTGTTCATAAATTAATAGTACCGAATATTGCTGCATTTTACGGATATATGTTAATTTTTATAAGATTCTAGGCATAAAACCAGAAATTTAAGAGTTGGAGGGTAATTGGAATGGAAGGTTGATCGCTTACACTGTCACAGTAAAAGCGACTTACAATGAACATTGAGCGCAAGTGCATCGTAACTTAACGTACGCGTACGTGCTAATGGAGGTTTTAATACAAAGTAAGGGCCATTAGTAAGGGTGAAGATTGGGACTGTATTTAATATAGTTATCCTCGATATAGCAATCCTATTTAATTTTCTTTTACCATGCCTAAATGAACATGTATTGCAATTAAATGCTCACGACGCGTTGCATTCTTCTGTCGCGGCTTGTCTTCATTGGATAATATCATTGACCTGTATCAACCGATAAGGAGTGAACTACTTCTGCATCATGATGTTACCCGTCGAGATTATATTTAAGAACATCGTGTTTTCCTGATATGATATTTACACATGATGGTTACCTTATTTATTGTATCACATAAAGTACTTATTCCGTTACACTCCCTTCTCCCGGTAAGTAATATCAACATAGGTGACCCAATGCCGATTGAGTGACTCTATCGAGTGACGCTGATATTCGTACAACATTTGGTTCCAAACCATCATCTTACCGTGCTCATCTTAGGTGTAACAAGTCCATGCAGTTCAAGACGAATGCTGCTGATAATTTGGCTACGACGATTACTACAAGTGTCACAGGGAAGTATAAGACATCTCAACTAGCAGGTAAAAATCTTCTTTTGCTTCCGTAGACTACCATAGAGCACTTGATGCTGTTGGATCACGCAATGATTCACCCACGACATCTACGACTATAATCTTAAGCTCGTATACCACGGCGAGTTAAATAGAGACACCGACTTGACAAAACTTGCGAAATCTATAAAACTAAGAATTGGCTAAACTGGAGCCGAATTAGTGGCTCTGCCATGCGCAATAAGTTTTACCGAAAGTCGCCACAAGTTCGGATCGTCCATCGTGTCGGGTCCTCCGTGTTATAATGAAGCGCTCCGCGGAAAATCGAGCAAGGCGACCGCTTAAACCACCGCGTTGATGATGACTTTGATACAGAGGTGTATCATAGTCTAGTCATTCGTGCTCATCAAGGTGTTGGTACTTATATTTACCCTATGCAAGAAGCTATAGATTGCGGCAACATGCTTGTAGGCGTATTTTCTCACTCAGCGACTGATGATTTATTTTACTAAGCGATAAATAATCGTTACCAAACCAAAATAATATATTTAATTATATCCTCACGGTCTTGGAGCTAATGCGAAAAACATTCGCAATGATCACGATTACATTATCACTTTTATCATGAAACATTAATGGTGTGGTAAAATCACAAACGTGATGTTTGTTTTGTCAATCCAGGAATGCATCGTGTTGATTTACAAGTTTGAGGCCATTTGACGCGATGCCTGGATGGAAAAACTTAGTGCGGCTTGCGGAATGCTTGAGGAGTGAACATACGCCGGCCACATTATGAATTGCTTCGATTGTTAATAAACCCGAGCTAGCATGCATCATCTTAGATTTTTCATCCCATGTTCATGCAAAAAATTTAGCACAAGATCTCATGAAAGAATATTTAACAAACGACCGCTAGTGGAGGGTGCCAGTCTCTTATACGATAACCGAGGGGACAGCTAATTTATTACGCCAATACAAACCTGCTGGACATTAAGTTTCCAATGGGTCTCGTTTAGATTCGGTTCTGCTTTTCATACCGCTCGATAGGCTAACATCCTATCAGTAGCTTTGAGCGAGGCTACCAGCTACCCGCGCCACCAGACGATGTACTTCGCTCGACAAATTTTCACAAAAACTTGGGGTATTAGCCATCCCACGAGAAAACTTTAATTGATGCGCGAGCCCTTAATAAATTAAGAAAGGAGACATCGCATCGTACAAAATTTCAACGCATCAACTTGTTGCTGTGAGTCAAATTAATTGCGCGCGGTGTGAGTTGCGCGACGACCTCAAACAGGAGAAAAAACGTCGGAATATGTTAAGATGTGATAGATCTAACCTCTCATAATCGAGCGGATCTGAAGAAAGCCAGGTCGACTTTCACCTTTGCCCAGCTTGAGAATGAGCGATTATAGTGTTCTCTATAAAACGAACTAGTGAAAACTCGATTATTTACCTCTCCAATCCGCGCGAATTTATGATAAATGCACTTGAGCATTAAAATCGCTTGCACAGATCTGATTTAATCTCTTTAGTGCAAGAGCTTTCTTCACTAGAAAAAAACTCGTATCGAAAGTACATCCTGATCTTACCGACCAAGAACAGAGGATGTTATACCCTCGAACAAAGCAATTCAATTGTGTATGTGTTGACTAAGCGGCGCGCACAAGAATGAACCAATTTGCTTAAATAGTAACTTGTCAGTACCCACTTTTATTAAGACCTCCTTATGGAGGTTGATTTTAGATGGTAAGACTGGATCGCCTTCGTTAAATTAATACAACTCCCCTTTAATACTGTCAGCATTTCATTACGTCGATCCACCGTTTTGTCATGGAATCTTGAACGAAATGAAAAATTGTTTTGTGCGGATTTAATTGATCTACTTAATGGCATATCAATCTATATAGTGCGCTAAGACTGCAACAGTATATGTTAAATCATCAACAAGTGCGTTTTCAGTTTTGCTGAGCGTACTAATGAATTGATTAGTATCTATCTGACCGTAATTTTCTGCGCCAAAGTCGATGTGATCTAAATCGGCATCACTTGATCTAAATTAACGGGGAGTACGAGAAAAGTACAAGCCAGTTTTTGGTTTGCTCAAAGAGTGTTCTCCCTAACTTTTTGACTGGAGTCAAATTAGAGTACGGTGGTTGGACGCGGATCGCTTCATCCATTTATACGGACATATTTATGGCTTAAACACGCACACCAAATTTTTAATGGCTTATTCTACTCTTGACATCCAGTCACTCTAATTTGTGAAACTAATTACATCCTCTCACGAAATCTCTGTGAGAACAAATTCGGCGCGTTGCATCTCACCTTTAGTTTCAAGGTGGTCAGATGTGGACATCTGTATGCGCATTTTCAGCATATTAACGCAATGAATCAAATGTTCGCCGTGAAACTCCTGCTTAATGAGACACTAGCTCATAGTACAGGCCGTGAAGGCTTAAGGTCGTGTCGATGATGACCCGGCAATGCATTAAACTATGACTAATCAAGGTACACAGAACAAGCCCGCCATCTTGCTGAATATGCCAGCGACAACATAATAACTAATATTCTTGTGAGCATCTGCGGAAAATCTGAGTACAAAATATATTGATACAATTTTTCATCACTTTACCGGGGCATAAAGTGCAAACCTAGATTTTAACCTTTGAAGGAATTTGTAAGCACGAACGTACTTCAAAAAGGATTGGTAATGGTAATACCACCAAACGTCTCGACGAACCGTAAGATCTTATCTTCTGCAACCACGACGCACACCTGCAGATGCGTTTTGATACTCATACATAATCCGTTATCGCATATCACCATAATTATGTACGTCGACTGAAAAAGTGTTGCCGGCAACATATGAATACTTCCGTAATCCGTTTCAACGTGAATAAATATCCTTTGCAATGTGAATATTTATTCTTCTTGTAGAATTCAATACAGACATCCTATGGGTGCTATTGAAAGGGTTAAGATATGTATTTTGAACTCACATATATGACTTGAACGCACTTCCTTTTCATCTAATGAGGTTTACAATGAAACACTTGAGGTGAACACCACAACAGTGGAGATCTTAATATTGGGTTACTTAGTTGATGTAAATTGAACCAGCGCGAGAGTGCGTCAGCAAATGTTAGCCTTTCCTTGGATTGTACTTTACGGAAAAATTTTATAAGCAAAGAATGATGGTAATTTAATCATTTAATGCGAAAGTCGGGCCCTTCATAAGGTTTTTGTTTATAATGCATGGTCTGTATAGATAAAACAATTGTTGATTAGTAAACGACTAGAGCCTTTTAAATTCGATAACGCTTACTTCATGGCAAGGTTTTACTTGTCATGGAAGGGGAATTTACATTCAGCTGGTTGCAGATGTCAGATGCCTTTGCGTGAATGGGTAATTGCGTATACAGCAGCGAGCACACTAAGCGGTGCAATTTGGGAGTGATGATGATTCCACAAGGGTCAATTGATGACAATGCCACTTCTAACATGTGTGAAAATGTTACGTTTCATAGCCCGGCTACGGAAAACCTCATCATCAAAAATAATTGGTGGCGAGTCTCGTACACATTCCAAATAACGTTTTCACACATGTTGGAAGTAGCATTGGCATCAATTGACCCTTGTGATATCATCATCCACTCCCAAATTACACCGCTTAGTGTGCTCGCTGCTGTATATGCAATTACCCATTCACGCAAAGGCATCTGATAAGTATATCCCGTCAAACATATCGATAAAATTTGGTAATGGTATCCACACCATCTGTGATGGCATCTTTGCTTGTAATCGGCGTTTTAGCCGGTTGCATTGCAGCGTTCAACTTGAATATTTTGTGCTCCACACCCCATTCTCATTTGCCTTTTAACACACAAAAAGTCAACATTATACGTAGAGAATAGATATCTTTAAAAGGCCAAATGCTCAGTGGTCAGCAATTACGTTGTCGATCGCTAGTACAACTTCACAAGGCATTTTCCACTACTTCATGACGCAGTACTTTATCGTGGTTTTTACAAATTCTAAGTGACGAGTACCTTTATCCTTAGGTTACTCGCACGGTAATGCTCCTATAGTACATTTTTGAATTCTACCAAAGCGTAGTAGAGAATATTTGCCTTGAACGATTCCTAGTATATGAAAGTGCATTGCATATTTCTGGTCTTCTTATCAAGAACTTCCTTATCCATTTGTGAGCTACTGGGAACTCTTTCATCATCGAAAAAAACTCTTACGACGGGATATCGGTTAAATAGACTACTTCCGCAAACAGTAAGCAGATATCCTTTACTTGTTTATCACGCAGATCATGTAAGAACCGCTTCTATTCCAGCATGATCAACTAAGTGATATATAATATATATTCAGAGGTGCAATCAGATCTAGCATAAAGCAACTAAACTTGATCCGCCATTGGCCAGGACATTCAATGTCTCGGCTACATACATAAAAATTTGCAGGTTGTCGAGACATCCTTCTATGAGCACAAATTTACAGCAAAAATTCGTCCTCAATTATGTAAAGACATATTTCTTTGCCGTCTTGTAGCTGAGATTAGGCTGCAATTCTAAGTACCTTTGGTGTACTTGTGAGTCGGTCCACATTAAATTGTTCTTCAATATGGTAAAACCGTTGGTTATTTCTCATATTTTTTAGCTGGGCATGCATCTATGCCCCTATTACTTTAATTGTCCAAGTGGTGCGCTTTCGACGTCACCTGCATTTATATGTATTCACCAAGATTTTCTTCACAGTGTGATGTTATTCATATTGGGATATTTACATGCGTACTAGCGACCAAAACACACGTGAGGGCATCGTAGTCAATCGTAATACACCCACATGGCTGAGGAAGCCCTAATACGTTCATTAGATTTCCCATCTGGTGAGCAAGTGACAGGCATGTACGTTGTTCGTTAATGCCAGCAGACTTGTGGATTGTACCTTCTAGCCAAAATTAACTAAAAATGCTATAAAACTATTTATCTGAGTCTAAAATGATGGAGTCATCATCGTACTGGCCCTCTTTCAGTGTGAGTAGTATGTCCAATACAAGCTTCAATACTGTTAGTTTCACCTGTTGCAAGGCGTGTTATCCAGCTATTGGCGTTGAACAGAGTTTTTCCATGCCCCACAATTGACTAAAGGTTGAATTAATACATCTCAATTAACGTTGATCTTATAAACAATAGACGAAACTCCTTTTGGATGCATGACCGCAAAATAAATGTGTGTCTTAGGAAACTCTTGTCAATTGGCTTGCTAATTCACTGAACGTCAATGGATCAGTAGGGTGCTCCGCATCTCCACCTTGCACGGTCTTTGAGTGTCCGTTTCTTAGTTGCATTGTAACGATATCTTCGGACCCAAGCATTGGACCCACCTTGGAATCTTGGCAGCTATTGTTCTCTACGGTACGTGGTACCATATCCGGGGCATTGCATTTTTCGCTAAATGCCCTTTTATGCACTGTTGTATCTTTATAATTACTTGTGATTGGTAGTGTGAGATATTCCACTTTCGGCATAGCGGATGTCCATCGGTTTTGATCTTGTATATTTCTTTAGCCTCAGATAAAAGTAGATTTCCATATCAGCATTAATCTAGGTTAAAAGTCAAATTAATATAACCGGTCCCAAAATCAGTACCAGCCAATAAACAATTAAGTGTAGATCACACTACTGAATACTCCCTGACAAAAGAAAAATAAAAAGCGATTAGCGCCACAAGTTAAAGTGCTTAATAAAAGCAAGATTTCCAGGATGTCGTGCAAAAGGGTGGCGATTGATTTAAACGCAAGTTAAGGAGCCACTAAATTGGCTCATGAACAAATTATCCAGTCCATTGTTGCTGCAACAGGTTTTGAAAAGACTTCTGTTTCAATCCGAACCAACGTTTAAGGGTAAAAAAGTTGTGGCAACATCAAGACGTATGTGTGACCACAAGATCGATGCCCATGGGAGTTTCGTTATGAGAAGAGTAAGCGGATGGTTGCAGCTACAGATCATTAAATGTCTGAAGTTAGCGTTAAATTTTTTGTCCTCGTTTTAACACTATCGGTTGGTAACTCATGGCTAATTTTGTCGAGCGCGAAGAATTCGTGTGACTGAGCAGCTTTAAGCACAATATTTTGCAGCGATTATTCGTTCTGTGCTGTAAGCACACCACATCGTCCAGCACTGTAGAAGGAAGCCTTAAACCATGACCTTGAGTTCGTTGTCTCTTTTTCAGTTCACACAAGAATGCACATAACGCGCAATACATACCACGATATGTGCAGCATTTGATGTCCAGAGTGCAATCGATAACACTGTCACGTGCAGCAGCTCTTCTACAATCGCTTTTATCCGCTATCAGCATCACGTGCTCAGCTCTCCAGGTATTTATTCCATTTCTTTTTTCAAGAGTAAAAGCGCTGTAAATTGGTTCGTTTGTTTCTTTCCAAAGCTCGCAAAATCCACGAAAGTTCAAGTACAAATTCATCAACACCACATTTGTACGTCCCGCTACATGGTCCGAAAGGGCATTGCGTGCTCACTATTATTGGTATCCTAGTAAAAATGCTACAATGACGACACATACAAAGCACCCTATACAAAAAGTGTAAGCCTAGCCTTAGACGATCTTCACACGTCCTCGTAATATACTAATATAACTACCGGAAGTGATATGCCGGACGTTGAGGCCTAGAACACATCCCGCTCAACTAGCACACCAAAGTCTTATTCAAAACAACGCTACTGAGTCCTTGAATACATATTCCATTGAACAAAGAGCACTGAATAACGTCAGTTAATTCCTCAACCACAAGATCTCATCGTTATTGACGAATGATGTCTATCCATCATCATAAATTAATTCCAGCCTTATTCCCCACACTAATCGAGTTTGTTTTCCAAGCATGAACGTATCAAGCGCACCAATCGATCATATGAATCCTATACAGCAAATAAACAGTTTTTGCATGGATAAGTCTCCAGATTTATCGACTCCATGTCCTTTAAACTATCGAGGGATCGTACATCGTGCCAAAGTTTTACCTACCCTTGTTAGGTAATCCCCGACATCGCAAGTCGCACAGCATACAGGTAGAATCTGCGTCAGTTCCTCACCGACTCATGAGCAAAAACATGTAACATACCAAACATTTTCGTGTCGTCACGCATGTCTCGCTCACGCATCGCACGTCACCTTAAATAACAAAGCGCATTCACCAACTATCTAGAACTTCGTTATAAAAGCGATAGTCACATGCTCAATTCTTATATAAAAATTAACGTGATCTACACTAAATTAATCAATGAATGGTGCTGAGTTTAATATGGTGCTGATAGTAAGACTTTTGACCTAGGATGGAGCTGATTTAGATACTCGCTCCTCAGATAACGATAGCACTTAAATGCGCATGAGCTTGCTTTACGCTTGAGACGTCTTGTTCTGCAACCCGGATTGCATCTTCCAGGGTTTCTTATTCAATTTGGAGCAGGCAGGATTTGACAGGATTGTCCAATAGGTTTTGCATAAACAACGCAAGCAATGTTTGTTTATACCACGAATTTGCTGATATGCCACTCACTAGGTGTCGTACGTGATGTATGTATTACCAAAAGTGACGTATGCCTCGCTTGAGCTTAAAGAATTCATACTGAGAGCTACACTCTTTTCATGGCGAATTGAGCATTTGTCTGAGAAGAAACTTGAACACCTCTTATAACCCAAACACATGTGGGTCGTGATAATCGAGGACTAAGTCTTGGCGTGTCTTGCCAAGTTCGGCTGAGCACATGCGATCTGCATTTTCTCAAATACCATGTAAAGCGCTTTTTAGATTTCGTCCGGATCAACAAATGTCTCAAGAAGGAGCCCTTTTCATCTTCCTCGTATTCAACGATGTCAATCTTTAAATGTGTTCCACTTAATAGTTCGAGCTGTTGATCACCTTTTACCAACAACAGGTTCGTCTGTTAAGAGCCTATCTCGTGAAGAAAGCTGCCGTACCCGTTTGATGTTAGTTTTCACTGGATAAACTTGACAATAATGGCGAGTTTCCTGTTCGGTCTCATATCGGACATCAATGGGCCGAAGGCTTCGTTCCCGATCGTTGAGCTCAGGCGTTCGACATCATATTACTTTAGTTTGTAAATATGTAAATACCTATAATGCAGAGATTTATAGCTGCTGCCTTTATCACATATGTCACTAACTCTAATGCAGAGGTTAAAGATGCTTCATTCATCATCTATCAATATTAAGGTCGTTGGATGGATTAGAAAGTGTTTACGGGTGTGACTAAGACCGATTGCCAACACTGTCACAGTAAAATCGACTTACAATGAACATTGAGTGCAATCGCTTCATAACTTGGCGTACGCGTACGTGCTGATGGAGGTTTAAATGCAAAGTAAGGGCCATTAGTAAGGGTAAAGATTGGGACTGTATTTAATATAGTTATCCTCGATATAGCAATCCTATTTAATCTTCTTTTACCATGCCTAAATGAACATGTATTGCAATTATATGCTCACGACGCGTTGCATTCTTCTTTCGCGGCTTGTCTTCATTGGATAATATCATTGACCTGTATCAACCGATAAGGAGTGAACTACTTCTGCATCATGATGTTACCCGTCGAGATTATATTTAAGAACATCGTGTTTTCCTGATATGATATTTACACATGATGGTTACCTTATTTATTGTATCACATAGAGTACTCACCCCGCTGTAATGATCTGTAGCGCTGTAAACAGCAAAATACGGACGACGGCAATTCATTTATTGTTAAAGCTGAACACATCGGTGGCGGGTGGGTCATTGTACCTGCAAACATTATGTCCATACAAATATTTCTTTGATCTTGATCTGTTTTACTTAATCTAATTATGATGATATAATGCTGAATTTGAGTTACCTATCTCACTTTGAAATTATATCCATATCTTCTGCAGCGGCGATTGCCAGAACATGATGAGCTACGAAGGTCGACGAAACGAAGTAGATGAAGCAATTAGTAATCAGTAAAATATATTCGTGAACTTTATTTACTCATTTTGTTGATGTGATACCATATATACTTATGAAGCACACTAAATTTGTTTGCGGCGTATATGTGCTTGCTATATGACACTTAAATGTGTCTATATTATTTCATATCGAAGAGGACGACTGTAGAGTCCACTGCTATTGAAATCTTGTCCAAACACGAATTTCGTTCTTCATTTTTGACGCTCGTTGACATTAATATGGCTGCGTTGATGCTATTCACGTCATTCTTGTCGTCGGCATTATTAGTGACGGTTTTTCTGGCGACGTTGCTGTTATCCGCATCCTTGGTCAACAGTAATTCATTCGAATGCTAAAAATACTTCGTGAACAGGTTCATCAAAATTGCCATAAAAAATGTATTCGTCATGATGTTGATGAAATTTGCAATAAAAAACATGATAATTGCATGACATGAGTACGCGTACATGACACAAGGTAAGAGTCCCTTCTAGAAATCACTTCATCAATTATTTACTGTATGTGTAGTTTAAAGATAGACGGCTGATTATTGTGCTTTCCATGTTCGCTTTGTAGCTCACGCCAGCATGCAATAGTTATTTTGCAGCAGATGCGATCTCAATTGTTAAATTAAGAAGAGGTTAATGAAGTTCAGGATTATACCATCACAATTAGATTGGGTATTCCAAAACTTTATGTGTACTCATATTCCGATTGGCCAAAATGAATCGCCGGTTCAATGACCCATTTGCGACCGGTACGCTTCAATTTTCACTCCATTTATCTATGCTATACATAATTGAAATTGTGGGGGATTTCTATGCTACCAAGAGGTAGCGTGACAGAAAACTCATACTATTCGATCAATCAAGTACTTCTAGAGCTTCAGATAAAAAAACTCTACACTTACATTTTGCGAAAGGTGCAAGAATTTTGCCGCCACAAAGTGATAAGCATTTGATTGTTATCTCTCTGTTCGTCCGTGGCCACTCTTAGTCCAATCACATGCGGGCATCTGTGTGACTTCGACTCTCGTATGTGGTCGCAATTGTTGGCCTAATCAGCGCGTGATACACTCACCCCTCTCTAAGAGACTCTTTAGGGGATGAATCCTCTATACAAGAGTCACAGTGTCGCCGAACATTTCAAGCGATATAGAAATTTTTATAGCTTTCACTTTTATAAGCAAGTTTGATATAAGACACGAATAACACTCGCAAAATTGAGTGGAACCCTCGTTATGTGACTCACTTCTGCTGCTTGAAAGAAACACGTGACACATGATGTGGAAGTTGTTCAAGCCGAATATTTGCCAGAATTTAAAGCCGATTCAGTAACGCCATAGGACTTCGGCCGTGACATGAAAACAAAAAGTGTGTCATTATGGCGATTTTATGACACATTCATTACTAAATTTATATGATAACAAAAACAGCAGACAAAATTTAATAATGTCGTAAGGCAATATTTAGGGAGAAGTAATACATAGTTTCTATGACTACTCCAATACGCATCTAATGCAACACGTCCACCAGGAAAATATCACCTCTTGTCGACAGTAACCATTGAGTTCAACTAAGCTATTATAACCTTTCACTAGACCAGAAGTGCAAAGTCTTACAGCACTACAAATAACGCTTTAATAATACTTGAACGAAATAAATACGTATACAAGCCTTCAGCTCTAGCACAGCATAAGTAAATTAACGGCGCATCGACTCATGGCCATGAAGTAAATTGACTGCGAGGGCTCAACTTAAGCTTGAATAAGAAACGAATATTAAAGCATCTTAAGTTCAAGAAGGAGCTGCTGATATTTATTCTCGAGCTCGAGGGGGACGGTCAATCAAAGATCTGGTCCTGGAGAAGCAGAACGACTGCGACGGAGCCATGACATCGAATATTATGCTCTTATGATTGCCAAAGAATGGCTGAGATTTTCAAGAAGCGGGAAAAATCAAAATCCGCCCGTTTACCGGCGAAAGCGTGAGCTTCTGTACTAAATCGCACAAGCAGCACTTGGATCCGATCTTGATTAAGTCATTTTCCAAGTGATGTGCTTATCTTTGATGAGTCTAATTTATTTTACAATTTGTCACTCAACGAAATCTTCTCTACGGTTTGAAACAATGGCGCGAAGAGAGTAAATCTACGAATTATCGTTGCTCTGCTGCAACGCAAGTGGGTCTAAAAATAGGAGCCCATCATGATCGGAAAGATTTGAATAAAACCAAGATGCGTAAAGGGTGTAGAGATCGAGAAGCATTTCGTCGCATACGCTACAAACGGCATTGCCTAGATTGATGAAATTATCTATGATAAGTGACTGCATCGACGTTTTTTAACTTCGAATGCATGGCCGCAAAGAGCTTCTTCTTCTTCTTGGAAACGCTTCCACACACAAAGTCTGACGATAACTCAACAACTTCACTGTGGTTTTTCCCCGCCTAACATGACTTCCACCATCCAGCTGCTCGATTCAGTTACGGATAAATACCAGCTTTGTAAATACGCACCTACATGTATGGAAATAAATATCATCCGATCGTTAAGCGGTTGCTACAAGGAGCTTTTGTATGTGATGTCACTTGGACCGGATTGGAGCTAATGTGGAACGTATACTTAATGTCTTGGAAGCCATTGAGTTTGCAGCTGGGGGCTGGAACAGTATTGGTGGTGATCATTTAAAACTAATGGATCAAGAGTGAGACCTTCGAAGCACCAAAGATTTCTGCGTGCACAAAATGATCATTAAAAGTCCAGTCTTGACTTCCAACAAACTTCTGCGATCTAGCTGATACGATTGAAAGTCTAGGGGTAACCGTAAGCGATTAGGATCATGTCAAATTCCTGGACCACGAGCAGATTCACGAAGTACAAGATGCTCCTATTGAATTAGAAGAGGAGCCCGCGCAAGTCAAAAGTGACAAAGATTAAGTGCTCGTCAGTGCAAATGAAGCACTAAAGTGCTGCCAACTTTTGCGTTCGGAGTCCATACGCTCGTATAAAGACACGCGTATCGTTCAGTCAGATCAGGATAAGATTTCATCAGCTATTCGAAAGAACCGGCACGCTCGAGCGAAAGAGCTCGACATGGGAGACTTAGATAGTAAGCAACGTTACATATCATTACATACATGGGCGTGTTCGGTGGCGTTACTTGAATGTCCCAATCTTTAATCGTTCAGTCGGTATAAGATTTTGCAGCTAATTTTTCTCCTTTCTCTGCGAGACATCTTATAAGTCACGCTGGAAAAATTGGGCACAAAGTTATCTCTCATAGAGAGGGGCAAGTGTAGCTATGATGCATATCTTCCTATGAGGGGGGGGGCATGCTACATCGCCCACTTAGTAGAAACGTACGGTACGCCTGCGTTATTTACACACACAGATGGATAAGTACGATTAAAAGTTTGGCTTTCGCCTGGCGCACAGTTACCAATAACTTTGCCCTTCGGGCTCGCAATAAATCTGGGTGAATTTATCTGTACCATGATGCCAGTTTTGACATACAGACTACCGTATCAAAGTTTACAAGCTTGAGGCAGCTCTTGTGACGACAACTAGCATTATGTTTGCCTTGCTAACGGATTCGACGTACATCGACGGTCTTGTTAGACCTCATTGACCGCGCACGAGTGGGTCCACTCGGTGAATGAAAAAGATTTACGCAAAACTTCCATCTAGTGTGCTGTCACTTGCAGTTTCATTCACTCTTCTTTGCATGGCTTCAACGTCGCAACCGTCCGGATCATCTCACTGCTCGCACGAATATCATACGCTTACAACCGCATTCCACTCGTTCGGGCACTTGACCGAAGTTAGTGACTACACGCGACGCAATCACTGCACTGTATTGTTGTCATCGGTTCGCGCATTCTGCACGATACATTCACGAACGAAGCAGTTCAATTGCCAGCCGTACTGCCGCGACGGAAGCTGAATGACTTCATCGACAACCGGGATGATGAACGCGGTGACGACGACTGCATACTAGCTGTGGAAATGCTCTCTCGTGAAGCGCTCTTCACACGGCGCTTGTACACGCACGTATCTTGGTCCACACGAATGCCCCACTGGAGGTACTCAGCGTTGGTGGCAGCTTCGAGAAACTGGTTCAGCTTTGCCACACGGTCTTGGATAATCTTTTCTGAAAAATTGCCAAAAAGTTGCTTGTTCGGCAGCTCCGGGATCTCCTTGCGTTTGTAGCCGTTCTTCGTCTGCAATGTGGCTGCTAGATTACGGAAGGTGCTGTACCGGTGCCACACGTACAGCGTACCGCGCGTGTTGGTCTCAATTTGCAGCTTGTACTCGACAAACTGTCGACCTTCGCGATACGTGATTCGGCTGTCTACTACCTTAGCAGAAATAAGAGACACCTCCTGAGAACGCACTAGCTTCGTCTGGAGCTGCAAGACCTGCTGCTTCAGACGCTCATTCTCACGCAGTAGCTCGGCGTCAGCGTACTCGGCTACATTAGACGACAAAGTAGAACGCAAGCGATCGTTCTGTGCAACCAGCTCACGGTTCAACTCCAGGGCAGCCTCAGCGGCCGATTTGGCGTCGCGAGCTGCAGATTCCGCCTCGGCAACCTTAGAGGCCGCTTCCGTGAGAGCACGGAGCGTACGCGGAGACACAGGACCCGCCATTATTTCCTCTACACCCTCCTCATCCTCCTTATCGCTTTCATCACTCCAATCATCTTCCACTGGCTCCTGTCACACAACAACTTCCTTAGTAATGCTAAGCGGGAACCAACATGTCGAATAAATATCAAGCTTACCGGCTGGGGATCGTTGTGATCACGTTCTTCCATCTCCTTTTGAAGTATGCGCTCTTCAATCTCCTTCTGGAGAATGCGCTCCGCCACCTCTTGCTGGGCAATCTTGCGGAGACGTTCCCGATCAAGCTCGCGCTCCTTTCGAACACGATTGAGGAGCAATCCGAATAGGTAACGCTGCTTGCGGCCACGCTCGAGAGACTGCAGCTTAATCATTCCAGTGCGCAGAGTACGGTAACGTCTCGCCTGGAAGCTACCGCGCGTCCTGGACTGGATCTCAACTGCAGCATTACGCTGGCGCAAGAAGCGCTTGCGATACACGTAGCCATGCATTACTTTCTGAACGAGGATCGCATGATCTTTCAGGATCACGTTGCGGCGGTCCTCTAATCGCTGCAACAGACCCGAGCTAAAGTAGACCTTCGTCGAGCCAACAGCAAATTTGGTGTTTTGCATGCTGGTAGCAATGTCGGGCACCAACTCCTTCAGCAGACCAGCTACCATGTCACAAGGTTCCGCATCGCGCATCGCCGACGGGCAAATAATCTGGAAGCGCTGCTGGAACTCGACAAGCGGCAAACGATTGGGAAAGGCCGCACGACTGATGCGAATAGCAGCAATCACACCCGCGCAACGTAACTGTTCCACAATCATGACACGGTTGAACTCCACTGCACTCTTGTTGGCGTTCGGCTTGATGCAGCGCACATACTGCGATGAGGTCTTGTTAATGGTCAGCATCAGTTCTGACAGTTGCTTACGAAACGCACCAGCGATAGTGTTACCCACTAGAAAGCCCTTCTGGCGGCCTTCTTTTCCGTTCTTGCCGCGGCTGCTACGCTTGCTCGCCTGTGTGGGCGTGAAGATACCTGAAATGACTTCGTTGTGGCTACCAGACAACAGCTGCACCATATCCGTAGGTAGTGTGTCCTTGTTCTTCTCTAAAAAGCCCGCACCGTTGTACGTCACATCTCCAGCATAATGATGGATAGTGAACTCCAATGGATTGATTCTGTTCTTCTCAATACTCGGGTGATCACTGCAAGCGTCCAAAACCTTGCTCACAAATGTGCTGTCAGTGGCCTGAGGACGAAGCACTTCCTCGTTTAGCATACTGACGATTCCCATTCGGCCCTCAATGAGGTCTAGGATCGGTTGGTTGTCCTCAAAAGTCACCAGGGTTAACGGAATCCCTTCATCCACATATTCCTGTTGGACATCCTTGAAGACGTCGCTATTAAACTTCTGCTGCAGCTTTTCATTTGCATAATTAATGCAAAGTTGCTCAAAACCGTTCTGGTCAAAGCTTTCGAAACCAAAGATATCCAGCAGACCAATGTGCGTCTTGACATTGTTTGTGGAGCAAATAGCCTTATTAATACGATGCACCAACCAGTCAAACAATTGCGTATACATGCCCTTTGCCAACGCATCACGTAAATCCGATGCCTGCTCAGCATTCAGCGGAATTGTATACGACTCGGAACCAGCCGTTATCGAGCGCTCCAACAACGTCGAGTGGAGCGCTGCGCTCTTGGTACACAGCAACGCACCAATATTGTCCACAATGTCCTCGTTACTCACATGGCTCTTCTCGCTGTCATTGGCGTTTGGCGCAAACTCCACTTCACCAAGGTTCAAGATCGCTGCCACAATCTCAAAAATAGCATTCTGTTCTTCAGTCGAGATACCAATCGTATCTAGAGCATCCTGCGTCTCCTTAAGACACTGTACATCATCAATGCCCGTCAATTGAGCTTTCGCCCCTTCCGCCACGTACTTGTAGCTCGTGACGTCGCCATGTAGCCTGAGCTCTTTCTTCCGCTCGTCAGACAAGCGAAAGATCTGGTAAAACACGTGGTAATTGCGTTCGCCTTCCGTCTGACCCACGACACGACTCTTTTCCAGCAAATACGTCTCACAGAGACACCCGACAAGAGACCCCATCGTGTCGAATTGAAGCTGCGCAAACTTGCCAAAGCGACTCGAGTTGTCATTCCGCTTGGTCTTGGCATTCCCAAACGACTCGAGCAGTGGATTCGACTGCAACACTTGGTCAATCACCGTCGTGCCATGATGGCCACCGCCTGATATCGAGGCCAAGTAGTTCATCATGATCTTGACCGTCTCTGTCTTTCCTGCGCCCGACTCGCCACTCACGAGGATACTCTGATCCACTTGTGTCCTTTTCATGTCCATGTACGCCGTGGCAGACAGGGCAAAGGGGTGTGGTGGTAAACTATCCCGCGGTCGCTCTAGGTATTGTTCATAGAGCTCGCGACCGTACAGATCGAGCCACTGGTACGGGTTCACGGCAATACAGATGGCGCCTGTATACGTATACGGCAACTTCTTGGCAAACCGGAGTTCCAAGTTCTTGAGCACCGCCGGTTCATGTAAATGATTGAGCGTGCACATGTCGCAGGCGCCTTCGGCTTCAAACACGTTGCAAATGGGCATCGCGTCGTCTGCGACTTCGCCGGCGAGGCGCGCGATCGCGCTCACAGTCACGACTTTCTCCACGCCGTCGTCGGCGTCGTACTCGCCGTCGTCTTGAGCCTGGAGACGCACGAGGGCGCGCGCCCCGTCGTCCAGGCGGCGCACGACCACGGCCTTTTTCCACACGTGCTGCTCGTGCGGGACCCAGACCATGGCCCCGTCGTCGAGCATGCGACCAGCAGCAGCCGCAGCGTCTTCAGCCATGAGAGAGTAGAGAGGGGAGGGAGAGAGGGAGGAGGAGAAGCGGGCGCGGCTTTTTTCGCCTTGGCGCTTTTCTTCTCTCGCTGGAAGTGTGTGTGTGTGTGTGTGAGAGAGAGAGAGTGTTAGTCGGTGGTGGCTCGAGAGTGATGGTCGTCGGTCTGTTTCGTGCAAAAATGACTTTTGGACCGTTACGGGGGCGACGACGACAGCGAGAGAGTGTGCGCGTCGCGTCGTCGCGTCGTGGGGGTGGGGGAGCGAGAGTGAAGGTTTATGTGATTTGGTCGGGCGTTTGCGACACTGACTCTCGACGTCGAGTGGGATTGAATATAAAAGGGAGGCGCGGGGAGGGGTGAATGAGAACGATTGACGTGGGGGAGGGGTTAAATTGGGTAATTGGGAAGGGAAGGGGTCGGGCGATGCAGCTCGATGTGAGCGTGGCCTTTTTCAACTCTTTTTTTGCGCACGACATGTGACATCTCGTTTAAGTATTCGGTTCTATTTCTTCGTCTGGATTGTAGCACGAGGCGGTGGTTGCCTGGCCGTTTCCTTCGCTCGAAACGGCTCACACAGCGAATTAGCGCTTCTCGCGCGTTTCGATTGCTTTGCGGGTTGCAGAGATTACGGTCGGGACCAAACGTGTTGCTAGTTGTAGCCAGATGACGATGTGGCGCCATGCGACAACGCCATCTCAATGTTATGCAGGATCAATCTCGTGTATTCTTGTGCTTGGGAAACAACAAGGATGGAGCAGAAGTTTGTAATTTCTTGTATTAGGAGGAAACGTCAACCGGCCTCTGGTGCACGGAGCGAAAGTATCGATATTTCTGGAGGCTTCCTTTTACTTTTCTTTCATTGCGATGTATGGCACTCAATTCCACTTTGTACATATTAAGCAGCTTTAGCACAGGCAAGTGCGCTACCGTCTTTGCACGAAGTAGGTCTGCTAGTTTAAAGTAAGTAGGTGCAGGTGTGGAGCTATATCGTTCGTGTGTCGTCCGTCACCTAAAGACATTTTGCGAAAGAGTGGCTGTGGTAACTGAACTGTCACATCACTTGCACTGGTGACTACTTTTGTTCGGTAGTTGAGGTCCGAGTTAGTGCGAACGTCATGGTAAACGCGATAATAAACATGCAGACCGCTTTGTTCACCTTCGTGTCAACATGAGATGCAGGAGGGTGGTAATTTTCTGTTTGCAAGCTCAACTGATCGTGATAGTTCCGTGTGTGAAGACTTAACATTCGACGTACGTCCAATCATCTAAGCAAGAGCTCGTCATCAGCAAAATCGCACCCTTCTACCCGTCAGCGTACACGTTCAGGTTTCGAGCGATAGCAATTTGGACACCTGATGGAGGGATCAAGCATGCACGCAAGCATGCACGCCTGATTGATCACGACAAATGCTGGTACCTGCACATAACATTGATGTCGGGAAGAGCAAAGACCACGTAAGAAAATGATAGGAGCACGTGATCCAATACCAGCAGGCACTAAAGTACAAAGTCACATCGCATGTCTCGATTAGCGGTCGAAGAAAGTCGCGAGCTGCTCTGTAGCAGCCTTTATACTTCGCTACGCTTTTCTGAGAATGACACACGTATGCTGCGTCATGCGGAAGATCAAACACTAAGACAAGTGCATGAGAGTAAAGACAATCTACGGGTCCAGCTGCCAAGGTCACAGTAGCCAAGATATACATGCGCAGGTGTTCTACTTCCGTCGTGAAAAGGATCGAATTCAACTAGCCAGATTCAAAACCAACTCGAACGGCCTGGTCGTATAGTAACAACTATCACGAGCTAAGGTCATATACCTCGTACGCTGACTCAGCCATACCTCCTATTATAACAAGGATCCAATACACGCTGATGGCATGACGTTTACCATCGAAACAGGATAGCAAGGAATACAACAAACCGCACAAGTGAGGAACGATCTAACTTGCATCGCTGCCTGTTTAGAGCCACTTTATCTGTCCAGTACTACCAATGTGAGACAAGTCCATTCGCTGCTAGCTTTGGTTGGATTGATCAAATCTAATCAGATGCTAATGGTACAGCACCAATCATATACTTCAATTTGAACCAGCATTTCTAAACGCCGTCATACAGCAGGCTGTCAGTCGATGATGACTACAAACGCAAAGTGGACGAAAGATAATGGGTTGAAAGAAATGAGGGATGGTCTGCTGGAAGTGCTGTGTTACCCTGTTTGTTGACGACCTGATGATAGTGCTTGACGTAACCGACGCTGAGATGGCTATCCGTCAAACGATCTGACGATTGCAATCATTCAATGGATCAGATCATTTAGAAAAGAAGGGAGGAAGTTCCGAAGCTCGCCTTTTGACAGAAGTATCTCAAGCCGTAGAACTGAAATAAGTTTTTTCTCACATACCCTTTCGGGTGGTTAGCGGCTGAGAAACGGGATGTGCGTTTTGTGTGAAAATGCAAAGAGATTATTGGCTGGGTGCTCACGCAGTACACACACTAAAAACACAGATAAGTACCATTTAAAAGTTCGGCATCCAGCGATGTATCTTGTTATTATATCTAAATACCATGAATGGATATTTGAGAGTGAATATTGGCCTTTTCGCGCAATATTAAAAAGGGCGATCATGAGTAGAAAAATGAAGTCATTATCGTAGTCGCCGCTACGCAGTCTACTGGTTGTTACAGCATACCACATACATTCAAGCTTCTGTGCTATGACAATAAAATTTTCCTTAACCATAATTGCTTTAAATATCCCCCTCAACCTCCTGTGGTGTCGTTCCGGTCCTCCTCCGTACCTCCAAAGGCAGTCTGGAATAAAACGTAAAAAAAGTATTAAAGATTATGGTTAGGATGCACAAAGTAGCTACACATTTATTGCTGTACTCATTAAGCTAACAAGATCATTGTGCTTAGCTCGGACAACTCTCGCAGTGGGGTCGCAGAACAAACGGACAATCCAGATCTCTTTTGTCTACACGTAAAACGATTAAAAAAAGGTGCAAGTGTGCGTATATGATCACACGAACTCATTGAGTATTTTGATGGCTGCAAGTCCTATACTTGGGCGAAACCGTGAAATTGAAATATTCGGCCAGCTTGAAAAATGTAACCTCGTGAATGGTATTGCATCGTTCCCTCATCTTTTGCAAACTATAATTTGAATATAAAAATGACTAATAAAGCAGCAGCTTGTATATGCTGAACTGGAGCTGATTGATAGTTGATTATTCATAGGCGCCTTAAGCTATATGCGGCTAGATGGACGACACTTTTGCAAGTAGTATTACGATTATTTCTAACATATCGCTGTGCTATAATAATCAAAAACTGTTAAGATTGATTTTGAATCCAAAGAATAATTATTTAAATATCAGGGTGCAAATACCATATTTACAGGAAGATTGAATTTAAGGTAAAAATGGCGTGAACGTATTAGTGCCATAAAATCAAATTCACGTTTACTGCTTACTAAAGATGCGAGACTTTCGTTGTAGAGACATTGAGAATTTGCTTGTAGTGCTTAACCCCATAGATTCAATCACGTACGGGCACTAATGCGTTTGTCTAATGCATACACCTTGCAGTGTAACTAAGACCTAGTCAAAGAGTGACGCCAGTAAAGCATATCTACCTATAAGGAGGGTGTAGTCTACACCGCGCTTATTACGATGAGTAAGGTACACCTAGCACTATTGACAGACAGACAGACCAAAAAAATTAACAGACGCATACGGTGCCGATACATGTACACATATAGAGACAGACGTAGAGAAAGGAAGTAGATTTTATAACTTTGGTACCACCTCGCACTCAGTCGCCTATGACTTCATCCTTCAAGGCTCTCATATTTGTATGGATCTGCAGTTGAGACTTAGCCCTTCGTCGTGGTAACCAGTACACAAAGATGGGGACTTTGTATGGATTTGTAGAGGCAAGAAAAGAGTACAGCACTGCAGAATCGCAAATTCTTACATTTGAAAGATGTGAGTGCAGCCACCGACGGGCTTGTGCTGAACATGGTGGAAGTGACATGCTTTGTCGAGGTTGTAAGGTTTCGATTTAATGAAGACTTACCGGCAAGATATTTTACTGGGTTTACAGGACCGACTCTATCGAAGCATGGGTTGATCCCAAGGACATCGGTATATAAGGCTTATAACAGCAGTATGTATTCACTGTTGTATTTTCATCCTGCATGGGAGTTTTGTTTCCCTACAATAATTCGTAACGTCGACGAGCACATCGCAAATGTCATACTTGTTTGCCCTTCATTCAGATAAGTATATCCTCAAGTAAACGCTCTGATTGAGCAGTTTGGTAAATAATGCACGCACAATTTTTTCATACGTCAAATGATAATGTCCGGAATGATTCTAATGCTCATTTCAGCCAACACTTGACAGTACATGTACGTATCGACTACTTCCCGATACCAATTCGAAACATGTGTCCACCCTAACTTTACACTAGCTTTAATATATGCCGTTCTTGGCGCTCATCTCGATAAAACATCGTATGGATCAATTCTTCATAAAGCAAGACAGATTTCTTTTGACGATGAAAAGTCTTGAAGCAAGTACTACCTTCGAAATGTCACGTCAGTGTCGATCGGAACGCAGACGCTGTCTTTAACTCGTGAATCACGCACGCGACTGATGCTCTAGGTTAACAACACGTCAGTTATCTGCTTACTTTCTTCATCTTAGAAGCGTCGCCAAATGATATATAGAGGAAAAACACGTTGTATCGCTAAACTTTTCGATGCCGTATCACACAATGACACGATTTCTTGGACCCAATATCCCCACGCCATTTTATCAAATATTGGTATTGGCCATGACAACGACTCCACTAAAACATTTCTCGACATGTCCACATGAACATGAAGGTTTCCCCGATTTAGTAACGCCCATAGAATCATTTGTATCTGCGAGAGATCATACGCTTTTCATGGTTCATATTCCTTAAGGCTTGGTGCAGAATCAGAGCTCACTTGAAGCGCTGTAGGATCAGTTTGATGGCAGCGTGGGGTCCCGCACAGAATCGTTTGCCGCTGCAGGCACACTTCTTTGGAGAGACGTCTTAGCGCAAAATTTGTTAATTACACCATAAACAGCACGATAAACGTTCTGAATTCGACTATCGGTCTGCGGATGGTCCAATTCGTACGTGTCTAGACGAGTTTCGAGATCTTGGAGGCATGAATTCTAAGCTTACCCGTGAATCGGGGGTCTTTATCGATAAAAATTGTTATAGGTAGGGCACGTCGATGTAATATTAAATCGATAAACTGCTGGGCTTTACCTTCATTATCAGTCGTGTCTGGCACAGCCACAAAGTGATAATTTGGCATAAACATTCAGAAAAGACCACAAGCTCATATTGGCATGGAAATATTCTGGTAGACCTAATGCGTTAGTATAAGAATAGAATCCATCAGCCAGTGGGAACAATCGCGCTAACCAGCAACGCCACCATATGGATGAAGCTTCGGCCAGATGGCAAAATGTGCACGTCAGCTTTTTGTTCATCAGTTTTCTAGAGTTTTGGATTGCAGTAACGTTCATTTACCAAATTATAGGTTTTTCACGCTTGGTGTATCGTTATAATTTTACTGTAGTCAACATGCCCTTGTCGACATTATTTTGGAGGACGATCGCACAAGATATGGCCAAAACCTCAATGCCCGAGTCGAGAAAGCCATTTTTTCTAGGACATGTAGCAACGCAGCATATGAGTATTTAAAGTCGCTTGACACGTCCAAGTGACGTTTAATCGTATTGTGGCGCGACTGCTCCTCCCTCATTGGGACTAAGCTCAAACATGTGTTACCAACATGAATTTCCATAGTTTCCCGAAGCAGAGAATTCCCGATGTAGATGCTCGCATAGATCGTTTGCAAGCGATAATCTAGAGCGAGTTAAAACCGATTACCCAATTTCTTGTAAGTCCTAAGTTCGGTTCAATTTCCAACTGAAGGCTTACATAATCAGTTGTGTATTCAAACAAACTCAGGACTAACAAGGGATTGAGAAATCGGTTTTAACTTGCTTATTTTTGCATTAGAATATCGCGAACTACACTGATAGTACCAGATCATTATACAGGATGTATAGTGGAGTGAGGACACCTACCTTTAATGAATCTTAAAAAATAGTGAGTAAAATCCTTTCTACGCCCCGATTCTCGATTTAATTTATTATTTTAGCCTTTTCGATGTCGATTGTGAGCATTCACATCTTTCAAAGCCTGTGCGTTGTTGTAAGCAGAAGTTTACAGGCGACAACGCGTTATCGCGTTTACACCTCGACTCTTAAAAGCCGCTGATTAAAAATAAACCCATTCACAAATATGATCCACTTAAATGAATGATGGTTTTCAAACTAGATTTTCATCTGCTTGGCGCTTGTAATCGATACCGATCGTTCTTCCTTCTTATACTGTGTCTCATTCGCCTCACATCCAGCACACAGTTACGCGATAAAATTTATTATGGCTGAATATTAACATTAAGGTGAGCTGTATAATGTGTCGCCCTGGACACCTAATTATGGGTTTTTCGTGTACCAATATCATTTTCATTTTCGGTCCTGAATCTTATGTGTGGAGCTTGTGCAACAAGAGACAATACACATCGATGTACCATTATTATGAGACCTATATATCACGCCCGCACAAACAATTGGTAATAAACACTAGTAAAATCAATTGCACTGTGCATGGTAAAAATTATCATTTTTCTCTTGGTTATCCCGTTTATGAACCGGCATGTAGGTCTTAATGGTTTCCACAGTAAGTCTGCTATTATAAGAAATAATGCGCTGATTGCCATTAAGATTCCTAACAAAGAATGTAGATATGAATCGCGAAGATTAAACCTCACACAGATTAACTGTTGCATATTTTGCACGAGAGGACTCGGCAATTACATCAATCTTCTTCCTGCAATGTCCAGTCGTATAAAACAGTACATGTTCGGAGGAACCATGGCATAAAACTCGATCAAGAGGTTTCCGGATGAAAAATTAGACATATACGTCCCGAAATTCTTCATCAAATTGCAATACAGATCTACAGTTATTTCAAAAACTAAGGATCCATTTCTTGTACTACATGCCACCTTTGTATATATAGAGAATTCCTTATAAGTAATCGAAGATGAGGTATGACCAAGAAGATCAGGTTATAGTCGCACCTTGATGGACTGATCGTCATTCCCTAAAGCTTATTAAAACTCATTCACATGAGCCTTAAATAGCTCATTGTAGATATGGTTTGATAAAAGGACGGACAAGAAATGCTGACTTCACTATCAACATCATCTTTCACTCCCTTATAGATTTTTACAGCTGATTTTTGGCATCAGTACGCGACAATATATATACATTTATGTATATATGTATATATATGTTTTTGGCGATGATGCCATCAATGAAGAGATCAAAATTCTTAAAGAGGTCGGGACAGTACAATTCATACGGTGTACCGATATAACATGATCTGTAAGAGAGTAAAGGCTAGTCCCGACATCCACCTGAATGCTATATCGAACGACCTCACTCTGTGGATTTATGCATGAGAAATCATGTAGGTCTAGAGGAATAGTCCTGGTTGCCTTGGCATTCTCTAATTATGCTTAACGACATTCGGTGAACCTATGTTATAGCCACGCACGTCTGGTGAGTTTACATTATCCGTTTGATACTAATCAGATATGTATCACAGTGTGTGACTCGGATTTACATGCAGTAATAATATTAAACTCCATTGGATTCCTATTTACTACGGGTTTCACGCTACCATGTACGGTCCTGATCACTACGTGATGACGAGTGTTGCTTAACTGTACTATCACTAACATTATCGTAGATCCGCATAGATACTCTAAAGTCCAGCATTTTAGCTGAAACGGTCAGTGGCTACTGCTGAAATCTCTTCGTTTTATCAATGGTGGTTTCATAACTCTCTATAATTCCCTAGGCACATTGCGCCTTGCGCATAAGGTCTCTTACCTCCACTATAATCACGGCTCGTGAAGTTTAAGATGGAACCTGCTGGATTAGAGATCGTACCTTGAATCTATGTTGATGGCACGACAGCGTAAGCAAAAAGCGTAATTTAGTCACACCTAAGTTTAACGTAATATTAACACCGTTCACGTCTCTTTTGATTTTCGATGAAACATGATTGAATACTACACCTTTAGTTTGGCTCCTCAGTACGCTATCTACCTTCAGTAGGACGGCATCGAGGTCGATTACCAATTGCACCCAAGCCGCTTGGAATTTAACCATGGCTTCTCAGTGCCATCAACTGTTGCCCGCACACACAAAACACAAAAGCGTGAAAATTACTCACACTTCGTGGCATCTTCCACGAAATCGTTTGAAGCTAATCTCTTTTTACCACTACAAATGATTGATTCTACATTGCTTCTTAATTCTCAGTTGGTGATCCGTCTTCAACTTCTAGTTGACTTGATTCCGAGCCGTGCATTTATTTCTGGTTTGGAGAAGTACACGTCCCTACCAAGGGACATCTTAGGAATAAGATTGGCAGCGCGTTTAGCAGTTGAACAAATTGTTTGGGAAATGGTATCTTTAAAAAGACATGGCATGATAAAAAAGCAAAAATTTCTACACGGAACTGAGGAAAATTAACATTTTGATTGATTTGGTAGCGATTGTGACAGTGACGACAACTAAATATCGATTATTTGGATGTTCCTAAACCCGGCCCGTTCCAGATACCCACAAACACAGATGCTGGGATGCGGCATCACTACTTATGTGTATAGAGTAGGATGCATTCACAAAACTCTAAAACCAATTCCATCTACATTATTGTGTTAACCAAGGAAAAGATAAAAGACAATATGATATGGTCGAGAAGCAAACGTTGCAATTACATGTGTCCCAATTGAACTGACGTCTCCGAAATAGCCGAGAACTGACGCCAATCTTTCAAGAGAAAATTAAGTGCAATCGTTTTGTGCCTCCACAGATTCGACACCTGCGTATGTTATGTTGCTTCGATATCGCTAAAAGATTAGCTTAATCTCTTTTAGTACTAATGAAGTTCGTGAGCTTAAATCTATAACAAGAGTTCAATAATTCCGTGTAATTACCATAGAGAATTCCTATGAAGATGAACGCAGCGCTCAGTTCTAAGTTCACTGGTCCTGCGATTGTTATCGGATGGATTTTTATTAATTGTGCTCCAAATAGCTTAGTATGGATATCATCCACAAATATAGCTTCTCGGACATTTTCTGAAAGATCGTCCAACTTCATAGCAGCAATGATAGTCCTCATTATTGGACGTTGTCCTATGATCGTTCTTTCCTGTCTGGAATCCAAAACGTGATATTTTACACGAAATAATTGGTTAAATGGGAAGAACCACGCAGGATATTTGCAGCTTAAGCATTTCGCGTGGCGGTATCTGCAGACAAATTGCATGCCACTAAAAATCGCTGAACCTACATCCAAGCTTGGGAATGACCACACCAACCTTTGGTGCTCTTACCTGTGCTATGAGGAATCATTGTAAGTCATACCTCCCGGACTCATAAACTAAATTACTCTTTCTTTAGCTCATACGTAAAGAATCCCAGGACGATCAGATGAGACTTTTGATGCTTGTTTTCATCTATGTGAACAAGAAGTGTGGCATGTATATCGCCACGTTTTCGTGGACCTATTCTACTATCTTGGTCTAAACTTATTAAAGGCGTCAATACAAGCGTTGAGACCTTGCGGACATTGATCGACAAGGAGACCTACTTTCTCAGCTATAATCAAAGCATTTGCATCTTTAGTTTCAAATATCGGGCCTTAGATTGATTAGTGGGTTTTTTCATCATTGCGGAGAGTAAATGTATAGAAATAATTAGGTGAAGTATTGACTACAAGTTATAGAATTGTAGCGTAGCTAAACGACGCTAAGTTCTACAGAAATAGATATGACGACTAACTTGTCCGCCCATTCAAAGTAATTTAGTACAACTTAAAATTTTAAGAAAGCTCTACAGATCGAAGTAACCAATAGCACGATGTGCTCAAGACTTACAAGTCTGTAAAATGGCAAAATTCTGCCCGAAACGTGAACGAAAGTTTATTTTCACTATTTATATACGGCAGCAATCCCTGTCCTGAGTACGCTAAACTACGGTTAATTAAGCTGCAACTGTATCCTTATTATGATGACTATTTCATGAGCGACGCACATAGTCAGTCGTAACGTCGTACTTTGCATTAACCTGTCGTTTATAATCAATAGGGTGCGATATTTCCAATAAGCTACCTTATGGTCCTCAGTGGACACATCCGCCAACATATCGAGTCAAGTTTGGCATCACAACTGTCACGCAATTCTATTACAAGAAGTCTATACGAATCTTGAAATATCAAATCATGCATGGCAGGTCTAACAGCGGTAGCCGCAACCAGTGCTCCAACGTCTATATTCTCACGGTTGATGCAGCAGGCTTCATGGACATGTTGCGCTTTCTCAAGGTTAAGCTGGACACATGTGTCGAAAAGTCTACCGTGACGTGGACGTGGCTGGCTACTTACACAGATCCAGATGTGATCGCCTTCCACTAAAGTTGACGTTCTGCTACTTTCATCAGATTTAAGCTCAACAGAGAGAGTGGTGTTCGAGCGCTTCACAACCAGTTTATTTCATTATCTGTATTGTATTCAATAAATGTAGGGAATTATCCATTTCACCACACTTTTTACTATTTCCACCACATCGTAGATTTTTTTCGAACATTTTTCTGCGCACCATACCACACTACTGCATCACCACACAGTCTTGCAAACGGATAGTAGGAGACTTTCCCGGATATAACATTGATATAAAGTGTGTGACAAAGTCGAAGAAAGCAGCTAATTTGTTAACTTTTAAGCACATGCTAGTCTGTCCCTGGCTAATTCCTACCCTTTCGATATCCACCTTCGAGTCTAAAGTCGATAAATCGCACCTTTTCATGTCATTTTCGATAAAAATTTGCCTAAGTGAACACCACCCATCGCTGTGTTATCCGCTCAAAAACTCGATGACAAGCTGAGACCATTGCGTACTCGCCAGCGCCCACCACACGAGAAACGAGCGACGACCAGTACAAGGATGAAGAGTGAGACAAGATAATGTATGTGTGTTTTTTGGTGTGGTTGGTATTTGAGAAACTTAAGGTGGAGATAATCACTGACTTATATACGAGTACAAGGAAAACACTGACGCGACAAGAGCGACCTGTAAACATTGCTAAAGATATGACGCCGCAAAAAACGGCGGTGTTAAGAATCTTATTTAAAACAAGGCTGACGGTCCAGATTACGCAGGAGATTGAAGCTTTGCAAAGTTTGCGTTCTTCCAGCTGATTTTCCCTGAGCGAGAGGACGATCAAAATCTCTTGCTATGTTGTAAAACAAAGTTGCAGAAGTCAGCAAATCCACGTGGTTAAATTACATTAATCTACTTCCAGAACGTATTAAACGCACACAACATTGACAGAAAGAACTAAGGGCACTTTTAGGCAGAAAATTGTATTTTTTTTGCTCAACAGATCGAACGGCAAGTCGCGCACGACTCTGAGAAATCGTAGGACATTGCATCAACCGATCTTTTTGAAACCGTCACTGGCGTTTTTTTGCAATTCGAGAGTGCGCTATTTGGAGATCTTCGTTGAACATGGGGGTGAGGGTGATGTGACGGTATGTTAGTGTGGTATGGTGCTACGATAACTATTCAAACAAAAGTTGTGGCGTGATGGAACTAGAAAAAGTTTCGTGGTAATAGATAAAAGTGTTGTAGAAATATCAATTTTCTAAATTTAAGTAGAAGTTCAGCCTTAAGGTCTCAGATTCCTATTTAATGAAAACTATGTGATCTGTTTAAAATGAGGTCATGCTTCATGTCATTATTTGCACGATTAATCTAAACAGCACAGCAAAATCGTGCACGAAGCGTGAATGAGCTGATAAAACGTTGCACTGTATTCAATAATTCATCGGCTTGTGGGACAAAAAAAGACATCGATATAGTAGCAGCAATCAAGGCTATCGAGAAACCGGGTGTTGCAAGTCACGCGCTTCAAGTTAAAAGGCCACAAAGCGAAAGTTGTAAAAACGATGAATACCACCACTCGGTCGATTCATACGTGGCCTGAACAATGTGATCACATGGAACTTCAGGATGCTGCACAGTTTTTCTCTATGCTTTTTTACGTTACACTATTGCAGAATTGTACCACTGCTACATCCGCAAACACTTTCTTGCGAAGATTGCGTTAGTAAGGTAGAGGTGCATGGGTAGCACTTGCTGTAATCGTGTAACACTTTTGTAAGTGGTAGCAAAATTTCGTTTGGACTACACAATTGCATTTAAATTATTTCGTTTGAACTGATCAACAGTGCTAGAAACACAACAATTGCAACTTTTGAGATAGAAAGCCTCGTCGATTGCACATACTGTAGTTCTGCATAAGTTTTCATGGATAGGTTCTTCATTTAGCGCGATTGGAATTGTGTGCTTATGGTAGCGCGTCGCATATTTGCTTTGTAGTTGTACATGAAGCACAAGCGCACCATATTCTATTCATTGATTTTTATTTTCGGCTGGTGCTAATATCAATCAATTGCCCTTTGATCGGGATAAAGTGAAAATTCGTTGTTCAAGTCTGATTTGAATGAAGCTTTTAGTTTTACGATAAATTGAACACGGTCATTACTACTAATGCATCCCCTTCGCGTATCATCGACGTGGTATACGACTTTACAGATCGATGCAACAATATCCGTATATTGTCGGGAGAATCTTCGCACGCAAGTTCGGATATGTGACAATGACAAATGTGACGTAATATTCTATCTGGACAATAGCACTCCACTACGCAGTTGTAAAATGTCGTGTTCCTTTACGAAAGCTACGTACGATGTGCAACCTGTCAATTTCCCTCTACTATAAGAAGATGGCACGCTGATTATATTCTTTTACAGCCATTTATCCTTACATACCATAAGTAGGCTCTTAATTACAAAATATATGAAAAATAAAACAACTACTAATCACATTTAATCAGTTTAGACGATGGCATGCTGTTTGCTGATAGTCTGACACGCTTGAGGTGCGGATTTTATTCTAATTCTCATTTACTATACTCAGTCAGTCAGTTTGTATGACCGAGATAATATAGTTAAGTAAATAATAGTGCGTCCGTGATGTCTCGTCAAGCCGGAAAGTTTAAGCACTAGATTGTTACTAAAGATGCCGAATGCTCATCCATACATGTTTCACGTAAGGAGATGACCCCCCCCGCAAACTGCGAAGGTTACTGGAGGGGAAACAAACATGAATGATCATAAGAAGATGCTGCTCGCAATGAGCGGTACATGGTGAGCCAACGCACGCGACTGGCACTTAGGTCACTACAGTACGAACGAGGTCTACCATTTCATATCATGTGATTAGGATCCCCGTCTGTTTTCCTAGACCGCGTCAATGGCGTGCACCACAAAATCCGTTCGCGTCGATCACGCTCTATTCCATCCTGCAAGCCATGCCACAAGACGGAACAGCACGGGCTGAGTATGTCAGCCTCCCCTAGCGTTTCTTCATCGGGCCGCTAGTTAAAGCAATGGTGCTAACTGGAAACAACGGTCTACTTGCGATGCAAAAGAAGAGGACGAGCGGACTACGTACTAACACTATACTGGCGTCTGTACTCCCACTTTTAGTGACAACAACGCAACGACGTCGCGCAGATGCTATTTCTTCGACAAAGCCCAAATCGTCTAAACGAGCAAGAAAAGGCCGGATTGCAGAACAGCTACGACGGTACGCGAGTAGCAGTAAGTGCGATCGCTCCCCTTATCCTGTCAAATGAACTTTATCTATTTTTGCGTATTTTGTAGTCTTTTGAGCGGCTTTTGAGACTCGTGGGCTCTGCCGCCCGTAGGAATTAGCGCTCTTGCGTCCTTTTAGAGCAACTGACTGCCATTTTGTCAAATGATGGTCCTTTTTTGCGTCGTTTCATAGACAGTGAATCCTTCTCGACCAATAGCGTGGCGTCTAGACGCGCGAAACTGAACGTACAAGCGGTCGCCGAGTTGTTTCTCCGAACAATAATCGCCTAACTGAGAAACGAGACAGAAACCAGTTTTCTCACGCGGCAACGGCGTCGGTCTCTCCCTTTCCGCATTTCGAAGTGCCAGCTGAAAACGCCAGAAGCTCCCCTGTCGCTTTATACACACGTTTCCCTTTGCTCGCCCCTCTCCTTGTCGCTTTAAGGTAAAACGCCGCTGTGATATTCGTGAGTCATCGATTAAGTAGGCGGGACCTCACACTTTATCCCCCGCTCGTGTGGCAGACGGACCTCTAATCTTTTATAGCAGCTCGCGGACGACATGGGCACGCTAACCAAGCGCACTGAGCGCGTCCTATCGGACGCTGCCGAGAAAGTGGCTCGGGCAGAAGAGGCCGCTCGTCTGTACGAAGCCCAGTTGCTCGAAGCCACGTCTGCGAAGCGCCGACTCGAGGAGGAGAACGAGAAGCTGCGGACTTCCATACTTAATATGGCACTACAGAATGCTAGCGTCGACTTGCGTCGCGAGCACGTGCAGCTGCGTCAGACGTTGGATTCGTACCAGACGAAGATTGATCAAATGAGAGAGATCTCGCTGCTCTCGGCCAAAGTGGTGGACAGGTCCGTGTGTGTGTGTGATTATTAATTGGGACAGTCCGTGGCTGGGCAAGCGTGTAGTCGTGTTTACGGCTGACAGTGTCTCCTTTGCAATGCGACGGTGTATTCTACAGCCGCATCAAGACGAAACAGGGCCGGCAGTATGTCGAGTACAAACTCCAGATCGAGACGGACATTCGGGGCACATTGGTGCTTTGGCATCGATACAGCACGTTCCTGTGAGTCTTGATATACTCTTTAATGTGATAATTTCTGTAGCCGCTGGGGTTTTTTCGCCCGGGTGGTTTGGGTGATTTTTTTGGGTGCAACCTTCCGTACAAGGCTAACAAGTGCCCCAATGTTTTCTGTCTGCAGGAACTTGGCCGCGACACTGAAGGCGAAAAACCCAAGCAGCGAGCACGATATTCCCGAGCTCCAGACCCAAAGTCTCACGGGTTTTTTCTCGGACCAATTGATAATCGACCGAATCGCTAAATTGAACGAATTTCTCGTGGTTGTGACGAAAGCCGATGAGTTTCAGTGGGGCATTCGGATAGACAAGGACACGTGCGTGTACAAGCGCAAGAGCAAGCGCGTCGATCGCTCGTTTAGCGTCGGCTCCTCTCGGGAGAGTATCTCGACGCTCACGCCCAGTATGCGCGACAGTATGTTCATGCCCGCGTCGTCTCGCGCGTCGACGATCTCGATGGACTCGTATTAGCACTGGCTGTAGTAGCTGTTGGTGGTGGTGCCGGTGCAAGGGCGTACGAAGGCGAAGACGGAGAAAGAGAGGAAGGAAGAGGTGGAAGAAGAGAGACGGCCAGGTTGTAGTGTATTACAGGAAGAAGGCAGGACGCGAGGGTGCGATAAAAGCTGTTGGCAAGGCAGGACCTTGTGTACAGGGCGTCCGACGCGCGCGCTGGATCAATAAGCCCAGGTTAGCGACACGAGCGAGACTTAATGCAACGTTGTTTCTTACACGATGTCGGCTTCGGCCTCGGGCGTTGACGTGCTTTTATCTTGTTTGTTCCGTGCAAGTTGTCCAGGTTGAGCAAGACAAACGGATCTGTTGGGATCCGAAATGTGTATCGGATGATGGGGTAGTCACTCGCGAGCTGGATGTGGTTGGCGAAAAACTTCTCGGTTGTGAATTGTGAAGTGCTGCCGTCCAGGCGTCTGTTTGCCGGGTACGGATACGGCGTGACACCAGTGGTTGGCGTAGGGTCGACGCTACGAATTATGGAAAGTTACAAGGAAGTTGAGCGCGGTGGACAGGGATGTTAACAGATTGCTGGAAATGACGTTTTCGAGGAGAGTTCATGGTGATGATTACTATGCACTTGCAATAGCGATCGATGATGTGGGAAAGAAGGCTATCTGTCCGATCGTGCGAGTTGCTGGTGTCTGTCACGTGAAGAGAAGCCAAGCCAGGTGTTTGTTGCAGATCCAGCATACTGATGCAAATATCTACGCGGGGCCAGCCATGAAAGCAGGAGGGGAGAAAAGAAGGGCTGGGACACTGCCGGCTCTTCGTGTTGGCAGTCGATGTTGGAAGCTGTCGAGCAAGTTGCGACTTAAAGTTCTAGGATTCTTCTGAGTTGATAATGGTACATTTGTGGATGTTTGCTCGTGCTATCTAGCTCGAAGACAGACCGTTGTGCCAGCTACCACTCGAGTGGCAAACACGATGGCCCTACGTGCTGTCACGTTTTCAATTACCCAATTAACTGTACCCCACAGCCCACATTAGCTGCATCACTTTGGTTTGTTTTTTGACTGCACCTGCAGGCAGCATTGGCAATTGTGAATGGCAAGTGGATCAATAAATATATGCAAAATATGTATTCTTACGCTGGATATGCGATCAAACACGATTGAGTACTTGCGCAGAAGGGTTTGACAGACTAGTGTTCAAGTTACTAGTATATCCACGGGTTTTGCGGGGAGTAGTACTCTTAATGAAATGGTTTCGACCACAGAATGTAGGCGCGGCAGAAAAAGTTTACCAGGCAGCGCTCTGATTATGGACTGCTAAGAACACTTAATCGTTGATCACAATTGGATTGTACGGTATTGAAAATTCTCTGTTCTGACCAGAGACGTACATCACGATAGCCTACGAGTCCTCATCTCATCCTTGAATATCGTCTATACATGATCGCTTTTGTTAGAAATATCTCGTGCACCTTCTTTCTGCGCGATACTGCGTGAGTACGGTCATGCATTGTATTGCGCTAACAAGCACCCTAGTCTTGGACGGACCGAAACGTATACCCACTACTCTCAAAGAGTGCAAGCGCCTCAATCTTTGGTGTTTGGCTGTTCAAAGGTGTTGGTGATTCATTTTCAGGTGTCATGCTGGAATTGCAATCGATACGGGGCTACTAAACTATGGCGTGGAGCCATTAGTCATTTCCACCCAACTTCTTCGCCTAGCCATGCAATAATCCTCGCTGATTGAGTAACGCGCTTTCTCGTTGAATACACAGGCGCTTACTTCGTCAGAGAACGTAGCCCACGGGTTGTATTCATGTGCGAGCTTCATGACACAAGCTCCAGCATAGAGTACGGGTAAACTAAAAAATTAAATACCATGTCCCACATTGACTTGCGTCACGCCCTCCATACTCTGCAGACATATCACTCCCTTCTTTTGTAAGCACAATGGAACTTGCAGCGTTGACAAATAGCCACGACTGACGTTGGAGCGCCCTTGTACAAATACAGCATTTCAGTATGACACCATCGGAGATCGCTGATAAATACTCGCCATTCGGAATTTCTTGAAATGAGTCAACTCGGCTATTCAAACCTTTCATTTTGTCCACTGTTAGTTGGTAAACCAGAAACCAAGTAGTTGGGATTGAGTCGTTCTAATGCGAAGTCCTAGCCTTAATAATGCCTGGTGCTTACTCCAGTTGCCAACCTCATTCGGTCCATGGTACGGTGTACACACCACAGCGTTAGCACTGTCGACGTTCAGCCTTTTATTGCTTTTTTGCGCCTTGTAAGGAGTTGTATTAGTGAAGGGCGATGTATCACCAATATGCACTTCAAAGTACAGTAACTCACGCTTTCTTTCATCGGTGTGGCCATTTCGTCTACGAGCGATTGTGAACGCAATGCACTTCCTACAGGGAACGATGCAACTGTTACCATATCACTCGAAATCGTTACACAGCATCTATAAAGATGGACGTTAGCTTCATTCGAGCTGCAACTTCAATTTACAGACCGACAAACTCTGCTGACTGCTGACTGGCAACAAGAACCTAGAGAAGACTCTGCTTTGAGGCGTTGTCTCGTGTCGACATGTCACATGAACACCTTCGGTTCCGCACAACAAGTAAAAAAAAAGCAATTTTAATAAACTATTGAGAACACCTACATTATCATGACATTGTAGAAAAATAAGCTAAAGCTGCTTCCTTGTACAACAACAGCGATGATGTTTGCTGATTGCACACTTGATGCTGAGCCCTAGCTTTCACTAAAGGTCCTACGTCTGCGTCCAATCAATGTGCTCTGATCGCTGAAAAGGCGCCTTCCCAGCGACCGATCCCACAAAAAGGCGACCTGGCTAGAAGACCTCATCGACCAAATAAACAAGCTTCGGCTTGCCGGAGTACATCAATTCTTCCACACCTTCTTGTGTTATTTCTTGTCACCACTCACCACTTCGTACTGCTTCAGTGCATCCACCTGCACCAACTCGTTCGTCTGCAACCACAACCACCCCATTGCAACAAAACTTTAGTCGACACCATAATCAGTAACAAACAGCGCTTCTCAGCTACTTTCGCACCGGAAGTATACACGCTGTAAGCTGTCGTCCATAGCAGCATCCTGTATCCAAGCCTGTCGCAAATCTCTCTTGCTACAACAAATCCAGCGTCAGCACTATCACAACCTCTTCTTTCACCCCGCACCACCAACAAGTTCCCCCACCTGAAGTCCAACAGCCGCTGCATGTCCAAAGTAAACGTGTCTAGGTCCGTTCCAGACCTTGGCCCACCTCTCTACTTCTCTTCCATCTTCACTTTTGAATTTCTCTTTTTCCAGTGCAACCCACGTTTTCCCACCCCCATCAGCTGCTTGTACCCGTTGCACACCGCGCATCTTGTACATGTCCACCGGTCGTTGGTCCTTCAGCTCTACCTCGGGTACTACTCCAGCATGAACGACGACAACATTCCCATGATTTGGCAATGACAACGAGAACGGCAATTGCTCTAGAAACGCCACATCACGTGCTTCCAGATGCTCCACATACGAGTACTTGGCTGTTCTCGGACTGCAGCCAGCACGTACCCATTTGTAGTACGCACTCAGAGCTGCATCTTCGTGATTGCCACGTACACAGAGCGATCCAGAGCTTTGTACGAAACGCACAACGTCGAGCGACTTGGGGCCTTTATTAACGAGGTCCCCTACGAACACTAGACGGTCGCGGAGTGGCGAGAAATGACACGCTTGGAGCAGCAATTGCAGCTCATCGAAGCAGCCGTGGACGTCGCCAACGACCAATACGCGCGTGGACGCCGACACGTCGGAAGCCACGTGGTGCATGATCAAAGGCAGTGCCACGTCGGGATGCGCTCGAGCGCTCGTCATGTGTTTGTGCTGCTGGCCACCTCTGATTGGGCTGAGTCTAGGATTCTCAGACGACGAGGTCCTGAGTCGCAATCTGATGCGTGGCACCGTATAGAGTATTAGAGGGATGAAGGAGCCGACAGAAAGGGCAGGTCGTGGCAACTGCTTTTGCGGTCAATGTACATTTTTATGCGACAAAGAGAGGGGTTACGTCAGACGGGCGTCTGCAAGCGACTCACGACGAGTTTGCGTTACTTTTTTCTGTGGACTTTTGTATCGCGAGTGAAGCGTGGCATATGGATACACAAACGCAGGCCACAGAGCCAAGTGCGTCTGTATCCTTCAAGTATGGTCCATGGCATCGTAAGAAACGAAGCGCTTGTCGTCTACCCACGATTCGTCGTGGCAAAGGGCTTTTGCTTGCTCCCACTCTCCATCGTTCAACCTCTCGATCCCTCTCTCTATCACAGGAAAAAGAAAACACACACACATACACACGCGATACAATACGACAGCCTGCCGTCGTCTGTCTTTCCTCCTGCCGTTCGCTCGGTTGCCCCGTCGGTCTGCACTTTGCAGCCAACTCTGCACGCCTGAGCTCATACGATCCGATTCCACTCGTCGTCGTTGTTGTTGTTGTAGTTGTCCGCGTCGTTATCTTCATCTTCAATTGCAGTTGACAACGTCGCGGTGTCGGATGGTCCGTCTTCTTTCGTACTCTATTCCCGTTACCATAGCGTTTCTCCCGCAAAAGTCAACCCCCATGATTCCAAGTCAGCGGCACCAGAGGTATCACTGCAGGAGCTGGCTACCATCGCCCCAGTGGTCACGCCGTGTCTGGCTCTTTTTCCATCATCCTGTGAAATCTAATACGTCTGACTCGTTTTTTTGCCTGCCTCCGAATCGCTCGCGTCGTTTTTGCACGACTTTATCAACGCCGTCCCCGTCTGTCCGTAAACAATAGCAACCACGTTAAGAACGACCGCGCCACAATAAGACTCGCCACAATAACAATAGCCCCACCCACCCACCTACCACTTACTTGCCTCCCCGCTCTCTCTTCCCGCCTCGTAGCCGTTCGCCTCTGCTACGCGTGTGATCATGAGTCGACTCGCCGTCGCCATTGGCCACGTCGAGTTCACCGGCAGCAGCCAAGTGCTCTACGTCGTGAACGTCCAGCAAGACGTGGACGAGTGGCAAGTGCGTCGCACGTACTCGGACTTTCGCAAGTTGCGCGACGACGTCCAGCGCGTCATGAAAGAGGACGCGCGGACGCAGGAGCTGGACGACGACAGCTCGCGGACGTTCGCGCGGGAGCTCCAGGACGTCGCGTTCCCCTCGAAGCGCCTATTTGGCAGCAAAAAGGACCACGTCGTCAAAGAACGCGCCGTGGAGCTCCACCGGTTTCTCATGAAGCTGCTCTTTATTACACACACGTACCGGAAGGCGCAGAAAGAGCGCTGCGAGCAGTACGTGCAGGCGCTGCCTGCTGACCAACAAGTTGCAGTTGCCGCGCTGCAGGACCGGACTCAAGCCAGCATTACCGTGTTTCACTTGCTGCGGGACTTTTTAAAGCCCGTGACGATTGAGATGGACCATGGAGGATTGTCGCAGTCGAGAGACGGGCAATTGAACGCGATGGGGCGACTGAGTCGAGGCTTGAGAAGAAGAGAGGGAGATGACGGCAGGGGGACGATCCAGACAAGTCGATTGATTCGAGAGAGCAAGATCTTGGCCATGCGGAGCTCGACGAATTCAACCAAGACGAGCACTAGTCGCGTGTCCATGTCCAATGGACAGCAGCAAAGGCCTCAGGTGGAAGAGCTGTGTGAGGAATCGCATACGGATATGGAACTCAAAAATGTGCCTGGAAATCGTGCACTGGACAGGTTGGACGCTTCGTTTAAAAGTGAGCGCGGTATACGTAGCACGACGTGTCGGAAGTCGGCAACGAAGAAGGATGTAGTGGCGGCGTCCGAGCGGTCGCGAGCTGACGTCAACACGCTACTGTGTGGACAGGGATTGCAGAAACCATCCTGTGCTTCGGCGGTGGCGAGGGAGTCCTGGAAGCAACAGCAGTACCCGGCTTCTGATGGCAATGTAGGGGGTGGATGGAAACATTACGCGGCGCACGCAGCTGCATCGATACCTAGCTCTGCAGGGTCATCGGTGCACGACGAACCGGAGCCGGAAACAGAGAGGACGACTACTGCGTCTTCGTCCATGCCATTGTCAGCGTCTGGTGCAACATTTGTAGATGGAGGGAGATGTAAGGGCTCGTCCTCGTCGTTCCTATGCAATACGAACAAGTGCTCGCGACGAGGTGGCGACGTATTTAATTCGTTTCAGGAATCTCGGAGCAAGGACATGAGCTTTGTTGTGCACAGCAAGGAGATAATGAGCTCGTCACGTACCAAGAGAAAAGCGTTGTCTACAAAGAGCATCCAGATGACGGATTCAGAACGCATGTCGCGTGTTAGCTCAGCTTTGAATGCTCAAGCTATTTCAATCCATGCACAGCGAGAATTGGAAAAGTACTTGTCCGAGTACAGCGCTATTATGATTTTGCGCTACGTGGACCGGTTTATCAACAAAGCGGTGATGAAAGCGCCAGGTTGTTATAGCGTCGACGCGCAGTACCGGCTGGTTATTGACAGCCAGCGATTTCTCGAAGAGATGGAAATAACGTTCTCCGACTTGCCAAACAACTTTAATGAGATGTTCCACATCCGTGCACCTCACGAACAAAGTGAGTGGGGTTTTCCTCCGGCGCTGGACAAGTACGTGCAGCTGAAGTGGGACTCGTTCCAGGCCATGAATAGTAGTAGTAGTCTTGTCAGTCTTGACACAGGGCACAGCAGCGCTGCTGATCATACATCTGACTCGGAGGACTCGGACACGGAGTACGAGTACGAAGAGGTGGGCGGTGGCAGTGGCTATATGAAAGCAAAACACACGTTTTCAAACGACGAAGAGTCGATGTTACAGGAGATGATTGACAACGGCACGGCTGGACGCGAGCAGATGCTTCGTTTACGACGGCAAACTCATGAGCAAGGCTGGAATCGGCGTGACAATCCTGGGTCTCGATCTCAGCGCGTGATTGAGAAGGGATCATCAAGTGAGTCGGAAGAAGGAGAGACAAAGACTCGACAGCGAGAGAAGCGTAGAATGAAACAACGCGACCCGACGAGGAGTGGTCCATGTGAAGTGGAGAAGTACCAGCAGGAACAGAATGCTCGACGGAAAGACCGGCTCAGTCGAGTGCAGAGCATCGGTGGCTTTGTGTAAAGTGCGTTCGAGCATGTAGAGCGGCAGATCAAAGTAACAGTCCAAGGTGCGAGATAGAGACATTGATTCAGTCTACTAGGTCGCCATTGTGCCAACAGATTTGATGGAGTAAGTGCAGTAACAACCATAACCATGAGACGTCAGCGGTTTTTACCTTTTGCTACCTCGAGTCAATATCGTTAGTAAGGCGTGGTGCGGGCATCAGACATCTAGCTTTACCGGAATTGACAAAAAGTTAGGGCAAAGCACAGCTTTACAGCATGTAATAAGGTGATCGATTGAAGGTTTTATTGTGACTGTTCTGTAATGTGACTTATTGTGACTGTTCTGTAGTGTGCTCGGATCGTGGCGATCCAGTGGAACCAAGTATCATTCGGCTTCTGACTCGATTTTGTAGGAGTGGTGGCTAGTCTATGTAATAGCGTGATGAGATATGGTACCACGAAAGGATGCGTTGGTAGGTAGATACGCTTTTGTACCTGCACATCTTAGCGCTAGGCAGCCACGCTCCGCTGAAACGAGCTTTTCTGTTGCTTCAACACGAATGAATGTTACTTCGAGCACGGACATGCTGCGCATGTTTGAGCTTTAAACAGTCGAAGCGACTACTCTGACAAGAGCGTGTCGGCGTCCTCTCGTTTCATACTTTGTTGCATGTACTCAAAAACTCGTGTCGTGCCAAAGATTATTGTGACAGTCTTACTCTATCATCGTGATGGCCAAGCGTGCGACGGCAAAGACACCGTCTGTAGCTGCCACATCCGCTATGAAACAGGTCCAGATTCAGAAACTATCATCCGTACCGAGAGCTCTTAGCAAGACGCCGAGATTTTTCAGGATTGAGGTCACTACTTCTCGAGAGGGTATTTTCATCCTCTCTTTGGCAGCACACAGGATGCAATTACAATGTGCGGACCGGATACAACCAAGCCGTGACGCAGATCTGTACCGGTGTCGAGGCCCATTGCACCTGCTCATTCATGATGACAAGTTCAACTGGTGTCGATTGGGAACCTTCGTCTGCTATTGACACAATGACAAAGTGACTGACCGCCTGTGTTGGAAACTCGCAACATCAATCGCACGATGCGGGCGAAGAAGATGCGTGCAGTCGTGACGGGCCATGTCTGTGAGCCCGCCATCAGAATTGATCGACGTCGGCTTTCGAGCCCGGATGTGACCCTATACACGACCTAGCTATGACTGTGATCCAGCACGACAACGCACAAACGATGTATTCGGTCGCGAAATTTCGATTGCTGCAGCACAGCTGCGCATGTAACAACCGTCAAGATTTTGGAAAGCGACGGCACCAGGACGACCTCAGATATGCTCGATTAAGGCACTTGACCTCTATCGTCACTGGAACAATGATATTTGCGTTACGGACAACTAGTACGCGATCGACACACCGTGAGCTTCGCATCATTCTCCATTCCCATCCTCGCTGTAGATGAGGTGACCAGTCGATAGATAATAGCACGACACTAATAGTGTACCTCAGATGCAAGTCCCGCGTTACGAAACTTGCGTTTTGGTCACGTCACACTGCGTTCTTGGCTTGCAATAGTGCTGAAAAATAGCAGAGAGATCGTCAGTGACTGCACGCTCTCTCTCTCTCTCTCTCTCGCCGTTTACAAAGTCTTGTTGCAGTTCGCAGACTTCTTGACAGGGACGAAAGTCAAGAGTAAGTAGCAAACCACTAGGCCAACGTGACCAGCGAAACGCATAGAGCGGAAGCCTGCAACAGCTTCTTCCCACGATAGCACCACGAAAGATACCGCCAAATAATTTACCACCATTGCGGTGCAGATCATGCCCACGAGATCGTAGAGGGGCTTGATAGCACAATCAACAACGTAAGGGCGAACGTGGCGTCGAGCTAACCGGTTCACAGACGTTGCCAGTGGCAAAGTAAGGAAGAAGAGATAGTATCCCGGGTAGAATCCGTGCCACAGCGCCGAGACGAGATACGTGGTTAGCAACGAGTTGCCCGTACGGGTATACACATAGCGTTCCAACCAGTTCTGCGTGCCCTTATTCCAAGCGCGTGAGATCTCTCGAACGTTCGCCCCGAGCTCGAAACCCATAATGTCAACATTGCTGACTGCATCCCATCCCCTGGGGTGGTTCTGCTCGTCAAAGCCTTGAAATCCAGCGCCTGTGAGCACTGTGGCACCTTCTGCCAATTTCCAAGCTACGTAGTACTTCGCCCGCGTAAGAAACAGCGCAACGAAGAGCCGAGCCCATTTCGTCACCATGGACTGGTGGTCATCGCTCAGAATCTCCTTCAAGTCGGCAAGAGCTCCAAACTGCACAAGGAGTCCCATGAGTCCAAGTCCAAGCAACAGCTTGGACACTGCAGCTCGGGCAGGCGACACATTCCGTCGCACGCCGTTGTTGTCGACGAACCGAGTCTGATGAATCGCGTCACGGTATTCTTTGTACTCGAACGCTGGACCTGCGACGAACGTGGTGAAGCAGTAGACGAAGCCCAGGAACTCCAGCAGTGACGGGATCTGGGGGATAGCAAACTGTTTGCGCACCTGCTTGACGCGCTTCGTATGGTCCGAGTCTCCTTTCTCCGCCGTTGTGGCACTCGGGACCACCCCGTCGTGATAGTTGAATACAAAGCCCGTCAACTTGATAAGCAACAGCATCTGACTCGCTGTCGCGTCCATATTCCAGCCCATGTAGTTCACCCGCATGCGGTGAATGTGCAGGGCTGCTACGTACACCATATTGGTAAGGAACACTACTACGGAGGCGCGTGCGGGGGGCAGGAAGCACACGAGGGCGTACGTGAGCAGAGACGAGAAGAGCGAGTGGAGCCATCCTGTACCATAGACGAACTGTGCAATGCTCACGCCACCGCAAATGTGCAGCCAGTGCTTTGCAGTTATCGACGGCAGTTTCTGCACGAGGACAGCAAATGGGTACACAGCTAAGAGACACGTGACGCAGCGGAGCTGGTCAACAGGGATACCTACTAGCTCCGCGAGGTGACTGAGCTGTTCGTTTAGGACCGTGAACCGAAGTGGAGTCGCAGCTTCAGTTAGGAGTGAAAAGGCATGCAATGTCATCGTCGCTATGGACGGGATGAAAGCAAGAATGACTGGAGTGAGCGATTGATTGAGTGAGTGACTGAATGAATGAAAGGCCGCGAGAGGATGCAATGGTGGCTATGGGTCATGATGATGTTGATGTCACGTGCGACGTGTGTCGATGACGCTTTTTTGGAAAGATTGGAAAGTGGAGCGCATACTGAAATGGAAAGAGTGACGTTGAGACAGCGGATGTAATCAATTTCGAGCTATGGAGACTGTGGGGGCTTCTGTTTGGAGCACCCTTACGTCATGGCACCTGTCAAACGTGACGCTCGCAGAAGTGTCTCTTATGACGAAAAGAGCGAAGCAAATCATAAGGAACGTTTAACGAGCTGTAGTATAGGAAACTCTATTCGACATTGTCATTTTGGTATGAATCGAGTCGATTTCCTTACTACACTTGCCCCTCACTATGAGAGACAACTTTGTGCCCGATTTTCCAGCGTGTCTTTCAAAAAGTATACACCTTTAACAAATACAAGGGTTTAGTTTTAGTTTCAGATAAATACACTTGTAGCTAGCACTATTCCTAGGTACAAGTGTATTTGCGCACGATCGCTGCCCTTGTACGTACAAGTAAATCAGAACAACTCTTCGTACGACATATTTGGAGGCACTGCTGCATTTAGACCGGTAGGCTCAGTCGATACTTGTAGGGACAAATTATTGCATCACGTTTTAGAATAGGGTATTTGTATCTACATGCTTATTTGTACAAGATTCCAATGGCACTGTCTGTAGGTGACAAATACTTGAAGGTACAATTATGAATGCAAGTGCCTGTATAAATAGAGTGTGCGCACGTAGTACTCGAGTTGTAATGAGAGCAGAGATGATCACCCATGATTGGTGTTTACCTCTATTACCTAGTTCTGATCGCGAAGGGAGTATCCTCTTGCCTTCCCCGTCTGTTTCTCTGTGATGTTTTTAATTATGCTGAAGACGAGGTGACATATTCATGATGCTAACGATGAAGAGGCTACCACTGCGGTTCTTCAGAGCCTTCTACAGTCGTTCGGCGAGCTATAGTCCTCACACCACTTACTGGTATTACGAATGATGCAATAGTTTTCTAACATTTTCATTTGGAGTTTTCCGCTCTTAAGATGAATTTTCCTTTTACCACAAATGCAACACGGGCGTCGCCATGTCTGCTGCTTCTGCTGGCGTAAAGATGACGGTAAACACTGCCGTCTATCATCGCCGTAGTTGATTGGAGATGTCGCTTCAAAGTGTATACTGTTCTTTTCGAGGAGATTCGATGAGACTGGAACTTGAAGAGTGTGAGAGAATGGACAACAATAACTAACCAAAACGAAGCTGCTGGTGACAAAAAACATATTATTTACGATGACAACTGAGAGGGATCGTACGTATAAAGCTGCTACACAGAATAGGCTCCATATCTTTTGTGGTACGATCGGCTTGTCAGGAGGAATAAGAGATTCCGTGGTCCCAAGCAGGAAGAGAGTAGTGAGCTCGCTCATTGTTTGATCAGAATCAAGGTGTGTGAGAGCCAGGAGAGGATAAGGGGACAATTTGTCTCACGTATAAATATTATTTGTAACGTGCAAATGTTTGTACGAACAATTGAGTCCCTAGCTTGTACGTACAATCATAGTTGATCGCATGTTTTCCTGCTACATTTATAAGTACAAATAACAGTATCTGCATTCTTTTATCGACATTTGAAGGTTCAAATATTTGTAAGACGATTCTCTTGCTGCCACTTGTAGGTATAAAAGAATTTGTACTGAGTGTCTCCCTTGTACTTTGTATCCATAAATAAACTCATATGTAGCTTTCGAGCTATCTTTTTGTACGTACAACAAGAAATTTTTTAGCTTGAACAATATGTGAAGAAGTCACTTATAGAGGAATTAAAGAAAGAAGTTGCATGATTTTATTACGACCGGAAAAATGCATATTGGGACTTTTAAGCAATGCTACAGAACATGTTCCTATATGCAATGATATGTACTGTTTGTTTACTATATGAAGTTTCTTTTGTCGAGCCGGTACGCTCTAGCGTGCCAGTTCTAGCGATAAACGCTGACATCGTACCTAGGTCTGACTGAAAAAACACGTGTCTCTATATGAGCGTGAGAAGTACGAGCGCAAAAGCTGGCAGCACTATAGTGCTTTCTTTGCACTGACTGGCACTGACCTTCTCGCTTTTGACTTCCGCGTGATCCGCTTCTGATTCAATTGTATCATATTGCTCTTCGTCAATCTGCTCATGGCCCTCGATTGTGACACAATCCTAGACGCTAACGCTTACTCCTGGATCATTAATTATATCAGTCAGATAGCAGCATTTTTGTTTGAAGTGAGCCAGAAACTTTGAATAAATACGTCATCAGTACGTTTCTAGATCTCAGCTGCAAGCTCAATGACTTCTAGGACATAACGTCTACGTTTCATGTTTTTTTCAATAGACCCATGCGCCATCGCAATAAAGTTTTTGTAGCAAGCTTTTAATATCAGATGATTTTTATTACCATACATGTAGGTAGGTGCGCATGTACAAATCATGATATTTATGCATCACTGCATCGAGCGGATACATGGTGACAGTCGTGTCAGACGGGAAATACCACAGTGACATTGTTGAGTTCTCGTCGGACATCTCGACTGGAATCGTTGTCGAAATAAAGCAGTTCTTTGCGAACATGCATTTGAAGATTTCATCGATGCAGCCAATTAATCAAAAACTATTCCAGTCAGTAAGTCGTTTCTGTTTGCAGCGTATGCGATGCCACGCTTCTTGATCTCTACACCCTTAAAGGTCACTGGTTTTAACTTTCCGATGATTACGGGTTCAAATTATAGAACCACTTGCGTTGCAGCATAGAGCAACTGACCTGCGTGAATTTAAACTCTTCTTGCAATTGTTTTAGACCGTGTAGAGGATTGCGCTCGGTGGCAAGTCGTTAAATAATGGTGTCATCCAGTCAAACACATGACTCAGAGAATATTACTCAGTCAAAGATGAGACCCCAGACTTTGCTTACTGTACTTCCTCAGTACGTAAGCTCCCTCTCTCGCCGATCAACGCGCGCCTTTTGATGTTGTTCGGCTTCTTATAACTCTATGGCCGGCCTCTATAATTCATAAGATCGTAATCTTCGATATAGTGGCTAGCTCACAGTCGTTCTGTACAAGATATTCGGAACGCCCATCACTCTTGCGCTCAAGGATGAATGTAAGTAGCTTCTTCTCGACGGCAATGACGCCTCACGCATCGTTTTTTATTCACGTTAAGGTTGAGTTCTCAAAGTAGATCTCTGTCATGGCCATGAGACGATGCGCCGTTGATTACTTATGCTGTGCTAGAACTAAATGCTCATATACGACTGCACTTCGTTAAAGCATTATTTGGGCGTACTTTGAAGCAATGAGAGACTTTGTAATTCTGCTTTAGTGAGAAAATACTTACTAACTTAGTTGAACTCGCGGTCTTGTTGTCGACAAGAGTTAATATGAACTGGGCGGACGTGTTGGATCAGTGGCGTCGTGGAGTAGTTACAATGTTGAACATTACGTTTCCCTATTTATGGCCTTACGACATCATTAGATTTTGCATGCTGTATTTGTCGTCATGACTTCATAAGTGAACTGTACGTTATAAGCTCGCCTATTTTGACAAGCTTTACTTCTTTCTCCTAGGTCACATCCGAGATCCTATGACGTTGCTGAATCGGCTTTCGGTTTATGGCAAATCTTTGGCTAGAAACAATTGTCACATTATAGGCCACGTGTTTCTTTCAAGTAGCAAAAGTCCGGGTAGTGAGTCAAATAAAGAGGATTATTACTCAAACGTGCGATTGATTTTTGTGTCTGATATCGAACTCGCTTGTCCAGGAAACGGTATATGAGTTCCTATTTACTCTGCAATGTTCGGCGACACTTCGACTATTATATAGAGGGTGTCACTTGTACATAGTCTCGCATAGGGAGAGATGGGTGTACTATTATAAGCATTTCGCTACGTAGCATGCGATCGCAGCATCAAAGTGGAGACGACTGGGCGCATTTCGCTGTCAAGTGACAATTATGCCGCTCTCTTTAAAGGTCTTATTCTTACAAGTCCATACATTCATTCAGCAGACTATCACTAGATGACTTGCACAGAGTTTTGAGCTACCAGACAGTAAAGAGCGTGCGTAATAAAAGCGGTGAATCGCCTGCTGGATCAGATCTACATGTGTGCCGATAAAAGCACTGATGTATGATATTTGGTGACGGTTGTATCTACCTTTGGATTTGTCCATGGCGGTTGTGTTAACACTTGGGTTTGTCAAGTAGTGGTAAAGCAGACGGAGGCACACTGGCTTAATACATATGAAAGACACTATCACTTTGCCCAGAAAACGCTATTCTCTCTAAAGCAAGGCATTGCGGACCCTTCTGCAGACCACAGGTGTGTAATTTTTATATACGTATAATTGACCTACATCATCTAGGGAAGTCTCATTCTCCAGCATTGGACGATGGAGCGAAGATGATTACGTCACGTACGTAATGCTTGTATAACGAAAAACATTCGACCTCGTTGTGGAGACCTCAGTGATCAAGGCTAAAAGATCTTTAGTCGGTAGCCCGCGCGTTGATCCTCTAAGAAAAATTATAAGCAGTCTTGCACAAAACACAGTATACGGACGAGCTGAATGTACACAAAATGACCAAGGTTATTCAAGGGGATCCCGCGACGGAAGTTTAATTGATCGCTTGATCTTTCGTTCACTTGCGCAAGTGCTTCGAGTGGTATTTCTTTTACAGAGGAAGGCTCATTTTCTATACCACACAATTACAGTAAAGACCTGGAAAACGAATAATGGACGATAGAGAAGCGCCAGGATGAGACCAGTGCTCCAATTCTCATACACGCTTAAAGAAAATATCCGGTTTAGTTGCTGCAGGACGCTGAAGAGATGCCAGATATCCAGTTATGCCGATACTTCAAGCGCGGATTTATGAAAAAAGACAATGGCTGCAGCAGGCACAGTTTATGACGAGCTTAGCAAAATAATACTTTACTCTACGCGCGTGAAAAGCCGAGAGGCGCCGAAGGACCCGCAAAAAAAGAGACCAGCAGTGAGAACGACAACATACGCCAAAAGAACCTCAATAAAACCAGCAATCACCAGAAAGGGAGGAACATGCGTTTAGAGAATGCAAGGGAAAAGGAAACTGGCCCCGGAGACCATTGCAAGAGTGACACTTGGTTATCATTGTAAAAGACTACATCGTATGATACGCGTAAATGCTATGCCCTATAGAAAAACGGAAAGCTTAAGATAACAAGAGCGCCAATGTTCAGCCCAAAAAATAGATCGCATAGCAAACTATAGGTACCCACGCTACTCAACAACAGCTATATCTGACTCGGAACGCGGTTCAGATCCAGGCGCACCAGGACCAGACCAAGAGCTAAACTTTCTTGGTTTGAGAGAAAGTAACAAACACCCACGAGCGCACCACTGCGTATCATGGTCCATATCCATCGTCGCAAGAAATGACACCCTGCTTATGTGTCGCCTCTAAGAGAATAATCGAGGATTCGACGCTTGAAGCCATTGTGAAGCTGGAACGACCTTGTACTACCGATCACCGACTATACTCGACACTATGCGCGGATCTATCACAAGCAACGGAACGGCAGGACACATTTTATCTGAATGTTGAGCTAGATATAATAGAAACGCACCAGTTTGAGGCTATAACAACCAGCAGTAACGACTTTATTTGTAGAAGAGACATTATGATCGCGCTCGGCCTCATTCTAAATTCGAGGACGAGGTGGTGCAGCGTGACGACTTTAAATGCGATTGAATATGGGGAAGGGTAGGATAAAACAAGCCGTGATCGAAAAGAGAATTTCGAATGTAATGAAGAGTAAGGAAGCAACCCCGAGGATATTCACTCCTGAAACACTTCTTCCGGCCACTTCGCCCCCGATGTGAATACGAAATAGTCAGCGCTACTCGTTGCTTTCCACGCGCCTTACGATGGACATCTTGGTCAAATACGCGTTATTTACTACAAATTATCTCTACAACTAGATTACAAAACGATTTATGCCAGTCCTACCCGATCGCGCGAAATCAAGAGAGGAGGCAAAAAGTGAATTTAGTGGCTTGTGGATGCCGACGTACTGGAGCAAATTCACGAATCAGATAGGACTCGCCTGCTTCTTTTTTACCTAGACCGATAGCTTGATTTGTAGGATCTCCAATGTCTATGACAGAGTCCATACTACGTGTCACTTATACGTTAAATCCTGATGCGTTTCACAACTATTGACGAAATTGACTACTACTATGCCCGATGCCTCGCTATATAATGGCATACTTTCATTGCTTTTTAGTATATCGTTTGATTAATGTCGAGATATTTAACAACCCCGATAGGCATTTCACCGGCTCCGGATGAATGCCGAGTATGCAGCAAGCACATTCGGTGGTTTAACGTTTGTTGTCGTGTATATGGCCGACATTATCACGTTTCCTCCACCAAAAACGCTTACCTCGCTCACCCGCACACCCTTTTTAAGCGTCTGCAGAACCATAGAGTTTTGCTGGATGGTAAAAAATGCTACGTTTTGCGCAATGAAGTCGATAATCTATGGTTTACGCTATCATCCGATTGGATGAAGCCACAAAAAAGGAACAAGCCAACCAGAAAAAAAATGCATTGCCACGTAGCCGTAGGAGAATTATTCGCTTCTTAGGTATGATCAATCACTGTAGAGACATTTTGCTGGATAAGGAAACACTGTGAAAGCCTCACTATTGGTTCTACCAGCTCCTAGTACCATTCACCTGGATACTACGTGATACCAAGGACTTTAATCAATTGAGCTTGAATTTACTGAATATTTCCTGCTAGTGTTTTCTGTACATTGGAGGCGATTCCATGTCTATGCGTATGCTAGTCAAACCCGCTTGGTCAAACCATTATGCAAGGCATTTAATTTTGAGCGTACTATTCACACAGTCTAATCATGCAACAGAATGATTATACCACAATACAGTTGGAACTTCTGGTTATCGTCGAACTTTTGCACGAAAACGGCACGACAAACTTCCATTTTTGGTGGTTTTCCATACTGACCACAAAAAGTTTTTTTACCCGAATAAAAACAATACCTCGTATCGAGAGCTAAAAGTTGATACCATTATGAAATCGTCTTATAATTAACTAAATAGAAGGAAAGGTGAATGTAGTGGAGCTGATTAGCGCTCCTTAACAGAGGAAGTCTTAGACTCGACGTTGTCAGTTTGTTATAACAAAATAACAACGACGTGCAATCGTCTAAGCGTACAAGCTTAACAATCCCGGTTCCAAAGGGATTAAGATTCACGGAATCACACTAACTAAAGACTACTAGTTATACAAGAGTAAGCGCCTTCACAAGGCCAACACTCTTACAACACACTTCGCCTTGACTAGGCACTAGTGTCCAATGATTCAAAAGGGGAACAGAACTTTAATTACTCTTTAGCTACAGTAATAAAACTCGGAAAAAACCTTGTCAGACTTGTACATAACAGGATTTACCCATTAAGCCTAATGATGTAAAACACCTGCAGGACTGACTTCTACATTGCGATCCTATGAAAGAAGTCTGGTCCCTTATCCCGAATCGATAAGGTGCGGTATTATTGTTAGTACATGGTACCAATACCGTACCACTCTGATCCTCCAATATTTACTTGGTGTGGACACACAACATAACCGGTTCAATAAACGCCGTATGACTCCGGTACACCCCCCACCAAACTGTCGACACCCTTCTGTCGACATTTCTTATTGCCCATTGAGGTCTGTCAGAGCCCTGGTCCTTGACCATCGTGTTGACAGCACATCTCAAAATGACATAGTCAAAGCCTTCGTCGACGCCTTTGAGGAATTCTTTGAAGAGGGTATGGTGGACTACACGAGTGACACCGCTGACTCGAGCGTCTAAGACCGTCCTCCAGGCATGCCACCGGCGCGTGACAACACACGCATCGCGCCTAATCCATTTATGAAACGCGAGGAGGTACCTTCACCCCTTGCACAGCGTGCAGCCATCTACCTCTGCGTTTGGTGTGTTGCACAACACAATTTATGGAGACCAATCTCTTCATTCGGTCGACGACCGCAGGAGATAACCAGAATATTTAACCACAGCGCGTGCTCATAGAAATTACCGCTTCACGCCACCGACTGCGGATGAGCGTATATGTCAGGCTTACGGGAAGTCAGTCGCAACTTGGACCACGGAACTAAGGCTGTCACAGCCACGGCACTAGCGAAGAGGGAGACTCTCAGAGCGAGACAATTGGGGGTTAAGCTTACTACCGCTCAACAAGACGTTGACAGGCTGAATTTGCAAGCAAAAGGTGCGACAGTCTTCTCCATGAGATCAGTACCCGTCGATCTCTTTACTGGTGAGACACAGGCGGAAAATAATGTCATCTTCACGCGTTGGGCTCACCCAGCTCGCTTTCTGCCAATCCTTGTCGAATCTGCGAGAGAGCGCCTTACTTGCTGGCGTTCGGCCTGAACTAAAGATGCGCTTAGATTTTGCAAAACAAAAGGTTAAAGACCAACTGTGATCGTTTAATCGCACCGCTATGCTGCTGCAGCTACGCACCCGCGCAACAGCGCACTTGATGCAGCCTCCTTCACTCCCGCACCGACTATTTGGAAGCGATATGGATCGACTGGCCCTAAAGACGATGTTTGAAAATGTCAACGGCATACGGACAATCCTTCCGCAGTGTCACTTCTTACTACCAATAGTTCTCCAACTCCGGGTACCCTCGTCACTATACCAAGTACTGGTACTAACCGTCGCGACGACGTCGCTGAAGGATTCGTTCAACATGGTGCTGTTGATTTTCTTGATCGTCAACAAGAGCAGGCATTGGTAGGTGAATCTCGACGCGTCGTTGACGAGTAAGTGCACGAGGTGCACGGTATGCGTGACCGAGTGGCGCTTCTTGAAGGACAACTGGATCTTCTCTTGAGGGTTCCTCGACTTGTGGCATCGTAAACTCTCTCGGCGCCAGCGCCTCGTGATTTACCAGCAACGAATCAACGTAAGGCTTAATCAATCCGACGCAAAACACTGGGTGTGTTCGCATCTTGCGTGGGAGGTTGAGCGTATACGCTATGCCCTGCTTGGCCACAACCGTAAACGGCCCAATAAAGCGAGGATGCAACCTGGTCCCACAGACCGCTGACACCATATTGGTGGGTAGACTCTTAGCTTTAAGTAAGGCTAGGCCTCCAAACTCATAACTATCAATACACTTTCTGCCTTTTGCATCAGCTTGTTCCTTTTGTTTGTCAGGCTATCAGCCATTGCATCATGTAGATGTCGTAAGACATTCAATCGCGCAGCAAGAAACTCGCTCAACCGTTATTGAACAGTATCAGGGCCGACGTCAGAAAGTCGATCGGCTGTTACTTCCACACTAATTCCAGGACGCTGTAGAGGAAGCGTTAACGGAACGCGTGGGTGAGTGAGACCATTTACGTAGAATGGAGCAAAGCCGCAGATGCATGAACAGCGTTTTTCAACGCAAATTCGATCATGGGAGCATAGTTTGCCTAGGCTTATCGGCACGAAAACAGCGCAAAATGTCACCAATGACACATTTAACACGCTAAATTTGACCATCGGTCTGCGGGTGATCCAATGTGGACACGTCCGTCCTGGTATTCAGCACATTAAAGATAAAAGTCCAAAACTTGCCAGTGAAACGTGGATCACGATCAGAGACACTCTCTACAGGCAAACCGTTTTGGCAAATACACGGTCGATAAACAGCTTTGCTGTATCGCCATCGATGGAATCATCCACAGATGCTAAATGAGCCATCTTGCTCAAACGGTCAACAAAGATCACAATACCAGTGTTGCCGTCCGAATCCTTCGGTAGGCTAAACACAAAGTCGATACTGATGGACTCCCAACGCCCAGTGGGTAAAGGCAAACTAGCAAGTGGTGCAACCGCATGTGCTGAGAGTTTTATCCGTTGACACGTTTCACATGTACGAACATATGTACTCACCCATGTGTACAACTTGGGCCACCAACTCGTCTGTTTTATTGAGCTATAGGTCTTATCACGACCGAGATGATCGCTCAAAGCAGTGCAATGTGCCTTAAAGAGATAATGATACCTCAAGTCCTCCTCTTGAGGAATAAGGATGAGAGGCACATCCTCAACACCCATGCAATGGCATAACAACCCACCGTCGTTGACATATCAATGTAAGCTCGCACATAAATTTACCAAAAATTTATGTCCGAGTCTTGAAACTCCTTGCTTCCAAGATCATGTAGCAATACTACACATTGCTCATCACGTGCATTTGCCGCACGAATTATATACACGTTGGATGACGACAGAGTCGTAACATGAGCAAGCTCACAATCAGTTCTGCGTGACAACGCATTAGTCAAAGTGTTTTGCGTGCCCGACTTATACTTCAACTCGAAGTTGTATTTAGCATATAATAAAAGCTAACGGGCCATCTGTTGTAAGAGGTGAGGCGATTGTGTCGCAGCGTGTAACGACGCATGGTCTGTGAAGATCACAAAAGGCTCTAAGCCACAAAGTTGGACTTTGAACTTGACAATGGCTTATTTCTTTGCGAGTTACTATTTGTCGTGAACTGGATAGTTCTTCTCTGCAGCCTGGAGCTGACGAAATTTATACGCAAGGACGCTCTCATGTCCATCGACATCTGTCTGCAATAATGTACAACCAATAGCAAAATCGGACGCGTCACAGACGACACTAAAAGGCCACTCAGGGTCAGGCTAAGCCAAAATTGAATCATGAAGGAGACTGTCCTCTATAGCTTCAAAAGCTTGAGCATGGACTGCGTCCCAACACCAAACTGCATCCTTCTTGAGAAAGTATTGATGGCATTGCCATGTCAGCGCAGTTTGCAATGTGCTTGTGCAAGTAATTAGCAAGGCCAAGCAATTCACGCACGTCCTATTGGTTCGACAAAATCGGCAAGTCAAACGATTGACTTCACCTTAGCGGGATCCGCACGAAGGCCACGCTTCCCGTGAAGCTCTCTAGAAAGGTAATATCTTCAGCACCAAAATGCATTTTGATGCATTTGCATACAGCTCGTTTGTGCCCATGCACTCGAGCACTGCTCGTTAGTGGTCAATGTGATTGTCCACATCTGACATACCATGTTCTGCACGGCTATGGACAAAAATGTCATTCAGATAGCTTTGTGCATAACCTCGGTGGGTTCGGAACAATTTCGTCAGAAGAGGATTAAATGTAGATAGAGCAATTGACAGCCCTTGAAACATGACAAGTCACTCTTGAAGCATACCGCTTGGAGTACTAACCTCTGTTAGCGGAATATAGCTCGCTTGCAAAAGCAACTGATAATACCCATCGACCAAGTCGAGTGCACTGAACATGGCACAACCTACCATAGCGTTTTGAAGAACATACTTTTATAGAATTGGAGTCTGTGCCGGTAGAGTGGCTGCGTTAAGCTTACTGTAAGCACGTGAAATACGCCACTTGCCATTTGGCTTCCTGACACAAAATGTCGGTGTCGAGTGCGGAGACTTGCTTCCACGCACCATACCAGCCGCGTGCTTTGCATAAATTGAACTTGTTAATGAAGTCACACTGCTCCTTTGGTAAAGGTCATTGTCGTGTCATACAGTATTTGATTCCAGGAACCAGGTCAATTTCATGACTTACGCCCCAATCAGGAGGCAAAGTGGACGGTGGATCGTGACACATCACATCCTAAATATTCTTAACCAAAGAATAAACGAGTCCTTTGGATCTTCCAAGATCGACAACCCACTTCAAGCACTCAGTGCCGCCTTTGTGTCTTCTTAGACAGCCTCGTCGAGAAGTGGCAACGCGTTTAACTCATTGTCTGATCTGACAATCACCACTTTAGATAAGCCACCCGACTTCAAGGTCAGGCCAAACTCATCGACAGACATTTCGCCCAGCTCAAACAGAGTATATGGTGAGGGTAGAATCTCAAGACTCACAGATCCATCAACGTCAAAAGTCACTCCATTAATGAGTGCATAAAGCTGCTCGCTGGTATCACTCAAATACGTAACAGACGCCTTGTGTTGCATGACATGACTCTGGAGTCGCTGTCGTCTATTTGACGAGACGAAGTGTCTCAATCCTTAACTTGCTCTACAAGAGCCGGTGTCATTACCTACACTCGGAACATCAGTGTCCCCAAGATTGACATGACCGTCAGCCTTAAGTTGCTCATTACCAGAGCCGATTTAACACCTAAACCCGGGACTATACCGCCCTTAAGGTGACGAAATATGTCAACCTTAGTTTGTTTTTACATCTGATCTAATGCCATTACCGACATCTAGTGATGAGTCACTTCCACTGAGATCACCACCCAGTGGGTACTTACGTGCCACTCCACGCTTATTAAATAAGCTTGTCCTTGATGACTTGTAATTTCACCAACAATGTCTTGACTGACATTGTTGGTGAAATTACAAGTCATCAAGCATTCAGTGATTCGTTATCACAACGATCATCACTTGACGGATTACGTGCCGTTTCACTAACAGTCTTTGGGCTCGGCTTGTAACTAACGTTTTCGAAATCTTCCAACTCAACGAGTTCAGCTATACCGATGTACAGCACACTGACTGTCTCAGTCCGTGGCTCGCGCCAATAGCGCTTCTGTCTTCTAGAAGAGGTGGGTTCGTGACACTCCAAGCTTCACTAGGAACAGTGCGCGTTGGGCCTAAGGTCTTTGGCCTCCGATCAATTCATTGCTCATAGCGTTCTATCCATGCCGTATCAAGGATGAGATAATATCAATCATCCAAGTCAAGGAAGAGACAGCGTTCGATACTGTCAACGTCCGAAAACTACTCGCCTAAGTTTACAGGCACTTTAGGCACAGTGACTGATGCACCTTTCGCCAATCGAACAGTGCTAGTCTCATTCTTCTTGCGCTTTTTATAATCTCAGCATACTGCTGACTACCTCCCAGGAAACAACGTCGGACGTAATTCCCTACGCCTCGGATTCGATCAATATCGACCATGGCTTATCAAATCCCTTACTGTTGCTTACGCAACTAACAAGCCCGGCTTGTACGCATGCTTCGTGACATTGTGCACGAAGTCACTCGGGGCTAGGCCTTGTTCTCCATCACCTCCCAGAGGTACAACAGAGCTCAAATTCTCCCCAGAAGGGCGTCCCACGCCTACTGGGACTTGATGTTTTCCTGCGCCTTACCGACTCGTTATTTAGCGACGGGATGTCGGCTCGAATGAGCCTGTCTGGTCCTTCTCAAAGTACAATCGGGGAAAAGGTGTTTGATGGTTCCGCACGCATAACATCTATGAATGTTCAAACGCTGTTCGACAGTGTAAAGCTCAGCTTCTTCATCTCTCTCAGCGAGACTAAGGTCCACGGGATTTTCCCTATCCATGAGATGAGAATTGCGCCGACGAGCTCCATTGGAACTCATAAGTTCCGTAGCGGGAAGCTATAAAAGTTGAACTTTGCGTTCAACGCTATGTCCACTGCGACCTCAAATTACAAGGGTTCTGTACGAAACACTTCTGGTCTGGCAACGCCACTGCGAATACCGTTCATGATAATGGTTACTTAACCCGTCTCAGGTAAAGGATCAAGTTGCAAATCAGCAATTAGAGTTCGCAACTACTGGACATAATCGACTAAGTCCTATTTACCCTGGCGGGTTGACAGGAAGCGTGATCGCACGCGACATGCCTTATTAGGCGAAGCAAACACCCTAGATAGCTACTGTTTTAGCATGTCCCAGGTGGTAAAAGCCTCTTCAATCGAAATACCAGAATTAAAAGCCCACTACCTAGATCGGCCACCTTCTTTGATAGGGCTAGACCACCATCTGCTGCTCTGACCTCAGCAAGCCCGAGCTGATGGCAACCTTCATCTCTCGAACCCACAAAAGGAGATTTTCTCTTTCCCCCTCGAAAGTCGTGACACATAACACCAGAAAACAGGTTCTAAACTCAGTGTCTGGTATTGAAACATACCAAGTGGGCATGGCAGATGCCAAATGGTCATGGACCTGTCCGATCAACGTGGACTCAAAGCTCGAGAAGGCCTCGAGATTTGCACGAAGTGCGTCCGGGCCTATCGACGCTATAAGAGCCTCTTGCTCGTGCCCGATCAACGCCGTGAGCTTCTCAAGCGTGACCTGCTGGCCTCGTAGAGGTCCAATGCCTTCTCTATCCTCGCAGAGGATCATGTCTCTGAAGACTCAGGCGTAGATTGACTACGATTTCTACCAAGTGTAGTGGAACTCATAGCCTCTTTATTCAGAGGAGTACATAGCGCATTAAGAGCGATATTAAATCTAACGAATAAACTATATGAGTCAACAAGCGTGAAGCTTAAGGTCCCTGTTTCAGGGGACTGAATAATTCAGTGAATATATAGCACTTAGTACTGAAGAGTAGCTACCTCATGGAGTCGTTGCTAACTTTTAAGGATCTACAATCAGAGACGCGCGCAAGACGTATGTCTTCGACAAGATCAAAAGAGGAACTGAACTTTATTTACGCTTAACTCTACCGAATATCATGATCCTGAAATTTGATAATCCAGGCACTTATGTCCTGATTGATATCTTCAAGATGTTTTCTGTCTTGTGGCTGACACCCGTCAGCCCTTGTAATCCGATCAGATATTCTTTATCGCCTTCGGTGAAACACCATCCCGTGTGCCTACGACACAGGGTACCGATCACCCTACGATGTGTAATCCCTTTACATTGGAGCAAGCTCTGGGGCTCACCCTTTGATATGAGTAGTTCAGTTCGGAGTTCCACGTAAATTGTATGACACTATCTTGCAACAGCAGTCACTGAAGAAAAGGTATGGAACTGGAAATGTCTTTTTAGCCCTGTACATTTACATGAACAACGCGATCGACCCTTGCTTATGAGGGTCCTGTAACGGGGTGAATCGTTACATAACAATTCATAAGAAATTGTTAATAGAATATAACTATTAGAGTTATATTCTCAGAATATTGTCATAAGGACAAATATTCTGTAGCACTTACGAGTAGTTCCTAATTGGTTGATATAGGCCATTATATCAACCAACGAAGACGCGCCACGACAGACGCACGCAATGAGTGGTGAGCAGATAGTTGATATACATATTTGTATTTAGACATAGTTAGATGAGGATGAACAGTGGTTTATAAACAGACATTAACTATGATAAATACAGTTCTACTTTTTACTTTAACAAGTACTCGCTTCTTCTTACCGTCTTCCTCTACACGTACCAGTGTACGTGAAGTTACGAGGCACCGCCTTATTCTGTCATCAGAATAAGTAGCTTGTACTGTCACCAGTACAAGCTTCAGGGTGCCCCGTTACACCTGGTAGCACTTCGTAGTCCGTCCAAGGACCACGTTCACATCCAACATGAATATGTTGGATGATGAAGATGACCAAAGCTTTCACGCTACGCGTGACGGCTACTCCCATTTGAGCGATGTCGAATGGGGTGCGGTTGAACGAATGGGTTCGACCATGGGCATCCATGCTGTTAGTGTCATGCTAGAGGCTCTCAATAGAGATGCCCAACATGCTACTATCGCCAAGTTCATTCAAAATGAACTTGACGCTGAACGCGAGAAAGTAGCCTTGCTTCACCAACAAGGTTCTCAACAAGCAGAGTTGTTGAGAGAACAGTGCTCAACAGTTTGAACTGTTGAGACAGCAGCAGGCTGCTGCTGGTGGGTCGATGCATTCGCGTCGACCCGAGACCTTGAAGATTGACATCTCCAAGTATAGAGGAGTCGAAGAGGACTCCCTCTTGAGATGGTTCGTCGAATTGGATGACGCCATAAGGGCGCGTCGCATCGACGACGGGGATATGCAAGTTGCATTTGCCCAATCAAATCTTGCAGGACGTGCCAAGACTTGGGCTATGGGGCTCAAGTTGCACGACCCATATGCGTTTGGGTCGTTGGAAGTCTTCAAGTCGCGGCTCAGACAAACGTTTGAACCGCCTAGAGCTGAGTTCAGAGCTCGAACCGAACTCTTGAAGCTCAAGCAGGGTAAGCGTGATGTGCACGCTTACGCACAACATATGCAACATCTTACGAGTTGTATAAGTTCCAACCCGGTGGATGAACACACGTTGGTTTCGGTGTCCATGCAGGGTCTTGCGGATGGTCCCGTCAAGACTCACCTGTTCCGACTTGAACTAGATTCACTAGAACAAGCCATTTCCATTGCGGAGCAGGAAGACTTCAGTCTGAGACAGGCTCGCACCATCTCGACATCATATCGTCAACCGAGACGATATGACAGCGGAGGTCCAGAGCCGATGGAACTCTGTTATGTAGAGAGCGAAAAGGCTCGCTCTACAGGCTACAAGAAGTTGCAGAGATTCAACAGATGTCAAAAGACAGGACACTACGCTTACGAGTGTAGTGCCCCTCGTCCAGTGTCTCGCGACGCTGGGCGTAGTGACCGTCCACCCAGGAGAAAGGGGCAGGGACGAGGGTCCGCTGTTGGTGCAAAGACGCAACAACGGGATGGACCGTCAAAAAACGGACAGGATCAGTAGGTGCGGAGCACCCTACTGATCCAGCAACGTCAAGAGAATTTGTAGGCCTCTTGATGAAGGTTGCTCCCAACACACAAACGTTGTGCGTTGCTGCTCTAGGTAATGAGGTATCACTCATTACCTTGAAACTCGAAGTGACGAATAAGTTGTCCCTTCGAGCTCTAGTCGATTGTGGGGCGTCCAACAATTTTGTGCGACGCCAATCGCTAGAAGATGGTCACTTATGGTCACTTTAAGTTCAGTGAATGTGACACACCTCCTACAAGGATGACGGTACGTCTTGCGATAGGCGCATCCGTAACCGTCATGAAGCGTATAGTGAAGATCCACTATACGCTACAAGATACCCAATATGACGATGACTTTATCGTATTGGATTTGGATGACAAATTTGATGTCATTCTTGGAATACCGTGGCTTATAAGGTACGAACCACGGGTAAACTGGCAACATCGAACAGTAACGATGCCTGCCGCTTGTTCAACAGATGGCCATCTGATGAACGTTTTGGAGCGTCCACAAGCGTGTGGATGTACTACGAGTGAGTGCGATGGCCTCACTTGTGGTACGGTCGTTAGTACGACTGCACAATACCTTAGTGTACCAAATGGTTACACTTCGGAGCAAAGTTCCGGCGGCTGTGAGGAAACACAGGCTGCGCCGAAGGTCCACCACTCGAATAAGTCGGGTGGACTGGGACAAAGATGTATCCCTAGCGGGGAACATCTAGAAGAGAAACAATCGATCGCTCAGGTTAAGCGAAACGACAATCCTAGATCGACTGGAGAGTCTTTCGTAGAGGATCTCGCTGTGGTTGCGCAACCCCAGCTAGAGGAAGTAAAGGGAATAAGTCCCAAGATTACAAATACGGCGGAAATAAGTTCCCCGAAACCCGCGGGACTAAGTCCCCGGGAAGCCGAACGAATAAGTCCTTCGAAGCCTGAGGGAATAAGTCCCCAGGAAATGACAGAGACATTGAGTGTCATAGTCAATAACGGATCAAGTGTAGGCGCTTATACACTTGATCTGAATGTGCCTCCGAAGTTGACTTCGGAGATCATTCAGTTGCCAACGCTCGAACATAAAAGGTTCTTGCGTGATCTGCGTAGTGGCAAAGTCAAGCAGATCTGCATACTCGTCGCTGACGACGAGTGTGTAACCGACATAAGGTCAGCAACAGTGTTCACTGAGAACGAGAGAGTTCTCAGTAGTTCATCTATGGACGAGAGTGTCCTAGATGAAAAGACACGAATTGAGCGATATGACTCCCAATCGTGGGAATCGCTCAAGACAAATCCTCTCTATGAAGATTTGGTTGAATTCAAGGATGTATTCCCTGAAACTGTTCCGTGCGAATTACCGAAGGATAAATGTATTCGACACGAGGTCGAGCTCAAACCAGGCTCGAAGTACTGTGTCATGAAGCAGTGGTCACTGCCTCGTGAACAAGTACTTGCGATCGACAAGTTCTTTGCCGATCGTTTAGCTGCGGGCCATGTGAGGGAATCAACTTCCCCACATAGCTCTCCGACCTTCTGTGTGCGAAAAGCAACAGGAGGGTGGCGGATTGTGCATGCATTTATCAAGTTGAATGCTGCAACTGTACCAGCTCAGACGTCGATACCAAGGAAGGACGTAATCATAGATGGTATGTCAAAGAGTACCATCTTTTCGTCCATGGGTTTGATGGATGGCTTCTATTAAATCCTTATGCGAGAACAGGACATACCCCATACCGCAGTGAGCACGCCTAGCGGCATGCTCTGGGAATGGCTAGTAATGCCACAAGGGCTTAGTAATGCCCCTGCCACGTTCAACAGATGTGATACGCGTCTGTTGAGACCAGTAAGAGAATTCGCACCAAGTTATTTCGATGGCAGATTCATCCATAGTCGAGCTATGGATGGAAAGTCGGACGTTGAGGTTCACAGATACCACGTCCGACAGGTTCTTACAATCATGCGAAAGCATCAATTGTATGCAAACCTCAAGAAGTGTATATTGTAGCAAGCGAAATACCACTTCTTGGGTGCATCGTTGGTAAGAACGGTGTACGTCCTGATCCCGAAAAGATCAAGGCGATCACCGACTGGCCTGTGCCGGTTGATGTCAAAGGTCTTCGAAAATTCCTTGGGCTAGCGGCGTATTTGCATAAGTATTCACGCAATTACGCCGAGATGACTGTGCACCTCTCTCGTTTGTTGAAAAAGAACGAGAGGTGGTTATGGAACGCTGAATGTCAGCGCTCCTTTGATGGTATCAAGCAGAGCTTGATACAATCCCCAGTCCTAGCAATAGCCGATCAGGACAGGTCATTTCATGTGGTCTGTGATGCCAGCGATTTTGCAATCGGCTGTGCATTACTGCAGTACGATCTTGAAGGCGTTGAACGCGTCGTCTGCTATCAGTCGCGTCCGCTGCAACCAGCTGAGCGGAAATATCCAGTGCATGACAAGGAACTCCTTGCCATGGAGTATGCACTCGCGAAGTTCAGAGTCTATCTATTAGGAGATCGACCCTTCATTGTTTACACTGACCATGCGTCATTACGCACGGCAGTGAACAGCCCGCACCTTCCACAACGAATGGCGCGGTGGTTGTCATTCTTTGCAGAATGCAACTTTACGGTAGAATACAAACCAGGACGACTTCATGTCGTCGCTGATGCACTCTCACGTTTGCCCGACTTTGAACCAGTCGTGAGAACCAACAGTGAGACAGCCACTGTTGCGGTTATGACGTCCTCAGTCCCATCTACAACGTTGAATGATGATTTGAGGCGGGCATACGCCCAAGATGGTGAGATTGTGAAATTGTTGACACATCTCTCACAGCCATCTCGAGAATCGTTGAAACGATTATCGTCTGCGTATCGATCTGCATCAGATCGATACACTACTCACAACAGTTTACTGTATTATACAGCCGTTTCTAGTGACACACCACGAGTTGTCATTCCAGATGATGCTGATCTGCATTCGCGGATCATGTTCGAGCATCACGATGCTCCTACAGGAGGACATCGTGGCCGAGAGAAAACATATCTCACGGTAAGTCGAGACTTTTACTGGCCTCGCCAGTATCAGTTTGTGCGAAAGTATGTTCGCGCATGCGAAGTCTGCCAACGAGTGAAGTCAAGTCCTTCACTGCGTGCACCTTTACAGCCTCTACCGGTTCCGGCTGAGTGCTGGGAATCCATATCAATGGATTTCGTCTTCGGGTTACCCAAAGACGCACGCGGGAATACGGGTATTCTCGTATTTTTTGACAGATTCAGCAAAATGGTACACCTTGTGGCTGTACCAGAGACAATCACGGCAAGTGGCTGCGCTTGTGTATTATCGACACCATCTTCCGACTTCATGGGTTGCCCCGTAAACTCGTATCAGACAGAGATCCACGATTCACTGCTGATTTCTGGCGTTCCGTGTTCAAATCACTCGGAACGCGCTTGAAGATGTCGACATCTGATCATCCAGAGTCAGATGGTCAGACGGAACGTGCCAACCGTGTCCTTGAAGAGATACTTCGAGGATACGTACACTCCTTTAAGAGTTGACGTGAGTTTTTGGCAATGGTAGAGTTTGCAATTAACAACTCGGTGCATGCGTCCACGACACATACACCGTTTTACGTGAACGGCTTGCGCCATCCGCGTGTACCCACCCTACTAGAGTGTAACTCTGGTTTAAGGGGGGGAGGGACTCGCGCGAGCAAAAACCGATTTGGTTCACGCTCATCACGCTCTGACGAAGAGGTCATTGCGTTTGATGCCGATATCGATAACATCGATATCGAAGAAGATGATGCCAGTGAGAGTGCGGAAGCCCTCACTGAAGAAAAGATTGATGTTGCTGCAATGCACTCATAGCGCACTGAAGCTAACGAGTCAGCAGATGAGTTCATACTGGCTCGTGAAACGGTAGTCCGTTTTGTGCAAGACTTCATCGCCGAAGCGGTGGACAAGCAAAAGCAAAACGCTGACAAGAATGGAAGGGCAAACACTCTTTTATTTAATAAAGGTGACTTAGTCCTACTGTCTACGGTTAATCTACCAAAGCATGTAGTGAAACTTGGGTAGCAGTAAACTACTACCCAAGTGCATCGGCCCATTTCGTGTATTGCACCGCCTAGGCAATGCATACACGATCGAGTTACCACGTAAGATGCGAACGCATCCCACGTTTTACGTTGGTCGGCTTAAGCCGTACCATCAGTACGCTGCTTCTTCCGATGAAGAACGCCCTTGTGCTCAAGCATCTCGCAGAGAGCCTTGTTCTCCCGATGTTGGGCATCAACAAGGGTCTGAAGAGCAGCTATCTCATCCCGAGACCGATCAACAATCCCACGAGCTACCCTTCGCTCGTCATGAAGAGAAGTTAGAGATCTCTCGTTCTCAAGCTGAGCAAAGGCAAACTCAGCTCGATGCTTCGAGGCAGTGTCCACCATCTGGAGACGCCTATTCCGCTCATGCTCGAGATCGTCGCGTAACCCTTGCGTTACGCGATCAAAGAAGCTCTCGGGTACACACCGATCCACATGATCGTGTGGAGAGCGTCTTTCCTCCTCCTCCACCTCCATTAGAGGACTCTCGCGGTGGCCAGCGCTATCTAGTTAAGCAGCTGTTGAACCACCGCGACGTGAACGGACGTCGGACGAGTTATCTCGTCCGGTGGCGCGGCTATCCCCCGTCCTGGGATTCTTGGGAGCCCCGCTCCCAACTGATGATCGACGTACTGGGTCTGGTTGAGCAGTACGACGCGGCACATCCTGTGCCGCAGAAGGACCGCCGGAGAAAGTCTTCCCGGCACGGTCGTAAAGGGATTTCAGGTTGTCAATCCCTTCGTACATCTCAGTAGAGACACGTACGCGCCACCACGGGCTGGTAAGGAGGTAAGCCTCCTTAGGTGCTCGTGCAGAGTTGTTCACACAACACGGGCACGAGTCTCGCCAAGAGAGGCAGGGTAATCCTTTCTCCCTTGACAGACGATGCAGCTTGTAGCGTGCACCTGTCGGGGTTCGCTTTTCAAACTTATCACGAGCTTTGATAAGTTTGTCGTTCCAAGCGTCACGACCTACATCCTCAAGGTTATGGATGTAGGCGTTCCACGCTTGAAGTAGTGAGGGACCATCACGCTTGTGATTCCCACTGTACCATCGATGTTTGAAGAAAGCTTCGATGAAGAAATCATTCTCAGCGCGATAGTTTTTCGCGCTGGGGTCAAGGTGATGGATCTTGACGAATCGAACAATCGTGTTCGATAACGATCACTCGTCGTCACCGACAAGTGATCCATGACAGATTTTGGAGGCATACATGCCTTCTTCTCGGGAGCGAGACGCAAGACATTGCGATCCCGCTCTTCCTGCGATGTGCCGACAGAAGTACTGGTACCTCGTTGCGAAGTGGTGTCCATAGGAGAACCGACACCACTGTTAGCGCCCGAGTCTCGCGACCTCGAGCGCCTTTGCTTCGGCGATGGTTCATCTGATTCATCAAATAAACCAAAGATGCTGCGACGCAAAGCATCGTCCATGCCACGCTTGGCAGGCGGCTTAGATTCAATCGCCGTCGATACGGATCCGTCTTCCGCATCAGGAGAGTACGAGACACCGAGCTCGTACTCTGTGAAGACATGAGTGTCTTCATGACCAGCGCCTGCATCACCAAGTGACACAGGCTGGGTCGCTTCAGCAACCGATGAGACATCAGTTGCTGTGGTTTCTGCTTCGGCGTCCGCACAGAAACGTGCGGACGCGCTCTCGGCGGCCTTGCTCGCGCATCGCATGGGCTTGTTAACCATGCGATGAAATGTTGGGAAGTGGACTCGGACCAACAAGTGCAAACCCTGTCCCAAATGATTTGGGACGAGTATCCATTTAGTCAATCAGTCACTAAAGTGACTGATGGTTAAGGGGGGGTGATGTAACGGGGTGAATCGTTACATAACAATTTATAAGAAATTGTTAATAGAATGTAACCATAAGAGTTGTATTCTCATAATATTGTCATAAGGACAAATATTCTGTAGCACTTACGAGTAGTTCCTAATTGGTTGATATAGGCCATTATATCAACCAACGAAGACGCGCCACGACAGACGCACGCAATGAGTGGTGAGCAGATATTTGATTTACACATTTGTATTTAGACATAGTTAGATGAAGATAAATAGTGATTTATTGCAGACATTAACTATGATAAATACAGTTCTACTTTTTACTTTAACCAAGTACTCGCTTCTTCTTACCGTCTTCCTCTGCACGTACGAGTGTACGTGAAGTTACGAGGCACCGCCTTATTCTGTCATCGGAATAAGTAGCTTGTACTGTCACCAGTACAAGCTTCAGGGTGCCCCGTTACAGGTCCAGTGTTTGCTTATGTGATCATATTCAGCTTTGATCGATATTAAGCCGATATTCCCAAGCATCCGAAGTCACTCTTTGGCTAAGTCACTGTTGTACTACAATAGTGACCTAGCCGAAGAGAGAGCGGCTTGGGGGGGACAGTCCAGGTCGCACTTAGTACGGGTAAGGCGCACCTAACCGCGTTTTTTACAGATAGACACACAAAGGGACAGACATCAGGACAGACAGCCAGACAGACAGACAGACATCAGGGCGGACAGACAGACGGACGGACAGACATCAGGGCGGACAGACAGACAGACGGACATCAGGACAGACAGACAGACAGACAGACAGACACAAAAAGTACGATTAAAAAGTTCAGTATTCAACCTTGCTCACACTCACTGATAGCTGCACCTCTTCGGGCTCGCAATCATGCGCTTACAACCGCATTCCACTCGTTCGGGCACTTGACCAAAGTTAGCGACTACACGCGATGCAATCACTGCACTGTATTGTCGTTGTCATCGGTTCGCGCATGCTGCGCAATACCTTCACGAACGGAGCAGTTCAATTGCCAGCTGTACTGCCACGACGGAAGCTGAATGACTTCATCGACAACCGGGATGATGAACGCGGTGACGACGACTGCATACTAGCAGTTGATATGCTTTCCCGTGAGGCGCTCTTCACACGACGCTTGTACACGCACGTGTCCTGGTCCACACGGATATCCCACTGGAGGTACTCGGCGTTCGTGGCAGCCTCAAGGAACTGGTTCCGCTTCGCCACACGGTCCGAAATAATCTTGTCGGAAAAGTTGCCAAACAGCTGCTTGTTTGGCAGCTCCGGTATCTCCTTGCGTTTGTGTCCATTCTCAGTCTGGAGAGTAGCAGCCAGGTTACGGAACGTGCTGTACCAGTGCCACACATACAATGTGCCACGCGTGTTGGTCTCGATTTGTAGCTTGTACTCGACAAACTGACGACCTTCACGGTAAGCGATTCGGCTGTCGACCACCTTGGCAGAAATAAGCGACACCTCTTGAGACCGCACTAGCTTTGTCTGGAGCTGCAATACCTGCTGCTTCAGCCGCTCGTTCTCACGCAGCAATTCAACGTCAGCATATTCAGCCACGATGGACGACAAAGTCGAGCGTTCGCGATCGTTCTGCGCAACCAGCTCACGATTGAACTCCAGGGCAGCCTCAGCGGCCTATTTGGCGTTACGAGCTGCAGATTCTGCCTCGGCAACCTTCGAAGCCGCTTCCGTAGGGGCGCGAAGCGTACGCGGTGACACAGCCAATATGTCCTCTATACCCTCCTCATCCTCCTTATCGCTTTCATCACTCCAACCGTCTTCCACTGGCTCCTGTCACACACAACTTCCTGAGTAATGTAATGCGGGAACCAACATGTCAAACAAATAGCAACACTCAAGCTCACCGGCTGAAGATCGCTGTGATCACGTTCTTCCATCTCCTTCTGAAGTATGCGCTCTTCAATCTCCTTCTGGAGAATGCGCTCCGCCACCTCTTGCTGGGCAATCTTGCGAAGACGTTCTCGATCAAGCTCGCGCTCCTTTCGAACACGATTGAGGAGCAATCCAAACAGGTAACGCTGCTTGCGGCCACGCTCGAGAGACTGCAGCTTAATCATTCCAGTGCGCAGAGTACGGTAACGTCTCGCCTGGAAGCTACCGCGCGTCCTAGACTGGATCTCAACTGCAGCATCACGCTGGCGCAAGAAGCGCTTGCGATACACGTAGCCATGCAATACTTCTGAACGAGAATCGCATGATCTTTCAGGATCACGTTGCGACGGTCCTCCAATCGCTGCAACAGACCCGAGCTAAAGTAGACCTTCGTCGAGCCAACAGCAAATTTGGTGTTTTGCATGCTGGTAGCAATGTCGGGCACCAACTCCTTCAGCAGACCAGCTACCATTTCCGAAGGTTCCGCGTCACGCAGTGCCGACGGGCAAATGATCTGGAAACGCTGCTGGAACTCGACAAGTGGCAAACGATTCGGAAAGGCAGCACGACTGATGCGAATGGCAGCGATCACGCCAGCGCAGCGCAGTTGCTCCACAATCATGAGGCGATCAAACTCAGCTGCACTCTTGTTCGCGTTCGGCTTGATGCAGCGCACATACTGCGATGAGGTCTTGTTAATGGTCAGCATCAGTTCTGACAGTTGCTTACAGAACGCACCAGCGATAGTGTTACCCGCCAGACTACCCTTTTGGCGGTCTTCTTTTCCGTTCTTGCCGCGGCTGCTGCGCTTGCTCGCCTGTGTGGGCGTGGAGATACCTGAAATGACTTTGTTGTGGCTACCAGACAACAGCTGCACCATATCCGTAGGCAGTGTGTCCTTGTTCTTCTCTAAAAAGCCCGCACCGTAGTACGTCACATTTCCAGCATAATGGTAGATGATGGACTCTAGCGGATTGATCCGGTTCTTCTCAATGCTCAAGTGGTCGCTGCAAGCATCTAGAACCTTACTCACAAGAGTACTGTCGGTAGCCTGAGGGCGGAGCACTTCCTCCTTCAGCTGCTGACGATTCCCATTCGGCCCTCAATGAGGTCTAGGATCGGTTGGTTGTCCTCAAAAGTCACCAGGGTTAACGGAATCCCTTCATCCACGTACTCTTGCTGCATATCCTTAAACACGTCCCTGTTGAACTTCTACTGCAGCTTCTCGTTGGCATAGTTGATGCACAGCTGTTCGAACCCATTCTGGTCAAAGCTCTCGAAACCAAAGATATCCAGCATATCAGTGTGCGTCTGGACGTTTTTCGTGGAGCAAATAGCCTTGTTGTTACGGTCCACGAGCCAGTCGAAGAGCTGCGTATACATACCCTTTGCCAAAGCGTCACGGAGATCCGACGCCTGTTCGGCGTTCAGCGGAATCGTGTACGACTCGGAACCAGCTGTAATAGATCGTCTCAGTAACGTCGAGTGGAGCGCTGCGCTCTTGGTACACAGCAACGCACCGACATTGTCCACGATCTCTTTGTTGCGCACGTGACTCTTTTCGCTGTCACTTGCGTTCGGCACAAACTCAACTTCGCCCAGGTTCAAATTCGCTGCCACAATCTCAAAGATTGCATTCTGCTCGTCCGTGGAAATGCCAATCGTATCGGGAACATCCTGTGTCTCTCCCAAACACTGGACATCATCAATGCCCGTCAATTGAGCAGTCGCCCTTTCAGCCACGTACTTGCAGTTCGTGGCGTCACCATGTAGCCTGAGCTCTTTCTTCCGCTCGTCAGACAAGCGAAAGACCTGGTAAAACGCGTGGTGATTACGTCCGCCTTCTGTCTGACCCACGACACGACTCCTTTCCAGCAAATACGTCTCATCCAGACATCCGACAAGAGACTTATCGTGTCGAATTGCAGCTGCGCAAACTCGCCAAAGCGACTCGAGTTGTCATTCCGCTTGGTCTTGGCATTCCCAAACGACTCGAGCAGGGGATTTGACTACAAATGCCAGTGAACAGAACAGTAGCTGACAATGACGAGCATTCAACAAACTTCTTACGTACTTGGTCGTTCTATGCTTGTCGCTGCCACGTATACGACGCGCGGAGAACCCCGATCGAACCCGACTCGATGTGTGATCTGCAGATGCTACGCCTACTCTGCCAACAAAGTCATAAGCCGCCAAATAAAAAAACAAGGATATTATCAGATGAAAAGAAAAGCTAGCTACACTCAACGTGGGTGTCGTGTCACCATGCTAAGAGATCGCACCCTTTCCAGCATCTGCAGACGCTCGTTTACGCTGCAAACAAATCCCGCTTGCGAAACATGGCTACCCTTCGACCACCTTGGAAGCAAATGAGCTGCACACGATCTTGCTGCATCCAGACTAAATCATAGCTGCCCCATTGACATTCACTTTCTGCCAAGATTCCAGCCACCTAGCACATTCCCTGACAGCTTCATGGTCATGATCGGCACTGCTTTCCGCGGTTTTTAAAGCACTTGCAAGTCGGCGTACATTCTTGTTGAAATGCTTGAACAGGGCTTCGTTCACGTCGTCGTGGGAGCTGGCAGGAAAAACTGCTTTCAAGAATTTTTGGACTGCAGGATGGAAGAAGTCATGGTCTCGAAACGGCCAAAAAGCCTTATGAATACAGCTGATCATCGTTTCCAGTGTGTAGTCCCCCGCTTTCCAATGCGCAATCATTGCGCTCTGCACTCTTTCCTTGCCTGTTCCTGCGCGAAAATAACGAACCAAAAAATCAATGTTAAGCGCATAAACCATCGCCTCATCACCATAGGTGCCCGCTAGAACATTGGCCAACGCTGCGTCGGGAGTGTCTCCTTGTCCTCTGTACATGTACAACTTAGCCAAGCCATCCGCTTCCTTTGCTGTCAAACTATCGATAAGCCAATGGGCCCAAATTTTGCGGTTTTCCTTAACTGCTCCTTCGATTTCTTTAGCCAACGCATCGAACTTGTACTGCAACAGCTTGAATTTCACATATCGCGTTAGGCGTTCGGCCCACGCCTTGACCACCAAAACCAATCGCTCCATCGATGCATGTTGCGCGAAACGTCCGATCCATGCCTTGACTGTCGTTGTCATCGACTTGACTACCGTCACCGGCTGCTCACCCATGGACGACCTGGCTTCGTGATTGGTAGCTTCAGCCGCCATCAGCGACCGTTCGAAATGGACGCCATCTTGATGCTTAGCGGCGTCGTGAACGCTGCCCAAGGATATGGCCGATTCGGCCGGTTCCGACGCAGTAATGGTCACACCAGCAAGAGCGGCACAGAAGGCGAGGGCAAAGTAGTAGACCCGCATGAGACTGTCGATCTCAGTGCTGGTGGTTGTGGTGGTTGTGGTGGTTGTGGTGGTCGCGGCTTGGTGTGGATGACGTAACAGGTGTCGAGCAGAACTGCGACTTACCCGTTGGGAGCGAGTGGACCACACCATATTTGTCGAACTATTGCGTCGCCAACAATAGCTCGCTGTCGGCTTTGTGCTCTCATTGGACAGTTGTGCTGTAACGGGGTGAATCTCTACATAACAATTTATTAGAAATTGTTAATAGCATGTAACCATAAGAGTTATGTTCTCAGAATATTGTCATAAGGACAAATATTCTGCAGCACTTACGAGTAGTTCCTAATTGGTTGATATAGGCCATTATATCAACCAACGAAGGCGCACCACGACAGACGCACGCAATGAGTGGTGAGCAGATATTTGATGTACACATTTGTATTTAGACATAGTTAGATGAAGATAAATAGTGATTTATAAACAGACATTAACTATGATAAATACAGTTCTACTTTTTACTTCAATCAAGTACTCGCTTCTTCTTACCGTCTTCCTCTGCACGTACCAGTGTACGTGAAGTTACGAGGCACCGCCTTATTCTGTCATCAGAATAAGTAGCTTGTACTATCACCAGTACAAGCTTCAGGGTGCCCCGTTACATGTGCTCTGATTTGCAGTTCGTTGCGTGCTATCAAAGCGACTGCAACTTCATGCCCTTCTATTGACGAACATCTGGTCTCTCGTCACTTGACCACCGAGAGCCGTTTGCTCCAAATCTCATGAACATTTGTTAGAGTCACTACCATGTCACTTGAAGTGTGAGTTTTTGTCAAATATACTCAAATTTCGCTGTCGTCTGGGCTACGCAGAGGCGACGAAACGACTCGCGGACTGCGATGCAAATTGGTGCAAATGTTCGTCGAACGTGCCATGAGCTAAAGTAGATGTATACGGTCAGCAAGCAATATCGAAGGCAGGTATATCGCATTGTAGGCGCTTGCGTTGTTATCTAGCCCCGACTACGAGATGCAAGCAAGAATGTAGACTGATGTAACGGGGTTACACGCGGTTATTGAACTGGATATGTTGTGTGTTACACGTCTTAGATGCGAAACATGGACGTATCCATTGTCAACGTAAATCATGTGGTGTTAGGAGTACATCAGTATCGACTTTGTGTTTGGCATACCGAAGGATTCGGACGGCAACACAGGCTTTGTGGTCTACGTTGACCTTTTGAGCAAGATGGCTCATTTAGCGGCTGTGTCTGATTCCATCGATGGTGAAGGTACAGCAAAGCTGTTTATCGACCGTGTATTTCGTCAAAAAGGTTTGCCTTCGATAAGTGTCTCAAATCGTGATCCACGTTTCACTGGCAAGTTTTGGACTTTTATCTTTAATGTGCTGAATACCAGGACGGACGTGTCCACATTGGATCACCCGCAGACCGATGGTCAAATTTAGCGTGTTAAATGTATCATTAGTGACATTTTGCGCTGTTTTTGTGTCGATAAGCCTAGGCAAACTACGCTCCCGTTTTAACGGGGTGAACCGTTGCATAACAATTTATAAGAAATTGTTAATAGAATGTAACCATAAGAGTTATGTTCTCAGAATATTGTCATAAGGACAAATATTCTGCAGCACTTACGAGTAGTTCCTAATTGGTTGATATAGGCCATTATATCAACCAACGAAGGCGCGCCACGACAGACGCACGCAATGAGTGGTGAGCAGATAGTTGATGTACACATTTGTATTTAGACATAGTTAGATGAGGATGAACAGTGGTTTATAAACAGACATTAACTATGATAAATTCAGTTCTACTTTTTACTTTAATCAAGTACTCGCTTCTTCTTACCGTCTTCCTCTGCACGTACCAGTGTACGTGAAGTTACGAGGCACCGCCTTATTCTGTCATCAGAATAAGTAGCTTGTACTATCACCAGTACAAGCTTCAGGGTGCCCCGTTACATGTGCTCTGATTTGCAGTTCGTTGCGTGCTATCAAAGCGACTGCAACTTCATGCCCTTCTATTGACGAACATCTGGTCTCTCGTCACTTGACCACCGAGAGCCGTTTGCTCCAAATCTCATGAACATTTGTTAGAGTCACTACCATGTCACTTGAAGTGTGAGTTTTTGTCAAATATACTCAAATTTCGCTGTCGTCTGGGCTACGCAGAGGCGACGAAACGACTCGCGGACTGCGATGCAAATTGGTGCAAATGTTCGTCGAACGTGCCATGAGCTAAAGTAGATGTATACGGTCAGCAAGCAATATCGAAGGCAGGTATATCGCATTGTAGGCGCTTGCGTTGTTATCTAGCCCCGACTACGAGATGCAAGCAAGAATGTAGACTGATGTAACGGGGTTACACGCGGTTATTGAACTGGATATGTTGTGTGTTACACGTCTTAGATGCGAAACATGGACGTATCCATTGTCAACGTAAATCATGTGGTGTTAGGAGTACATCAGTATCGACTTTGTGTTTGGCATACCGAAGGATTCGGACGGCAACACAGGCATTGTGGTCTACGTTGACCTTTTGAGCAAGATGGCTCATTTAGCGGCTGTGTCTGATTCCATCGATGGTGAAGGTACAGCAAAGCTGTTTATCGACCGTGTATTTCGTCAAAAAGGTTTGCCTTCGATAAGTGTCTCAAATCGTGATCCACGTTTCACTGGCAAGTTTTGGACTTTTATCTTTAATGTGCTGAATACCAGGACGGACGTGTCCACATTGGATCACCCGCAGACCGATGGTCAAATTTAGCGTGTTAAATGTATCATTAGTGACATTTTGCGCTGTTTTTGTGTCGATAAGCCTAGGCAAACTACGCTCCCGTTTTAACGGGGTGAACCGTTGCATAACAATTTATAAGAAATTGTTAATAGAATGTAACCATAAGAGTTATGTTCTCAGAATATTGTTATAAGGACAAATATTCTGCAGCACTTACGAGTAGTTCCTAATTGGTTGATATAGGCCATTATATCAACCAACGAAGACGCGCCACGACAGACGCACGCAATGAGTGGTGAGCAGATATTTGATTTACACATTAGTATTTAGACATAGTTAGATGAGGATGAACAGTGGTTTATAAACAGACATTAACTATGATAAATTCAGTTCTACTTTTACTTTAACCAAGTACTCGCTTCTTCTTACCGTCTTCCTCTGCACGTACCAGTGTACGTGAAGTTACGAGGCACCGCCTTATTCTGTCATCAGAATAAGTAGCTTGTACTGTCACCAGTACAAGCTTCAGGGTGCCCCGTTACATGTGCTCTGATTTGCAGTTCGTTGCGTGCTATCAAAGCGACTGCAACGTCATGCCCTTCTATTGACGAACATCTGGTCTCTCGTCACTTGACCACCAAGAGCCGTTGGCTCCAAATCTCATGAATATTTGTTAGAGTCACTACCATGTCACTTGAAGTGTGAGTTTTTGTCAAATATACTCAAATTTCGCTGTCGTCTGGGCTACGCAGAGGCGACGAAACGACTCGCGGACTGCGATGCAAATTGGTGCAAATGTTCGTCGAACGTGCCATGAGCTAAAGTAGATGTATACGGTCAGCAAGCAATATCGAAGGCAGGTATATCGCATTGTAGGCGCTTGCGTTGTTATCTAGCCCCGACTACGAGATGCAAGCAAGAATGTAGACTGATGTAACGGGGTTACACGCGGTTATTGAACTGGATATGTTGTGTGTTACACGTCTTAGATGCGAAACATGGACGTATCCATTGTCAACGTAAATCATGTGGTGTTAGGAGTACATCAGTATCGACTTTGTGTTTGGCATACCGAAGGATTCGGACGGCAACACAGGCTTTGTGGTCTACGTTGACCTTTTGAGCAAGATGGCTCATTTAGCGGCTGTGTCTGATTCCATCGATGGTGAAGGTACAGCAAAGCTGTTTATCGACCGTGTATTTCGTCAAAAAGGTTTGCCTTCGATAAGTGTCTCAAATCGTGATCCACGTTTCACTGGCAAGTTTTGGACTTTTATCTTTAATGTGCTGAATACCAGGACGGACGTGTCCACATTGGATCACCCGCAGACCGATGGTCAAATTTAGCGTGTTAAATGTATCATTAGTGACATTTTGCGCTGTTTTTGTGTCGATAAGCCTAGGCAAACTACGCTCCCGTTTTAACGGGGTGAACCGTTGCATAACAATTTATAAGAAATTGTTAATAGAATGTAACCATAAGAGTTATGTTCTCAGAATATTGTCATAAGGACAAATATTCTGCAGCACTTACGAGTAGTTCCTAATTGGTTGATATAGGCCATTATATCAACCAACGAAGGCGCGCCACGACAGACGCACGCAATGAGTGGTGAGCAGATAGTTGATGTACACATTTGTATTTAGACATAGTTAGATGAGGATAAATAGTGGTTTATAAACAGACATTAACTATACTAAATACAGTTCCACTTTTTACTTTAATCAAGTACTCGCTTCTTCTTACCGTCTTCCTCTGCACGTACCAGTGTACGTGAAGTTACGAGGCACCGCCTTATTCTGTCATCAGAATAAGTAGCTTGTACTATCACCAGTACAAGCTTCAGGGTGCCCCGTTACATGTGCTCTGATTTGCAGTTCGTTGCGTGCTATCAAAGCGACTGCAACGTCATGCCCTTCTATTGACGAACATCTGGTCTCTCGTCACTTGACCACCAAGAGCCGTTGGCTCCAAATCTCATGAACATTTGTTAGAGTCACTACCATGTCACTTGAAGTGTGAGTTTTTGTCGAATATACTCAAATTTCGCTGTCGTCTGGGCTACGCAGAGGCGACGAAACGACTCGCGGACTGCGATGCAAATTGGTGCAAATGTTCGTCGAACGTGCCATGAGCTAAAGTAGATGTATACGGTCAGCAAGCAATATCGAAGGCAGGTATATCGCATTGTAGGCGCTTGCGTTGTTATCTAGCCCCGGCTACGAGATGCAAGCAAGAATGTAGACTGATGTAACGGGGTTACACGCGGTTATTGAACTGGATATGTTGTGTGTTACACGTCTTAGATGCGAAACATGGACGTATCCATTGTCAACGTAAATCATGTGGTGTTAGGAGTACATCAGTATCGACTTTGTGTTTGGCATACCGAAGGATTCGGACGGCAACACAGGCTTTGTGGTCTACGTTGACCTTTTGAGCAAGATGGCTCATTTAGCGGCTGTGTCTGATTCCATCGATGGTGAAGGTACAGCAAAGCTGTTTATCGACCGTGTATTTCGTCAAAAAGGTTTGCCTTCGATAAGTGTCTCAAATCGTGATCCACGTTTCACTGGCAAGTTTTGGACTTTTATCTTTAATGTGCTGAATACCAGGACGGACGTGTCCACATTGGATCACCCGCAGACCGATGGTCAAATTTAGCGTGTTAAATGTATCATTAGTGACATTTTGCGCTGTTTTTGTGTCGATAAGCCTAGGCAAACTACGCTCCCGTTTTAACGGGGTGAACCGTTGCATAACAATTTATAAGAAATTGTTAATAGAATGTAACCATAAGAGTTATGTTCTCAGAATATTGTCATAAGGACAAATATTCTGCAGCACTTACGAGTAGTTCCTAATTGGTTGATATAGGCCATTATATCAACCAACGAAGGCGCGCCACGACAGACGCACGCAATGAGTGGTGAGCAGATAGTTGATGTACACATTTGTATTTAGACATAGTTAGATGAGGATAAATAGTGGTTTATAAACAGACATTAACTATACTAAATACAGTTCCACTTTTTACTTTAATCAAGTACTCGCTTCTTCTTACCGTCTTCCTCTGCACGTACCAGTGTACGTGAAGTTACGAGGCACCGCCTTATTCTGTCATCAGAATAAGTAGCTTGTACTATCACCAGTACAAGCTTCAGGGTGCCCCGTTACATGTGCTCTGATTTGCAGTTCGTTGCGTGCTATCAAAGCGACTGCAACTTCATGCCCTTCTATTGACGAACATCTGGTCTCTCGTCACTTGACCACCAAGAGCCGTTGGCTCCAAATCTCATGAACATTTGTTAGAGTCGCTACCATGTCACTTGAAGTGTGAGTTTTTGTCGAATATACTCAAATTTCGCTGTCGTCTGGGCTACGCAGAGGCGACGAAACGACTCGCGGACTGCGATGCAAATTGGTGCAAATGTTCGTCGAACGTGCCATGAGCTAAAGTAGATGTATACGGTCAGCAAGCAATATCGAAGGCAGGTATATCGCATTGTAGGCGCTTGCGTTGTTATCTAGCCCCGGCTACGAGATGCAAGCAAGAATGTAGACTGATGTAACGGGGTTACACGCGGTTATTGAACTGGATATGTTGTGTGTTACACGTCTTAGATGCGAAACATGGACGTATCCATTGTCAACGTAAATCATGTGGTGTTAGGAGTACATCAGTATCGACTTTGTGTTTGGCATACCGAAGGATTCGGACGGCAACACTGGCATTGTGGTCTATGTTGATCTTTTGAGCAAGATGGCTCATTTAGCGGCTGTGTCTGATTCCATCGATGGTGAAGGTACAGCAAAGCTGTTTATCGACCGTGTATTTCGTCAAAAAGGTTTGCCTTCGATAAGTGTCTCAAATCGTGATCCACGTTTCACTGGCAAGTTTTGGACTTTTATCTTTAATGTGCTGAATACCAGGACGGACGTGTCCACATTGGATCACCCGCAGACCGATGGTCAAATTTAGCGTGTTAAATGTATCATTAGTGACATTTTGCGCTGTTTTTGTGTCGATAAGCCTAGGCAAACTACGCTCCCGTTTTAACGGGGTGAACCGTTGCATAACAATTTATAAGAAATTGTTAATAGAATGTAACCATAAGAGTTATGTTCTCAGAATATTGTTATAAGGACAAATATTCTGCAGCACTTACGAGTAGTTCCTAATTGGTTGATATAGGCCATTATATCAACCAACGAAGACGCGCCACGACAGACGCACGCAATGAGTGGTGAGCAGATATTTGATTTACACATTAGTATTTAGACATAGTTAGATGAGGATAAATAGTGGTTTATAAACAGACATTAACTATGATAAATTCAGTTCTACTTTTTACTTTAACCAAGTACTCGCTTCTTCTTACCGTCTTCCTCTGCACGTACCAGTGTACGTGAAGTTACGAGGCACCGCCTTATTCTGTCATCAGAATAAGTAGCTTGTACTGTCACCAGTACAAGCTTCAGGGTGCCCCGTTACATGTGCTCTGATTTGCAGTTCGTTGCGTGCTATCAAAGCGACTGCAACGTCATGCCCTTCTATTGACGAACATCTGGTCTCTCGTCACTTGACCACCAAGAGCCGTTGGCTCCAAATCTCATGAATATTTGTTAGAGTCACTACCATGTCACTTGAAGTGTGAGTTTTTGTCAAATATACTCAAATTTCGCTGTCGTCTGGGCTACGCAGAGGCGACGAAACGACTCGCGGACTGCGATGCAAATTGGTGCAAATGTTCGTCGAACGTGCCATGAGCTAAAGTAGATGTATACGGTCAGCAAGCAATATCGAAGGCAGGTATATCGCATTGTAGGCGCTTGCGTTGTTATCTAGCCCCGGCTACGAGATGCAAGCAAGAATGTAGACTGATGTAACGGGGTTACACGCGGTTATTGAACTGGATATGTTGTGTGTTACACGTCTTAGATGCGAAACATGGACGTATCCATTGTCAACGTAAATCATGTGGTGTTAAGAGTACATCAGTATCGACTTTGTGTTTGGCATACCGAAGGATTCGGACGGCAACACAGGCTTTGTGGTCTACGTTGACCTTTTGAGCAAGATGGCTCATTTAGCGGCTGTGTCTGATTCCATCGATGGTGAAGGTACAGCAAAGCTGTTTATCGACCGTGTATTTCGTCAAAAAGGTTTGCCTTCGATAAGTGTCTCAAATCGTGATCCACGTTTCACTGGCAAGTTTTGGACTTTTATCTTTAATGTGCTGAATACCAGGACGGACGTGTCCACATTGGATCACCCGCAGACCGATGGTCAAATTTAGCGTGTTAAATGTATCATTAGTGACATTTTGCGCTGTTTTTGTGTCGATAAGCCTAGGCAAACTACGCTCCCGTTTTAACGGGGTGAACCGTTGCATAACAATTTATAAGAAATTGTTAATAGAATGTAACCATAAGAGTTATGTTCTCAGAATATTGTTATAAGGACAAATATTCTGCAGCACTTACGAGTAGTTCCTAATTGGTTGATATAGGCCATTATATCAACCAACGAAGACGCGCCACGACAGACGCACGCAATGAGTGGTGAGCAGATATTTGATTTACACATTAGTATTTAGACATAGTTAGATGAGGATGAACAGTGGTTTATAAACAGACATTAACTATGATAAATTCAGTTCTACTTTTTACTTTAATCAAGTACTCGCTTCTTCTTACCGTCTTCCTCTGCACGTACCAGTGTACGTGAAGTTACGAGGCACCGCCTTATTCTGTCATCAGAATAAGTAGCTTGTACTGTCACCAGTACAAGCTTCAGGGTGCCCCGTTACATGTGCTCTGATTTGCAGTTCGTTGCGTGCTATCAAAGCGACTGCAACGTCATGCCCTTCTATTGACGAACATCTGGTCTCTCGTCACTTGACCACCAAGAGCCGTTGGCTCCAAATCTCATGAACATTTGTTAGAGTCACTACCATGTCACTTGAAGTGTGAGTTTTTGTCGAATATACTCAAATTTCGCTGTCGTCTGGGCTACGCAGAGGCGACGAAACGACTCGCGGACTGCGATGCAAATTGGTGCAAATGTTCGTCGAACGTGCCATGAGCTAAAGTAGATGTATACGGTCAGCAAGCAATATCGAAGGCAGGTATATCGCATTGTAGGCGCTTGCGTTGTTATCTAGCCCCGGCTACGAGATGCAAGCAAGAATGTAGACTGATGTAACGGGGTTACACGCGGTTATTGAACTGGATATGTTGTGTGTTACACGTCTTAGATGCGAAACATGGACGTATCCATTGTCAACGTAAATCATGTGGTGTTAGGAGTACATCAGTATCGACTTTGTGTTTGGCATACCGAAGGATTCGGACGGCAACACTGGCATTGTGGTCTATGTTGATCTTTTGAGCAAGATGGCTCATTTAGCGGCTGTGTCTGATTCCATCGATGGTGAAGGTACAGCAAAGCTGTTTATCGACCGTGTATTTCGTCAAAAAGGTTTGCCTTCGATAAGTGTCTCAAATCGTGATCCACGTTTCACTGGCAAGTTTTGGACTTTTATCTTTAATGTGCTGAATACCAGGACGGACGTGTCCACATTGGATCACCCGCAGACCGATGGTCAAATTTAGCGTGTTAAATGTATCATTAGTGACATTTTGCGCTGTTTTTGTGTCGATAAGCCTAGGCAAACTACGCTCCCGTTTTAACGGGGTGAACCGTTGCATAACAATTTATAAGAAATTGTTAATAGAATGTAACCATAAGAGTTATGTTCTCAGAATATTGTCATAAGGACAAATATTCTGCAGCACTTACGAGTAGTTCCTAATTGGTTGATATAGGCCATTATATCAACCAACGAAGGCGCGCCACGACAGACGCACGCAATGAGTGGTGAGCAGATAGTTGATGTACACATTTGTATTTAGACATAGTTAGATGAGGATAAATAGTGGTTTATAAACAGACATTAACTATACTAAATACAGTTCCACTTTTTACTTTAATCAAGTACTCGCTTCTTCTTACCGTCTTCCTCTGCACGTACCAGTGTACGTGAAGTTACGAGGCACCGCCTTATTCTGTCATCAGAATAAGTAGCTTGTACTGTCACCAGTACAAGCTTCAGGGTGCCCCGTTACATGTGCTCTGATTTGCAGTTCGTTGCGTGCTATCAAAGCGACTGCAACGTCATGCCCTTCTATTGACGAACATCTGGTCTCTCGTCACTTGACCACCAAGAGCCGTTGGCTCCAAATCTCATGAACATTTGTTAGAGTCACTACCATGTCACTTGAAGTGTGAGTTTTTGTCGAATATACTCAAATTTCGCTGTCGTCTGGGCTACGCAGAGGCGACGAAACGACTCGCGGACTGCGATGCAAATTGGTGCAAATGTTCGTCGAACGTGCCATGAGCTAAAGTAGATGTATACGGTCAGCAAGCAATATCGAAGGCAGGTATATCGCATTGTAGGCGCTTGCGTTGTTATCTAGCCCCGGCTACGAGATGCAAGCAAGAATGTAGACTGATGTAACGGGGTTACACGCGGTTATTGAACTGGATATGTTGTGTGTTACACGTCTTAGATGCGAAACATGGACGTATCCATTGTCAACGTAAATCATGTGGTGTTAGGAGTACATCAGTATCGACTTTGTGTTTGGCATACCGAAGGATTCGGACGGCAACACTGGCATTGTGGTCTATGTTGATCTTTTGAGCAAGATGGCTCATTTAGCGGCTGTGTCTGATTCCATCGATGGTGAAGGTACAGCAAAGCTGTTTATCGACCGTGTATTTCGTCAAAAAGGTTTGCCTTCGATAAGTGTCTCAAATCGTGATCCACGTTTCACTGGCAAGTTTTGGACTTTTATCTTTAATGTGCTGAATACCAGGACGGACGTGTCCACATTGGATCACCCGCAGACCGATGGTCAAATTTAGCGTGTTAAATGTATCATTAGTGACATTTTGCGCTGTTTTTGTGTCGATAAGCCTAGGCAAACTACGCTCCCGTTTTAACGGGGTGAACCGTTGCATAACAATTTATAAGAAATTGTTAATAGAATGTAACCATAAGAGTTATGTTCTCAGAATATTGTTATAAGGACAAATATTCTGCAGCACTTACGAGTAGTTCCTAATTGGTTGATATAGGCCATTATATCAACCAACGAAGACGCGCCACGACAGACGCACGCAATGAGTGGTGAGCAGATATTTGATTTACACATTAGTATTTAGACATAGTTAGATGAGGATGAACAGTGGTTTATAAACAGACATTAACTATGATAAATTCAGTTCTACTTTTTACTTTAACCAAGTACTCGCTTCTTCTTACCGTCTTCCTCTGCACGTACCAGTGTACGTGAAGTTACGAGGCACCGCCTTATTCTGTCATCAGAATAAGTAGCTTGTACTGTCACCAGTACAAGCTTCAGGGTGCCCCGTTACATGTGCTCTGATTTGCAGTTCGTTGCGTGCTATCAAAGCGACTGCAACGTCATGCCCTTCTATTGACGAACATCTGGTCTCTCGTCACTTGACCACCAAGAGCCGTTGGCTCCAAATCTCATGAATATTTGTTAGAGTCACTACTATGTCACTTGAAGTGTGAGTTTTTGTCAAATATACTCAAATTTCGCTGTCGTCTGGGCTACGCAGAGGCGACGAAACGACTCGCGGACTGCGATGCAAATTGGTGCAAATGTTCGTCGAACGTGCCATGAGCTAAAGTAGATGTATACGGTCAGCAAGCAATATCGAAGGCAGGTATATCGCATTGTAGGCGCTTGCGTTGTTATCTAGCCCCGGCTACGAGATGCAAGCAAGAATGTAGACTGATGTAACGGGGTTACACGCGGTTATTGAACTGGATATGTTGTGTGTTACACGTCTTAGATGCGAAACATGGACGTATCCATTGTCAACGTAAATCATGTGGTGTTAGGAGTACATCAGTATCGACTTTGTGTTTGGCATACCGAAGGATTCGGACGGCAACACAGGCTTTGTGGTCTACGTTGACCTTTTGAGCAAGATGGCTCATTTAGCGGCTGTGTCTGATTCCATCGATGGTGAAGGTACAGCAAAGCTGTTTATCGACCGTGTATTTCGTCAAAAGGTTTGCCTTCGATAAGTGTCTCAAATCGTGATCCACGTTTCACTGGCAAGTTTTGGACTTTTATCTTTAATGTGCTGAATACCAGGACGGACGTGTCCACATTGGATCACCCGCAGACCGATGGTCAAATTTAGCGTGTTAAATGTATCATTAGTGACATTTTGCGCTGTTTTTGTGTCGATAAGCCTAGGCAAACTACGCTCCCGTTTTAACGGGGTGAACCGTTGCATAACAATTTATAAGAAATTGTTAATAGAATGTAACCATAAGAGTTATGTTCTCAGAATATTGTCATAAGGACAAATATTCTGCAGCACTTACGAGTAGTTCCTAATTGGTTGATATAGGCCATTATATCAACCAACGAAGGCGCGCCACGACAGACGCACGCAATGAGTGGTGAGCAGATAGTTGATGTACACATTTGTATTTAGACATAGTTAGATGAGGATAAATAGTGGTTTATAAACAGACATTAACTATACTAAATACAGTTCCACTTTTTACTTTAATCAAGTACTCGCTTCTTCTTACCGTCTTCCTCTGCACGTACCAGTGTACGTGAAGTTACGAGGCACCGCCTTATTCTGTCATCAGAATAAGTAGCTTGTACTGTCACCAGTACAAGCTTCAGGGTGCCCCGTTACATGTGCTCTGATTTGCAGTTCGTTGCGTGCTATCAAAGCGACTGCAACGTCATGCCCTTCTATTGACGAACATCTGGTCTCTCGTCACTTGACCACCAAGAGCCGTTGGCTCCAAATCTCATGAACATTTGTTAGAGTCACTACCATGTCACTTGAAGTGTGAGTTTTTGTCGAATATACTCAAATTTCGCTGTCGTCTGGGCTACGCAGAGGCGACGAAACGACTCGCGGACTGCGATGCAAATTGGTGCAAATGTTCGTCGAACGTGCCATGAGCTAAAGTAGATGTATACGGTCAGCAAGCAATATCGAAGGCAGGTATATCGCATTGTAGGCGCTTGCGTTGTTATCTAGCCCCGGCTACGAGATGCAAGCAAGAATGTAGACTGATGTAACGGGGTTACACGCGGTTATTGAACTGGATATGTTGTGTGTTACACGTCTTAGATGCGAAACATGGACGTATCCATTGTCAACGTAAATCATGTGGTGTTAGGAGTACATCAGTATCGACTTTGTGTTTGGCATACCGAAGGATTCGGACGGCAACACTGGCATTGTGGTCTATGTTGATCTTTTGAGCAAGATGGCTCATTTAGCGGCTGTGTCTGATTCCATCGATGGTGAAGGTACAGCAAAGCTGTTTATCGACCGTGTATTTCGTCAAAAAGGTTTGCCTTCGATAAGTGTCTCAAATCGTGATCCACGTTTCACTGGCAAGTTTTGGACTTTTATCTTTAATGTGCTGAATACCAGGACGGACGTGTCCACATTGGATCACCCGCAGACCGATGGTCAAATTTAGCGTGTTAAATGTATCATTAGTGACATTTTGCGCTGTTTTTGTGTCGATAAGCCTAGGCAAACTACGCTCCCGTTTTAACGGGGTGAACCGTTGCATAACAATTTATAAGAAATTGTTAATAGAATGTAACCATAAGAGTTATGTTCTCAGAATATTGTTATAAGGACAAATATTCTGCAGCACTTACGAGTAGTTCCTAATTGGTTGATATAGGCCATTATATCAACCAACGAAGACGCGCCACGACAGACGCACGCAATGAGTGGTGAGCAGATATTTGATTTACACATTAGTATTTAGACATAGTTAGATGAGGATGAACAGTGGTTTATAAACAGACATTAACTATGATAAATTCAGTTCTACTTTTTACTTTAACCAAGTACTCGCTTCTTCTTACCGTCTTCCTCTGCACGTACCAGTGTACGTGAAGTTACGAGGCACCGCCTTATTCTGTCATCAGAATAAGTAGCTTGTACTGTCACCAGTACAAGCTTCAGGGTGCCCCGTTACATGTGCTCTGATTTGCAGTTCGTTGCGTGCTATCAAAGCGACTGCAACGTCATGCCCTTCTATTGACGAACATCTGGTCTCTCGTCACTTGACCACCAAGAGCCGTTGGCTCCAAATCTCATGAATATTTGTTAGAGTCACTACTATGTCACTTGAAGTGTGAGTTTTTGTCAAATATACTCAAATTTCGCTGTCGTCTGGGCTACGCAGAGGCGACGAAACGACTCGCGGACTGCGATGCAAATTGGTGCAAATGTTCGTCGAACGTGCCATGAGCTAAAGTAGATGTATACGGTCAGCAAGCAATATCGAAGGCAGGTATATCGCATTGTAGGCGCTTGCGTTGTTATCTAGCCCCGGCTACGAGATGCAAGCAAGAATGTAGACTGATGTAACGGGGTTACACGCGGTTATTGAACTGGATATGTTGTGTGTTACACGTCTTAGATGCGAAACATGGACGTATCCATTGTCAACGTAAATCATGTGGTGTTAAGAGTACATCAGTATCGACTTTGTGTTTGGCATACCGAAGGATTCGGACGGCAACACAGGCTTTGTGGTCTACGTTGACCTTTTGAGCAAGATGGCTCATTTAGCGGCTGTGTCTGATTCCATCGATGGTGAAGGTACAGCAAAGCTGTTTATCGACCGTGTATTTCGTCAAAAAGGTTTGCCTTCGATAAGTGTCTCAAATCGTGATCCACGTTTCACTGGCAAGTTTTGGACTTTTATCTTTAATGTGCTGAATACCAGGACGGACGTGTCCACATTGGATCACCCGCAGACCGATGGTCAAATTTAGCGTGTTAAATGTATCATTAGTGACATTTTGCGCTGTTTTTGTGTCGATAAGCCTAGGCAAACTACGCTCCCGTTTTAACGGGGTGAACCGTTGCATAACAATTTATAAGAAATTGTTAATAGAATGTAACCATACGAGTTATGTTCTCAGAATATTGTTATAAGGACAAATATTCTGCAGCACTTACGAGTAGTTCCTAATTGGTTGATATAGGCCATTATATCAACCAACGAAGACGCGCCACGACAGACGCACGCAATGAGTGGTGAGCAGATATTTGATTTACACATTAGTATTTAGACATAGTTAGATGAGGATGAACAGTGGTTTATAAACAGACATTAACTATGATAAATTCAGTTCTACTTTTACTTTAATCAAGTACTCGCTTCTTCTTACCGTCTTCCTCTGCACGTACCAGTGTACGTGAAGTTACGAGGCACCGCCTTATTCTGTCATCAGAATAAGTAGCTTGTACTGTCACCAGTACAAGCTTCAGGGTGCCCCGTTACATGTGCTCTGATTTGCAGTTCGTTGCGTGCTATCAAAGCGACTGCAACGTCATGCCCTTCTATTGACGAACATCTGGTCTCTCGTCACTTGACCACCAAGAGCCGTTGGCTCCAAATCTCATGAACATTTGTTAGAGTCACTACCATGTCACTTGAAGTGTGAGTTTTTGTCGAATATACTCAAATTTCGCTGTCGTCTGGGCTACGCAGAGGCGACGAAACGACTCGCGGACTGCGATGCAAATTGGTGCAAATGTTCGTCGAACGTGCCATGAGCTAAAGTAGATGTATACGGTCAGCAAGCAATATCGAAGGCAGGTATATCGCATTGTAGGCGCTTGCGTTGTTATCTAGCCCCGGCTACGAGATGCAAGCAAGAATGTAGACTGATGTAACGGGGTTACACGCGGTTATTGAACTGGATATGTTGTGTGTTACACGTCTTAGATGCGAAACATGGACGTATCCATTGTCAACGTAAATCATGTGGTGTTAGGAGTACATCAGTATCGACTTTGTGTTTGGCATACCGAAGGATTCGGACGGCAACACTGGCATTGTGGTCTATGTTGATCTTTTGAGCAAGATGGCTCATTTAGCGGCTGTGTCTGATTCCATCGATGGTGAAGGTACAGCAAAGCTGTTTATCGACCGTGTATTTCGTCAAAAAGGTTTGCCTTCGATAAGTGTCTCAAATCGTGATCCACGTTTCACTGGCAAGTTTTGGACTTTTATCTTTAATGTGCTGAATACCAGGACGGACGTGTCCACATTGGATCACCCGCAGACCGATGGTCAAATTTAGCGTGTTAAATGTATCATTAGTGACATTTTGCGCTGTTTTTGTGTCGATAAGCCTAGGCAAACTACGCTCCCGTTTTAACGGGGTGAACCGTTGCATAACAATTTATAAGAAATTGTTAATAGAATGTAACCATAAGAGTTATGTTCTCAGAATATTGTTATAAGGACAAATATTCTGCAGCACTTACGAGTAGTTCCTAATTGGTTGATATAGGCCATTATATCAACCAACGAAGACGCGCCACGACAGACGCACGCAATGAGTGGTGAGCAGATATTTGATTTACACATTTGTATTTAGACATAGTTAGATGAAGATAAATAGTGATTTATTGCAGACATTAACTATGATAAATACAGTTCTACTTTTTACTTTAATCAAGTACTCGCTTCTCCTTACCGTCTTCCTCTGCACGTACCAGTGTACGTGAAGTTACGAGGCACCGCCTTATTCTGTCGTCAGAATAAGTAGCTTGTACTGTCACCAGTACAAGCTTCAGGGTGCCCCGTTACACCTGGTAGCACTTCGTAGTCCGTCCAAGGACCACGTTCACATCCAACATGAATATGTCGGATGATGAAGATGATCAAAGCTTTCACTCTACGCGTGACGGCTACTCCCATTTGAGCGATGTCGAATGGGATGCGGTTGAACGAATGGGTTCGACCATGGGCATCCATGCTGTTAGCGTCATGCTAGAGGCTCTCAATAGAGATGCCCAACATGCTACTATCGCCAAGTTCATTCAAAATGAACTTGACGCAGAACGCGAGAAAGTAGCCTTGCTTCACCAACAAGTTTCTCAACAAGCAGAGTTGTTGAGAGAACAGGGTGCTCAACAGTTTGAACTGTTGAGACAGCAGCAGGCTGCTGCTGGTGGGTCGATGCACTCGCGTCGACCCAAAACCTTGAAGATTGACATCTCCAAGTATAGGGTATTCGAAGAGGACTCCCTCTTGAGATGGTTCGCCACATTAGACGACACCATAAGGGCGCGTCGCATCGACTACGGGGAAATGCAAGTTGCATTTGTCCAATCAAATCTGGCAGGACGTGCCAAGACTTGGGCTTTGGGGCTCAAGTTGCACGACCCATATGCGTTTGGGTCGTTAGAAGTCTTCAAGTCGCGGCTCAGACAAACGTTTGAACCGCCTAGAGCTGAGTTCAGGGCTCGAACTGAACTCTTGAAGCTCAAACAGGGTAAGCGTGATGTGCACGCTTACGCACAACATATGCAACATCTCACGAGTTGTATAAGTTCCAACCCGGTTGATGAACACACGTTGGTTTCGGTGTTCCTGCAGGGTCTTGCGGATGGTCCCGTCAAGACTCACCTGTTCCGGCTTGAACTAGATTCACTAGAGCAAGCCATTTCCATTGCGGAACAGGAAGACTTCAGTCTGAGACAGGCTCGCGCCAGCTCGACATCATATCGTCAACCGAGACGATATGACAGCGGAGGTCCAGAACCGATGGAACTCTGTTATGTAGAGAGCGAGAAGGCTCGCTCTACAGGCTACAAGAAGTTGCAGAGATGCAACAGATGTCAAAAGACAGGACACTACGCTTACGAGTGTAGTGCCCCTCGTCCAGTGTCTCGCGACACTGGGCGTAGTGACCGTCCACCCATGAGAAAGGGGCAGGGACGAGGGTCCGCTGTTGGTGCAAAGACGCAACAACGAGATGGACCGTAAAAAACGGACAGGATCAGTAGGTGCGGAGCACCCTACTGGTCCAGCAACGTCAAGAGAATTTGTAGGCATCTTGATGAAGGTTGCTCCCAACACACAAACGTTGTGCGTTGCTGCTCTAGGTAATGAGATCTCACTCATTACCTTGAAACTCGAAGTGACGAATAAGTTGTCCCTTCGAGCTCTAGTCGATTGTGGGGCGTCCAACAATTTTGTGCGACGCCAATCGCTAGAAGATGGTCACTTTAAATTCAGTAAATGTGACACACCTCCTACGAGGATGACGGTACGTCTTGCGACAGGCGCATCCGTAACCGTCATGAAGCGTATAGTGAAGATCCACTATACGCTACAAGATACCCAATATGACGATGACTTTATCGTATTGGATTTGGATGACAAATTTGATGTCATCCTTGGAATACCGTGGCTTATAAGGTACGAACCACGAGTAAACTGGCAGCATCGAACAGTAACGATGCCTGCCGCTTGTTCATCAGATGGCCATCTGATGAACGTTTTGGAGCGTCCACAAGCGTGTGGATGTACTACGAGTGAGTGCGATGGCCTCACTTGTGGTACGGTCGTTAGTACGACTGCACAATACCTTAGTGTAACAAACGGTTACACTTCGGAGCAAAGTTCCGGCGGCTGTGAGGAAACACAGGCTGCGCCGAAGGTCCACCACTCGAATAAGTCGAGTGGACCGGGACAAAGATGTATCCCTAGCGGGGAACATCTAGAAGAGAAACCATCGATCGCTCAGGTTAAGCGAAACGATAATCCTAGATCGACTGAAGAGTCTTTCGTAGAGGATCTCGCTGTGGTTGCGCAACGACAGCTAGAGGAAGTCAAGGAAATAAGTCCCAAGATTACAAATACGGTGGAAATAAGTCCCCGAAACCCGCGGTAATAATTCCCCGGGAAGCCGAACGAATAAGTCCTTTGAGGCCTGAGGAAATAAGTCCCCATGAAATTACGGAGACATTGAATGTCATAGTCAGTAACGGATCAAGTGTAGGCGCTTATACACTTGATCTGATTGCGCCTCCGAAGTTAACTTCGGAGATCACTCAGTTGCCAACGCTCGAACATAAAAGGTTCTTGCGTGATCTGCGTAGTAGCAAAGTCAAGCAGATCTGCATACTCGTCGCTGAAGACGAGTGTGTAACCGACATAAGGTCAGCAACAGTGTTCACTGAGAACGAGAGAGTTCTCAGTAGTTCATCTATGGACGAGAGTGTCCTAGATGAAAAGACACGAATTGAGCGATATGACTCCCAATCATGGGAATCGCTCAAGAAAAATCCTCTCTACAAAGATTTGGTTGAATTCAAGGATGTATTCCCTGAAACTGTTCCGTGCGAATTACCGAAGTATAAAGGTATTCGACACGAGGTCGAGCTTAAACCAGGCTCGAAGTACTGTGTCATGAAGCAGTGGCCACTGCCTCGTGAACAAGTACTTGCGATCGACAAGTTCTTTGCCGATCGTTTAGCTGCGGGCCATGAGAGGGAATCAACTTCCCCACATAGCTCTCCGACCTTTTGTGTGCGAAAAGCAACAGGAGGGTGGCGGATAGTGCATGCATATAACAAGTTGAATGCTGCAACGGTACCGGCTCAGACGCCGATACCGAGGAAGGACGTAATCATTGATGGTATGTCAAAGAGTACCATCTTTTCGTCCATGGATTTGATGGATGGCTTCTATCAAAACCTTATGCGAGAACGGGATATACCCTATACCGCACTGAGCACACCTAGTGGCATGCTCTGGGAATGGCTAGTAATGCCACAAGGGCTTAGTAATGCCCCTGCCACGTTCAACAGATGTGTATCACATCTGTTGAGACCAGTACGAGAATTCGCACCGAGTTATTTTGATGACGTATTCATCCATAGTCGAGCTATGGATGGAAAGTCGGACGTTGAGGTTCACAAGTACCACGTCCGACAAGTTCTTACAATCATGCGAAAGCATCAATTGTATGCAAACCTCAAGAAGTGTATATTTGCAGCAAGCGAAATACCACTTCTTGGGTGCATCGTTGGTAAGAACGGTGTACGTCCTGATCCCGAAAAGATCAAGGCGATCACCGACTGGCCCGTGCCGGTCGATGTCAAAGGTCTTCGAAAATTCCTTGGGCTAGCGGCGTATTTGCATAAGTATTCAAGCAATTACGCCGAGATGACTGTGCACCTCTCTCGTTTGTTGAAAAAGAACGAGAGGTGGTTATGGAACGCTGAATGTCAGCGCTCCTTTGATAATATCAAGCAGAGCTTGATACAATCCCCAGTCCTAGCAATAGCCGATCAGGACAGGTCATTTCATGTGGTCTGTGATGCCAGCGATTTTGCAATCGGCTGTGCATTACTGCAGTACGATCTTGAAGGCGTTGAACGCGTCGTCTGCTATCAGTCGCGTCCGCTGCAACCAGCTGAGCGGAAATATCCAGTGCATGACAAGGAACTCCTTGCCATGGAGTATGCACTCGCGAAGTTCAGAGTCTATCTATTAGGAGATCGACCCTTCATTGTTTACACTGACCATGCGTCATTACGCACGGCAGTGAACAGCCCGCACCTTCCACAACGAATGGCGCGGTGGTTGTCATTCTTTGCAGAATACAACTTTACGGTCGAGTACAAACCAGGACGACTTCATGTCGTCGCTGATGCACTCTCACGTTTGCCCGACTTTGAACCAGTCGTGAGAACCAACAGTGAGACAGCCACTGTTGCGGTTATGACGTCCTCAGTCCCATCTACAACGTTGAATGATGATGTGAGGCGGGCATACGCCCAAGATGGTGAGATTGTGAAATTGTTGACACATCTCTCACAGCCATCTCGAGAATCGTTGAAACGATTATCGTCTGCGTATCGATCTGCATCAGATCGATACACTACTCACAACAGTTTACTGTATTATACAGCCGTTTCTAGTGACACATCACGAGTTGTCATTCCAGATGATGCTGATCTGCATTCGCGGATCATGTTCGAGCATCACGATGCTCCTACAGGAGGACATCGTGGCCAAGAGAAAACATATCTCACGGTAAGTCGATACTTTTACTGGCCTCGCCAGTATCAGTTTGTGCGAAAGCATGTTCGCGCATGCGAAGTCTGCCAACGAGTGAAGTCAAGTCCTTCACTGCGTGCACCTTTACAGCCTCTACCGGTTCCGGCTGAGTGCTGGGAATCCATCTCAATGGATTTCGTCTTCGGGTTACCCAAAGACGCACGCGGGAATACGGGTATTCTCGTATTTTTTGATAGATTCAGCAAAATGGCACACCTTGTGGCTGTACCAGAGACAATCACGGCAAGTGGCTGTGCTTGTGTCTTTATTGACACCATCTTCCGACTTCATGGGTTGCCCCGTGAACTCGTATCAGACAGAGATCCACGATTCACTGCTGATTTCTGGCGTTCCGTGTTCAAATCACTCGGAACGCACTTGAAGATGTCAACATCTGATCATCCAGAGTCAGATGGTCAGACGGAACGTGACAATCGTGTCCTTGAAGAGATACTTCAAGGATACGTACACTCCTTTAAGAGTTGGAGTGAGTTTTTGCCAATGGTAGAGTTTGCCATTAACAACTCGGTGCATGCGTCCACGACACATACACCGTTTTACGTGAATGGCTTGCGCCATCCGCGTGTACCCACCTTACTAGAGTGTAACTCTGGTTTAAGGGGGGGAGGGACTCGCGCGAGCAAAAACCGATTTGGTTCACGCTCATCACGCTCTGACGAAGAGGTCATTGCGTTTGATGCCGATATCGATAACATCGATATCGAAGAAGATGATGCCAGTGAGAGTGCGGAAGCCCTCACTGAAGAAGATGATCCCAGTGAGAGTGCGGAAGCCCTCACTGAAGAAAAGGTTGATGTTGCTGCAGTGCGCTCACAGCACACTGAAGCTAACGAGTCATCAGATGAGTTCATACTGGCTCGTGAAACGGTAGTCCGTTTTGTGCAAGACTCCATCGCCGAAGCGGTGGATAAGCAAAAGCAAAATGTAGACAAGAATGGAAGGGCAAACACTCTTTTATTTAATAAAGGTGACTTAGTCCTACTGTCTACGGTTAATCTACCAAAGCATGTAGTGACTAACTTGGGTAGCAGTAAACTACTACCCAAGTGCATCGGCCCATTTCGTGTATTGCATCGCCTAGGCTATGCATACACGATCGAATTGCCACGTAAGATGCGAACGCATCCCACGTTTTACGTTGGTCGGCTCAAGCCGTACCATCAGTACGCGGTTTCTATCGATGAAGAAAGCCCTTGCGCTCAAGCATCTCGCAGAGAGCCTTGTGCTCCCGATGGTGGGCATCAACAAGGGTCTGAAGAGCAGCTATCTCATCCCGAGACCGATCAGCAATCCCACGAGCTACCCTTAGCTCGTCACGAAGAGATGTCAGAGATCTCTCGTTCTCAAGCTGAGCAAAGGCAAACTCAGCTCGATGCTTCGAGGCAGTGTCCGCCATTTGGAGACGCCTATTCCACTCATGTTCGAGATCGTCGCTTAACCCTTGCGTTACGCGATCAAAGAAGCTCTCGGGAACACACCGATCCCCATGATCGTGTGGAGAGCTTTTTCCCTCCTCCTCCACCCCCATTAGAGAACTCTTGCGGTGGCCAGCGCTATCTAGTTGAGCAGCTGTTGAACCACCGCGACGTGAACGGACGTCGGACGAGTTATCTCGTCCGGTGGCGCGGCTATCCCCCGTCCTGGGATTCTTGGGAGCCCCGCTCCCAACTGATAGTTGACGTACTGGGTCTGGTCGAGCAGTACGACGCGGCACATCCTGTGCCGCAGAAGTACCGCCGGAGAAAGTCTTCCCGGCACGGTCGTAAAGGGATTTCAGGTTGTCAATTCCTTCGTACACCTCAGTAGATATACGTACGCGCCACCACGGGCTAGTAAGGAGGTAAGCCTCCTTAGGTGCTCGTGCAGAGTTGTTCACACAACATGGGCACGAGTCTCCCCAAGAGAGGCAGGGTAATCCTTTCTCCCTTGACAGACGATGCAGCTTGTAGCGTGCACCTGTCGGGGTTCACTTTTCAAACTTATCACGACCTTTGATAAGTTTGTCGTTCCAAGCGTCACGACCTACATCCTCAAGGTTATGGATGTAGGCGTTCCACGCCTGAAGTAGTGAGGGACCATCACGTTTGTGATTACCACTGTACCATCGATGTCTAAAGAAAGCATCGATGAAGAATTCATGTTCAGCGCGATAGTCTTTCGCGCTGGGGTCAAGGTGATGGATCCTTGACGAATCGAACAATCGTGTTCGATAACGATCACTCGTCGTCGCCGACAAGTGATCCATGACAGATTTGGGAGGCATCCATGCCTTCTTCTCAGGAGCGAGACGCAACACATTGCGGTCCCGCTCTTCCTGCGACGTGCCGACAGAAGTACTGGCACCTCGCTGTGAAGTGGTGTCCATAGGAGAACCGACACCACTATTAGCGCCCGAGTCTCGCGACCTCGAGCGCCTTCGCTTCGGCGATGGTTCATCTGATTCATCAAATGAACCAAAGATGCTGCGACGCAAAGCATCGTCCATGCCACGCTTGGCAGGCGGCTTAGATTCAATCGCCGTCGATACGGATCCGTCATCCGTATCAGGAGAGTACGAGACACCGAGCTCGTACTCTGTGAAGACACGAGTGTCTTCATGACCAGCGCCTGCGTCACCAAGTGACACATGCTGGGTCGCTTCAGCAACCGATGAGACATCAGTTGCTGTGGTTTCTGCTTCGGCGTCCGCACAGAGACGTGCGGACGCGCTCTCGGCGGCCTTGCTCGCGCATCGCATGGGCTTGTTTACCATGCGGTGAGATGTTGGAAAGTGGACGCGGACCAACAAGTGCAAACCCTGTCCCAAATGATTTGGACGAGTATCCATTTAGTCAATCAGTCACTAAAGTGACTGATGGTTAAGGGGGGGTGATGTAACGGGGTGAATCGTTACATAACAATTTATAAGAAATTGTTAATAGAATGTAACCATAAGAGTTATGTTCTCATAATATTGTTATAAGGACAAATATTCTGTAGCACTTACGAGTAGTTCCTAATTGGTTGATATAGGCCATTATATCAACCAACGAAGACGCGCCACGACAGACGCACGCAATGAGTGGTGAGCAGATAATTGATTTACACATTTGTATTTAGACATAGTTAGATGAAGATAAATAGTGATTTATTGCAGACATTAACTATGATAAATTCAGTTCTACTTTTTACTTTAATCAAGTACTCGCTTCTCCTTACCGTCTTCCTCTGCACGTACGAGTGTACGTGAAGTTACGAGGCACCGCCTTATTCTGTCATCAGAATAAGTAGCTTGTACTGTCACCAGTACAAGCTTCAGGGTGCCCCGTTACAATTTATGCCGGAGACACAGCAAAGCTGTTTGTTGACCGTGTGTATCGACAACACGATTTGCCAGTGTCGATTGTATCTAATTGAGATCCCCTCTTAGCTGGTAAGTTTCAAAATTTCATTATCAAGGTGTTCGGCACCCGATTGTACATGTCCACAGCGGATCATCCGCAGACCGATGGTCGAACTGAGCGTGTTAATTGCGTCATTAATAAAATCTTGCGCAGTTTTTGCGCTGATATGCCACGCCTTTGGAGCTCAATTTTTTCCTGTTTGTTACTTTTGCGTTACACAAGGCTATTCATGCCTCTTCAGGCTATACTTCGTTTTGCGCGAACGGTATCACACACCCTCGCGTTCCGCAAACACCACCACTATGTGGTTAAAGGCTTGGCGGGGAAGAAATTGCCAATCGGCTTGCTGAAACCAGCCCTCCCTGCTACTATTCTAAAACAGGTTAGGTGAGTTTCTTGCAGTGCGATGGAATAACTTAAGACATGTGCGTGATGCAATTGCTGAAATCCAAGACCAATTTTTACGACTAGCGGATGCTATATGATGTTTTACTGAACGTTACCATGTATTAAACCACTTGTTAGCTAACACCAATAACTACCTACAGATGTAGGGTCTGCTGACACCATGACAATATTGTGTCCGCGCTCGATTGGACCAATCACGGTCGTTGCTACGAAGGGACTTGCGAATACACTCAACCTTCCAAAAAAAACTTAAGCATATTTCCTGTATTCTACGTTGGCTTGCTCAAGCCGTATCAGAGTCCGTCCCACGTGAGCTTGAGGCGCTTGCGTTGCGAAAATGGACTTGCTATCGGTTTCGAAATTCGAATCAGAAAGTCATTCTGAGCCTCCTTTCGGTGTTCCCAAATACAACGCCTGACCAAGAGCAAATTTCGCGCCGAGCGCACTCTGTGTTGAAACCAAAAGTCTCACAGCGACCACTCAGCTCCAAAATTGCCTTCTCATGTTCCTCTTTCTTTAAACCGACCTCCACCGACGCTACTCGATGGGCAAGGAATCCTCCAGATCTACGTAGAGAGGCTCCTGATGCGACATCGTCTTCAAAACCGATACCGGTACCTGGAAAAGTGGACAGGGTATTCTGAGTCGGAAAGCTCATGAGAGTACAACATTTACCTTCGGTAAGATTGCCCGTACGCCTTGGACATTTTCAAACATTGAGACCTTTGTCATTTCTAGACCGAGGCCGTTTCCCATCACTAGTGGTATGGTTTGGTGGGTAGGTGATAACAGTCTGACCAGCACCCGCCTCTACCGTTGTAGCCGAATCATAGCGCGTACTATCTGCGCAATTGGTTTCTGGGCTTAGTCTTGGCATGATCATACCGAAGCTTGAGTGCGAGAAGCACATCGGCCACATTAACACTGGATCTCAGAGTGAACTTACGGTTAAGGCAACGAGAGCGTACCACTTAGTAAACGAAGACGTAGACTTCTTCGTACGCTGTTGTGCTTGCGAGCAAGAGAGTTGATGAACCCTTAATCGGTGAAATGGTGTGCCACGTGCTTGCATCTCAAGTCGCATCTTGTACGGACTTCTCGTTGTTAGATATGGCTTCAGGTAACTCTTACAAAGTGTCTGGCCACTTTCCACTTCCCTGAGAGAAGTAGCTGTAAGATCTATGGTCCACGTTGCCAACGTTTGGCCAGTCGTTTGATGTAGAAGTTACTGTACACTGATTGGAGTGATCAAATATTCACGCTCACTCAAAAGATTCATGACCGTGCGTGCCTAGCGCCAAGATCTTTTTTCTATTCAGACATTAAACTGTTGTTGTTCATCGAGCGGGTTAATAATGATTGCACCATTCAAACCAGTTGAACGTGGTGCCAATTGCGCATTGGCATCATCACGTTCCGTGAACGGAATCATTGTAGTAGGAGGTTGTAATTCAGATGAAGGTTTATCGTACATTGTCCTTGCATCACCAGGGACACAGGTATTGTTACAACACTTTACTACCTTATCCATCATGAGGTATGCACGAAAATCCTGTGACTCGTTAGGAGATGAGGACATGGTGCTTAAGGCTTTAGACAAGTGTTCATCGTCGATGAACACAGTCCATTGACGTTTATATAAACGTCAGTCTGGTGGATGAGGGTGTAAAGTGATAACGCATCGTAGGGTGATCGGTACCCCGTGCCGTAGATACACGAGATGGTATCTTACTGAAAGAGATACAGAATATCTTATCCATTTATAGGGGCTGAAATGTGTCAGCAACAAGATATAAAATATCCTGAAGATATAAATCAGGACATAAGTGCCTGGATTATCAAATTTCAGGATCATGATATTCGGTAGAGTTAAGCGTAAATAAAGTTTAGCTCCTTATTTGATCTTGCCTAAGACATTTGTCTTGCGACGCGTCTCTGATTGTAGATCCTTTAGAGTTAGCAACGACTCCATGAGGTAGCTACTCTTCAGCACAAAGTGCTATATATTCACTGAATTATTCAGTCCCCTGAAACAGGGACCTTAAGTTTTACGCTTGTTGACTCATAGAGTTTAATTGATTGATCTAACATCGGTCTTTATGCGCTAAGTCTTTTTCTGACTAAAGGGGCTGTGAGCTCCGCTACAAGGGTGATCTTATCAAAATGTGACACCTTAGATGACGGAGCAAGATTATCGCAAATCATATGCACTGAAAAGTATAACTAAGGTAATTTACAGACACATAGGTACATAAGCACTTTTTAAAAGCTCGGCATTCACCTTGCGCGCTTCAACTATTGCTTATACCTTTGGGTTGACAATGACCTTAATGGGGATTTGTGTTTTACTGTTCATCCGACTTTTTTTTACTCTAGAGGAAGTTGTGTGAGTGACTGAAGCGACTTGGCGCTTTATGTTGGTGCCGAGAGCGAACTTCGAAAGCGCAATATGGCAAAAAGTAGCCGTAGTAGCCGTAGTATGTGCAGGATGGATCAGTGTTGCCAATACGGACCATGTTGAGAAATCGGGCAGGTTTAGTAGCACGTCGAAAGAACTGGGAGACTCGGCTGCTTCTACAACGAATTATTTGAGCAAAATGATTACAGCACACTCATGAATTGTCACGACGTTGCAATTATTTGCTATAATTCTAACGGTTCTGCTTAGCGGGGGAGTGTACTGCACATCAACATTGTGTATGGGAGTGCTGCGTCCGTGGTGTAGTGCGCATCAAGATTGTGGATTGGAGTGATGCGTCAAGATGTAAGTACAAAGCAAACATTTGCCATTGCAATGAACCTATAAATTAACTCGATCCATTTTTGTTGTCGATCATATTTTGTTAATTATGTACAAACTGAATTGACTGAACAGCTTAATCGGTTGGTTGCAGTACCTGATTTCATGTCTAGCGACAGCACGGCAGGGGCGACCACCAAGTAAAGGAAGTTTGAAGCATGCCTTTTTATATTGTGTCGTATATCGTGTTTAGATCTATCTCACAAAAGGATTTTGTCAGCGAAAAGGTTTATTAACGGTACCGAAAGCTGAAAGGTTGGGACAAGGTGAAAGCTTTAAATACAGTCGTTTTAAAATGTACCAAGAGTCATACTTGTCGTAAAGGATGTTACAAGTTTAAGGATGCACTATGACACCGCTCAAATGCCGTTGTGTCTTATTGGACAAGAAAAGTTCAGCATGTCGCTTTTTTCGACTCTCATTTTTTTTAGACTTAAGCTATCATACATGCGGTGTTGTGATTACGGGGATCGATGGTACCAACATTAGTGCGCAAGAAAATATTCGTGATGGTTTCACGGAGTTGCCGAATAGACATCCCGTAAAGCTGTGCAAAATTAAAAACGATTAGCGTTCATGACGAATAAATTGGTATTCCTCCGAAAGAGCCTTCTGGAAACCAGATCCTTGATATCTACTATTTCAAGATTGTTGCAGTGGCCATTGCCGGAATGTTGCAGATTTACAAAAATAAAATTGTTTAAGCTAAGCGCACATTTTAAAGGGTACTGAATACGAATGAAGACTTTCATGAATTCACAGTACGTACCGCTTTACATGTTCATTGTGTTATAATTCTATAATCTAGAAGTTTGACAAAAGCACTGTTCGAGCGCTGACAGACATGTACCTTGACTTGTACATTATAATAAGGAACACAATCTTTCCTGTAGCGACAAATCAAAGTTCTCGTTTCAGATCCAACTTTCAGCTTGCTAGAATTGGTCAATTCGTCGAAAAGAGGTAATAAAAAAATCAAGCATCCCGAAAACTTTAGCAATCAATCTTGTTAAGCGGCAAATCTAAAATATGTCAATAAAGGTAAAATGAAGCGGATGAAAGAGAAATTTTGTACCAACTAGAAGATTTACATGTTACAGAGAGAGTCGCCCGGACCGAAATTATTGACGTCCGACCCGAATTCTGCTCGCCGTTCAACACGTCTTACGAAAGTGTATGGGTTGCTAAAAGAGGTATACGAAACTTTCAGCAAAATTCTTACTAAGCACGCAGCACTCATTCACCCTTAAATCATGGTCGAAGTAAATTTTATCTATTAAACTATGAACCTTTCGACCATCGTAAATTAAGTACGCGGTTAAATCACAGCAAGTCGACCAAAAATCCGTGACACGTTATGTTGCCCAATTGCGTAGCAGTTACGATCCGATCGCCATGAACACCAATATGGACAAAATACCAGAGTAATGACTGCATGTAGGACAATAGATCGAAATCAGCGCTGGTATATGGCTGCTGATTCGCTGTACAAATTTTTTCATGCAACATGTTTAGCGTCCAAACCCAGCGTATGAAAATTACGGTGTCAATAAATGCGTTAGCTTAAAATTTTTAATCAGGACAAGACGAAGTAAGCTCACAACTAGCGCAAGCAGATGTTGTTTGTATGTACATCGAGTTTTTGTACACATGCAACTTGACATCCTTCTATACTTAGATTAAGTGCAATAAATAAGTATAACGTGGTGATCATGGTCCATAATTCGTTACAGGTGTCAGAATAAACCTGGTCTTGACCTCATTGATTTCTTAAATCAGGAAAGCATTTCTTATTTGGTTGTTAATAACCCAAGCTGACTGGTCCTTCTTCATCTTATAAACTCTTGGCTCACTTCGTGCATTTGGCGAAAATTTCGTTATGTCTGTCAAAGATTATCGATCAGTGCGCTTCTTGATTGTCAAAGGAATTTTGTTTTGGCTGATTCAAATTACAAACTTGTTGGAAGCTCAATTTTCTTGAAGCTGTTAGTTTGAGCAAATCAAGCTTCCAGCAAGTTTGTAATTTGATCAGCCAAACCTTAATTCATTCTGTATGAGCTTGGCACTGATAATTAGTTCTTTATCTGGTCACAGGGTAATCTGTTTGCGCCAACGGATTCTTAAGCGATTGTCTGAAAGTAATTTTGACGGTATTCCATATAGTTTGACCCAAACAGTATTAGCTTTCATGCTTAAAATAGAACACATTTGTTACTCATCCAACGTGTTTATAATCAGTAAACTTTTGTGATGGTTGGACGGACTACAAAGCGCTGATAGGTGTAACTGAAAACTTGTATTGTCACAACACAAGACGCGTACTCTGAGCACAGAGTAATGAGATACGTCGAAGCGTCACGATACTTCAGTGAAGAGGGATGTTTCAATGCAAGTAAGGGTGCTTTGTAAAAGTACCCTTCGAGTTTACGTAAAAATGTAATTGTTTGAGTTCGTCTCCTGACAATGAAAAATATGTATGGAGGGACAAGCTAATACCTGGGCCTCAAGTAGGACGAGCTATATTTTTGGGTCACTAGAGATATTCAAATTTCGGCTAAGACAAGCGATTGGACGCTGCGAGATGAGTTCAAAGCTCAGTCTGAGCTCCTGAAGATAAAACAAGACGAATGTGGAGTGTATTTTACATGCAGCCCATATGTCAAATTGGAGTCGCATTACATCCAACCCACAGAATGAACTCACGTTGTTTTATGCTGTTTATGGGAAGTCCCACAAATTTCACTGGCAAAACTCATCTGTTTTTCCTGGAATCAATACTCTGTAAGGATAAATTCGGTTTACGGAACAGGGGAACCTGTGCGAGACAAGCTCTTTGTACATCTAATTGATATCTGCTACAAAGGCAATAGGAAAGCAGTTGGGGGAAATCTTTGGTCCTCTGATACGAAAAAACAAGCCTTCCCGCTTATTCAGCTACAAACAATTGCAGAGACGCTATGGATGTCAAAAGACAGGAACTTACACACATGCACACTGTGCTTCCTGGAAAGCAGTACCACAGACCATGGTACGTAAAAACATCTAATTTGCCCAAAAAGAACCGAGGCATGGGATCGGCGCTGTTGCAAAATTGCAACAACGTCGGGGATAATCGATGCGAAGTATCCTACTGATCTCACAACATCAAGTGATGTGCAGAAACCTTGGCGATAGTCTCTCCCACGACAAAGTCCTTGTGTGTTACTGCATATGGCTATGATATTTCCGTCGTTATCTAAGAAATTGAAGTAGCTAGAGTTGCATCGCTTCGTGTCCTAGTAGAGTGTGAGAATTGAGCAATTACACACATCTTCAATTCGAGATAATTCAAGCGCAAGTTTATTAAACACGAGATTTCTCTAACGAGGATGATATTACGAGTGGCAACAGTCGTAATCCGTAACAGTAATGAAGCGTGTGGTGGAAATGTTTTACATTCCGGAAACGTTTCGGTACAATTAGAACTTTATGGGCTGAATAAGAGGACACCCTCAGCTTATTACTTGAACAACCCTAGATCAAAGATATCAATCCCCGGATAAAGATAATTTCATTTTCGTACAATAATGGTGCACACCGTACCTCAATTTGATGCGTGAATTTTAACATTTAATAAGCGATACGTCATCCCGTTTGAGCTGCGGATTTAGTTTCGGCGGGTCCCGTGTAAGGTTCATATCCAGTGCCGATTTGTCCACTTTACGCAAGCGGGTCGTACTGATGGCAATTGTTTGATGCTTAATGAGAAAGCTCGCAATGATGCCAATGTTACGTCCGGTTAGCTTTAACCAAGGGGGGCGAGGTAGTATTGGCATTCATCTCGTCGAAGATTCGACTGCTGCACCATAAGATTAACAGATGTCAGTTTCCATTACGATAGCTTAATGAAATCTCATACTGATGCAGATGTTTAGCTACTTCATCATAAATTTTCTGCGTCCTTCACATAGATTCATATAGTTCGTACATATGTCATGTTTCGCTCTTATAGCGTATTCAACAACGGAACAGAGCGAAAAAAATCAGTGAGTCACGATGATGCCTTAACGTGTATCTCACTGAGCGCTTTTTATAACGAGCTTTGACGATTTTCAATTTCAACCGCTGCATTGTACACTTTTGGATAAGACCATATGCGATAATTACACTCTCTGCAGCCTTTAAAGACTTACTGATAGTGCCAGTTGGCTTTGGCTCAGGCATCCGGGTACATTTATATAAAACATATAGTGGTTCAACCAGTATGTTAAATGGCTAAAACTAAAAATCACGGCAAAAAAGCAGAGTCTAGCTCGTTCCCTATATTCATGGTAATTTTATTACCAGCTATCTTTTTTTCTTGCAAAAGAGTAATCGTGACCATTGGTATAGACGTGATTATCTCTGGGCTACAACTAGAATATGAGATTTGGAAGGATGATATGCGAAATTAAGGCGAAATCAGAATAACTTCATACAAGTGAAGTGAGTTGTGGTGAAGAGAGGAATGTAAAAGGGTTTTACATTCTGTATAATTTTCTTGTGATTAGCGCCCTCACTGGTTGATAATTTTAGTGGGCACCGGCATTGTTAGATAATTTTTATATCCTATTCTAGGGGGCGTTCGCGTGGTAAGCAAAGACACGGCATTGTAAGATAACAATTACATCTTTTATTTAAAGAAAGCTCGCGTCATAAATAGAGACAACGCATATTACTATAGGCATGATATCTTATATCCAACTTAGCCAAGGTACTGGTATGTTAGGAAAAAAATATCCATCATCTTGGGATGTCCACGTAGTAAGTAGAAGGTGTCTACCTCTTCAGCCTCTAAATTTATCGTAGCTGACTTGATGACAATATTATTTCATCCCTAGTATACCGTGGATCGGAAGGTACGAGTCACAAGTCAGCTGGAAGCGTCTACCAGTCAATAAGCCTGCCACATCTTCGTTTGATGGACATCAAATGAACATTTATAATAATTAACAAGCATCTCAGTGTACTACAAGTTAGTGCGATGGCCTTACGTGGGGTTCGACAGTTAGTACGACGTGGCACAATATCACAACGTGAAACTAATAACAAGTTAAAGCAAGTCACTGACGACTATGCACTAACACAGGAAGCGACAAAGTTCTACCACTCGAATAAGTTGAGCTGACTGGGACATGGATGTATGCCTAGCAACAACATCCAAGGAAGGATTAGTTGCCTTTAACAAAACAAATTTTTGATATACTGTCGCGACGAACAGAGGGAACCAAGCTATGGTAGCGCAACCCTAGCGAAAAGAAGCTGAATGTACAAGACCCCACGTGATTGAGAAAGAAACGCTCTTGTAAATACGTATTAATAGAATGAGTCCCAAGCCGCAGCATGTGGGAATGAGTCCGCTTATCATAATCAAGACATATTATGTCCTGGACAATGAAAGATCGAGTGTGAATGCTTGTAAAACTAAATTGTTTGCGCCTGCGAAAGGACTTTTGAAATGACTCGATTTCCACACTAGAACCTGAGCGGTTCTTACGATTTCTGCGTGGTAGCGAATCCAAGCAAATTTTCCTCCTTTCCCATTGCGGTAGACAATCATATTCTGTTGGCGATAGAGTTTGCATCGAACGATGGGGACCTCAGAAGCTAATTGAAGGACGAAGAATCAGATGATGAGAAGTATCGGATTGAACGTCACAGTTCTCAATCTTGGGAGTCACTTTAGGCACATCACTTGTATGGTGATTCGTTCAAAATTAACACAGTATTTCGAAATCCATAACATACTAGTTGGCTCAGAATAGAGATGCTCGACATGAGGTCGAGATGAAACTATCTCGAATTAACATTCCATGAAGCAGTGGCCACTATTTCATGAATAATTATTGCGATTGACAGTTCTTCTCCTATCGCTTAGCAGCAAGCCAAATGTGGAGTTAATCTTCCCACACAGCTTTTCGTCCTTTTATGTGAGTAGCACTCGAATTTGAGAAGTTAAATGCTGCAACGTAACTGCCTCAGGCCCGATACTGAAAAGAAGTCATCTATATTTTAATGGCGGGTAGTATAAATTTTCCGTCTATGCATCTGATGGACGACTTACATCACTTTCTGATGCGTGAAAAGAACATCTCGTTAACAACAGAAATCACTCCCAGTGGTATGCTCCAGAAGTGGATAACTATTCCGCAACGTTCGATCAATGCCCCTGCTGAATTCATCACATGTACAACAAATCTGTTGAATTTGGTGTGATACTTTGTACCTAGTCACTTGGACAATTTATTCGGTCAGAGATCGGCTATGGACGAAGAGGCGGACATTGAATTTTACCGAATCCACGTTTGGGAGATTTTACTATCATGCGAAAAAATGTTGTACGTCAAATTTAAGAGTTTAATATGTTCAAATAGCAAAATACCACTTTTTGGGTGCATCATCGATAGACGCGGCGTGCACCGAACCTGGAAAAGACAAAACCACTGGCTGGGGGTGCCTGTCGATAAAAACGAGTTTAAAAGAATGTAGCCTTAAGCGTAAAGTTGGAGAAGCGCTTCCACAACTAAGCAGAGATGACCTTCTACCTTCCTCGCATTCTGAAAAAGAACGAGGAGTGAGATTGGTGTGCTTACTGCAAGCAATAATTTAAGGCCACGAGTAGACCTTGATGAAGTTTCCCATACCAGCAAGTGTAGAACATGACAAAAAGTTTTAGTTTTTTGTGACACAAGCCGATTAGCGATCATTTGTGCACTGATACAATATGACATCATGACTTTCTTCAACAATTGCTTCCACGAGTAGTGTTGCGATAGGCTGAGCTGACTATGCCAGCTGTGTGCTAGATTCGGTAAGTATGGCGCCAAACACAAGGCATTTCTCAGCATCGGGAGCTTGATCAAGTACTAATGTAGACTTGGCCATGAAGGACCAGCTTCTGGATTGATCTCCGACTTTTTCTTTCACATCAAACTCTTTCAGTTCTGCAATTGCAGTCACCCAAATTGCGGGGTACAAAAATACAACCTGGCACTGTATCCACCACAAGTTGCCACCCAGCTCGTTTTTTCCTGAGTTATCAGTATCTCCCTCTCCACAATAGTACACTACGATTCTATAGTGATGCGATCCGACCAGTTTTATTTGAATGTCAGGGGTAAAGACTCGTGATCCCTTGCAAATGTGATCCTATTACTAAAATAGATTGCTGTGCAAACCTGATTACGACGTTCCTACTGCAATCGTGCCGTGGCAGCATCGAAATTAGATTATCTTCGTCCTCAAATAGCCGAATTCGCATCTCCTTAAAGCGTACAAGTGATGATCGCGGTCGATTGGCGATCTCCTTCCCCACGACCACGTAAGCCATCTTTTTTTTCTAATATTGCACATAAAAGCAGCCACTTTGTGGTATTTATACATCCGCTAAATGCTGATTGATTCCCCTGACTCTGCTTCAAACTCGGCTGAGCCATACCGGGGCTATTGATTGTGATATTCTCCTTACAATTCTGCGGCCGTCGGTCCCACGTGATCGTTTGACACAGCCGCTTCTGCGTGATCGTCGGCTTTATTCATGTTATTCAAAAGGACCAACTTCTTATTCAAGAAATTGACACGCGTGTATCACAAGATCCTGTTTTCAGTATAACAGCTCTCTTGCGTCGAAAATCCCATTGACAAAAATTGCTTTGTTCAGCAGCTGTTAAAATATGAATTAACATGTTCGGCATGCAACACAGATAAGTACGAATTAATATGTTACAGACACGCAACACGAATAAGTAAGAATTAAAATGTAACAGAAGGTAGATACGCAACATCGATAAGTGCAAATTAATATGCTCGGCAATCAACCTTGCGCACACTCGCTGATAGGTGCCCCTTCACGCTCGCAATATTAATCTAGTTTATAGAACTAGAATAAGTTGCAAACCACTTTACAGCAGCAGTCACTGAAGAATGAGTTTGGTGCTGTTAACGTTTGTAAACTTTAGTACAGGATACGAGGCAATGTGATCAGCATTTGCTTATGTGATTGCGAGCCCGAAGGCTGAAGCTATTTGTGACTGTGCGCAAGCTGAATGCCAAACTTTTACACGTACTCACCTGTCTGCGTGTCGGTAAATTACGCGGTTAGATGCACCTTACCGGTACTTAGTGCGATCTAACCTGCACCCTTCTTATTGGTACTTAGTGCGATCTCATCTGCACCCTTCTTTTAAGTGTATAGGTACATATAAAGCCAGTCTTTGGCTAGGTCACTACCGTGACATACGCACGTGATTGGGTTAAAATCGACCAAAGGTGAATATTATCATGCAAGCACACACTGGACGCTTATAAGCAAAGGATGTCGCATTGCATGAGTATATTCAGGGTTAATTTAGACATTAACAGCATCACGCTCTTTCTGCAGTGACTGCTGCTGTCGTAAGCGTTTTGCAACTTGATTTGGTTCTCTGGACTGGACTACCTATATCAAAGGGCGATCTCCAGATCTTGCTCCCGATCTTAAGTTAGCAACTATTTAGTAGAACAACCATTGAACGACCCCTGTGGACGTCTAATCATATAAATTAGCGGCGGTTATAGTTATCGGGGGAAACGTTATCGAAGGGAGCGCTGTAAATGGGTCGACAATCAGCTCGAGCGATCTCCATTAACATCTATTGAGTCAAACCGCTATGGCAGAACACCCGTATCGAATGTCGAAGACTGTCGCCGAACTCGTGTTTTCGAAATCAGTGAATGTATGCACCGTGTGGTTCTTTGCATGACGATCGGCAAGGCTATGGCGCATTTCTCAGCTAGCATTCTTATCTGGAAGGTCGTCGCCGAGACAGATCACACTATATTCTTGCTTGCATCTCGTGGCCGGGACTAGGTGACACTGCAAGCACCTACAATGCGATATGCCTGCCTTTGATATTGCTCGGTGACCGTATACATACATCTACTTTGGCTCTTGGCACGTTCGACGAACATTTGCACCAAATTGCATCGCAGTCCGCGAGTCGTTTCGTCGCCTCTGCGTAGCCCAGACGACAGCGAAATTTGAGTATTTTTGACAAAAACTTGCACTTCAAGCGACAGGTGTGATTCCAACAAATGATCATGAGATTTGGAGCCAACGGCTCTTGGTGGTCAAGTGACGAGAGACCAGATGTTCGTCATTAGAAGGGCATGACGTTGCAGTCGCTTTGATAGCACGCAACGAACTGCAAATCAGAGCACAACTGTCCAATGAGAGCACAAAGCCGACAGCGAGCACTGCTGGCCACACAATAGTTCGACAACTGTGGTGCGGCTTACCAGCTCCCGACTGTTCATTCCCTGTTTAGCTTGACACCTGGAACATCATCCACACCAAGCCACCACCACTGAAATCCACAGCCTCATGCGGGTCTACTACTTCGCCCTCGCCCTTTGTGCCGCTCTTGCTGGTGTGACCATTACTGCGTCGGAACCGGCCGAATCGGCCATTCCCCTGGGCAGCGTTCACGACGCCGCTAAGCATCAAGACGGCGTCCATTTCGAACGGTCGCTGATGGCGGCTGAAGCTACCAATCACGAAGCCAGGTCGCCTGTGGGAGAAGACCTGATGCTGGTAGTCGAGCCGATGGCACCGAAAGTCAAGTCATGGGCTGAACGCTTCGCGCAACTTGTGACGAATCTTCGGTTGCGTTGGGAAGTCAAGGCGTTGGCTAAACAAATTCGAAGACAAGCAGTGACGAAGGAAGACCCTAATTACAGTGCTGATTTTTTGATACGTCTGATGACAGCAGAGCAAGCGGATGGCTTGGCTACGTTGTACATGAAAGAAGGCAAAGGAGACACACCCGAAGTAGCGCTAGCCAATGTCCTAGCGGGCACCTATGGCGATGAGGCAATGGTTCGGGCGCTTATCACCCATTCTTTCGCTCGTGAGTCTGTCGAAGGAATGGGCGTGGGGAGAGTACAAAGCGCAATGATTGCGCGTTGGGAAGCGGGGGACTGCACACTGGAAACGATGATCAAATGGATTCTCGGAGTTGATTCGCATTTTCCAGACCATCAATTCTTTAATCCTGTTGTCTTCAAACTCTTGAGCGCTGCTGGTTCAGCCAGCTCCCCCGACGTCGTGTACAAAGCCTTGTTTAAGCATTTTGGAAACGACGTACGCCGATTTGCAGATGTTCTTGAAGCCGCGGAAAGCAGAGACTTTCATGATCATAAAGCTGTCAGGGAATGTGCTAGGTGGCTGGAATCTTGGCAGAAAGTGAATCTCAACGGGGCAGCTATGATTTAGTCTGGATGCAGCATGATCGTGTGCAGCTCATCAGCTTTCAAGGTGGTCGAATGGTAGCTATGTTTCGCAAGCGGGATTCGTTTGCAGCTTGACCGAGCGTCTGCAGATGCTGGAAAGGGTGCGATCTCTTAGCATGGTGACACGACACCCACGTTGAGTGTAGCCAGCTTTTCTTTTCATCTGATAATATCCTTGTTTTTTTATTTGGCGGCTTATGACTTTGTTGGCAGAGTAGGCGTAGCATCTGCAGATCACACATCGAGTCGGGTTCGATCGGGGTTCTCCGCGCGTCGTATACGTGGCAGCGACAAGCATAGAACGACCAAGTACGTAAGAAGTTTGTTGAATGCTCGTCATTGTCAGCTACTGTTCTGTTCACTGGCATTTGTAGTCAAATCCCCTGCTCGAGTCGTTTGGGAATGCCAAGGCCAAGCGGAATGACAACTCGAGTCGCTTTGGCGAGTTTGCGCAGCTGCAATTCGACACGATAAGTCTCTTGTCGGATGTCTGGATGAGACGTATTTGCTGGAAAGGAGTCGTGTCGTGGGTCAGACGGAAGGCGGACGTAATCACCACGCGTTTTACCAGGTCTTTCGCTTGTCTGACGAGCGGAAGAAAGAGCTCAGGCTACATGGTGACGCCACGAACTGCAAGTACGTGGCTGAAAGGGCGACTGCTCAATTGACGGGCATTGATGATGTCCAGTGTTTGGGAGAGACACAGGATGTTCCCGATACGATTGGCATTTCCACGGACGAGCAGAATGCAATCTTTGAGATTGTGGCAGCGAATTTGAACCTGGGCGAAGTTGAGTTTGTGCCGAACGCAAGTGACAGCGAAAAGAGTCACGTGCGCAACAAAGAGATCGTGGACAATGTCGGTGCGTTGCTGTGTACCAAGAGCGCAGCGCTCCACTCGACGTTACTGAGACGATCTATTACAGCTGGTTCCGAGTCGTACACGATTCCGCTGAACGCCGAACAGGCGTCGGATCTCCGTGACGCTTTGGCAAAGGGTATGTATACGCAGCTCTTCGACTGGCTCGTGGACCGTAACAACAAGGCTATTTGCTCCACGAAAAACGTCCAGACGCACACTGATATGCTGGATATCTTTGGTTTCGAGAGCTTTGACCAGAATGGGTTCGAACAGCTGTGCATCAACTATGCCAACGAGAAGCTGCAGTAGAAGTTCAACAGGGACGTGTTTAAGGATATGCAGCAAGAGTACGTGGATGAAGGCATTCCGTTGACGCTGGTGACATTTGAGGACAATCAGCCGATCTTGGACCTGATTGAGGGTCGAATGGGTATCGTCAGCAGCTGAAGGAGGAAGTGCTCCGCCCTCAGGCTACCGACAGTACTCTTGTGAGTAAGGTTCTAGATGCTTGCAGCGACCACTTGAGCATTGAGAAGAACCGGATCAATCCGCTAGAGTCCATCATCTACCATTATGCTGGAAATGTGACGTACTACGGTGCGGGCTTTTTAGAGAAGAACAAGGACACACTGCCTACGGATATGGTGCAGCTGTTGTCTGGTAGCCACAACAAAGTCATTTCAGGTATCTCCACGCCCACACAGGCGAGCAAGCGCAGCAGCCGCGGCAAGAACGGAAGAGCAGGCCGCCAAAAGGGTAGTCTGGCGGGTAACATTATCGCTGGTGCGTTCCGTAAGCAACTGTCAGAACTGATGCTGAGCATGAACAAGACCTCATCGCGGTATGTGCGCAGCATCAAGCCGACCGCGAACAAGAGTGCAGCTGAGTTCGATCGCCTCATGATTGTGGAGCAACTGCGCTGCGCTGGCGTGATCGCTGCCATTCGCATCAGTCGTGCTGCCTTTCCGAATCGTTTGCCACTTGTCGAGTTCCAGCAGCGTTTCCAGATTATTTGCCCGTCAGCACTGCGTGACGCGGAACCTTCGTAAAGGGTGGCCGGTCTGTTGAAGGAGTTGGTGCCCGACATTGCTACTAGCATGCTAAACGCCAAATTTGCTGTGGGCTCGACGAAGGTCTACTTTAGCTCGGGTCTGTTGCAGCGATTGGAGGACCGTCGCAACGTGATCCTGCAGGACTATGCGATTCTCGTTCAGAAGTATTGCATGGCTACGTGTATCGCAAGCGCTTCTTGCGCCAGCGTGATGCTGCAGTTGAGATCCAGTCTAGGACGCGCGGTAGCTTCCAGGCGAGACGTTACCGTACTCTGCGCACTGGAATGATTAAGCCGCAGTCTCTCGAGCATGGCCGCAAGCAGCGTTACCTGTTTGGATTGCTCCTCAATCGTGTTCGAAAGGAGCGCGAGCTTGATCGAGAACGTCTTCGCAAGATTGCCCAGCAAGAGGTGGCGGAGCGCATTCTCCAGAAGGAGATTGAAGAGTGCGTGCTTCAGAAGGAGGTGGGAGAACGTGATCACAGCGATCTTCAGCCGGTAAGCTTGATATTTATTCGACATGTTGGTTCCCGCTTAGCATCACTAAGGAAGTTGTGTGTGACAGGAGCCAGTGGAAGATGATTGGAGTGATGAAAGCGATAAGGAGGATGAGGAGGGTATAGAGGAAATATCGGCGGGTCCTGTGTCACCGCGTACGCTTCGCGCCCCTACGGAAGCGGCTTCGAAGGTTGCCGAGGCAGAATCTGCAGCTCGTGACGCCAAATTGGCCGCTGAGGCTGCCCTGGAGTTAGATTGTGTGCTGGTTGCGCAGAACGATCGCGAACGCTCGACTTTGTCGTCCATCGTGGCTGAATATGCTGACGTTGAATTGCTGCGTGAGAACGAGCGGCTGAAGCAGCAGCGGGTATTGCAGCTCCAGACAAAGCTAGTGCGGTCTCAAGAGGTGTCACTTATTTCTGCCAAGGTGGTCGACAGCCGATTTTCTTACCGTGAAGGTCGCCAGTTTGTCGAGTACAAGCTGCAAATCGAGACCAACACGCGTGGCACATTGTATGTGTGGCACTGGTACAGCACGTTCCGTAACCTGGCTGCTACTCTCCGGACTGAGAATGGATACAAACGCAAGGAGATACCGGAGCTGCCAAACAAGCAGCTGTTTGGCAACTTTTCCGAAAAGATTATTTCGGACCGTGTGGCGAAGCGGAACCAGTTCCTTGAGGCTGCCACGAACGCCGAGTACCTCCAGTGGGGTATCCTTGTGGACCAGGACACGTGCGTGTACAATCATCGTGTGAAGAGCGCCTCAAGGGAAAGCATGTCAACTGCTAGTATGCAGTCGTCGTCACCGCGTTCATCATCCCGGTTGTCGATGAAGTCATTCAGCTTCCGTCGGGGCAGTACAGCTGGCAATTGAACTGCTTCGTTTGCGACTGTATTGTGCAGAATGCGCGAACTGATGACAACGACAATACAGTGCAGTGATTGCATCGCGTCCAGTCACTAACTTTGGTCAAGTGCCCGAACGAGTGGAATGCGATTGTAAGCGTATGGTATTCGTGCGAGCAGTGAGATAATCCGGACGGTTGCGATGTTGAAGCCATGCAAAGAAGAGTGAATGAAACTGCAAGTGACAGCACACTAGATGGAAGTTTTGCGTAAATCTTTTTCATTCACCGAGTGTACCCTCTCGTGCGAGGTCTATGAGGTCTAACAAGACCGTCGACGTACCTCGAATCCGTTAGCAAGGCAAAAATAATGCTAGTTGTCGTCACAAGAGCTGTCTCAAGTTTGCAAACTGACACGGAAGTGTGTATGTCTAAACCGGCATCATGGTACAGACAAATTCACTCGGATTTATACTTTACTACACTTCCGTTTTGACTCGTAGTCCGTCGAAATAGACTGCCTTGTCTTTTACGAACACGACCACCGCTGCGTTACAATCTCATTTGGCCGTCAATGCTAGAGCCTTTTACAGTAGCCACACATCCTTACATCATGTGCCGACTTTAGGATGTAAACCGAAACATGTCTTATAGGGTAAAGATTAGGTAGCAAGCTTTGGAGCTCCCCCTCTAGTTCTGAGCCAGAAGGGTAAAGCTATTTGAGACTGTACGCATAATTAATACCGACCATATAAAACCAAGGTTCTATTGTTTTTTGTGTAGATGTGTATCACGCTAGGAGCACCTTACACGTCGCACCAAGTGCAATGCAGCCTGTTCCCTCCTCATAGGTCAATGGATATGCATTTTATGCGTCACTCTTCGGGTAGTTCACTAGTTGCTACCACATGGAAAGTGAGTGTAATCAATTCCTGTACAATTGATCCCAATATTCTTGCTCGACTCGGTTAGAGCCACCTACATTGCGGTCGACTTCCATAGGCTACGATCTGCTCTATTTGCTCCCGATGACGAGGTGGGGGCTGCAACGGGACACTGGTCACTAGCACTGCTTAAATACTAGTACACCTACACTGAAAACAGCGTAGGTACTGCTGCGCGTCACTTCACGCACACCGTACGTGCAGAGGAAGGCTAGATAGTGATCGACGCTTCCAATAGGTGTAACGGGGTCACACTAGCCATCATCAAAACCGGTTGCAGACATCCCATATGTAATATGGGAGACAGGTGTGGCCTCATATTCTATATCGATAGAGAATACCGATTCGTCGGTATTCTCTGAGTTACGGCAATCACCGTGGAAGTACTTTGTACCGTCATCATTTGATGACTGAGTGATGTGCCAACTATCCAATCAGTTCGAATACTAATATTTGTATTTGTTCTATTTTAGTAGAACATAGGGTATTTGAACTAGGATTTTACTTGATATAAAATCTAAAGAAACTCAGTTCTCATTTTGGGCAGAAGTCCGCAGACTTCCCCCTTTCGCACCTTGTGTTCCACAGTTCCTTAGAACTGTCGTGAGTTAGAGAGTCTTTATACTCCGGTATTCCCCTTTTGCACATTGTGCGTGTAGTTCCTTAGAACTACAGTAGTCTGAGCTAATAGCTCATAGAGTCCGCGCTAAGTTTCGTAGAACTATCCGACACTTTAAATTGAAAAGTTTGTTCCTTAGAATTAATTGGCCGATAGCCGTGAACCTCTGGCTCAGCCCATAATCTTCCTCTGGCTTTAGAGCTGTAGTAGCTCCGCTACACTTGGCTGCACTTGTAGCCAAAACTATACCTGAGTCGTTTTAAAATGATCCTTTGTAAGAAGACGGAGAGTCTTAACTACTTCTCCGAGGCCTACCGTCTCGCGCTCGGTAAGTTTAAAGTGTTGATTGGGGTCGAGCAGGTCGAATAAATTACCACATTGCCACGTTGATTGAGGCCGAGCAGGTCGGCCACATTGTGCCCAAGGCCCAGAAATGCTCAATACACACGCTGATCGGGCAGGTCCTTGACCATTTATCCTCAGCGATACCTACACGGTACATTCCAGTAACTGATCGTGAGCCAAAGGCTCGTCCGCTCACTCTTAGCTTCAATTCTTTTGACGAAAACGAGGGGGTCTCCTTCTCTGGATCCGAAAAGTCGATATGGCTATTAGTGTCGCGGTGCTCCACTTTGAGCAACAGATAGTTAGCTCAGCCATTTCGAAACTAGATGATAGAACCAGAGAATGGACTTTGACGTGTGATACGTCGTTTGACACTGCGTTCCCCACATGGTATTCGCTTAAACGAGAGATGTATCGGGTGTTCGGACCACCAAATTAAGCGTACCGTGTACGCTCCCGGTTTCTTGCCGCCACGCAGGGAATGCAATTTTTGGACTTTTTCGGGAGTTGCGGATTCTGATAGCTGACATGCAGCTAAGCCCTCTTCCATAAGAAGTCCGTTTCAAAGTTTTAATGGAAGTTTTCGTACTGGGGTCGTGAGGACGAAAGTGTTCCGCGACCGCCTCTTAGTGTTCGAAGATGCGGTGGACATAGCTTTAAACGCTGAGCTCACTATAAAGCCGCTCGCTATGGCACTCATGGACAAGCCTATAGATCGTATGACGGAGCTGAGCCCATGGACCTCAGCCATGCTGTGGAAGAAGAAGTCGAGCTTTAAGCTGTTAAACAGCAGCGTAACATCCGTATTGTTACACGAGCGGGAGCACCATACACTTGTGTCCACGGTGTCCGCTATGGAAACTGCGCCAAAGTCGGCGGAGCCGCAATCCGCTTCCTAGCTTGAAGATGGGTACGGAGCGGGAAAACGGTAACTCTTAGTAGGCGCGGTCCACCCTACTGGGGAAGAATTAGGCTCTACCAAATCTCTGGGTTGTAGAGATGGACAGGGATTAGCGATAGACTGACTCGTGAAGGTCGCCACGAAGCGTGAGGTTAAGTTAGGCTTGTTGCCTCGGCTAAGAGTGAGGGCTTTGATGAGCCGTGGTAATTGTTGATTGACTCTGGGCGCCGGGCAACAATGTTCGGCGCCGATCCATTGAGGGATGTCAACATTATGCTGAGGCGCTCAAAGTGCATGAGTGTGATGTGGATACCTGTCGCCAAGCGAAAAGTATCACTTTTCGCTTGGCGACAGGGATCCAAGTTACCGTACCTAAAATGTCATTGAACGTAGGCGCAAAGTTTTAAGACTTTGGTAGTATCGAACGTTGTCTTGTCCTTGATTTGGACTAGAGATATGATCTCATTTTTGGGATAGATTGGCTAGTATGCCATGAACCATGGATCGATTGAAGGTCAAAAACCTTGGGCGAAACACGCAATGTTTCTAGCGAAGATTTGAAGAGTCATGAACTCACTTGTGCTAGGCAACAAAAACGCTATTGGCGCGAGCCACTAACTGAGTCTGTTAATGTACTGGACATTGGAGTGTCTGAGCTAATTAACTCTGATCTCATTAACAATATTGAAACGGCACGCACTCTGTTGAGTGACACTGGTAATAGTAGATCACTAAATACTTGTAGCATTGTGGCCTAGAGCCGAGTAATCATAGGTGTGATCCCTGTGATGCATGTTCAGTCGCACGTACTCCACTGAGTGAGGTCAGCCACGATGACAACCCAATGAATGTCGGTAATGACATTGTTAGCGATTCACCAAGGCATCGATAGCCATGCTCATCTGATGCGAGTGTAGTGGGGGATAATCCACTTAGTGAGGTCGTCCGTGTTGTCACCACACTGAATGGCGGTAATGACTTTGTTGACGATACGTTAAGGCATCAAGAGCCATGCTTACTTGATGCAGATATTGTGAAAAGTAGTACACAGAGTGTGGTCGGCCGCGATAGCACCACCCTTAATGTCGTTATTGACATTGGCTCTCAGACAGAACATCTTGAGGTTAAAGATGATCTTCACCTCGTGTAATTGGATGTTATTAACACGTTGAAGTTTTTATCCTAGGTGCAGAGACGGCACCGACGCCAGATAGCTGCTGCAAAACGAAAGTCATCTGCCATGTTCCAGAAGGAAAACATTTAGCAGTTGTACACATTGGCTAATGGGGGATGGGCGATATTGACGGAGAAGTTGACCTCAAGACTCCCCCATCGCTTAACGCCCTATAAAGCTAGAAGAAATGTCAGTAAATGAATTGCATAGGGCCTTGAGGGTCGGTGCTTTGTTTGATATGGTGTTTCTTAGACCTGACATTTAGTTATCCTCTTCGCCCCTTTTAGATAAGACAGTCCTTGAGAAAATCAAAGTTGCACTCAGTGCTCGCGGTTGATCTGCGATCTTGAAAATCCTCCGGATCCCTTCTACTCCCTGATTAGGGGATATTAGGATGTGGTTTAAATTATATATCATCTACACTACCTCCCGACAGAGTTGTGCGTCGTGATATTGGCCTAGTCCCTGGAACTAAATAGTGTGCTACAAGGCAATGGCCGTTGCCTAAGGAACAGTGTGACGTCATTATAGATTTCCTTAGTGCATAGCACGCGGCTGGCATGGTGCGTGAGAGCAATTCTCCGCACTCGACACCGACTTTTTGTGTCAGAAATCCCGATGGTAAGTGGTATATTGTACATGCATATAATAAGCTTAACGCAGACACTATACCAGCACAGACACCTATTTCAAGAAAGGATGCTCTTTAAAACGCTATGGTAGGATGTACCATGTTCAGTGCACTTGACTTGGTTCATTAATGATACCAAATGCTCACGCGAGCGAGTGATATTCCGCTCACAGCGGTGAGTACGCCGAGGGGCATGCTTTGGGAGTGGCTAATGATTCTTTAACGCTACCTAACTCCTCTGCAACGTCTAATCGTCTCGTAACGCAGTTGTTCCGACCTCACCAAGGATATGCACAAAGCTGTTTTGACGACATTTTTACCATAGTCGTGCGGAACAAGGAAGGTCAGATGTGGATAATTACATAAAGCATTTACTAGCAGCGCTCGGGTGCATGCGCACCAATAAGTTGTATACAGATGCATCAAAACGAATCTTTAACGCTAAAGAAATCATTATTAGGGTGCTTTATTGGGAAGCACGGCCTGCGGGCGTGTACTGCTAAGGTAAAGTCAATTGTCGGCTGGCCGGTTCCGTCAAACCAAAAGTAAGTTTGAAAATGGCTCGGCGTATCCAATTCCTTGCACACGTATAGTGAAAATTACGCTGATATGGCAATGCCATTAACAAATCTCCTTGAAAAATGAATGCGGTTTAGTGTTGGAAAACAGTCCAGGTTCAAGTTTTGTAGGCTATCAAGAATAGTCTTCTTCATGCCTCAATTTTGGCTTGTTCTGACCCGGATTGAACTTTTAGTGTCGTCTTTGACGCATCTTATTTTTGTCATTGGAAGTGTATTACTGCAGACAGATATCGATGGACATGAACGCGTCATCGCGAATGAATCGTGCCAGCTGAAATCTCCAGAAAAGAACTATCCAGTTTATGACAAGGAGCTACTGGCAATGAAGTACGCTCTTGTAAAAGTCAGGGTGCATCTGCTGGGCTCAAAGCCTTTTGTGATCTATACCGACCATGCGTCGTTACGTACTGCGACCCAGTCTCCTCACCTCTCACAAATGGACTGTTGGCTTTCATTCTTGCAGAATATAACTTCGAGGTGAAATACAAGCCAGTGAAGAAAAATGCTTTGGCTGATGCGTTGTCACGCAGGCCCATCATAAGCTTGTCCATGTTACGATTCTGTCGTCGTCTATCCCTTTTTTTACCTGTGCGTCTTGTACAAAGGATGAGCAATGTGTCGCATTTTTGCGCGGACTAGGCTTTGATGAGTTCAAAGAGTCGGACATTAATTTGTCAGCACGCTCGCGTGCAGGGCTACATCGATATTCTTTCGATCATGGCCTCTTGTGCTATAGCATAAATTCGGCGAATACTCCGCGCATCGTCGTACCTCATGATGAAAAATTTAAAGTATCGTATCCTCTTTTAGAAGCATGATACAGCTTTGAGCGGTCATCTCGGTCGAGAGAATACCTATGGCTTGGTCAGCCAACACTGTTGGTGACTTAAATTAGATGAATGGGTGAGCACATATGTGCGTACGTGTGAAACGTGTCAACGGGTCAAACCCTCCGCTCATGCAGCTGCGCCTTTGGCGAGTTTTTCTATGCTCACGATTTGTTGAGAAATTATCAGTATGAATTTTGTGTTTGGTTTGCCAACAGATTTGGACCGCAACGCTGTTATTGTGGACTTTGTTGACCGTTTGAGTCAGATAAATCATTTAGCGGCTGTGCCGGCTTCGATTATTGGTGAACGTACAGAACAGCTGTTTATCGATCACGTGTTTCGTCAACATGGTTTGCCCGTGGAAATTTTTTCAGACCGTGACCCTCGGTTTACCAAGAAATTTTGGAAGTCTACATATTTATTTATGGTAACCAGGTTGGACATGTCCACAGCGGATCATCCGCAGACCGATGATCAAACCGAGCGAGTTAACCTCTTTATTGGTTATAGTTTACTCAGCGTGTGCGCTGATACGACTCGGCGTTGAACATCCATGCTCCCGAATAATGAATCCATCGTGAACAACTCGGCTAATGCCTCGACTGGGTATACGCCGTTCGATGTAAACGGTCTAGCACACCCCGCGTTCCGCTAACGCTAACATCCCGTGAGTCAAGGCTTGGTGGGGAGGGATCGCTTATAGGCTTGCTGGTGTCAGCCCTTCCACTGTCCAGAAACAGGTTGACTAGTTCATTGCAACAAGGTTGAATGTCTTTCAATATGTGCGGTACGCAATGGCTGAAAGCCCAGATAACGAAAAGAACAATTAGGTTGAAATGTAAGAGGAAGTATTGAGAGTTATGAGGTCGGTGAACAAGTTTTACTTAGCGCTAAAAACCTGCCTACGAATATAGTGTCTGCTGTCCTTTAAATAAAGTTGCGTCCGCGCTTCATCGTACCTTTTACGGTCGTGGCTAATAAGGGCCTTGCGAATACGCTCAGCTTACCGTGCAAATTGCTTACTCACCCCGTCTTATTTAAGGGCATGCTAAAGCCGTACAAGGATCGGTCCCTCGTTAATTCGAGGGCGCTGGTGCCACGTACATTAAAGTTGCCACAGATATTGCATCCGGATCAAGAGATCAAGCTGTGCTTCAACACGAGTCCTTTGTGTCTCCATCGTCTGAAGACGGGCGCGATAGCCTTTTAGTGTCGCCAGACGAGACTGTGATTCGTTCATAGCATGCTGGGTTTGACTCAAAGTCTCACTAAGGCTATTCACATCTTTCAACAGATTCGAGTGGCTCTCAGCCGATACACAGACCGCCATCGGCGTTGCTTGATAGGCGTGGGAACCTCTGTTTCCATGTAAAAATATTACTTCAACGACGTCGTCGTCACGGTCACTACCAATAATTGGTGAAGTGGCGTGGGTATCCCGACTCGGAGAACTCTTGGGATTATTATATACCCCTTCGGCAAGACTGCCCATATGCCGTGGACGTTTTTGAGCTCCACAATCAGGCCCGTCTTGGCGAGCACCACGCTTTCACGAGTCAGGAAGGTAGCTGGCGGGTTTGTTTCAAATACTGACGTGAACTCGCGGCTGCAGGAGAAGCCGAAGCATAGCGGAAATGAAATATATCCCCTAGTCAGTCTTTGGCCTTTAACTTCTTAAAGTCGTAGCAGAGTTTTCGCTCTAGACGAACGTCTGCCACATTAGCACTTGATCTCAGAGCTACCATAATACTAAGGCATCGAACGCCATGTGAACAGCGTATGAACGCATTATTTTCTGAGACGTCGTCCTCACTCTCAGAAAATTAGAGGGGTGTACCTATTATCAGTGGAATCGGTGTGCCTTTGGCCTGCTTCTGGAGTCTTTCTCGATTATGTCTTTCAAGGTCATCACTGTAGGTTCCAAATAACTTTCTAAAAGAGCCTTACGGCATTCAATTTCGGTGGTCATTTATGCCTCGAGGCGAATGGCCCACCCTGCCAAAGTATGGACAGCTGTTTGACGTATAAGTTCTTCCACTTCAGGGGTAAATGCGTAATTACGGTGTCGCTGTATTATGGTCAGAATTTCTGACTTGCGCCGTGCGCTTTTCGCCTGATAGAGCATGCTTTTTTGCTCTTTGTTAAGTGGGTTACTGATGAAGGATGGGTCTATGTTAGGCATCGCACCTAGCGCTGTTAGCGTATTCGCGGCACCACGTTTTAGGAACGGATTCGGTGCCGGACGTGAGATACGGTCACACACAGATGGGCTGGCTTTGGCTTGCTCCTCCCCTTGTATGGCGGTACCACTACCACTGCTATCGTCTACTTCCTCGACACCAAGTAATTCGGCTAGAGACTTATCTGCGTTTGGTGTCCCGGTCGGTCCGTGAAGACTAGTTACGAAGTGACAACCTTGATGAGGAGACAAGTCGAGTGAAGTTTTTCGGTAACGCCAGTCTGGTAGGGGAGGGTGTAACGGGGTCACACTAGCCATCATCAAAACCGGTTGCAGACATCCCATATGTAATATGGGAGACAGGTGTGGCCTCATATTCTATATCGATAGAGAATACCGATTCGTCGGTATTCTCTGAGTTACGGCAATCACCGTGGAAGTACTTTGTACCGTCATCATTTGATGACTGAGTGATGTGCCAACTATCCAATTAGTTCGAATACTAATATTTGTATTTGTTCTATTTTAGTAGAACATAGGGTATTTGAACTAGGATTTTACTTGATATAAAATCTAAAGAAACTCAGTTCTCATTTTGGGCAGAAGTCCGCAGACTTCCCCCTTTCGCACCTTGTGTTCCACAGTTCCTTAGAACTGTCGTGAGTTAGAGAGTCTTTATACTCCGGTATTCCCCTTTTGCACATTGTGCGTGTAGTTCCTTAGAACTACAGTAGTCTGAGCCAATAGCTCATAGAGTCTGCGCTAAGTTTCGTAGAACTATCCGACACTTTAAATTGAAAAGTTTGTTCCTTAGAATTAATTGGCCGATAGCCGTGAACCTCTGGCTCAGCCCATAATCTTCCTCTGGCTTTAGAGCTGTGGTAGCTGCGCTACGATAGGAGTAGAAAGTAAAACTGAATAAAATGTAATCAGTTTCTAATTGCTTGTACCTATATTCAGTCCTATTGCATTATATCTATCTACGTTTTGTATACTAAAGTCTTGCCTACCACTCATTGTGCGCGTCCTTCGTTGAATTGACTGCTGAAGCTGGCTAATATGGGCCACCATATCAGCCAATCGGTGATTTTCTCTGAATAATACCCCTTGTGTTAGTATTCACGAACATTACCAATCTTTATGACAATTTTCATATTAACAAGTATCAAGGTTAATTACGTGCAACAGGCTCACCCCTTTACTTCAACATCTCCTCTTAACCGGTTGTCACTCAGTCACTATCAAGTTGATGTGGTCACCGCTAGACTACAGGAGGGACTTAAAGCACTTGCCTGGTCTGTTTCACTCATTTTTGGGCCTCCATCGCATGGTGAGCAGCTCAATGTGATGCGCGGCGAGAGCTGCAGATAATGCAGCTGCGCGTGTTAACGCGGCTGTTATTGACGAAGCTCAGCCTCTTGCGGTAAATGATGCTTCGTCTACTGCTATTACAACCCTTCCTGCAGTACCACTAGCCTCAAATGCACGTGGCGTGTCACCACGTGCCAATGATGATAAAGTTTTCCGAATGGATATCATCTATCCGAAGGATTTGGACGATGAGTCCGATTTGAAGAAGATGCATAGTTTACCCAAGTCTTAAAGAGTAACCGAGTACAAGACTACGAGTATTTATCGAGCGGGTGGTCAGGCTTATGGTCAATGCAATATCCTGTTTACTTCGGAAGATGAGTATTCTGACTCTTCTTCTGCACCTGCTACTGCGCATTCACTTCCTGGAGAATGCGGTGATGTAATGCAGCGTCGTGATGACAATCGTAGAAGTAACAAACCTTCTGCTGGTACCAAGCAGAAGGCTTGAGAAAGGAAATGTGCTGCGTCTAGCCCCTGAAAACAAGCCTTCGATTTTACCAGAAAGGCTTGTGACTGAGTTGTCAGGCGAGACAAGTCTACATCATCGAAGTCCATTATTCGATGCGAGGCTCTTGCACAGCCTCGACATCAGCGGGAGCAGCTTTGCACAGAAAACGTCTTCTGTCTCGATGGTTTTATCAAGAACCATTGATTTAGCGGCAACATTAAGTGAATTAAAAGCTCGTTTCTGTAGGCGTGGAACGCCTTCATAGTCAATATGCTACACATTAAGCGTTATGCCTGGCTATGAATACTTGACTCAGCTCGTGTCAGCTAAAGAACTGAGCCGAATTTGATGCAAAAGTCGGATTATACAATCTGTCTCGTACGGTAAATATTTCACATCTCACGTAGGGCAACCTATGTCCGCGTTGTTTTGTCAACAAGCAACGAGCCAAAGGGATGTATACACCCTTTCTTCACCCTAAGGTAGGGAGATCATATCGTTCGAAATGCGCGATGCGATTATTTAACCTGAAATCTCTCTGCCAGCCTCATAGGCGTGTGATTTCAGATGACCCACGATTCATCTGATGTGGATCGTAATACTGGTGGAAGAGATACACATCATCAATCATCAGCTAGGCGCGAGTCTTCCAGATGTCGTGCGACGGCGGATAGCCGCGCCAACATACAAGATAATTCGTTTGCTACTCCTTCACGCCATGGTGGTTCAAGATACGCTCCACATGAGAATGTAGACCACCGTGCGAGTCCACCAACGGCTGTGGTTCAGCATGGCGGGTGCGCTCTCCCGAGGTAGACCTCGTGTTGATAGTACGTGCGGGGGCGATTGAGAAAAAATGTTGGATGTGTGCGTATTCTGCGAGGCAACTCAATTTTGTGTACACATTACCGTTGCGGTGTCGTACGCAAAATGGGTTGATTTATTCAGGTATCAGTTTAATATTACCCAACTTAGTTAACTCGTTTTACGTAGGTTTACCCTAGACTGTATAACTAATCCTCTGACATTAAGAAGAAAATCGTTTGTTCTTCCGTGCTCGTCAGCATTTCATTTTTTTAACCGGTCTACCGCGTTAGCGATGGAGGCTTGCACAAAACGGACCACTGCTTCTCGAGTCAACTGAAAGTTCTCTGCTGACTCTATTGTGTACACTACTACTGCTTCTCGAGTCAACAAAAAGGTCTTTGCTGACTCTGATGTGTTTGTAATAGTGCGCTTGGTGCGCACTGCTAGGATCTGTCTCTCTTCTTCAGAGGGTGTCATCATTCTCGCTGGCATAGTCATAAGCGATGCTAAATATACCAGCATCATCGTACTTTTCTGGTTCAGCAAAAGTGTCATCACTACTGCTAATATTGTCGTCTTCGATGTCGATTTGATCTACATCGGCAATGTTCGCGTCGTCGAGTACTTTAGCACGTGATGAGCAAGATCCAAAACGGTTTTAGCTTGAGCGAATACCTTTCCCATAAAATTATTGTCACACTCTGAATGGTTGGAAATGTGTGTATGGCGCAAGAAATTCACGAAGAAATGTGTATGCGTTGTCGACTCATGCCCGGAGTTGTAGATGGCAAACTCCACCAATGGCAAAAGGTCGCTTTACTCTGTAAAAGATTGGATGTATTTTTAACTATCTCTTTTATGACGCGGTTGACGCATTTTTGTCGGATCGTATGTATCAGGATGGTAAGAGGTAGACATAGTACGACGCTTTCCAAAAGGTCGAAACACGGGTTAACAAAACGCCGCCGTTAGTCGATGGTCTCGGCTCAGCGATAATTTCACGGGGCAGACCGTGAAGTAAGAATATCGTGTCAATAAAGACACGGGTACAGCCCTGTGCTGTGATTATATCCCGAAATGCAGCAAGATGTATCATCTTTCTGAAGCGATCAACAAACATAATTTTACTTATTTACTTGTGTGCGTCTTCGAGGAAATCGAAGACAAAACTATGTTGAGACGGATCGTCAGTAATCTACTAAAATAGATAGAGATTTTTATGGCGCACAAAATGGAGCAATTGCCTTCACTTGATGGAACACCTCGGAAGCACTAAGGCACTTGTGAACAAACTGACACTAGAGAGCCTTTAGAGGTCGCGACTTTCATGAGATAAGTCTTCTCACACCTACAATGCCCACTGCATGGTGCATCCTGATGCTCATAAAAGATGAGCAGACGCAAATCGTTATGAGTGGGGACGACAACACGAGTTGTGTCGCCGGCAACGGTTGTTAAATGCAGAAATTTGTTGCATGTTGTGTATTGATCCGGATAGTATTGATACAATACCGGTAAATCTATGAGAGATTAATGAGATGAAGTCGACAGATAATAATTTTGTCGCAGAAGAGCCTGTCTTCTGCTTTGACCCTTTCGATTTAGTCTTGCGTTGTTAACGACAAATCATTTCAGTGAATTGTGATGCAAAAGTAGTCTCAACCCTACTGTTGGACTGCGCTTTCAAATCGATGTCGGGTCGGCGCGGTTACACGTCCGCGCCAACATTAAGTCGTCCGGGTTCGTACTTGAAGGAGAAGTTGTACTCCTACGAAATGGGCAGCCACCTCTCCTTCCTTTGCGAGAGGTGTGAGCTCTTTACGGTCGTGCACAATGACGCATGACTCATGTCAAATTCAAACGGTCTATCGCAAAGGAGATGGACGCGAAACTTATCCAGCGCGTACTTCATGGCAAAAACTTCCGTCGATGCACTGGATAAATATTCTTGCAGTTGACGCGACTGCTATTGACGACGCGCTCTGCTCCGTCTAAATTGTACTGCCTTTATGCGCAGCCGATGGAGAAATCGTTGGCGTCACATATCACGTGGAATGGCATGCCCTAATTTGCAATTGCCAAGTATGGGCAATTGCATCAAGCTCTGCTTCGTTTTCTAAAGGTGCGCTGACGTCAGCGTTCCATGACCACTTCTCACTCTTTTTCAAACGACAAGAGAGATGAACGGCCATCTCGGTGTAGTTGTGCAAGTGCTTGTGTGAGTGCGCCGCTAGATTAAGGAGCTTTTTAAGTCCCTTGGCATCGACTGGAACAGACCACTAGGTGATCGCCTTGGTGTTATTCGAGATCCAGGCGTACGCCGTGTTTACTAATGATGCATCCAAGTAGTGGTATTCCGCTAGCAGCAAATATGTACTTCGTGAGGCTGAAATACAACTTATGCTTCCACATAAGGGTAAGAACCTCACGACTGTGTGTTATGTGAACCTCTACGTCCGTCTTTTTATCAGTAACACGGCTATGGACGAATATATCGTTAAAGCGACTCGGTTATAAATCCATCACCGGCCTTAACAGATTCGTCACACACCTTCGAATTTTACAGGAGCGTTTTCATGGGGCATCACTAGCCGCTCTCAGAGCACACAATTGGGTGTTTTTATTGGTGTGTGCGGTTTATCCCGCACGAGCCCGAGGATCTGATAGGAGACTTCCATTATATCCATGGACGAGAAGATGGTACACTTAGACATTATATATGTGATTACGTCCTCATTTGGTCTCGGTGACTGATCAATCCGTTGCAGCATTCGGTTTATTATATGCGTGCACTATCCGCCATACCCTTGTGGCCTTTTGCACACAGAAGGAAGAAGAGATGTAAAGGGAGATAAATTCCCTTACATGGACCGCTGCAAAGCGATCAGCAACGAACTTGTCGATCGCTAGTACTTGTCTAAAAGGCAGTGGCCACTGCTTCATGAAACAGTAATTTGAGCCCACTTTGAGCTCAATTCGTGATGGTTCCTTTGTAAGTTGTCAACTCGCATGGCACGGTTATAGAAAATGTTATCAGACTCGATTAAATTCTTTTATAAAAAGGATTTGCCTGAAAGCACTTCTAAGATCGAGTCGTTCATCGCTTAATCGTAGTCTTCTCATCGAGGACATTTTAGTTTATCGAAGAGCGGATGAGAACCCGTTATTTCTCCGCAAATACCACTGCAGATCGAATTTAGGTCCCGTACTCGTCCTCCGGGACGAGTACAAGGATCTGCTTGACTTTGCCACTACGCAGATCTCTTAATAACCTTTCTGCTTTTAGTCTGGGCAGATGATTAATTCCTGGAGTAAACTTCGGAGGCGCGATCAGATCAATTTTATAAGCGCCAACACTTGAACCGTTGATATCTGATACTTTTATGCATCGGGTTCTTCCTGAGGGGTCTTTCCACAAGCTACTTGGGGACTTGGGTACGCATTTCCTTAAGCTGATGAGATCTTGTTACCTGATCAATAACTGATGAGGAACATCTTCCTCTATTACGTGGGGACTTACTCTCTAGACGCCTTCTTGCTGCGGTTGCGCTACCACAGCTAGGTCCTCTACAATTCACTTTTTGCCAATCTAGGATCATCTTGTTGTCCGGTGTGGACAACCAGTTTTTCCTTTTTTGGATGTCGACGACTAGGCGTAGAACTATGTCCCTATTCACTCGACTTCATTAATTGGGGGAAGTTTGGCGCTGACTGTTCATCCACACAGCCGCCGGCCAGTCCCTTCACAGTGTGGTTGGTTTTAACACTGTGATATCGTGCAGTCGTACTAGCGACCGTACCGCAAGTGAGTCCATCGCACTAACTCGTAGTACTTACACACTCTTGTAAACGCTTCGTGACGCCTACCAGATTGCCACTGATAAACAAGTAACAGGCATCTTAATGTTTCGATGCTGCAGCTGACCCTCATACTTTTTCGTACTTTCTGAGGCAAGGAAAACCTAAGACGACATCATACTTGTCATGTAAATCAAGAACGACGAAATTTTTAATGTACTACAAAACTTTAAGCTTCCAGTGAATTCCCACTACACTTATATCAATGTTATCGATGCGCCTGTTGTTAGGCGCACTGTCATCCTCGCAGGGCAAGACTCGCGCTTAGCGAACCCGAGCATGCTATCCTCAAGCGACTGAAAACGATCAAAGTTGCTCTACGCCTTACAGTGTGCTAAGGCATGAAGCGAAAAATTCTCTGTCATTTTTAAATTGAGGTGATGAGGGGTATTTCGTCACCAAGTGCAGAGGCAAACCTTAATTGTAATTCTGGAGCAACTATTATCAATAGATTTGAAAATTATCGTGAGGTTGCTAGATCAGGAAGTCTATCCGCTGTGTTTTTCCTCCGAACGTTTTTGACCGTCCGCTACGCTGCTACAATTTATCAAGAGTGTTGAACCCGAATCCGTTACATTCTTGGCAAATGATAGGACAGTTCGTTCAGTGTTTCGAGACACTGGGCGTAGGGTGCTAAACCGAAAGTGTAGTGTCCCAACTTCACACAGCGGTTGCACTTCTGCAATTGCTTTTTGGATGAAGAGAGAGGTCTCTTTCTCTCAATATAAAAGAGGTCCACAGGTGCTGAACCTCCGACTTCTTGTAGTCTTGGGCGACGATGTGAATTCGAACTAGCATAAGCCTGTTTCAAGCTAACGTCTTACCGTTTCTCATCTGATATTGCTTCTTCTAGCGTATTCATTTCTAAGCGGAACAGGTGAGTCTAAACAGGACCATTCGCAAGACCCTGCATGAAAACAGCGACCAATGAGTGGCCATGGGCCGGGTTGGCCTTGATACAACTCGCAAGGAGTCGTTTGTTTCGGGCGTAAGTGTGCACATCACGCTTACCCTGCTTGAGCTACAGGAGCTCTGATCGAGCCCTGAAACAGCCCTTGGCGGCTCAAACATTTGCCTAAGCCAAGTGTTAAAGACCTCCTACGGACCATACACATATGGGCTGCATAACTTGAGCCTTAATGCTCAGGTTTTGGCTCGTCCAGCCAGGTTCGACAGAGAAAATACGACTTAAATTTTCTCGTCAACGATGTGACGAGCTCCTTTAGCTTCGTCCAACTCGATGAATCGTACATGAAAGCAGTCTTCCTCGACTCTTCTGTGCTATAAGAGGTTCATCTTTATAGTTGCGGGACGACGCACGTGCGTCGTCCCGGTAACAGCAGCATTTGTCTGCTGTTGTCTCAATATTGTGGAATGCTAAGCAAAATTAACCATAAAAGCTATGCCTGTTACAAAATCTTGTTGCTGAATCAAGGTTGCTCTATCCCGTGGCTCGTCAAGTACATGTTGTATGAACTTGGCGCCAAGGGCGTGCTGCCCATCTCTGTCCAGTGCGGCCATCATGGTAGAGACGGCATGTTCGCTTACGGTCGAACCCAGTCATTAGACCGCACTCCATTCGATGTCACTTAGATAGGAGTATCTTTCACGCGTTGCGTGACAGCTTCCACTAAAATCATTTAACATATTCATGCTGGATGTAGGGGTTGCAGTTCATAAATGGATTACAAAGTGCTACCAGGTGTAACGGGGCACTGGTCACTAGTACTGCTTCAGTACTAGTGCACCTGCACTGTTGTCAGTGTAGGTAATGCCGCGTGTCACCTCACGTACACCGTACGTGCAGAGAGAGACTGGCTAGTGATGACGCGTTCAATAGGAGAAAATACACTGTATTAAATGTAATCAAGCTATAACTACATTCACCTTTGTTCAGCCCTACTCGAATGCGTCTATCTACAAAAGTGTATAAAATCTTACTTACCACTCATTGCGCGCGTCCATCGTTGATTGGACCGCTAAAGCTGGCTGATATGGGCCACCATGATAGTCAGTCTGTGAGTGTCTCTGAATGATACCCCTTATAGCAACATTCACAAACATCATCAATCTTTATGATAGTTTTAAGCTTAACAAGTATCAAGGTTAATTACATGCAACAGGCTACCCCGTTACATAGTACGTCTCGCTATCCTAAAACCTCGCTTAAATTTCAAGGTGATCGTGCTAGCCTTTGAAAGGCGGCATGCACGTGTCTACTGCTTTGTACCTCTTGCATTTTACACAAGTATATGTGATAAGGTGCCAATAGCGGACGAGTCGAGCTCACATTATTGCAAGTCATACTAAGCAAGCCAAAGCATCATCTTCTTGCTGTTCTTCAACTGATGATGCTACTTGAGGTCGTGTGGGCGAATCTAGGATGACGTATACATCGATTTTGCAAACCACCACATACAGCGCGGTTTTTCTCGGTCATGACTTGTGGTGCAAAGTTAACTAACGAACTTACTGGATGCTGGAATTGTCTGCAGTATCCGATGAGTGTTGGCTGCTTTCCACTGCTGCGCGTCGTGGGGTGCATTACCTTCTAGCTCAACGTGCCACTTACCTTACCTCGACCAATGTCCAGCTTGTAGCACTCGACAAAGTGGAAGAATTACACATCTAGTCATTACTGCTGTCGCCCTCTGGTACTTTCTTCGCTTTTTACCGAGAATATAACAAGAGAGCGAACAAAGCATTTGCCGAAATGGTCGTACATATGCTTGTCACCTTATCTGCTTAGTGTAGGACAAGGCGTCAATCATGCAAGCGCAAATTTGTCAACGCGCTGCTCGAACAACCACAAGTAGATATTCGAGCATCGAAAAGAAGTGAGTTTGAGTGAATAGTACATCGAACGGGTTGCGAAAAATGCAATTATCTTTGATCGGATTTCCTACCTTGTCTGTATCATCGTCATCATCAGATACATCGCCAGTATCATCGTGACCATGTTGTTCCCTTTGGAAGAGGAGATACGTCACTCAAATGATGTAGATAGGTTTCCAAGAAGAGGTTTGGGGATGATTATCAACTTGGACTTCGAAACCTTGTTGGCAAATATTTAATTACCCGACGGCGGGTCAGCGGCGAACGAACAGAGTATAATGACACGTTCATCTTCTTGCACAAGCGTTCTTGGACCTAGAGCCAGCAATGATGATACACGCTGACAGTTGAATGATCATATGCCAATGATAAAACAAGCAGTAACATATGTTTGTACTGCGGGTACATATCGGCAAATCATGACTGCTGGCCTTTACTAGAACATTTATCAGATTGACAGAACTGCTGTATGCGTTGTGACCAAGCAATCCATTTGCAAAAGGATAACCTTAAAACGTAAGCAACATCGATGTCTTTATCTACGTAGAGTAAATATCAGTCTTCGCTCGGAAAAAAGGAAAAGCAAATGCAAACTAAAAAATGATTTAACGTTGGATCATTTGCAGCAAAACAACAATGTAACTCCGATGCAAAAATGTATGGGAGTACCAACTTGAGCCTCTGTCGAAATGACTGTTGCAAAATTGTTCCTATGCGTATTTGAATACACGTGCGCTCGTAGAAGATCGTACACAACGGAAACATCTAACACAGCTTTCAGCATCAGCTTTACCCTGTCACGCGAAATAGCAGGCACACACCAACATAGAACGTAGTGACTGACGCAGCAGATGGTAGCTTCTACATAGATAACGAATGCGAACTGAAATCAATCGATTCAACAGCAATGAGGCCGTGCAATCCAATTTTGGGCACAACGAGAACTTATTGGTAATGGTGTTGGTAACTGATACTAATGACCATATATCATGGACGACACTGTGTGAGATCGTGTGTAACGATGGGATCGACTCATCGTTTTGTTACCAATATTATAGAGTCGATATCGATAGGCTTAGAGTAGTACAACGAGACGGATTAAGGACCTAGCTAGATGATAATTCAATTTCCATTTTACCTTCTTCTAAGCTCTCCCACCTCAACTCGCCCTTGGCTGTTGCCAAAAGTCAAAATATTATATGCCCAACTACGCCGGATGCGGGTGATATACTCCGCGAAGATAACTTCTTCGTGTAAGAGTTCAACGCAAGGATGAGGCTGGCAAAGAAGGGATTGCTAGAGCACCTAGACGCTATGAGGGCCCCAGAAGAAGTAGATTCAAGCGCTTCAACTTGGAAATTCAACGACATGAAGGCCTTTGCGATTTTGACCACAATGATCAGCACAAATCTTCAGTCAATGGTGCGCACGGTGGAGTCAACGGCAGAAGCATGAGACATACTGAAGACTTCCTTCCTGCGACAAAGTATGCACAATCGTGTGCAGTTGCGGCGGCAACTGCATGAGTTCAAGTTGACCAATCGAGGAAGCATTATGGATCACTTTTTGAGATTTGACGAGCTGTGTATGACTATGCAAGCTGTGGGACAAGAGATCTCACATGATGAGCACTTGGTCATCCTATTGGGTAGTTTAACGAGAGACTATGACCCCATTGTCAAGATAATTGAGAAAATGCCCAGAATGACACTGTTTCACGCTAAGGAAATGCTGAGACGAGAGTACGATGGAATGGCGAGGACAGAACACCAAAATGTCGCACTGAAAAGTACGCACACTTCCAAGTACAAGAAAGGTCCGCGCAGACATATGGGGAGATTAAATTCAAGAGGTGAAGAGCTCTCGGGAAGGTGTTACCTACATAAAAAATATGGGCACAAGCGTCAAGATTGCAAGGCTGCACAAGTGGAGACAGAGCGATCTGGAGAAAAGAGAGCATTTACTGCGTCAAGTCGAACGTCATCTGGATGGTTATTGGACAATGGGGCAAGCAGCCACATGTGTCCCGACAGAAATGAGTTCTAGAATTTAGACTCGCTGGCGGACCCGATTGTGATACCATAGCAGACGGTAGCGAAGTGGAAGCGCAAGGTGTTAGTACAGTGCGCGTACAACTCAAGACTGGTGAAGTGATCAGGATTGAAGAAACGCTATAAATGCCGGGCCTAGACCGAAGGCTACTGTTAATATCTGCATTGTCAAAAAGGGGTCTACAAGTGATCTTCTCAGATCTGAGATGTAAGATCAGAAGTAACACAGAAGTCGTTGCCCAAATACTAAGACGAAACAAGATGTACGTCTTAAAGTGCAGTCCGGCTGAGGTAGCCAACGTTTGCGAACAGACAAATCAAGAGCAAAAATTAGGTGACGGATCAGGAGCGGCCGATCTACAAGTATGGCATGCAAGATAAGGTCACCTGTCCACAAAGATGCTAAAGGGTATGGCAGGTTGCGTCAATGTACTAAAGATCAAAGATCAAGAATATAATCAAGGCGTTGAAGATGATATCGAGATTTGCGAAGGGTACATTATGGGTAAAGCAACCGTCAAGACGTTTCCGAAGTCACCATACGGACAGGTGAAAACCAAGGAAGTGTTGCAGTTGGTCCACAGTGATGTCATGAGACCTATGGAATCGAAGTCTCGAAGAGGATCAAGATTTGTCGTGACCCTTATTAATGATTATTCGAGAGATATAGTCGCATGCTATATTGAAAACAAGTCGGAAGTGACGGATCGCTTATAGAGTACAAGACACTTATGGAGAATCAACTGTCCAAGAAGATCAAGTGTATCAGGACGGACAACGGGACGGAATACGTCAACAGACGTTTCTCTGGTGTATGTCGAAAATATGGTATCATGCATCAGACGACGGTACCCGATTCACCACAACAGAATGGGCTGGCCGAACGCGTGAACCGGACACTGACAGAGCGGCACAGAGCAATGCTCAGCTATATGCAAGTGGATAAAATTTGGCGGGCTGAGGCGATGAACACAGCATTCTAAGTGACAAACCGAGTTCCATGTGCCAGTCACCCGACAACAACTCCATTTGAGTTCATCTTCGGAAAGAAACCTGACCTCTCCGAGATGTGTGTTTTTGGGTCAAATGCACATGTCGACAAGTCAAACAGAACCAAGGTGACCAAAAAGGAGATTCGATGCATTTTTCTAGGTTACTTGGACCAAATCAAGGGGCTTAAAATATGGGACGAAGATGCCAAGAGGGTGACGCACACGAGATCGGCTAAATTCGATGAGAGACCACCACTTCAGTACGTGCAACATTACAGCAGATCCATTGACCAAACATTTCGCGCTGTTCATGACGAAGACGTTTTCTCTATCGATTAAGAACAACCACAAGTCACGAAAGACATGTACATGGCAATGGAGGACAGTCACAGTGTTCAAGAAGCGATTTTCATGCAAGACAGGCGTACGACAACAATGGCTCTACCATCAAGATGCCTGAACACGTGGGTTACAATGCTGACGACCCGAAGTTTGAAATTTATGATGTGACGATGATTGAAGAAGATCAAGAATCAGCTGAAGAAATGTCAACACAAGGACAGATGGCGATACGACCAAGTCGACAGACAAGTATTCAAGCATCGCAATAAATTGCGATGGTTCCACTAAAATCGGTTCAACATGGACAATCTCAAGCGTTAATACCAGTGGGTGGTGCTGACGAGGAATTATTATGACGGCTCAGAATTGTGTCAAGAAAGAGGCACAAAGAGACTACGTATTGGGAATGAGCAAGCATGTGGAGCGTTCGAAACCCCAACGACATACGAAGCTCTTTAGTCACCTTGTAGTGATTGTTGGTACAAGGCCATACAAGCTAAGCTCAAGGCATTAGAGGAAAAGGACACCTGGACAGTTCAAACACAGCGTCCAAGCCAGAAAGTGATTGGAACCAAGTGGGTGCTCGCACTCAAATGAAACGAGCTGGGTGAGATTATTCGATACAAGGCACGTCTTGTAGCACTTGGCTACAGGCAGACGTATAAAGTTGATTACATGGAGACATATTCACCTGTGGCAAACCTCAACTCAATACGAGTGTTTTTCGCGGTGTTTTGTCAAAAGGGCATGTTGATTCATCAATGTGATGTCGACATTGCTTTTCTATATGGCGTTTTGGAAGAAGAGGTATACGTATACCCTCCGCTGGGCGTTCGTGCAGGACATAATTAAGTGCTTAAGCTGAATTGCAGTCTGTATGGGCTAGAACAAGCGGCCGTTACATGGTACAAGACAACTTTGTGTGTATTTGTGGAGATGGGGTTCTCTTCATCTGTGGCAGACTCATGCATCTTCGTTAAAGAGACCAAGGGCTCGTGATTTACGCTGCATTATATGTGGACGACCTTCTAGTTGGGGCTGAGTTTACTGGAACGATGGACGATGTGGCAGCTCAACTATCAAGTCTTTTTCAGTTAAAGATACTAGGGGGTGTTCGATACGTTCTCGGAATCGAAGTCAAGTACCTGCGCGACAATCGACGTCTGAAGGTCAGTCAAGGATCGTGTATATCAAGAATGGTCGAGAAATTATATCAAGTTGATGCGAAAGCAGTGTCAAATCCAAGTGTTGAAGGGCAAGCGATGGTCAAGATGGACAAAGCTGACACAAGAATGAAGAATCGGCCGTATCGGTCGTTAGAGGGGTCGTTGAAGTATGTGGCAACAGGCACACGACCAGATATTGCGTACGCAGTATGTCAGCTGAGTCGTCATTTGGAATTTCTGCATAAAGAGCACCGGAATGCAGCAATTCGAGTGTTACGATATCTGAAGACGACGCAGAGCAAAGGAATTTGTTTTGAAGAAGTTTTAGGCAATCTTCAGCTGAGCGCGTACACCGATGCGGACTGGGCAAGTAACAAGTGGAATCGCAGATCGATTTCGGAAGTTTTTGTCATGATTAATGGCGCACCTGTGATTTTCAAATCGAACATGCAGCAGAGCGTGGCACTGAGCACGGCAGAAGCAGAGTATATGACTCTTTCTTTGTGTGTGCAGGAGGTTCTGTGGACGAGAAGTTTACTCAAGGAGATGCAAGTGCAGATTAACTATGCTGTCACGATTCACGAAGACAACCAGACTGCAATCGCTATCGCTAAGAATGACAACTATCAAATTCGAGCGAAACATATCGACATCAGATACTATTTTGTGCGCGAACAGGTGAAAGACAAGATTATCGACCTGCAGTATACTGAAACCAAGTCACAGCTGGCAGTTTTCTGACCAAACCGATTTCGACTAATTTTTTTTGAGTCGCTGCTGGACAAAGCCAGAATTAGAGACTTCTAGTCGAGGGGGAGTATTGGTAATGGTGTTGGTTACTGATACTAATGACCACATATCATGGACGACACTGTGTGATCGTGTGTAACGATGGGATCGACTCATCGTTTTGTTACTAATATTATAGAGTCGATATCGATAGGCTTAGAGTAGTACAACGAGACGAATTAAGGACCTAGCTAGTTAATAATTCAATTTCCATTTTACCTTCTTCTAAGCTCTCCCACCTCAACTCGCCCTTGGCTGTTGCCAAAAGTCAAAATATTATATGCCCAACTACGCCGGATGCGGGTGATATACTCCGCGAAGATAACTTCTTCGTGTAAGAGTTCAACGCAAGGATGAGGCTGGCAAAGAAGGGATTGCTAGAGCACCTAGACGCTATGAGGGCCCCAGAAGAAGTAGATTCAAGCGCTTCAACTTGGAAATTCAACGACATGAAGGCCTTTGCGATTGTGACCACAATGATCAGCACAAATCTTCAGTCAATGGTGCGCACGGTGGAGTCAACGGCAGAAGCATGAGACATACTGAAGACTTCCTTCCTGCGACAAAGTATGCACAATCGTGTGCAGTTGCGGCGGCAACTGCATGAGTTCAAGTTGACCAATCGAGGAAGCATTATGGATCACTTTTTGAGATTTGACGAGCTGTGTATGAATATGCAAGCTGTGGGACAAGAGATCTCACATGATGAGCACTTGGTCATCCTATTGGGTAGTTTAACGAGAGACTATGACCCCATTGTCAAGATAATTGAGAAAATGCCCAGAATGACACTGTTTCACGCTAAGGAAATGCTGAGACGAGAGTACGATGGAATGGCGAGGATAGAACACCAAAATGTCGCACTGAAAAGTGCGCACACTTCCAAGTACAAGAAAGGTCCGCGCAGACATATGGGGAGATTAAATTCAAGAGGTGAAGAGCTCTCGGGAAGGTGTTACCGACATAAAAAATATGGGCACAAGCGTCAAGATTGCAAGGCTGCACAAGTGGAGACAGAGCGATCTGGAGAAAAGAGAGCATTTACTGCGTCAAGTCGAACGTCATCTGGATGGTTATTGGACAGTGGGGCAAGCAGCCACATGTGTCCCGACAGAAATGAGTTCTAGAATTTAGACTCGCTGGCGGACCCGATTGTGATACCATAGCAGACGGTAGCGAAGTGGAAGCGCAAGGTGTTAGTACAGTGCGCGTACAACTCAAGACTGGTGAAGTGATCAGGATTGAAGAAACGCTATAAATGCCGGGCCTAGACCGAAGGCTACTGTTAATATCTGCATTGTCAAAAAGGGGTCTACAAGTGATCTTCTCAGATCTGAGCTGTAAGATCAGAAGTAACACAGAAGTCGTTGCCCAAATACTAAGACGAAACAAGATGTACGTCTTAAAGTGCAGTCCGGCTGAGGTAGCCAACGTTTGCGAACAGACAAATCAAGAGCAAAAATTAGGTGACGGATCAGGAGCGGCCGATCTACAAGTATGGCATGCAAGATAAGGTCACCTGTCCACAAAGATGCTAAAGGGTATGGCAGGTTGCGTCAATGTACTAAAGATCAAAGATCAAGAATATAATCAAGGCGTTGAAGATGATATCGAGATTTGCGAAGGGTACATTATGGGTAAAGCAACCGTCAAGACGTTTCCGAAGTCACCATACGGACAGGTGAAAACCAAGGAAGTGTTGCAGTTGGTCCACAGTGATGTCATGAGACCTATGGAATCGAAGTCTCGAAGAGGATCAAGATTTGTCGTGACCCTTATTAATGATTATTCGAGAGATATAGTCGCATGCTATATTGAAAACAAGTCGGAAGTGACGGATCGCTTATAGAGTACAAGACACTTATGGAGAATCAACTGTCCAAGAAGATCAAGTGTATCAGGACGGACAACGGGACGGAATACGTCAACAGACGTTTCTCTGGTGTATGTCGAAAATATGGTATCATGCATCAGACGACGGTACCCGATTCACCACAACAGAATGGGCTGGCCGAACGCGTGAACCGGACACTGACAGAGCGGCACAGAGCAATGCTCAGCTATATGCAAGTGGATAAAATTTGGCGGGCTGAGGCGATGAACACAGCATTCTAAGTGACAAACCGAGTTCCATGTGCCAGTCACCCGACAACAACTCCATTTGAGTTCATCTTCGGAAAGAAACCTGACCTCTCCGAGATGTGTGTTTTTGAGTCAAATGCACATGTCGACAAGTCAAACAGAACCAAGGTGACCAAAAAGGAGATTCGATGCATTTTTCTAGGTTACTTGGACCAAATCAAGGGGCTTAAAATATGGGACGAAGATGCCAAGAGGGTGACGCACACGAGATCGGCTAAATTCGATGAGAGACCACCACTTCAGTACGTGCAACATTACAGCAGATCCAGTGACCAAACATTTCGCGCTGTTCATGACGAAGACGTTTTCTCTATCGATTAAGAACAACCACAAGTCACGAAAGACATGTACATGGCAATGGAGGACAGTCACAGTGTTCAAGAAGCGATTTTCATGCAAGACAGGCGTACGACAACAATGGCTCTACCATCAAGATGCAGTATCAAGATGCCTGAACACGTGGGTTACAATGCTGACGACCCGAAGTTTGAAATTTATGATGTGACGATGATTGAAGAAGATCAAGAATCAGCTGAAGAAATGTCAACACAAGGACAGATGGCGATACGACCAAGTCGACAGACAAGTATTCAAGCATCGCAATAAATTGCGATGGTTCCACTAAAATCGGTTCAACATGGACAATCTCAAGCGTTAATACCAGTGGGTGGTGCTGACGAGGAATTATTATGACGGCTCAGAATTGTGTCAAGAAAGAGGCACAAAGAGACTACGTATTGGGAATGAGCAAGCATGTGGAGCGTTCGAAACCCCAACGACATACGAAGCTCTTTAGTCACCTTGTAGTGATTGTTGGTACAAGGCCATACAAGCTAAGCTCAAGGCATTAGAGGAAAAGGACACCTGGACAGTTCAAACACAGCGTCCAAGCCAGAAAGTGATTGGAACCAAGTGGGTGCTCGCACTCAAATGAAACGAGCTGGGTGAGATTATTCGATACAAGGCACGTCTTGTAGCACTTGGCTACAGGCAGACGTATAAAGTTGATTACATGGAGACATATTCACCTGTGGCAAACCTCAACTCAATACGAGTGTTTTTCGCGGTGTTTTGTCAAAAGGGCATGTTGATTCATCAATGTGATGTCGACATTGCTTTTCTATATGGCGTTTTGGAAGAAGAGGTATACGTATACCCTCCGCTGGGCGTTCGTGCAGGACATAATTAAGTGCTTAAGCTGAATTGCAGTCTGTATGGGCTAGAACAAGCGGCCGTTACATGGTACAAGACAACTTTGTGTGTATTTGTGGAGATGGGGTTCTCTTCATCTGTGGCAGACTCATGCATCTTCGTTAAAGAGACCAAGGGCTCGTGATTTACGCTGCATTATATGTGGACGACCTTCTAGTTGGGGCTGAGTTTACTGGAACGATGGACGATGTGGCAGCTCAACTATCAAGTCTTTTTCAGTTAAAGATACTAGGGGGTGTTCGATACGTTCTCGGAATCGAAGTCAAGTACCTGCGCGACAATCGACGTCTGAAGGTCAGTCAAGGATCGTGTATATCAAGAATGGTCGAGAAATTATATCAAGTTGATGCGAAAGCAGTGTCAAATCCAAGTGTTGAAGGGCAAGCGATGGTCAAGATGGACAAAGCTGACACAAGAATGAAGAATCGGCCGTATCGGTCGTTAGAGGGGTCGTTGAAGTATGTGGCAACAGGCACACGACCAGATATTGCGTACGCAGTATGTCAGCTGAGTCGTCATTTGGAATTTCTGCATAAAGAGCACCGGAATGCAGCAATTCGAGTGTTACGATATCTGAAGACGACGCAGAGCAAAGGAATTTGTTTTGAAGAAGTTTTAGGCAATCTTCAGCTGAGCGCGTACACCGATGCGGACTGGGCAAGTAACAAGTGGAATCGCAGATCGATTTCGGAAGTTTTTGTCATGATTAATGGCGCACCTGTGATTTTCAAATCGAACATGCAGCAGAGCGTGGCACTGAGCACGGCAGAAGCAGAGTATATGACTCTTTCTTTGTGTGTGCAGGAGGTTCTGTGGACAAGAAGTCTACTCAAGGAGATGCAAGTGCAGATTAACTATGCTGTCACGATTCACGAAGACAACCAGACTGCAATCGCTATCGCTAAGAGTGACAACTATCAAATTCGAGCGAAACATATCGACATCAGATACTATTTTGTGCGCGAACAGGTGAAAGACAAGATTATCGACCTGCAGTATACTGAAACCAAGTCACAGCTGGCAGATTTTCTGACCAAACCGATTTCGACAAAGAAGTTCGAGTCGCTGCTGGACAAAGCCAGAATTAGAGACTTCTAGTCGAGGGGGAGTATTGGTAATGGTGTTGGTTACTGATACTAATGACCACATATCATGGACGACACTGTGTGATCGTGTGTAACGATGGGATCGACTCATCGTTTTGTTACTAATATTATAGAGTCGATATCGATAGGCTTAGAGTAGTACAACGAGACGGATTAAGGACCTAGCTAGATGATAATTCAATTTCCATTTTACCTTCTTCTAAGCTCTCCCACCTCAACTCGCCCTTGGCTGTTGCCAAAAGTCAAAAGAACCCCATGTCTTGCAAATGCTGTTTGGTTCGGATCTGTCAGTTGGATAATCGCAGTTTAAACCATACTGGTTGTGAGAATATTTTAACTATCGACGGTAGTCAAAACGACAAATTTGGGCAAATCGTGCCCAATCTAGTGGACGAAACAAGATACACGATGTGCTTATCTTGGGTCTCGCCACACACTCTCTGAGCTTTCCAGCCATCAAACTATTTCTCCAGTTGCAATGGGTATGACTAAAGAGATTCTCTCGGCAGGCAACGGCCCAAAGCCCACGAAAGTTGCGTCCGTGACGGTTCATTGCGCGGGATACGGTAAGAACCGCGACCCGCAGCAGAAGTTCTGGAGCACAAAAGATCCTGGTCAGACACCATTCACGTTCGCCGTCGGACTGCAGCAAGTGATCAAGAGATGGGACGAGGGTGTGCAGGACATGCAGCTGAACGAGAAGGCCCGACTCACGTGCACGTCTGACTATGCGTATGGCGCGGATGGGTTTCCAGCCTGGGGATATCCTTTCAACTGCTTTTTATAGAAATTCGATCCTTGCAATCGTGTCGTATCCATAATTTAAAGTGTCGTAGATTCCTTAACTGTGTTTGAAAAGTGTACGATTCAGCCCAATTCGACGCTCGTTTTCGAGATTGAAGTGCTGAAAATCGACGATACTGCCAATTGAGAATGACCAAGCTTTGGACAACAATTCTGTGGGAAGCATGAAACAACGCAGCAAGACCTTCTCTGTTTATGACCAAGATCATGTTAATTTTGCAGATTGCACGACTAGTCTTAGCTTTTCGTTGGAGAAATCTCGATTGCTGTCATATGTGTTTGTTGGGTCAACATTGTCTTTGCTTGTTGCAGCGTAAGGTCCCAATGGTTGGTCATCAGTCAAGATTTACTATCTGTTGAGGATCGATAGATACTTTTCGTAGATGTCGCGTTCTAACCATTACAGCTACCGCATTTTCACATGGCAAAACGGCCCTTCCTACGGTATCGTATAAACAGCGAAGATGAAGAGGCTAAGGGACGCTTTGTTCTCACCTCGCTCCTAGTCCACGAGTGAGACAAATCGTATTCCTATAGCTACAAACCAGGCACAATCAGCCGTCATCGACAACATTGAGTCCATTTGCACAACGAACACCCACCACATGTTCATGACTAGGCCCCTATACGAATTGCTTAAAGCACTAATCGCATGTAGTTCCCAGGATGCAGCAATATCGTTCTTTCGCGATCATAAGATGCTTTGCCACTGCAATTGGTCCATAACAATCGCCACAATCAATTTGCTCGGACTCAGTCGCGGTCAAGATTTAGAGTCGTCGATACCGTATCGCTCCCATCAAGTGTTGTCTCTTCGTTTGAGGTACTCGATAGACAGGGTCATGCATTTTCCGACGGTAGTCAAAACCAAATTGGGTCAGAAAGGAAAGCACTCATTTTGTGGGTCGTACCCATGCAGCAGGCTCGGCAAGCAAGAAAATGAAGGGATAAAGCTGCTCTCGTGCTATTGCCTTGTGACTCCTCCTTTTTATTCGCACGGAACTTGCGTGCTTAGCGTACTGTGCTGGATATGGCACTACTTGTTTTCCAAAAATGACTTGAACCCCCTTTGTGCTCAGCGTTACGCTTCGATGCGAAGTTCTTGCTCCATTCGTTTAATCTGCACGCACTTCAAAATTAACATCGAAAGAAGACACATGAAATTCAGTAAAGTTTACCGTACCTTATCGTCCCAAGCCATGACCTCTGCTTGAAGTTTGTGCTCTTCTCGAGCGCACTGTTCCTGCAATATTAGCTCTTGGTGACGGAGCTCAACTTCAATGCGTTTTCTCAGGTCGTTGTTGTGCGTGTTGGCGTTGTCAAGATCATGAGCGTATTGGGTTCCATACTACCAAAACAAAGCAAGAGGAGTTAGGTGCAGTTTCTTAAAACATTCCGTAGAGATGTATGACGATGCAAACCTGAATTCCTTTGGCCAAGACCCCGCGCAAGTTTTCGGCTTGACGAAGCTCCGATGTCTGCTCTTGCTTTTGCTTGAGTAACGAGGCTTTCTGTCGACGGAGCTTTGCTTGCTTTTTGACAAGGCTCTTGTTTAGGCGTTGGCATTCTTGAATTTCGACTTGAAGATCGTCATTCTCCTTCTCAGCTTTGTCCAGCAATGTACTCAGGCTTTGGCGTTTGACCTCTTGCACTTCAAGATCCTTCGCCAGCGATATTATTTCACCGTCCAACGCTGCAGCAGTGTCCTTTGTCCGTAAGATCTGCGTATCGATGTCCCCCAGAGTTTCATTGACCTACACAGCCAGTTCAGTCTCATTCTTGCAACGCGTTCGTAAAGAACATCATACTGACTTGCGCTTGGCCTTCGTTTGAAATCTTGAGCAGATTCTGCGCAACAGTAGCACTAGTAGTGAGTCACAATGCATCGACACTGATATCCTCTTCGGTACGTACTTGCTTCTCCTGCAGTTTTTTCTGGACTGCCTCGACTGCACTTCGCTTTGTAGCCAGTTTTTCCTGAAGACACTTCGTGTCAAAGTCATCTTTGCTCTGATCACCGGTAGCAATTGCTGTCGATAGCTCAGCAATGACATTCTGTACAGCACGATCTCAGTTGTGGTTCAACGTCAAAAGATAATCGAAGACGTTACCTCTTCAACAGCCAACTGTTCGTCACGAGCGCTTAGCCTGAAATAGAGTGCCGTATGAGTGGCACTGACCGAAGGTAGCGTACAAAACGGGATCAGCTTTAAGTACCTTGCCTCCAGCTCTTCCCTCTTGGCGCCCATAGCGCCGATGTGTGACAGCATGTCTTCGTTCGTCATCTGACACTTTTCAAGCTCTAGTTACACAGCGTCAGCAACACGAACGAAACGAGTTGAGCTGAACGGATCACGAGTTCACCTGCAGTGATGAAGGAGATTCTGCGCTTCAACGTGCTGATCTCGTTCTTGATTTTTGTTCGGAATTTCTTGCGCTTCGTCTTCAGCTTGCCTTCAATCTTATCTGTACGAATCCAAGCAGTAAAACTCAAGATTAGACGAGTACTTTGGAGGCGTAAGAAGCGCCGAATTAACACCACCATTCTCTCGGATGAGACGGAGAGTCTCCTGACGTAGTCGCTCCAACGCGACCGCAGCTTCCTTTTCCTTGGAAAAGAGAAGCTCACGCAGCTTGTGAACCTCAAGCTCACAGTTTGACAACTCAGCTTCGATCCTTGTCCACTTTTCAATGAGCTGACTGGTCTCCCGCTCTAGTTGCACAGTAGACTGTTTGGTATGCTCGATCTTTGAACAGATCTCCTGGCGAGCAGCGCGTTGCGGTATCGGCTCCGACCACTCTTTCATAGCAGCAGTAACTGCACTCCGTCGTTCACGTCGATGAATAAAAGGCGTGTGTACTCATTAGCACCTAACATCGAACGCAAATGCAAAATAAGGAGCAACGTACCGCTAAGCGCATCGTTCTTCACCGACTCGTCCATCGACGAAAGTGTTTCCAATTGAGTCATCGCATTCAGAATCTGGCATCGCAAGCTAAGCATGGCCTCTCGCTGGCGCTGAAATTCATCGCGGAGGACTTGCACCTCGCTTTCCCGTTGAGCCACAGCATCTACACATACATACTTGGTACCACCGCGGTGCGACTGGGTGCAGTAGCAATAATCACTTGGTGTCCCTCTTACCTCGAAATCGTCGATGCTTTTCTTCCGCAACTGTTGAGAAGACAAATATTCAGTCAGCTAAATACTTTGATAGCCCTCAAACGCCGTTATCTCTTACCAAATCGCTTCTCTTCGAGTCTCCTGAGCTCCTTGGCGTCGTCGTCCAAGTCTTTTACCAACGTGGTGTACCGTCGATGTTCTTGGATGATTAACTCCTTTAGACAGAGCGATGGTCACAATCACCAACTGCGACTATGCGCTGTCCATCTGCGACGCACCTTGACGTTCTTTATCCGGGCATTTGTTCCGGCAACTTGGTGCTCTTTGGACTTGATGGTCTCCATGAGTTCCATCTCGGCTTGCATCATCTCCACTAGAAGGACAAACACCATGTCAGAAGAAGCGTAAGCAAACGAAGTAGGAGACGGAGCGAGCGATAGACGCACCAATGTACTTGCGGAGCTCGCCCATGTCGTCCTGCGCATAGGTCGACTTCTTGGCGCTTGCGTCGTCGGGACCGAGCTTCTCCATCTTCCCACGCTTTGCTTCCTTTCGTGCGTCAGAGTGCGGAATGGCAAAGTAGTGCAATCTTCAAAAGGAAACCAAAGGACCATCACTCTGCGATCGAAAGTTGAAGTTGGACCCATTGCGCGCGCTGAACGCTGTGCCTGCAACTCCTGTTTTGTTCATTCCTTCACCTAAAATAGTAAGAGGCATGAAGCGCTGCAGAAGAAGGGACTAATAGAGTATTGATAAAGAGAAACAATGGCTACGCACTCACAAACAACTTGTTTACTGGAGGGAAACTTTTGGACTGAGTCTACTCAATGCATGTCTTCATGTCAGGAGGAATCTTCTACGAAATACCTTCCAGATAAAACCTTCCCTGGAAAAGGTATTGTCAACCGCCACCCTTTACTTCATTGTCCACCGTTGACTTGCATCCAGTTTCCAACACGCCCTCCTCCGTCAGTAGTTACTGCGGCAAAACGTTCTTGGTCATCCCTATCATGCTGATAAGTGCCTCAAAACGCGCACTCGCCAGGGACTTGGTCATCAAGTCTGAGGGATTCACGTCTGTCTTTACCTTCCACAGTTCTACTGCTTTCTTCACATACTGATCTCGAACGTAGTGCCAGCGTAGTTCAATGTGTCGTGTTCTGCGACTGTAGGTCGGGTTTGTAGCCATCACAAAGGCAGCTTTATTGTCAATCCCGAGACGAAACTTCGACACCAACCTTGGGAATATCTCGATTAGAACCTGAATGAGACCCCTCCCTTCCATACAGGCCTCGCAAGCTGCTACATATTCGGCCTCAGCCGTAGATTGAGCCACGATACTCTGCCGTCGTGACGCCCACGATATCGCACCTCCTGCCAAGCAATGTACATATCCAGTAATGCTTTTCCTCGTGTCTGGGTCGTTTCCCCAGTCCGCATCGCAAAATCCCTCAACGGTTAAATCACTTCTTAATTTTCCATCATTGTTTGCGTGGAACACAATTCCATGAGTCTTGGAACCCACCAGATACCTTAACACTCTCTTGGCTGCGCCAATGTGTTGTTGTGTTGGGCTTTGCACGTATCTACTAAGCTGCCCGACCACATACGCAAGATCTGGCCTCGTACATGTTGCCAGATACATCAATGAGCCAATTAGCTCACGATATGGAAATTCTTTGCCATTGTCAGGTATGCGTTTGGCCCTCGCGGTATCCGTATCGTTTACAGCAAGTCGTATGTTTGTTTCCATCGAAATTCTGCTAGCGTGCGCATCTCCAAAGTTAAAACGATTGATAACGTCTTCGCAGTATTTCGTCTGATGAATTTAATCGCATCATCGCTTCTCTCTACTTGAACACCCAAATAAGTGCTAAGTAGACCTTGATCCTTCATTCCATAGACCTCGTCCAGACTCCGAAACATTTTCGTCTTGAACAATTCATTCTTGGTTGCACACAGAATGTCATCCACGTAGAGTAGTGCCAATACGAACTTAGAACCTGAATCGTAGTAATACAGACACGGTTCTGTAGTGCAACGCTTAAACCCATACCGTAAAAACCACGCATTTACTTCGGTGTTCCACTCTCGACCAGACTGTTTAAGACCATACAGTGCCTTGTGAACAACATATACCATGTCGTCAGTTTCAGAAGGATATCCATTTAGAGAGTCCAAGTACTGCTTGATCCCCAAGGGTGCATTCAGGTAGGCCGTGTTGATATCACCCTGGTAAATGGTCAAGTCCATCAATAGGCAAATGGCCACGAACATCCTGAAAGTCGCCATACGTGCTACAGGACTGAAGGTTTCTCCATAGTCAATTCCTGGGCGTTGTTTGTCGCCTCGAGCCACAATTCTTGCTCGAAGACGGATAACGTTGCCTAAGTGGTCCGTTTTAACACTATAGACCCACATTGTCTTGATCGCTTTAGTGTCTTCAGGCATCTCTCGTTTCGAAATTAATGTGATCACTCCCTTGGAATTCATTGCTTCCAATTCTTCGTCCATAGCTGCTTTCCACTGGGTTGCATATTTCGAGCACATCGCCTGACGAAAGTTCTTTGGTGTCCGAATATCACTTGCGCGAGTACCGTACGCTTCGCTTTCAACGTTCTTTGGTGTTCTGAATGCAGCGTTAACCGTGAAATCTTTGCGCTGGTTCAGTATACATTGCTGATCATTCTTTCTTAATATGGGTAGACGCGGAGTGATCTTTGCTCTTTTGTGATCCTCTTTTATTCTTTTGTGCTCTCTACTTCGCCTGACTTCGACATCTCTGGGTCTTCTGTGGCCGATCAGCTGATCATTGGCAATGGTCAACGTCGTGGTGCCGTTCACAGCCTCCAACATGTCACTTGGATCGAATAAAGGATCGAATAAACAATCATAATTGTAGTCACTTGCAGCATAGACAGATTCATTTCGAGTCACTTCAGGGTCTGTTATATGTCCAGTATCAGTGAGCAGTCTCTCTTCACCTGAAGCTGTATCATCATCTGCGTCTGTATCTTCATCAGCGTTATCATCGTCAGCTGTTTCCTCGTCATTGTGCGACTCAAGTCCGGATTCCGCATCGTCTTTATCGTCGTCATAAATATCCGAGTCATTTGCAACTGCTTTGTTGCTATCTGGAACAGAGTCACAATATTCGGCGCAATAATGTGCTGTAGAATCAGCTGGAGGATCCGATGCATCTTCTGAAAATTCTTGAGAAATGCTGTCACTGGGTGCTAACTCTTCCCCCGGCGTAGCATGTTCAGATAGTTCGTGAGAAACGCTGTCACTGGGTTCTAGCTCTCCTCCCTGCGTTTCACCAGATTCGCTCTCCTGACCTTCTTCTTTGTCGCTACTGCTCGCACTGAAATATTGTTCGCTGGTTTGTCCTTGTGTCTGGACCACTTCTGGTAAAATACTATTGCGTAGCATGTCATCCCACAAGGTTTGGTCTGCCTCATTTAGAGTGTCGGGATCGGATTCAGCAGTCTCCATCTGAATGGTACTGCTATTACAATCCATGCTTGCTACAATGTCAGTCAGATGTGACACCTCGGATTCTTCAGAACTAGAATCATTAAATGCGCCCTCCTCAGTGTATTCACTTAGTGTCTGGAGCCACCGTCTGACTTTTGATGTATATCCACTGTCGAAACGATCCTTATACTTTATAGCCTCATTTATCTTGACATCTGACACATATCCTTTCATGTGCTCTGTTGGGAAGTACACATGACAACCAACAATGTTCTCGTGATATCCAATGAGGAATCCCACTCGGCAATTCATGCTCAGCTTTTTCCGTTTCTCTCTTGGCGTGTGACAATAAGTGAGTGACCCAAACGCCCGGATGTGATGAACGTCCGGTCTCGAACCAAACATCAACTCATACGGAGTGCTTCCTGCCCCTTTGCAATACACTCTGTTTTTGATGTAGGCAGCTGTTACTAATGCATGCACCCAAAATGATTTAGGTAATCCAGAATGGTGCATCATGGTCTTCACCATTCCAATCAATGTCTGGTGTGTGCGCTCAACTAAATTTAGTTGGGACGCTTTGGGGCCGACTCTTGTATGCACTATGCCCCTTTCTTGATACCACTGTGCCATTGTACCATTGCAAAATTCCTGCCTTTTGTCTGTAAGGACTTGCCTCACGAGAGCTCCTTGGCTTCGTTGAGAATCTTCACTCAACTGATGAGTAATCACAGCCTCAACCCTCTTGCCAACTTGTCGTTCAGCCCAAGCAATATATTCCTGCATGAATTTGTTGACTTCATTCTCAGACTTAGACTTGAGCATGAAGACACTGACGTAACGTGAGTATCCATCCATAACGACTAGGACGGCGGTGTATGGGATCCATTGCCTATTCCTGGTATCAGCAAATCGGAAAAAACAATGTCATTAACGTTCGCGATATTTCTATCTAACGCCTTTCGAAATGACTTTCGCCGCTGTTTACCAACATGACAGTCTACACAATCGAATTTCCCACGTCTCTTTAGCATGATACCTTTTGCCAGGCCACGATCAACCATCAACCGGATATATTCTGGACACGTGTGTGCCAGTCGTTCATGCCAGACATCGATATCTTCCACACCATCAGTCACTGCAAAGTTAGCAATAACTTGTCGCTTCGTGGTAATGTTTTTCTTGTGCTGTGCAGTATTATTTGCATTTTGAGCAGTAAACGTCCATAGGCGGTGCTTCCGATGTGTCCGTATCACCTCGATATCGTCTTTCGTCATAGTAAATATCTTAGCATTCGGGTCCCATGACATGCTGAATCCTTGGTCCATAGCCAAACCAGGCGAAAACAAATTGCATCCAGCTTGAGGGACGTAGAGAACGTCTTCCACGAACACTGTTACCAATTCTTCATCAACAACTGTTGCAAGAATAATCGTACCAAATCCTTCAGCTTTTGCTTTCGCTCCATTGAGTGTGAATCCGGATATCATTGGATTCCAGTCACTGTCTTCCATACTCTGTAGTACAGTAAAGTATTCCTTGGAGGACACTATGTGGGCATTTGTATCCGTGTCGAAATACCAGTTGCTAGAAGTTGAATCCTTTGACGTCAACTTTGTAGCTTCTCCTATCACCACGTCACGCTTATCTGCTTGCACCTTGCGTTGCAATAAAGGCTCGCCCTTCTCTTCCATTTTCGTCTTGCTACCAGAGTTGGCGTACTTTGCGTGAGCACTTTTTCTTCCACGCGACTTCTCTTCATTCATCAATTGTGGACAATTTCTCTTGTAATGGCCTTTACCTCCACAATGATGACACTCAAAATCATGATTCTTGATTTTTCTCGTCTTATCGTCTCTCAAAGTTTGCCTCATGCCACCTCTCGTTCCAGTAGTTGGACCATTTGGCTTCTTCTTGCCTTGAGCGCTCCCGAATGCATAGCTTTCCCAGTCTTTACTGCGCGACTCGGCGGTGAATATCATCTCGCGAACTATCTCAGGCGTATATTTACTCATATTTGAGCTAAATAATACCTCTCTTCTGAGTTCATTATAGCACATCTGCGTCGGGAGACTGCGCAGCATCATGTCCACCATCTGTAAATCATTTACAGGAGAATTCAAGTCCTCGAGCTGGTCTTTGATGTCGAACAAGGTGTACAAATGACTTCTCACGTCACCATTTGGACGCAAATGGGTCCTGTGTAGCTCGCTTTGGAGGCGGTACACTTTCTGCGCTCTCATGGCTGAGTTTTGCTTCCCTTCAAAACTTGAGCAGAGCTCGTGCCACATCTCGGTTCCTGTCTTCTTCGACATCACCTGCTTGGCCAGCTTCATCGACAACGAGCCTTGAATAAGAATCTTCACCTCGGCTTGACTTTTCTTGAACTTGTCCTTCTTGGCTTGATTCCAGGATGCGTCCTCCACAACGCCTCCTGCTGCGATCTCATCGAGTAGGTTTTGCTCGAATGCGTTGAGCATCGCGTGCTTGTAGAAGGTCCAGTCTTCTCCATTCCAATTTACTGGAGTGCCTTGCGATCCCAACTTAATCTCCTTGTGTCTTTTTCTCTTGCCGTCCTCAGAGTCCGATGAGGAATACATGGTATAGTTGTTGTAGTGTAGTCTTGTTTAGCGCTTCTCTTAATAGCAGGTCGTCTTTGGGCTCATAACCCTAATAGAGTATTGATAAAGAGAAACAATGGCTACGCACTCACAAACAACTTGTTTACTGGAGGGAAACTTTTGGACTGAGTCTACTCAATGCATGTCTTCATGTCAGGAGGAATCTTCTACGAAATACCTTCCAGATAAAACCTTCCCTGGAAAAGGTATTGTCAACCGCCACCCTTTACCTTATTGTCCACCGTTGACTTGCATCCAGTTTCCAACAGGGACTGGCACACTTCTTTGTGTGGGCACGAGTGCACACGTGTACGCTTCATTGGGTGAAGTGGAGAACCATCATGATATCTCGAATCGCTTTTAACAGCACCTCCATTCATAAAGGCGCCGCTTTTTTATCAAAAGTTATGATCGTTCTGCACGACCATGCTTGCATACATTGATGATGTCGAGCTTACTGACAACGCCGTAGCTGCTCTGCTACCTGCTCCGGGTGTTAACAGATGGACCTGTGTACAACAAACGCCATTGCTCAGCCGACAAGTCGGTATATTACCGAGTATTTCTGCAACAAACCTGCTCGGACCCCAAGAGAGGAATCTCCACACTGACTTAAGGTGTTATCTTAACACGCATTAAAGCATAGAAACAGCTTCGCTACGAGCTCGTTCATAATTCCGGGTCACTGATTGAATCGCACTAGGGATGAAGAGAAGTAACGTCTCCCGTAAGGCTTTGTGAAGACACACTCGCTCATTGGTCTTCAATTGAGTCGCGACATGCTTTGTGAAAAACTATCAAGGCGCTGGCTGATGGATGTGCAATTATAACGGCGCCTGGCTCATTTCAATGACATATTAACGTATCTCCCGGAAGCGGTCTCGTAAATAAGTCGCTGCAGCACGGAACATGTCACCATCACATCCAGCTACGCCATCACCACATTGCTCCTTCTTCGCTCCTTTCTTGATGGCGCGAGACCAGTACCGCATGCGTTAAGGAAACGTACACAACGCTGTCTACAGCCACATCACTGTCTCTATCTTCGTCCTTGTCGCCGTCGTCCCCCCCGCTATCTCCATTCGATCGCACGCTCGCAAACAGAAACTGCTTCCTCACCATCTTTGCTACACGACAGAAGCTCACAACATCCACGCGCGCAAACTCTTCTTCGTACGCTTTCACCACAATCAAAGCCTCAGCATGAGCACGCTTGGGATCATCTGCACCGCTCAACCACAGCGTAAGCACAACAACGCACGCGCTTTCATCCGACACAAGTACACGCACACAAGCCCAACAGCAACAACTTGCATTTGACCTTTGTAGATGAGAAAATCAGCACCGAATTTCGAGCCAGCAGTCACGACGTAACCTCGTTCCCACAGATCCCGAAAAACCCGTACACGGTCACGGCGTCGAGGCGCTACAGCCACATCCAAATCATAAGGAGTCGGGACCTGGAGGTTCCCAGCCAAACAAAAGATATTATACATCAGACAGCACCGTACCGAGTCTCGACTTGCTGCCACGAGGTCCTCTGCGATTCAGATCTCCAGTTATTTCCTGTATAATGTCCACTGGACTCAGTTCCTGTCTCGTCTTGTCACTGGTGGCCACTGAGCTACTTTCACTACTCGTACTAGTACTATTGGCATTGTTACTTAACGCGTTTGTGGCTACTTCAAGGCGGAGAAACCCTTTCGTGAGTCCGACTGCTACCTCTTCCAGGGCCAAGCGCAGTCGTGTCGGTGCTGAACGTGCAGTCGCAATCGGTCCTTCTGAGGAGCCGTATATGCGATACTCTTGCTGTAAGCGAGCAATGTCCTGTCGCCCCTCGACGAGCGCATACGTCGCGTCAGCTTCTGATGATGTGATTACTGTCGCTATAATTGGCGTCGTCATGCTTGAGGATGATTAGTTGTGAGTTGGGTACACTCGCTGTGGAAAAAGAGGCTTGCGAATTTATTTGAATTCAATTAATTGGAGACTATCCAGTAGAATATAATTTCAAAAATTGAAGCTATCGACTTGGACAGATTTAGAAAAAAACAGGATGAAAAAGGAGACGGAGACAATTGAGACGATTGAGACGGATGTGATGCCGGACGAAGACCCTAGCAGCAGCTTGAAGGAGATGGTCACGACCACACACATGTCCAAGGAACGATACGATTCTGCGTCCTCATCTATCGACAAAGCTGCGTCCCTCTTTGCAGCATACGAGACGTGGGTGGGCAGCCACACAGGCTTAGCTCGCAATGTTGAGACGGCACTTTATGTCGTACCCCAGTTAATTCCGGTGCGTGAATGCAAGATGGATAAAATCGATTCTTTTTTTGTTGATTGGATTTTTTCGAACGATAGTTTGACAAAATGCGAATGTGCTAGAAACGTGCGATGGAGCCAGAAGTCGCAGCCCAAGTTGGTTACTCGTTCGTTGGACTGCTGCATTTGTATCATGATTACGTACTATGGAAAAAAGGAACTAATCACGAAGTGGAGCAGTCGATGGCTGGTCAAAAGTGCGTAGTAATGAAGTGGACGTGGTTTTGAAATGGAGCTATCGAGCTGAGATGTCTCTATTGTGTCGTTTTTCGTGCTGGCAGATTGACGCGCTTGATTCGTGTACCGCTGTCGCTGATTTCGCATGTACAAGTATCGGCAGAAGTCGTGGCTCGCAAATTCGGCAGCGACGCTGGCAAGCGGCGTCTCATCGTGTGGGTGGAAGTCATCAAGGGCATGCTCCTCCTCGTACTTCTCGCTCATCGACGTCGTGCCATGCTTATACGTGGAGGCAAGGTGCGTCAATGTGCGGTAGTATCCTTGTTGGCAGATGAACTTACACTTTTGTGACCTGTTATTGTAATTGTATAGTACAAGGGTGTGGAATCGTTGCCACAGATGTCTCCGTTCGCCCGGTTTGGAAAAGCTAAGAGACCTGGTGCTCGAACGGGCAAGACATTTGGAAAAGGTTGGCTTTTGACGTTGCAAGATAAATGGCAGCTTTGTTTTGCAACTCCTTCCTGACGTTTTGATTTTGACGAAACAGCTACGGCTTCAGAACCTAGTGCGCCGGCGGAAAAGGGTGTTGATGAAGCTCCCAACAAGATCACGTTCGAAGTGAGTGGACTGGAAATGGTAATGGGACAACGTCCGACAGTTGTAATGTGGTCGTGTGCTGCTTGTTACTGTGTAATTGAATAGGCTGCTACTATTGAACTCGCGGAAGGATCCCGTGAAGATCTTCTGCTGGCTGGAGAGGTCTGTCACATATTGCGGCCCATGGTGTATGCGCTGCTCCGTCGCCGGCGACCTCAGTCTTCGTGGACTCCCGTTCTCGTGTCGCTTCTCGTAGAGCTTTCCGGGTACGCTTTTCTTTTGTGATGTACGTCAGCTAATTTATGTGACTAACCTTGCTGTAATGGTGTTACAGGTTGGCGCTGTCTGCTGCAGCGGCTAAACCTGTAGAACGTGAGAAGTCTGTCTGCACGGACAAGGCTAAGGATGAGATTGCAGCTCGGAAGGTAGGAGCGTTTCTGCACAAATGACGGCAACGTCTATTGAGGATTTCTTCTTACAGGTGATACGTCTCCAATATGTGAATGCTATAGATGGCTCTTCTGTTCTACTTGCTTCGCGACCCAGTGTTCGCCACGATCACAAAGCCTGCGGTCGGAAAGGTGAATACCATCTGCTTAGCTTCGTGAACGACGTCGTCGCGTACTCAAACTCTGATGTCATTCTTGTCCTTCTGCAGGCGGCGCACGTCATGGATTACGTACCAGGCATAGGCAAATTGTTCCGCTTCGGGACGTCTGCCGTGCTGGACTACTACCATCAGTTTTACTTTTACACGTCGGCGTCGTAGATCCTGATGGTTGGGCGCTTTTGCCGTCGAGATCGCTTGGTATGTAAAGGGTTCACCCTATATCTGCTGTCAACTTATCTATCAACTCACGGCAAAGCGGCGGGTGACGACAAAGTGCCGGCATCAGCTCAGATGTTAACGTATTGATCGAACATACGTAGCGCCCATGGCGTCGTAGTCGACAGTATGAAAAAAAACGATGGCCGAGTCTTGGTGGTGACAACTCGACAGGTGCTCGAAAGACACCGATAGCGCACAGGTTGGATCCTCCGTTTTGACGAGTACTGTGCACAGGCAAGGATCGTCAGATGCAATCTGGTGACTATAATGGTGTCTGGGCTACAATGCACTCATATCGATGCGTCAACGTATAGTGACGCAAGGCAATCAAAGCAAGACACGGACACGGGATATCTCATATTCTTCCAAGCATGTGCATATTGCCTTGTTTCAATCACCGTCTTCTCGCCTGGGTGCTTGAGCGTAGAAGAGGAGATATGCAGAACACAGCGTCTCGTTTCGTAGCTGTGCTTCATCAATAACGGAAACTACTTCATCATCAATCCGAAGCCATTGCTCGGGACGTATAGCGTCGTGACGTGAATATTCGTGGCGCACATACGCGACATAATGGCCGGAGTCGATGGAGCTGCCAACGTGAGCGCACACTGCGGTCAACTCGAACGTCGCGCGACCTTCTTCGTCTCGCATAAAAGCGTTCATGGTAATGTCCAGGGGGTCATTCTTCCCACACGGAAAACTCACCGGCGTATCCACTTTCTCTGTTTGCCCCTTCAAGGATGTGTGCTTAAACCGTTGCAGTTGAAATACTAACACTGGTGGCACACGCTGCAGAAGAATCTGCGTCAGGCGAGTTGTCTTAGCACGGCAGTAGCCATCGCAGTATACGCGATTCTCTCCAGTAAGCTGCTCTGGATGACGAAAGCGTTCTAGACACTCGGCAAGCGTTTGGTCTTCATTTCCTGAAGAAATCGCAAGAGAAAATATCCTACACACAATCATCTTGTGAGTCAACCAGACACTCGCCGTGGACAGCATCAAAATACTCACCGTTGTTCTTCGTGAAGACACGTGAGGTTCGCACAACTACAGCATTGAGAACCTCGCACAGTCTGCGCTGAAAAAAGATCAGTAATCGCCGAGGCATTCTGTCGCAAAAAGTAGTTCCATCTCACGTCGCCAATATTTGCTAAACCCACGCCAAAGCACACAATCACATACAAAACAATCAACACCACCGCCGCAACATCCGCCTTGACGCTCATAGCTCCACATACCCACTGCTTGTATATACGAACGTGGATCGTTCGGGTCGCATTTCTTCAACTGCTGCAAGAACCAGTCTTCCGACTGCAAAAAGCGTTGCCGCTCTTCTTCCTGTCGAGTCGGCTGTGCCGAAACTCGCAGCAAATCATGCAATAACTCCAGCAAGAACGAGAGGAATTCCTCAGCATCCTGTTGTTCCTGTCTCGAGGCTGCACTAGACACCAAGTAAGTGCATTGACTTGCTGCCGAGCGAAAGCTTCGCAGCTTTTGCTGATTGTCGTCTCGAGCCAAACGGCCCAAGTGATTCTGTTCACCGTCTGCTTCAAGTTCCACGTTCAGCTCGACCTCATGGCCAATGCCTCTCAATAAACTCACAAGTGTCTCTGCTACCAACACCTTATTCTCAATAGTATCGTTCTCGATTTGACTGGAATAGAGCTGATTCCGTGTACGCAACGCTCGGTCCACACTCTCGACAAACTCTGGAACAGTCGCAAGGCACTGCAGTACAGCGTTCACAAAGCACAAGTTGCCAATGTTCACGAGTCCAGAAGGTCCAATCACAGCGTCCCCAGGTGCCGTAGTAACGCTATAATCAAAAGATGACGGACCGGATCCTTCATCGGGTGCCTCGTGAGCCAGAAGATTCCTCCTGCCGCTTCCCAGGCGCGTCACAAGCGGTCTCCACACCCACAGGGTGAGATAATAAAGCAGATACGACTTGGCCTTGTTCCAGTACGCGAGCACGAGCCACGTGAGCCACGACCAACGGAAAAGAAGCCGCGGGACCTTGGTCATGACGAGACCAACTTGAGCTGATGATGGGTTTGATCAGCAGTAAGTGGTGCACGTAGATTGAGGTGGACCACACTAATTGTGGTGGAGCTGCTGAGTTGGGTAGAGTACGTGAATGTGTGGTCGACCACATAAAAATATGCTGGCTCGCGGATGCGTGGTGCGGGCGTTTCGTGGCGTGCAGACGACGCGTTTACTGCGACGCTTTGTGACAGGGAAGTCATCAGTTCAGTACGTGTGTGTGTTTTTGTGACGATTTATAGAAGAATTGAATCGTAGTGAGTTAATGTGGACAAATCGTGTTTATCATGTGAATGAACGAATGAATGAATGGTGTGTGTGTGTCTCTCTGATTTGAAAATGGTAGAAATGTTCTGGACAAGACGAGCGGAAAAGTGCATGAAGTGCCAATCGTGCAACATTGCGGCGGCAAAGTGACGCGGTATATGGGACCTGGCAGTCGTTTCCAAATGTACTGCTCATTGATGCTGGCTGGGAGTCTCGTCTACCAAGCTGATGCCAGTGCGAATATGATGGAGGTTGCTCATGTTGTTGTGTGGACTTTTGTATCCTCTGGTTTGGAAGAGGAATTGTGCAGTGAAGAGGTGTTGATAAGAAGGAGGATTTGTGGACTGGTGGTGCTGTCTGTAGGTGCTGGCAACTAGTGGCGCCATCTCAAGTGCGTCCGTGGCTGTGTTTTTCGGGGCCAAGCGATTGTGTGATAAGGTTGTTACCGACATTGTGTCATGTCGGAGAGTCGGGGACCCTCATGAATTCGTGCGGGTGTCGATTCTGGGTGTTGGAGTGAAGGAAGTGCTGGAGGTCTCGCCTAGGGGTGAGAAGCTGGTAGTGAAGATATGCTGCTGGTTAGCTCATGTTTTGTTCGTTGTTTGTGGAACTCATGGTGTGCTGTTCGGCAGACGTAAAGTTGTTGGGACACGATGGCAAGGATGCCTACAGCTTTGCATTAGGTGGCCGACATCTGCAACTGGACACGTCGACGGGCGAGTGTTTGAACCGCAAGGCGCTCGACATTCTGATGCAGGGCAAGCCGCTGGTCTCAAGGAAGGGGAAGCAAAGCAAGCAGAGGTCACGGCGGTAAAATGTACACGATGACGGTGTCCAGAGCTCTCCGGCAGTCGAGAAGACACTGACTTTGCAATATGCTGGTCAAGCACAAGTGATACGTGAGGTGCTATGGACATGCGGCAGCACGAGACTGTGTTTGGCACGTTACGTCTTGAGGTGGAAACTCGTCCTTCGAATGGACGTGCTTCATCTCGCTGCTGATCTGTCACTCTGATAGAATGGTGAAGATGACACGCGCTGCGCATATTGCAAGGGACAATCATGTCAATTCGCGCTCTTCTCAATATCTCTGAAGAACTACTGGACTTTTGCGTGTCTACTTTGAGCCGTCGTTGTCAAATTCTCCATTCTCTTGTCGTTCGTAGTCAAGCGGTCCGTGACAAACACGATCGTGTAGGCACGGCTAGTATCTCGGCAGAAGCACTAGTTGTAAGGAAAGACATTTCGCGAGAAGCGCAGACAGCATGAATCCTCAAATCAACCACGATGTTGTGTTTCGGTGGGTCTAGGAGACGGACCAGACCCCGATCCTCCGGCTGTGCTATCGTACACAACCCCGTGACACTCCCCCTGATTATGCTAGTAACGCACGCATGATGATGCTCCTGAAACCTCCAGGAATTCGTAATCATAGCCCATGAGTAACACGCCGCGACATCACGTGCCTCTCTCGACCTCTATTCTAGCTACTTATTGGTAATGGTGTTGGTAACTGATACTAATGACCATATATCATGGACGACACTGTGTGAGATCGTGTGTAACGATGGGATCGACTCATCGTTTTGTTACTAATATTATAGAGTCGATATCGATAGGCTTAGAGTAGTACAACGAGACGAACTAAGGACCTAGCTAGATGATAATTCACTTTCCATTTTACCTTCTTCTAAGCTCTCCCACCTCAACTCGCTCTTGGCTGTTGCCAAAAGTCAAAAGGTTATGAGCCCAACTACGCCGGATGCGGGCGACATACTCCGCGAAGATAACTACTTCGTGTGGGAGTTCAACGCAAGGATGAGGCTGGCAAAGAAGGGATTGCTAGAGCACCTAGACGCTATGAAGGCCCCAGAAGAAGGAGACGCAAGCGCGTCAACTTGGAAAGTCAACGACATGAAGGCCTTCGCGATTGTGTCCACAATGATCAGCACAAATCTCCAGTCAATGGTGCGCACGGCAGAGACAACGGCAAAAGCATGGGACATACTGAAGACTTTCTTCCTGCGGCAAAGTATGCACAATCGTGTGCAGTTGCGGCGGCAACTACATGAGTTCAAGTTGGCCAAGGGAGGAAGCATCATGGATCACTTCCTGAGATTTGACGAGCTGTGCATGACTATGCAAGCTGTGGGACAAGAGATCTCACAGGATGAGCATTTGGTCATCCTATTGGGTAGTCTAACGAGAGACTATGACCCTATCGTCAAGATAATTGAGAACATGCCCGGAATGACACTGTTTCACGCTAAGGAAATGCTGAGACGGGAGTACGATGGAATGGCGAGGACAGAACACCAAGAAATCGCACTGAAAAGTACGCACACTTCCAAGTACAAGAAAGGTCCGCGCAGACATATGGGGAGATCAAGTTCAAGAGGTGAAAAGTTTTCGGGAAGGTGTTACCGATGTAACAAATATGGGCACAAGCGTCAAGATTGCAAGGCTGAACAAGTGGAGACAGAGCGATCTGGAGAAGAGAGAGCATTTACTGCGTCAAGTCGGACGTCAGCTGGATGGTTATTGGACAGTGGGGCAAGCAGCCACATGTGTCCCGACAGAAATGAGTTTTCGAATTTAAACTCACTGACGGACCCGATCATGATCACCATAGCAGACGGCAGCGAAGTGGAAGCGCAAGGTGTTGGGACAGTGCGCGTGCAACTCAAGACTGGTGAAGTGATCAGGATCGAAGAAACGCTATGGGTGCCGGGCCTAGACCGAAGGCTACTGTCAATATCGGCATTGTCAAAGAGGGGTCTACAAGTGATCTTCTCAGATCTGAGCTGTCAGATCAGAAGTAACACGGAAGTCGTTGCCCAAATACCAAGACGAAACAAGATGTACGTCTTAGAGTGCAGTCCGGCTGAGGTAGCCAACGTTTGCGGAGAGACATCTCAAGAGCAAGAATCAAGTGACGGATCAGGAGCGGCTGATCTACAAGTGTGGCATGCAAGATTAGGTCACCTGTCAACGAAGATGCTCAAGGGTATGGCAGGTTGCGTCAATGGATTAAAGATCAAGAAGAATCAAGGCGTTGAAGATGATATCGAGATCTGCGAAGGGTGCATCATGGGTAAAGCAACCGTCAAGACGTTTCCGAAGTCACCATACGGACACGTGAAAACCAAGGAGGTGTTGCAGTTGGTCCACAGTGATGTCATGGGACCTATGGAATCGAAGTCTCGAGGAGGATCAAGATTTGTCGTGACTTTTATTGATGATTATTCGAGATATATAGTCGCATACTATATTGAGAACAAGTCGGAAGTGACGGATCGCTTTATAGAGTATAAGGCACTTATGGAGAATCAACTGTCCAAGAAGATCAAGTGTATCAGGACGGACAACGGGACGGAATACGTCAACAGACGTTTCTCCGGTGTATGTCGAAAATCTGGTATCATGCATCAGACGACGGTACCCTATTCGCCACAACAGAATGGGCTGGCCGAACGCATGAACAGGACACTGACAGAGCGGGCCAGAGCAATGCTCAGCCATATGCAAGTGGATAAAATTTGGTGGGCTGAGGCGATGAACACGGCAGTCTATGTGACAAACCGAGTTCCATGTGCTAGTCACCCGACTAAAACTCCATTTGAGTTCATCTTCGGGAAGAAGCCTGACCTCTCCGAGATGTGTGTATTTGGATCAAAGGGATATGCACATGTCGACAAGTCGAACAGGACCAAGATGACCAAGAAGGCGATTCGATGTATTTTTCTAGGTTACTCGGATCAAATCAAGGGGCTTCGAATATGGGATGAAGATGCCAAGAGGGTGACGCACACGAGATCGGCTAAATTCGATGAGAGACCACCACTTCAGTACGTGCAACGTTACAGCAGATCAAGTGACCAAGAGTTTCGCGCTGTTCATGACGAAGACACTGTTTCTATCGATTTAGAACAGCCACGAGTCACGAAAGACATGGACATAGCAATGGAGGACAGTCACAGTGTTCAAGAAGAGAGTCACATGCAAGACATGCGTACAACAACGATGGCTCTACCATCAAGATGCAGTAGCAAGATGCCTGAACACGTGGGTTCCAATGCTGACGATCCAATGTTTGAAATTGATGATGTGACGATGATTGAAGAAGATCAAGAATCGGCTGAAGACGTGTCAAGACAAGGACAGATGGTGATACGACCAAGTCGACAGACAAGTATTCAAGCATCGCAAGAAACCGCGATGGTTCCACTAGAATCGGTTCAACATGGACAATCTCAAGCGTTAATACCAGTGAATGGTGCTGATGAGGACTTTTACGACGGCTCAGAAGTGTGTCAAGAAAAAGGCACAAAGAGACTACGTATTGGGTATGAGCAAGCATGTGCAGCGTTCGAGACCCCAACGACATACGAAGAAGCTCTTAAGTCACCTCGTCGTGATAATTGGTACAAGGCCATTCAAGCTGAGCTCAAGGCATTAGAGGAAAAGGACACCTGGACTGTTCAAACACAGCGTCCAAACCAGAAAGTGATTGGAACCAAGTGGGTGTTCGCACTCAAACGAAACGAGCTGGGTGAGATTATTCGATACAAGGCACGTCTTGTAGCACTTGGCTACAGGCAGACGTATGGAGTTGACTACATGGAGACATATTCACCTGTGGCAAACCTCAACTCAATACGGGTGTTTTTGGCGGTGTGCTGTCAAAAGGGGATGTTGATTCATCAATATGATGTCGACACTGCTTTTCTGTATGGCGTTTTGGAAGAAGAGGTATACGTATACCCTCCTCTGGGTGTTCGTGCAGAACATAATCAAGTGCTTAAGCTGAATCGCAGTCTGTATGGGCTGAAACAAGCGGCCGCTACATGGTACAAGACAATTTCGTGTGTGTTTGTGGAGATGGGGTTCTCTTCATGCGTGGCAGACTCATGCATTTTCGTCAAAGAGACCAAGGGCTCGTGGATTTACGCTGCATTATATGTGGACGACCTTCTAATTGGGGCTGAATCTACTGGAGTGATGGAAGATGTGGCAGCTCAACTATCAAGTCGTTTCCAGTTGAAGATACTAGGGGGTGTTCGATACGTTCTTGGAATCGAAGTCAAGTACCTGCGCAACAATCGACGTCTGAAGATCAGTCAAGGATCGTGTATATCAAGAATGGTCGAGAAATTTAATCAAGTTGATGCGAAAGCAGTGTCAAATCCAAGTGTTGAAGGGCAAGCGATGGTCAAGATGGACAAAGCTGACACAAGAATGAAGAATCGACCGTATCGATCGTTAGTGGGGTCGTTGTTGTATGTGGCAACAGGCACACGACCAGATATTGCGTATACAGTATGTCAGCTGAGTCGTCATTTGGAATTTCCACATGAAGAGCACTGGAATGCAGCGATTCGAGTGTTGCGATATCTGAAGACGACGCAGAGCAAAGGAATTTGTTATGAAGGAGTTTCAGGCAATCTTCAGCTGAGCGCGTACACCGATGCAGACTGGGCAAGTAACAAGTGGAATCGCAGATCGATTTCGGGAGTTTTTATCATGATTAATGGCGCACCTGTGATTTTCAAGTCGAAGATGCAGCAGAGCGTGGCACTGAGCACGGCAGAAGCAGAGTATATGGCTCTTTCTTTATGTGTGCAGGAGGTTCTGTGGACAAGAAGTCTACTCAAGGAGATGCAAGTGCAGATTAACTATGCTGTCAAGATTCACGAAGACAACCAGAGTGCAATAGCAATTGCAAAGACCGACGGCTATCAAAGTCGAGCGAAACATATCGACATCAGATACCATTTTGTGCGCGAACAGGTGAAAGACAAGATTATCGACCTGCAGTATACTGAAACCAAGTCACAGCTGGCAGATTTTCTGACCAAACCGATTTCGACAAAGAAGTTCGAGTCGCTGCTGGACAAGGCCAGGATCAGAGACTTCTAGTCGAGGGGGAGTATTGGTAACGGTGTTGGTTACTGATACTAATGACCATATGTCATGGACGACACTGTGTGATAGTGTGTAACGATGGGATCGACTCATCGTTTTGTTACTAATATTATAGAGTCGATATCGATAGGCTTAGAGTAGTACAACGAGACGAACTAAGGACCTAGCTAGATGATAATTCACTTTCCATTTTACCTTCTTCTAAGCTCTCCCACCTCAACTCGCTCTTGGCTGTTGCCAAAAGTCAAAACTACTGGATGTATCACTCGTCAACATTCGAACAAAGTGGAGACAAGACAAAGCTGGTCGCACGTATAACCTGCCGTGGGACTTCCTTCCTGTTCAATCGCTCAAGTGAAGAGACTTCGTCACAACACTACACGATCCGGCTACCTCTCAATAGCCGGTTCAGCCGCTCCATTAAAATTTTAACGGTCACTTCCTTCCTCGGACGGGCCATCATATGCACTGTTCACAGCGCTTTGAACTCTGCATTGTCCAAGCCACTTGTTTTTTCTTCGGCCATCCATGTAGTAGTGCCATATGAATGGAGCACAGGTGGGGCACTACTAATCGTATCACTCGGTGCTATACCCCGGGTCCTAACGCCATGGTTCGCAGGTGCGGGCAACTGATTTTTGCGCTCGCATACGTCGTCACACGGCAGCTCAAATTTTTACGCCTTATCCGCTAAGAATTGCTCGGTACGAATCACTGACCGACGTTTCGTACGGCCTTTGCTGCTACTGCGAGTTGCAGTTGCAGTAGTAGCAGTAGTAGCTGCGCCAAATGAGACGATCACTTGGCGTCAGACTAACTGACGGCAACTATGCGATGCTCAAGTAGTTCCTTGCAACCGGATTCTACAAGCAGCGATTGAAATCCTTGTGTCACGTGCGTGGCACCATAACTTCGTCCAACGCTGTGCTTTTTTTCACGCGCCGCCAGTGGGCGTCTAATCCCGAGATCCTCCTCCGTTGGCAACATAACATCGCCATGAACCCCGGCGGCGAACGAAAGTCGACGCCCAGCAGTGCAAGGCGACCGAGTCTGCAAATTTTACGTAACAACTTGTTGATTGTTCCCAACCTTTTCTACCTGCTACCAAACAACCGCTAGCTCAGCAGCTCTGCAATGGGTCGGAGTATCCGTTTTATTTTATTCAAACGTTCACGAGTTGATCCCGCACTTCTTGGCTCGCGCTATGTGCGACGTTCGAACAGTCATGTCAGCCATGTCTTGAAATATTTCCACAGCTTCAATTTTTCAGGCTCGAAATTTTTGATGGGCGCATCCCGTCACGACGAACAGCTCATTTGCGAAAGTGCCTGGTACAAAGCACGTCGACGAAAAGTAAACGTCTCGACGCACTGTACCAAGTCGCATTTGCGCACGACTCCAGCCGCTCCTTACATCGTAGTGCGGACATTAACACTACTACTACTACTACTGCTACTGCTGCTACTCCTGTCATCATGCTTTTGGTGAACGAGCGTCAACCGTCGAGTCGATTGGCATCGACTAGTGCCACCAGTCGCAAGCGCAAAGTCGTTCTACCCGATGAATGCCGGGACAAGCGCGCGCGTCACTCGTGGACCGAACTCGAGTACGAGATGGTGCTGGAAGAGGCCACACTGCTACGCGAGGAATTGGAGCTGCTGCTCCGTGTCGCAGCTGATCTCTGCAACGACCTCGGACGCGTTGACACGCCTGTCTGCAGCTTTCGTGTGACTCTGGACCAAATGGGCGCGTCGCTGGCGTCGTCGCAGGCACTCACGGTCCCGCAGATTCGCACCATGTGCCAGCAGATGGTCTCGATGATGCAGTACCTCTGTCGCGTGCACTCTCGTCACTTTGCCCTGGTGGACATGCAGGACCAACTCTGCGCGTGTCGCAATCGCTTCATGCTCTTTGTCTGCAGCAATGCAGCAATGCTTGGACTCTGAGCAGCAGCAGATAGAGTGGACGAAGCTGGCTCCTGGGATGGGAGCTGTACTGCAGCAATGCAGAAGGAGCTTCCGATGAAGAGTCTTTAACTTATACTAACAACTGTATTATAACTACCACACTGTGTTCGTCTTTGACTTGTCATGCTTTGCATTCACTCGTACTACGGTTGCAAATGTCGCTGCTTCAGCCGCAAGAAGCAGTAAGGACTCGGTCATTTGTTCTGCGGGAGCCTCTGGCCCTTCGTCATGTGGACGAGGAATGTCATGCGACACGGCGTCACTGAAATCGACCAACACTGGCTACTGTTTATGTGACAGAACGGCGTTTCGAGCCTTGACTTCGAGTGCAAAGTGCACAATCGCCTTAAGGTGGTGATCCAGCGGAGCCCTTGAATCCTCTTCGAACCACGCCTCAAACTTGTGCTTCTACTCATTCCCATACAATGCCACACCGAGGAAATATGTAAACACGGCAATTTGACAAGAGAGCGACAACATCGCGCTAGCAAACAAACAGATGAGTACAAACACTTACACTCGATTTCATGGCGTCTAAACTCATCTGCACACCCCGTAACTTGTCGTCAACTTCGTCGGCAAATTGTGTAAACGCCTTATGAGCGAGTGTTGCATCCTCTCCAGCTGCATCACCGCTTGCTCGAGCCACAGATTTTACCAACGCATGACCCTCACAAAGCTGATTCATTTCGGAGTTCAGGCTGTCGACTGATACACTCTTGCACTGCAAGACGAGATTGATCTCGTCGTAGAACGTCGACAAATTGCCATTATCTTCCATCTATTCACCACAATAGGCACATGCAACGTTAGGAAACAGTCAACGCTGACTACATTTTGCAGGTAGAATGCGCTCCTCTTCGTACCCGAAGGACGTGTAAAAATCCGTCAAGCATCGTGTTTGAGTTGTCGAACGACTTCGTGTTCGTCATCGTCACGAGCGACCTCAGCGAAAACCTCGCTTTGTAGTTCGTAACAAACTCTTCATTAGCAAGATTACCAAAATCGCGAAGCAGTTGCATGACTCGGGTAAATTTGTGGCTCGAACACAGTTGGTTCAGCGCCCGGGTCACTAAACCTGCGGCTTGTCTACGACCAGATCCGATCAACACGCACACGCGTTAGTTTGCCCTTCTTACACCACACCGTTCGTCACCTCGAGCGGATTAAGTGCGTACTTGAGATTTTCAGCTCGTGAGGGCAACTCCAGCTTCAACAGCAGACATTTGAGCTTATCTTTGGCCATTGGAACAGCTCGGATCATCACGAGAAACTGCTCGCTCTGTAAGAAGAAATACACGACCATTATCAATCACAATTGGTTATCCATTGTGCCAATCTTCACACAACACGTACGGGCTTGAGCGCATCAAAGTCTTCCGAATACTCTTCGAGGGCAATTTCTTCAGCCATGCTTGGCCACATTGCGAGAATAGTCTTGATATCGGTGTCTTGCAGATACATAGCGGTCAGTATATTAACATCTCTCGCCACTTTCTCGAACGGAGGAGCGATGCGCTTTGCTGCGAACTCGAGGTTCACAGCTTTATTCCCTTTTAAGATCTGCACTTTGTCGGGTTTAGCAGATCGAGAACGATGGATGGCCGGAGCTGTTTTTGTGCTAATCTTCATCTGAACCTGTTTGGAGCTTTCGACCCGATTGCCAATCTCTTTCACATAGAGCTCTTGGATGTAAGCCTGAGAAGAAGCGGAGAGTCGCTGATGGGCTCCCTTCTCATTCACTAGTGTCCATAACGACCCTTTTGACGGTGGTGCAGTTCGGTCAACCTCTGCAACTTCCGTCCAATGCCATCGACGGCGTTTGGTTTTGGTCACACGAACATCACGCACCACTGGTGCAGTGACTTGCTTCGCACCGGACACTCCTTTTACATCGAGTCCCGTAGGGTCAACTCGATCAATCCGCATTTGCTCCTCGACCGTTTCTCGAGGCACACCAACTTTGAGCATTTTGCGATAGCGCTCAAAAGGGTCCTTAATAGCTACTGCAGTATCCGTCTTGACATCTTCGAGGCTGTTGATAATCTCGGTAGGTGCTTCCTGCAGAACATCAAATGATCAGAAACATTGAGCACAAGCACCAACAGCAAGAGTGGCACATGCACCTGTTTCTCTGATTCATCCTCTGCCCATGCTTCAGTTGGCTTCAGCGAGTCCCCCTATTTAGTCAGCATGTAAACACATTAGACCTCTGACCCACGAAAGCGGACATCGATGATGTGAACAGATACGCACCCCGATAAGGCGCAAGATTCCAGCTCGACTTTCTGTCACCTCCAAGGCTGCTACGCGGATCTGGGCCAAAAACATGCTCCTCGAATGCGTTGAAAGCTTGTCTTGGGTGAAAAGGTGAGTGAGCTCTTCACAACTTTGTAGCGCCCGACAGCCTTTCTCACATCGATGATCGACATCGAAACAACAACAAGTTGAGATTACGACAAGCCTTATATGTGACGGCACGTATTCCGAAATTCGTCAGTCAACACTTTGATATCCACGTAAACTTTCATCTTTGGTTCATCAATTCTTTCTTAGCGACACCACATGCGCGCTTTACCATGGTGTTCTCGCGATCTCAGATACTAATGTATATCACCAACATCACCCATAACCTGTCACTTGCTGCTCTGTTCTTGGGTGAGCAGAACAACTCAGCTACGAGTAATATTACCGCTGCACGTCCTCAAGCACGCCCCGACATGGTACAACGGCTCGCAGTTTGATGCACATGAGGAAGGCACCTGCAAGTTTCCGATGCAGAGAGTATACTTCTTGCGGCGGAGGTGTCAAACGACCGTGCATGAACACTTCTGTATGCTGGCTCAGTCGAGAAGTCAACTTGCTCTTCTCGAAATCAAACGGATCGTGTGACCGGAAAGGCTCGCCAACCGCCATACCTGCCGCAACATGGGCACGCATCATCGCAGGCGACTCGTCGCCAGTGAGGAAGCGCATCTTGATCGAATAGTCCACCAGTGTCTTCTTGTCCTCGTTCGCCGCCGCCCATACAATATTAAAGTAGTCATCGACAAACGACTTTGGATACTCGCGAGCAGCACCAAAATCCACAAGCCCAATCGTGCCGGTGGATGCGTTGTACATGAAGTTACTCCAATTCGGGTCCGTCTGCATGAACCGCCAATTGAAGAGCTCATGGATCGTGAGCTCGAGAAGACGGCGGCCGATGCTGTTGCGTACATCCTGTGAGAGATGCACGGCCTTGTCAACGGCAACGCCCGAGATCAATTGCGTCGTCAGGATACGTGCCGTCGATAGTTGCCGGTACACACGCGGCACAATAAATTGTTCGGCCATACCGCTCTGCTGGATAAGCTCCTTGAAACGTTCCTGGTTCGCTGCTTCTTGAACGTAGTCGCACTCGGCCGTGAGCTCTTCTTCACCGACACGAATGATCTCGTCAATGTACAGACCACGTGGCAGTATGTTCGTGTACGTTACCAGCCGCTTCAAGTTAAGAAGGTCACTGCCAATCGACTGTGCTACGCCTGGATACTGGATCTTGATCGCCACGCGATCACCGTTCAACAGCGTAGCGCGGTGCACCTACAGAAAAGAACACGGCAGCACATCGTCCGAATCAGCACCATACACTGGCGTCAAGACCTCAAAAAAGCAGCTTAAAAAGTACTTGTCCAATCGATGCAGCAGCAATTGGCACGTCGTCAAATTCCTGGAACTTGCTTCGCCAGTCCTCCCCAAGCTCCACTTCAAGCTGACGATACAGCTGCTCCTTGGGCATGACATGCGCACTGTAAAGAACCAGCAAGACCACCACCACACAAAAAGACACACACAAAACACACGATCAGTAACAACAAGAGACACAAGACACAACCGCCCGCCCATCAAAAGCACAGACGTACTTTTCACGAACCCGGTTGAGCGCCGCCGCCAGCGTCGAGGGGATCATGGCTTCGTCTTGGATGCTCAACATCTGGCCGAGCTTCAAGGCCGCGCCCCGCATCGTGCACAGCGTCTCGGCCAGTTTCTCCGCGTTGGAGTCCGACACGAGCGCGTTGTACGTGCCGTGCTTGCCGCCCGTGCGCACCATCTCCGCAGCTGTTCCCATGGCGAGTCTCGCAGCGAGCCCTCCAAAGCCCAAGATACGGGACAAGGGCGACGACGGCACGTGCTTCTCTTCCCACACGCGACGTGGCGGGGTGTCCTCCTCTAGCGTTACTTCAGCGGCCCTGGCAGTGTTTGTCTTGCCAGCACCTGCTTCCTGCTTCGTTACTTCCTTGGTCCGATCCAGTACCTGATTCTTCTAATCCAATACCTGATTCTTCTGATTCAGTACCTGATTCGCTGCTTCTGGTGTCTGATTCGTTGCTTCCGTTGTCTGATTCGTTGCTTTGCTCTTCTGAGTTGCCTGTAGTGAGTGAATCTGATTGGGTGGTGGCAGTTCTGGTTTAAGGGTTGGGGTAAGTTCCGGTGGCGTTACTTTTCTTTCGGTTGCTGCGTGCTTCGGCTGCTTGTGAAGTAGCAGGTGCTTGGCACGCTCGTCTTTTGGAAGTACAGGTGCTGAAGTAGCACTAGCACCAACACCACTGGAAGCCGTCGCGGTATTCGTACCGTGAAAAAAGTGCGGCAGGTTGCGACTGATCTCGCCCGCGTGCTTGGACAGCTGCTCCGTCTTGGCGGTCAGTTCAGTGCCTTGCGTACGCGCGAGCTCGTTCGCGACCTTGCGAGCGCCTTGGAGGACGCGTACAAAGTCTTGCGACCACATGGCAGCTACGTGCTCTCTATCGATAGCGAAAGATAGCGAAGGTTAGAGACGGATAGCGAAGGTTAGAGACAGATGGCGAAGGTTAGAGAAAGATAGCGAAGGTTAGAGATAGATAGCGAAGGATAGAGATCGGGCAAAAAGATAGCGAGCGAGATTTGACCAATGACTGCTGATGCATTGGATCGGTCTGAGATGTGCACGGAATGTAACGTACGTAAAGCAGAGGATGAGGTGGTGTGGCCTACCTTATTCCGGGAAGGGTGACACTCATGTCTGATACGTCATTCATTTGTCGTGACGATCTTTATCACGCAATTTAAAATGACCGGTACGAGTTAGGCAGGCAATAATGGTCACAGGACCGCGTGCACCTACTAATCATCTCGCATATATCGATGTAGACCAAGTCCGCGCGTCTCACTTGCTGATCAAGCACAGCGGATCACGTCGTCCTGGTATGCACTTGTTCGTTGCTGATGAATAAAGAACTTGCAAAGTCGCGTATAGCTGATACCATCTGTGATTGTGTCTTTTGCCGTAGCGTCGCGACTGTCGAACAACATCACGCGATCAAAGGATGAAGCTATTGCGCAGCTTGTCCGTACGTTTCTATAATTGTGGCTCGTTATAGAGAGAGAGGGAGAAAGAACACATTTATTTGTGTGTGACGTATTTTGCCAACAATTATCGATAATTTGTGCCAGAATTGCGGGAACAGATTGCGTCGAATCAGGCCAAATTCGAGGACCTGGCGACGCAGTACAGTGACTGCAGCAGCGGCACACGCGGTGGAGACCTCGGTCCGTTTGGCCGCGGTATGATGCAGAAACCCTTTGAGGAAGCCACGTGAGTGTTGTAGTATTTTTGCAGCTGCGTGTGCCTGCCGTGTTAGTTGCTAATTGTTGTACAATATGGTCTAATTTTGTCTGATGGTGAAGGTTTGCACTGGCTGTGGGCCAGCTGAGCGACATCGTCGACACGGACAGTGGAGTGCACATTATCCTGCGCACCGCGTAAGTCAAACATCGTCACAGTAGCATCAGTTGGAAGTGATGAATGTCGGTAATGCTGGCAGCTCTGGCACTTGACGCTCGGAGTAATCTAAAACACCATGTGACTCATGTGTTTGTCAATCGTCGTATAAAATCGTCGTCACACGCAAACTATCGCTACGATCAACCGACCGTGTTGCAGCTTTTGTGGAAATTGGCGTCTTCGGATCGAACGGCTGTAGACGAGAGCAAAGTTTGGACAAGCGTTTCGCCTACAAAACTCGCATTTACTCCACAACCTCATCAACCTGTACAGCTTTTCACAAATAGGAACGTAACTTTGGTGCATGAAGCCCATAAATTTCAAATCACTAATCGGAAACAGCCCTATGCCCCGCTACCAAGTCTTTTTCATTCGCTGAAACTCGACATGCTTTTCATCCAATCCGAAGCGCTAATTCCCCACCGCTCGTTTCTAAATCCCACAAAGCTCTTGTGCCTCGAATAATGCGCGCCGCTAGCTCCCTCGCCCGGCGCATGGCCGTAACCGCTGGCCGCCGCACCATGGCCTCGTCACATGGACGTGACGGACACAGCTACCCTCATGGTATGCACTTCCACGTGAGTCCCGTGCACAAGAACTTGGCGCTGGCGTACGGTACAATGCTCTGGCTCTGGGTCTTTTGGCGGGCAAAACAGGACGGGCTTGCTGTATTGGTGTGTATACGTATACTCTGGAGACGTTTGTCGATACAAAGTGTCGATTTTCTACAAACGATACACTTGATATGAAAAGCACTTGATGTACAATACTGACGTCCAATTACGTTGTGGCTTCTTATCCACAGGGGTTCGAGCACCCGTGGGATCACGGCCACGACGCTGAGGCCAGCCACTCATTGCATGACAAGGTCCGATCGGACACTAAGGCTCTGCCTGTGGCTGTGCTGAGCACCAGCAGCACGGACGAGGGCGAGGAGTTTGACGTCCTCGATGACTTGCACGACGTGGACGAAGAGTAAAGTGCCGACAGTTGCAGTCAACAGTGGCTCTTGCCAACTGGCCCTTGACATGCACTTGAGTAGCTACTACTTCCTCTGTTGCTGAAGCCAGAATGGCTTCGATCGGTTACTGGATCCGAGCGCCGGTGGGTACATCAAGCCTGCGCATGGTAGATAATGAAAAACGCAAAATCTCAAATTGAGGCATCTCTGCGTTTGTCGTTGTTGTGTCACGGTCCAGGTGAGCAGTCACATGGTCAGCAATTTAGCATGCAGCTCCTCTAGATCTTCCGTTGTCCGGTACGTCATTTCCGCCGATCTTGCTGCAAAGCGCTTGCGCAGGTTGTGAAAGGTGCCCCGTGTAGCTACTTTCGATCGCTTATACTGCCGCACATCCTCTTCCAGTGTCGCTTGGACAGTGTCCAGCTGTAATAACGCTTGACGAAGAGTCGTCACGTGCTCGGCCGTACGTTTTAACGGCAAAATCGCTCGTTCACGCACATCGTCTAGGAACGTGACCTTGGACAAAAGACCTTGGAAGTGCCGCGTGCGTTCAGCTAGCGACCTCTGCTCGAGCTCGAGCCGCTGGTTCGTCACTGTTAACTCCCGCAATTTCACGCGCAAAGCTTCGAGCTGAGCATCCACTTGACGTTCCTCTCTCTCTTCCTTTGACAACAATGACGTGGCTTCTTCTTCTTCACGCTCTTGACGCGCGGCCTCGCTTCCTTCGCCTTGCTTGTTCCAACGCTCGGCTCGAATCTGAGCGACCGTGTCGACGAGCGCGTCAGGCACCGACACAATGTTGCGACGAACGTACAGTTCAAACTTGCTGAAGTTCTTTTCAAACGCACGATGCACTTTGTACATATATTTGCCAGATCCCTGATAAAAAAAGAAGAGATCAGCACCAAAAGAATACGACACAAGATAGAAAAAGCATCCAAAAAAGCACCGTCAGTCCTGGTGACGTGCGACAGGAGATGGTGTCACCAGTGTCTTTCTTACCTTTGCCACTGCATTCAGCTGTCTCGCCTGTTTCTTCTTATCCCCAGTCGACTCGAGTTGCTGTACCCATGTCACCAAGTTTGAGCCAGTTAGATCACGATCTAAAAAGTAACGCTGAAGTACCTCCCACAACACACGTCAAGCCCCACCTGATGCAGGGCATTTTCCACTTCACCCGTCACTTCCACGACACTATCAGCGATTTGCTTCGTCACTATAGCAAAAAAGCACGTTAAACGGATTGTAAGAGCACTGGTATCCATTTGTAGTGCAAATAACGAGCAAAAGTGCCCTCGTGAGCCCCGTACGCGCTGGCAACAATCCTGCCAAGATGCCGGTCGCCGCGTCCGCCATGATGCCAAAAGCGCGTTTTACAAAAAGCTTTATGTAGAACACACCACGCACGGTTTTTGACCAGTGAACAGCGGCAGCAGCTCCACCAATCAAAGCCCGAGCCGTGCAGTCTGCCTGGGTCGAGCGATTGTCTCCTTTTTGTATCGTAAGATGCTGTCGAAATTGATCAAGCAAGTGGCTACACGGGGTCGACCAGCGCATCGCTGTCACTCCTCGCACACCAAGTTATGGGACCTCTTTCGAGCACGTAAGTGGATATTTGACTCATATCAAAGAATTAGGGACATTTTAAATGATCACCATGTACACATTTCTATATTTACTTACATATTTATATATTTACTTGCATATTTATATGTTTTGATGTCATTTTGTTTGTTGTTTGTGTGATGCTTAAATGCATTTATTTAATCGATGTAGCAACTGAAGCACCGAGAGAGCCAGAGGCTCCACAGTACATTATGAATATGAAGGACAATCTGGAGTTTGCTCTGGAGCGGATGCGCCTTCTTGGTGAACCTGTAGCTCTGCAGCTGCTTGATTGTGATGCTCGCCGACTTAAAAAGGTGTTTGTCAACGTGTTCATTATAATTTATAGGAAAGTTAAAGCAGCAGCAAGATGAGGTATGAAAAAGCTCAGTGAATTAATGTGGTTTGTTTGCTGTGCTAGGTGAATTCTGGCAAGCGACTGTGCTCATATCGTCGCAGAAGGCTGAGACGCCTTGTGCAGCGCTCGGCCAAGTAGAGAATGTAGCTGCCTAGCACAGCAACTATGCTTTATGCTGTGAGATTTGAGTTTTTTACAGAGATGTATGATCAGGAAATGCAGAGGAGTCCAACAAATGTGACAGCAGGGTGCTTCATCTTGACTTGCGGTAGATGCATAGTATCGGCATTCCACTTCGTGTACGCGAGCTCCTTAATCGAAGCACACATGCTTTAGCAATGGACCATCACAATCAACAAGAAGTATCTCTTCGTCATCGTGAGACGTGGTAATAGCACCATACTCTCATACCAAGAGATGAAACAACTTTGGTGTCTTAGGACGCGTAAGCGTTGCAATTGGATCGTTTACATCCGCGGGGATCTTGCTGGCGGGGTTACTTCATGAACAAACGCTGCTGATGCGTCCTTGTGAAAATGTCGCAACAAAACAGTTGACTGAAAACGTTCGAACAGAATGGAGAATCAGAGGCTAGATTGGTTGCGTTATCTAGCGATGCCAAGCCACCATGTGTCATCCGATGTAGTGAGCTTCATCGCCGGATGGTCGTAGCACCGTCATTCTTCACAAAAGTTCCATCGTGGCTTGACCGAATTCATCGGAAACACTTGAGTATTGAACACTTCAACTCTTCGACGGCTTCCGGACTTTCGAATCGATCTGCATCGTCACAGGTCCATCGTTCACCTGCATCATCGCAACCAACCTCAGCATTAGATGAAAATGCACCACCCCTATTAGGACTTCCCGATCATGCCTCACAATTGATACTTCCATCCAGGCTCCAAACTTGCCATCCGCCACCTTGTCAGCAACGTACTCTCGACGCACGCGGTCACAGAATGCGTCGTAAAACTGCTTCGCCAGCTCAGGCTTCACTGCAGACCACCAACGACAGTCACAACAGCAACAACCGTCATTTACAAGCCATCAACTTTACTCACACCTTCAACCAGACAGAGTCAGGATATAGCAGATCGAAAGGTCGTACTCGAGAGGTGGAAGTCGGGTTTGTTGCCCACCAGTTGTCCGTGCAGCGTGAATTGACTCACCAGCAGCACCTCGTACCCCTGACTCTTAATCGACGCTTTCCACGGCTTTCCAGACTCATCAGGCCACAGTCGAGCGTTCTGTCGGTAACAAAAGGCCCACAAACTTAGCTACTTCGTTGAATTCCGGTGCTCCCTTCGGCAATCACCACAACATGATCAAAAAAGTGTACCAGCAGACGGCGACAGCACCACTCAGCGTCCTCGTCCGTGTCGTCATGACCAATTCCGACAAAGCAGAGCAATCCGTGCCCAATTTGGCCCACCGTCTCACCAGTTACACACACCGAGGCGCTAGTTACACGCTGCAGTACCAGTCTCATTTACTTCCAAGCGCTCCCAGCCAACCAATTCCGAAAAACAGCTGGTTATCACGAACGTTCACCTACTTCGTAACTGCTACTGGGAGGACTTCTGGGAGTGAAGATCTCTTCAGAACGTCGATGACGTCTGTACATCGGACCCGCGAAGTGCTGCTCTTTGGACTGTCAGCGAACCCGCCAACAGGAACTACGGGCCACATGGGTGTGGTGAAGCACTGCCGTGCGTTTTACGACGAAATTTGGCTAGTACCTGTGTTTCAGCACGTTTATTCTACCAAGCGAGAGCTTGCGCCGTTCGAGCATCGCGTGGAAATGTGTCGATTGGCATTAGAGACGCTCAAGAGAGAGCAAGAGGATGGTGCCGAGCTGAAAGTGGTGGAAGAAGAGCGTGAGATGTTCGAGCACGTGGCTGCGACTCGAAAATATATCGGGCGTATCGATGAGCTTCGTCTTGGCAGTGTCGATCTCGTACTCTACCTCCTGGGCAAATACCAGGACACGAACTTTACAATGCTGTTAGGTGGAGACACGTATGCGGATTTGCTAGCTGGCAAGTGGAACAGGGGGGACGAGCTCATGCAGTTGGTCAAGTTCTTGGTCGTGGATCGTAAAGGTGTCGAGTCGCCGTGGCGAACAGAAGAGCAGCCAAGGCAATCAGCCAATGTAAGATGCATTCATATACCAGAGCTCAGCAGCGTGTCGTCTACTCGAGTAAGGGCTACAGCTGATCGCGACGAGCTGGCAGCATACTTGGATCCAGCAGTACTGGAGTACATCGTCCAACACCAGCTCTACGCATTTGCAGCGCTTCGAAAGGAGTGCACGAGCTGAAAGAAACTACCACTTTTGGCGTTGTAGCATTGACGTGTCGATAGGTGTGCTCTACGATTGACGTCGTGTTCCATCGCTATCGACATAGCATCGTTCCCGCTGGCAACGTAATGCCCTTCTATCGCTTCACACTAGCCACATCAGCTTCAGTGTTCGTCTCTTTCTCACTTTCTTCGCGTAAAACGCTGAATCCTCGTGCCTCCTTCGTCCAGTAAACACTCGATAATCTCTCTCTCGAGTCCCCACTTGAGACTCTGCGTGTCAATCTCGTTCTCCGTCTCATCATCATACCGAAAGCTCGAGCACATGAGGAACACGCCATCAATCGACAAGAGTCGATCGACCGTCCAAAAGAGCAGTACCACCACTTCTTGCGCGTAGATCACGTCGGACGCGACAATCAACTGCGTCCCTCGAGCATTGTCCCCATCCACCTGTCCAGTCTGCACGTGCTCTAGTGCTTCAATCTCCTTGACACCATCGGGTCCCCACCGTAGACTCTGTGTAAAGCACGTGGCTTGTCTTCGTTCCTGTTGCCGCACATTGTGCTCAATCACCTCTAAGCACACCCGGGTCATGGTCGGTAAACGTCACAATTGCATCAGGTTGAAGCTGGGCGACAGCGAGGCCCGTGAGGCCACATCCAGCCCCTAATTCCACGACCTTGGCACCCTTCGAAATGATCTCCTGGTGGGTCACGAGGTATTGGCATAGAGCCGGTGCAGCTGGCCAGACGTAATGACCACTTTGTAACGCCCCTGGCTCGTCTTTTGTATACGTGAGCAACACGGACACGTCGTTGCCTCCATTTTCGCCGTAATCATAGCGACATGTCACTTTTTCCAAGCACGCGTCAAACATGAACCCAACGTCCGTGAGCACACCTTCTGTACCATCGTCGCCTTCCATTTTCGTTTGATTGTATTTTACGGTAAGTTAAATATATGGAGACGCTGTGGGTCGTCCATTGGAACGTTTACTGTTGCCAAAAAAAGAGACGTATGGAGGAATGAATGGATATCGACTCTACACTGTATTTGCTTATTGGGGTGTAACGTGTATATGGACGGAAAGTACCTGGAAAAGACAGGATAAGAAAACTGGATTACTACGCCTGTGATGCGTACGCGCAACGTATGAAACGCATATCCGACAATGTGCTTGGAGAGTGAACTGTGGTATCAGTCTGTGTGCAGCATGCCAAGTGGAAGCAGGACACCGACTGCTCCATATTTGCCTAAACGACTCCAAGCAACCAGTGTACTCTTCCAACTATGCCGATACTATATTGCATTCAACCTTATGTAGCGTTCTAAGAGAAACTGACAACATCCTGCACCATCCAGGACAACCCTCCGCACAACAGCATCAACATCACCTCTCTCCAATCTCCAATCTCTCTTCTTGGATGACACTCGGAGACAGAACTCTTGGCTCGTTATCAAAAGTTGGCACCTTCGGGCGGCTGTGGCAGGCGTCGGTTGGCAGTAGAACCCATTTCAGCACGGATAGCCACAAGCACGTTCTCAATGCCATTGCTCCGGTGCCAGTTGCCCAACACCGCCAGTCGTCGAGGATCGACGCGGCCAGAGTGGGGATCCACACAGTTCATGTGAATGCGGCTCGTGAAATGCACTTCCGGTGGCATATGCGGGTACTGGTCACTGCAGTGGATCCGCAGACTGTAAATGCGTCCATCGTGGCACGTCTACAGTAATCATCAACAGTGAATCATTCACAAAAAATACACAACGATCGACCACGTGAATAAATCCCATCCAATACACAACGTGCGCAACACCCCACAGTATAACATAATAAACAAAGAACCGCTATAGAAAAAAAAAGACGAGGCATCAAACAAAATCGACTCACGTTCGGAGGACCGAGGATCGTGCCAATCCAGTTTGTAAGAAAAATATCGTCTGCCTGCTCTAATCCGTACGAGATGCTCATGTCCCCAAGCCCTTTTTCACTGTTCTCCAGCTCTTCCAGCAACTTAAAGTTACGCGGTACTACCGACAACCACAACACCCACAACAACAGTCATGTATCCTGTATAAGTCGACAACATACAGGATAGACCTCATCCAAGCTTGCTTCACCACCCCTTATCACGTCATCAAGCGACGTACCAATCACCACTTCTGCGCCATGTTTTGCCATAACCGACACACGCTACGAGCACTCGGTGCTTGTTCTGTTATATCACAAAACTGGATCGAGACACACACGGCCATCCAAAAGTAGAGCAAGAAAGCGTCAGTCTTCCAATGGTCAGTTTCTGTGGTCGCATTTCTATTGCTGGGCACACGAGGGGGTACAAGCAGAAACACTGGCGTAAACACAGGGACGTCAGGAGTCATCCCGCCCTGTAGCCATCTCTCTCTCTCTCTCCCTCTCCCCCCCTCTCTCTCTCTCTCTCTCGCTTCCATCCCTATTTCGACCAGTAATAATCTTGCCTCGTCTCTTTTGCTGCTTTCTCGCTCGAAACTAGCGCTTTGGGGACCTGTTCCTCTCCCCTTTTCGTCGTCGGCGTGGCGAACGAAACGATGGTATTGGCTAAAACAGTCGGAGGATTTGAGCGAATCGCAAGCACAGAAATCACAAACTGAGCTCCCACATACAGACCGACCGTTTCAACAACAAGTCCCACGAGCTCTTTTTTTCGCCAAAAGATACTTTTTTTTGCAGTTCGACTGCTACTACCACTCGTCCTGCTTTTTCTATCGTCGTTCTTCCTCACACTTGAAACGCCGAATCACGCAGTAAAAGAGCGCGTAGTCGACCGAGTTCCTTGCGCCACAGTTGAGTCGGCGTCATTGTCTGCAATTCGTGCAATCGCGCGTGTTTCGTCGCATGCTCCTGTTGCAACCGATCCGCCACCTCTTTTGTAAAGCTCACGAGCGACGTGTTGAGTAGATAATCGTAGTCTTCTTCGTCCTCTGCATTGCAATCGTCGACCATCGCTGCTGCCTCATCTTGATCACCGCCAGCGGGTATTACTCCAAGCGTACCAACACCGTCGATACAGACTTTCTTCTGAAAAGATGATGCCGGTAAAAATCCGTGCGTCTTCAGGAGCGCAAGAAGTGCAGCTTTCGGTAACCGCTCCTGGGTAATCTGCTGCAGACTGCCGGACGAGACCTCTTGGATAAAGCGGATGCGGTTGCGAAGGTACACCAGCTCCTGCTGTTGCTGCTGCTCGAGGTACTGCTTCCGCTTTGCGTACAGCTCGCGCCGGACACTGTAAAAGTCGCGCAAAATGTCCTCGCTCGTCTCGTACTTACTTAGCTGACCGTCAGCATTGAACGCGTGCATATTGCTGATACTCAGTGGCGATTCCAGACGCAATAGCTTCACTAGTGCTTCACTGTCTCCAGCATCAGCGCCGTTGCTTTCGTCAGTAGCGGCGTCGTCGGCGTATTTAGCAAGGTCCGAGCGGGCCATCGAGATGTCAAAACGAACATCACGATCCGTGTGATGCTCAGAGAAAGACCGAATAGCTTTCTTGCCAACGAGGTCCCACAAGAACTTCTTGTAGTCCTCCACCCACTTGCTAAGTGGCAGCTCTGTAACCCGTAGCGTGGACGTGTTCACCTGTTGCACGCTACCACGTGAGACAAACGAGTGTTTGCCAGTCTGACGAATGTCACCGCTAAACCCTTTGGCCCATGGAGTCATCGGTGCTAGCTCGACTTTTGACAAATCTTCGCCAGCTTCTTCTGCATCGATAAGCTTCATCAAGTTGTCAATCACTTGCACCGGGTGGTGACAAGGAATCGACGACGACCAGCCGGTACCAATACCCTCTGCGCCGTTCACCAATAGCATCGGGAGGATAGGAACGTAGTACACGGGCTCAACTGGGAAACCATCATCATCAGCATAGCGGAGCAACACGTCGTCTTCCTCGGGAAAGATCAAGCGAGTGTGCTTCTGAAGTTGCGTAAAGATATACCGGGGACTAGCTGCATCCTTACCTCCTTGCAACCGAGTACCAAATTGGCCGGATGGATACAGCAGCGGGAGGTTGTTGGAGCCAACGAAATCTTGGGCCATATTCACTATCGTCGAATGCAACGAAGCTTCACCGTGGTGGTAAGCTGTGTGTTCACTACAGTAGCCTGCCAGCTGCGCCACCTTTACTTCGCTGGTCAGCTTGCGCTTCATACAAGCGAAAAGCACTTTGCGCTGCGAAATCTTGAGCCCATCGACCACAGATGGCAACGATCGTGCGTTATCCGCATGCGAAAATTGAATGAGCTCGCGATTAACGAAGTCACGGTACGTCACATGTCCCGAGCTCGTGTCGAGGTAAGCATCGGGAGAGTATTCATTCAATAACCAAGCCTTGCGGTCGACAGCACGTGCTTTGCTAAAGACCATGTCTAGCGCATCGCCGTCACCGTCACCGCTCCAATGAAAATCCACAAGATGCTTATCTAGGTCGCTGAAGTACTCGCGTCCTTCACTGCTAGTGCTTGTACCCAGACCTTTGTAGTACTTGATAGTATAATACTTGAGCTTGCTCAGATCCAACGAAGCTTTCCATTCAAAGTACTCCGGCAGGCTAAAGAAGCGGCGGGTCTCCAGGTCATGCTTAGCACCAGTACGCTTCGACGAAGGAGTCGCCTTCAAAAGAGGCGTGATGAATTCGCTGATAAAGCCACCTTTTTCGAGCAGCTCCGGCCAAAAGGTGTGGAACAAGTTGAACAGCAAGCCTTTGATGTGAGAGCCGTCGTGATCCTGATCTGTCATCACGATCACACGCCCGTAGCGCAATTTCAGCCGTGCGTCTTCCGTGCCATAATGCTCGTCCATGCGAAGACCGAGAATTGTGCACAGGTGCGCAAACTCGGCATTTTTACCAAGTTGAGCCATTGACGCATCACGCACGTTCAGGAGTTTACCTCGAAGAGGGAAAACACCAAATCGGTCGCGCCCAACCACTGCAAGACCTGCCACTGCTAGAGCCTTTGCTGAGTCACCTTCGGTGAGAATCAACGAGCATTCGCTAGAGCGAGGTCCACCAGCAAAGTTGGCATCCTCGAGCTTTGGTACATTCACCGACGTGCTTTTTGAGCGCGAGGATGACACCTTTTTGAGAAGGTCTGCTCGCTGTCGTGCACGTGCGCTTTGCACGACACGCTCGACAATGCCAGAGTCTAACAACACAAGCTTGAGCAGTCTTTCGGGCAGCATGCACGATGATCCATATGTCTGTGGCCGCGAGGTCATGTACTCTTTCATTTGGGAGTCGAACGTCGGATTCTCGATTTGGCAGTTAATGAAGATCGCCACATGTGGCTTCACGTGTGCCATATTCACAGAAAGCTCCGGGTACTTTTTGTTCACGCGCTCAACAACACGGCGACAAATTTGGTCACTAACATAACCAACATGGGAGCCGCCACGAAGTGCCGACATACCATTGACAAAGCTAACTTGAACAAAGCCCACGTCAGAAGGCAGCACGCCAATTTCCCAATGTTTGTTTATACGGGAATATACGTAGTTTGGACCAGACGATGTTGCGTCCCCGCTACTATTCACTACACTGCTTGGCTTATTAGTCTTGACAGCAGGCGCCGCCGTAGTGGACCGACAGAAAGCCTGAATGTAAGACTCAAAGCCGGAAATTGGCACCTTCTTGCCATTTAGCGTAACCTCCACGTCTGTCAAGCAGCCAGCCACATCGTACACCCGTTTCTTTAGTACACGCGCCATACTCACACTAAGTTTCTCCATCTCAAACTTTTCCAGATCGGGAGAAAACGACACTTTCGTAAAATCCTTTGCGATTTCGCCTACAAACTCCGTAATCTCCGGTTCCCCGCGACAGCGCATATTGTTGTGCCAGACCTGTTTATATCGTAACCCCATCGACACATCTCCTGTCTCCACGACAAACTCGTCACTAAAGATATTTGTCAACTTGGCACCGTATCCATGCCGTCCACCAGTGAGCCTTGCGTTCGTATCGTCAAAGTTCGATCCCGTCAGTAAATGACCTAGCACTAATTCCGGCACATAGACTTGCTCCGTCTTGTGGAACTCCACCGGAATTCCTTTGCCATCATTGTAAATTGAAATCCACGACCTGTACCCATTCTCTTTGCAGCCAGGATCAATTACTACGTCCAGATGTCGCATCGACGGGTCACGGACTTTATTGTCCACTGCATTCACGATAATCTCGTCAAAAATCTTGTACAAGGCAGGCACGTACTCGACCGTCTGCTGCTTCATCCGTACACGTTCACCTCCCTCCAAAGCAGCAGAATCAGCGGAAACCATCCACAAATTGTCCTTTGTAGGCTCCACCGAGCCAATGTACATACCTGGACGAAGCAAAACATGCTCCAGTGGCGTCTTCTTTTGGTAAATGCTCTCAACGCTGCTATAGCTGCGTCCAGATACTCGGCAACGGTCTAGCCATTTCTGCTTGTTTTCTGCTACCAACAGAGATTTTGTATGGGTGTTATAGTCTCTACAATGAGATAGAGTAGCTAAGGGCCGGAATGACGACGCCCAAGGCGCTTTTGCTGAGACTACACGCATCGTACGAAGCCGGGAGTTGCACGTAGATGTACCATACAGACTAGATAACGACGTTCTGATTGTACACGTCTCACTTTCGCGTCGGTACGTGCTAGCGACGTCGCGCAGAGCGCGTCGCCGACCTGCTCGGCAGTGCCACATGACGGACGGTATTCACGTGGCCGTGATCGATCGTCTTTTTCCACCAATCAGCGTGCATGTGACCCAACATGTTCTTACATCCGTCCTCAAAAACTGCTCCTATGCCACTTTGTGCTCTTATCCATCAATGTCACTAATCTCGCGCTCTTGGCCAATCACTCGAGCCAAATGGACAGCAAGAAGCGCAAGGCCTTCGCACCGCCCGCTGGGCGCTCGTCTGACGCGGAGCACGAGCGTCTCGCTGCGTCATCGCATCTCTCCAGTGCTCCAGGGAAGGTACGAGGACACGAAGCGGACGGAGCCGATGGCCTGTCGCTTGTTCACGTCAAGAAACAGCGGGGAGCAAACAGCCCGTCCCGGTCGTCTCTGAATAGTATCGACTCAGATGTTGGATCTGATTCCAGGACACTGCTGGGAATGGTATTGAAGGAAGTGCCGCAAGTGGATGATACTGTGATGAAAGCAGAAGATCCAGCGACGAGGATGTCGGTCGAAGCGGTGGGTACTGAAGCTGCTGCTGCTGTTGCTGTTGCTGCTGTTGACTCGAGACCGAGAAAAGGCCGTCGCGTTCGCAAGACGAATCTCGAGAAGATGGAGATTCTGGCATTTGTGGATCGAGGTGGATCTCAAGGAGCTGCTGCTGAGAAGTTTGGCGTCTCGCGGACTGCAGTGACCAAGATGGTGAAGGAACGCGCGGCGATCTCGGCTCAAGCGCTGGTGGAGAACGTGACGAGCTCTCGCAAAGTGCTGCAGTATCAGCACAAACTCAGTGTGATTGAAGACATGCTGCACAAGTGGCAGTTGCAGACCGAGGTGGACGCACCGGCATTAAAGATCACGGGGGAGCTCTTGCAGTCGAAAGCTATGGAGTTTCGGAACAAGATCTTGGCAGATTATAGTAGCGAATTGTCGGATGACGTGATCATGTCGCTCACGGACTTTAAAGCGTCGAATGGATGGCTGCATCGATACATGCAGCGACGCAGCCTGCGGTCGCTGTCGAGATTGCAAGGACAGGCAGGAGGTGATGCGATGTTAACGGAAAGACTGAACTTTGATCAACGTATTCAGAAAGTTCGTGACTTGCTCTTGACAGTCAGCCCGACGTGTATATGGAATCTCGACGAAGTGGTGCTGCGCCATCGCACGACCTCGGCCAGGTTGGACTCGATTGTTAATATGGACGCACGAAGTCTTGAGCATATCTCAGTTGCTATGGTCCTGAGTGCATCTGGTGAGAAACTGTACTTGCAAGTCGTTGGAAAAGACCCGCTTCCGGACTCATTGAAGGACGTTGATCCGTTAACGAGCTACGGTGCTCAGTACCGTGACCATTGTCAAGCTGCACACGATGCGCAAGCGATACTTGATTTCATTCACGCCATGAACCAAGAGGCAGTAACGAGAAAGCAGGTGTGGTACTTGGTGCTGAACAGCCGTACTGCACACATTGCTGCTGCTCATGCGCTGAATCCGTCAGGATCGTTTCGAAATAGCTTCAGCTTTGAATCGATCGTGCTGTTGTTTGTACCTCCCGGTCCTTCATGCGATGCTCAGCCTCTTCATCAAGGTATTCTTAGGTCGTTTAAGTTGCGATTTCGTCGTGAGATGCTGCAGACATTACTTCGCGAGCACGAACAGTGGGCAGAGGCCATTGAAAGCGGCCGAAAGAGGCACAGACCAACGACTGGTGATCGGTCGACTGTAGATGACGTCTTTGATGTCCACGCACACACTCACATGCGAAACACGTTGATGTGGCTCCATACAGCGTGGGAGTCGATACCGCAATCGTTCATCCGACAGGCGTGGTCAGCAAGCTTGTACTTGCCTGCGGTCGTTCCTGGGGATATCGAACCCTCAGCATCAATGTGTGATGAAAATGATATACTGATTTTTACGGAACTGTTAGCTCAGCTAGAAAAAGTGCCAGCGCTTCGAAGTGCTCTTGGACTCGATTGTACTGATGACCCTGGTCAATTTATGATGGAGCTGCTCGATTTCGACAAGTCCGAAACTACTGGCACTGATGAAGTTGCGAAAGACGATGAGATTGTTGTGGAAAGCTTGGCTTCTCAAGGACTTCTTGGCGATACGCAAAGGGCGTTGGTACTGGAAAGCATCAAAAGCGACGATCCGCCTCTCCTTACGGTGAGTGAGGCGAATGTGACAGTATCACGGTTATTACACTATATCCAAGACACTAACAATCTGTTAACTCTGCCTGAGCGGAGAACTGGACGGACGAATCTCTTGATGTTTCAACGTTTGCTGGTAAAAGCCCGGAAGAGGGAACACGAAAGAGGAACGACTACCGACTTTACTGTATAAAAGACTGTTTCGGCTGTTGCAGTGGTACGCGTGAATTCAATATGTTAACACTGAGGATGAAAACATTCAGCCCACGGTTGCACTTTATGGGACAAGAAAAAGTGAAGGTGCTTCTGGGCGAGGGATAAACTCGGCTGCCGAATGAATTGTCTATGGCTAGCGTATCGTTGGTACACTCGATGTCCATGTGAAGTACTCATGCTGAGCTACTACTAGCCAAGCTCCCTCTTTTCGTTCATCTACCTTTTCATGGACGATCTTTACGCTGTCACTAAATCGCAATGATAAACGTGCGATGTTCTTCTTGAAGCTGATCAAGCAGTATCTTTCCACCCACTTGCCCGTCATTTTCATGGTTGCCTTCGTTTGTGCCAGGTTGTGGTCAGCTTGCGATGCGGCTACGATCATAAAACTGCTTGCAACCAGTGGTTGTACGTCATCGCAGCTTTCAGTTTCTGTACGTAAGCGTACTTGTTACAGCTTTCGGTGGATGGGTATGTGCACAGTACATGCTCATACTGAAGCTTGTCATGGTCAATAACAGCATTAAGCTCGTGTGTGTGCCTTCGGCTATTGCTTTGAGCTTACACACAAGACTCATCTCCGATGGCATCAACCATTCGTTTTGTTGACGAAGTTGTCCTGCGAAGGTAACTCGACCTGAGCCTTGCATCCGACAATCTATAATGTGTCTTGTAGCATCTGCATCTTTACAGCTCATGTAACCATTTACAAGTAACTCGAGCAGTATTGTTAGCGAACGTCCTACCAAATACTGACGGACAAGCAAACTGTTTCCAATACTTTTTATCAGGTCTGGCTTCAATTCACCTGAGCTTCTCGAAGAAAAAGCTTTTACACGCGCGGGCATGACCTCCATATTACAATCCGTCAACACTTGGCTGGTTACTGCACTGCTCGACATCGGCCCTGTCGAAACAGAACGCGCGATATTCTATAGTGGCAGCTATACTAAGTAGGCTACAGTCCTAGCGAGCGCAGATATGACAACATGGACCTTGCTTTACAGTGATCACGATAACGAAAGCGGTCAGTTGCGTGGTGGTCTGTTATTGTAGTAAGGAGTAGTGTTCCTATGCCAGGTAATCATCGATCGATCGGCTTCGTGATCGTGAGCAACACTATCGCTTTGTTGGTCATTTTGCATCACGGCTTTATCAACTATACCTACAGTCGATCCTGATAAGCATGGGATGTCGGACGTCAATCCCGGCAACGTATCGTCGGCTTGTCATGGCTATCTTATGTGCGCCCAATCACCGAGGCAATCGACATGAATACCACACCGTGCTCACCTTGCAGCAAACTGATTGTCCACACAGAAGTGGCGACCTCGACGTTTCTATCCCAACTGCAATGGTTATAGTACTCGGTGAACCGAGTAAGTTCAGGAGTATCCTCGATACGGCGTTGTGTGATGCTGGCAAAGCGCTGGAAGCATTACGACACATGGAGAAGATATGCAGCAGAAGAGGCACCTATATCAAGCACGAGCAGCTCGATGTTGAGAAAGTAGGTTCTATTGGGAAAATCCGACTCGAGGTGCGTGGACTGTAGCGGTTGGCCACACTAACGCAACACTTCCATACGATAATGACCCCTTTGCGTTGTTCGCTTGCCTGACAATGTGCGCTACGAAGCTGTAAGACGGCTTCACACTCTGAAAAGTGCGTTGTGCTACTCAAAGCGATGGCATTCAAGACTACTCTTTTCCCTAATTTTGCGAGATCAAGCAACATGGTAAATCAATGGGAGGTAAGATCAGGAATTTACTTAGATGCAGGGCACAGATGGGAAACGAGGTGACAATAACAACGTCAAGTTCCGTGAGTTAGAAAACGAGAAAACACTGCAGCTGGTCGTTGGTTGTTCGATAAGCAACCTGGAAGGTATCCAAAGGTGTTGGTGAAGTAACAAAAGCTATCTGGAAGTGCGGCCTCGAGTGCCATAGTCGAATCCGAACATCGCGGTATCGATATATAGGGCATCGAGCACAAGTTGTTCATCAAGAGGTGCCTCACTCACCCTTTGGATTTGATCCACCAAGTACTTGACGTTGACTCGCACTACGTTGCGAACCTGGAGCTAAGTAGTGGTGGCAAAGAGATGTGTCAACAACCGCTAACGGTTACTCGAGCCGGGTCAGAAATGTCGAAGTTGCGTCTATCCAAAAATACACCTCGACGATCAAAGCATTTGGGGCTCGGAGAACTGCAGTCGCTAATTTGTTTCGTATTCAAAACGACACCGCCGAGTTGTCTCGACAGCAACCACATCAACATCATATGGACTGGATAAGCTGACACAAACAGCTTTAATTAGCGCGGCCGCCACGAATGAGCCGTTGAGAATCAAATCGTCCATGCAGAGTTCCGTCAGATGTCCATCCTGTGTGTTTGTCCGACGTCAAGCGCGCGTATGGAAATAGACTTATGCGGTTTGCATAAATAACCCACTCGCGGCACTCGCACTCTTGCTGCGTCCGAATCGGAGCCGACGTCATTATTCCATTTGCGTGGTACATCCGAAGCTCTTCTTCGCGCACCACACTTGCCAACCCCATTGTCACCTTTTCGCTTGCCGATGGACCCAAACATGCAGCGCCACTTCCAGCTCGACACTCTTGTGATATCTGCTGACACGTGCTCGCACCCGAACACCAAAGCTTTTCAGTGCCCATACGTTCGATGTCGACGTCGGTTCAACCGCAAGTACACGCTTACGGAGCACATGAAGACGCACACTGGCGAGCGTCCGCACGTCTGTCGCGCTCGCGGCTGCGGTAAGCGGTTTAGCACATCAGGGAACTTGTCCCGACACATGCGTCTTCACGGTGCAATTGAGCCCGTGCACTGCCCGGTGACCAACTGTTCCAGCAAGTTCATGAGCGACATCAAGCTGGCAAAGCATATGCGTTCGCACTATTTGCCCCGGACACACACGTGCAAGGTGTCCAAGTGTAGAAAGTCGTTCAGCACGACTGGCAACCTCAACCGTCACTTGAAGAACCAGCACACGGAACAGGAGCGTGGGCAGTTCGAGTCGATAACCCCTGTTTCTCCTTCGTTGAGCTCAATCTGCAGCACTCCTACAAGCCAAAAGTACGGTGTCTCACCGATGCGCGACAGTCCGATGGGTATTGATCACGAATGGGTCGGCGTTTCGTGGAAGTTGATGTTGGATGCGGTCGAGCTGGAGATGCCTGATCCGTTCAAGACCGCGTGCACTGCACCCTGGAATCCCGAGATGCTGAACATCCTATCCCAGATTTTGCTTGACTAGATCAAAGCGCAAACGAGTAGAGCCTAGTATAATTATAATGTGGAAGCATGTGCTTGAGATCGATCATAACCGGAAAAGAAGTTTACACGCGTTCCGGGATGAGGTGAAAAACGTTCGCTGCAACCAGGTCAGCACACTAAGTCTTGTGACACATGAGATTGCACACGCCAATTGCTCAACGGCGTGCCAAGAGTACGAATGTCGTCATTTGCTGAATAGCTCTCTTAACGTTAGGTGACATGGCTAGAAAAACAAGAGGCAAGCTGTCGCCTTTCACAGCCAAGGATTACAGTCCTCTGAATGTAGAGGACAATCCGTCTCGTACACGAAGAGTTTCGGCAGCTGGATGATTTCAGCCTAGAAAGCGAGCGGAATGCAGCCGCTGTTTGGATCCCTGCTGTTCGATGCATTCGCACGCAACTAACATCCTTATTACCAAACGCGGATGCTAAATCACACATAGTTGTGGCCAATGTGGGTGACTCGCCAACGGGAGCTCATCAACGGAAACATCGCTACCGAGTCGTATAGTGCAGGCCTGATGAGCAACCTGCCTATAATCGAAGAGGATTAGTACGAGACGCATTCGAGGCGCAGAAATCGTCTCGCTTATGGCGCACATAGGAAAGTTTAAAAAACTCATGCTGACATCTTCCATATGTCGACATGTCCGTTAATGGAGGTCACCTGGCAAATGCTTTCTGCCACTCGAAATAGATGCACGTCGCTGAAGGAACTGTGCAACTGACAACAAGCTTTTTGTCCAACGAGTCTGTATTTAACGGCATTGTTCTGTAGTGCCGCTGAAATACATGGGAGACGTTGCTCATTGTGATTGCGAGCTCGAAGGGTGACGCTATTAGTGACTGTGCGCAAGGTTGAATGCCGAGCTTTTAAACCGTACTTTTCTGTGTGTGTCTGTCTTTTGATAAACACAGTGGCGCGGTAAAGCACCTTACATGTAACGGGGTGAATCGTTACATAACAATTTATAAGAAATTGTTAATAGAATATAACTATAAGAGTTATATTCTCAGAATATTGTCGTAAGGACAAATATTCTGCAGCACTTACGAGTAGTTCCTAATTGGTTGATATACGCCATTATATCAACCAACGAAGACGCGCCACGACGGACGCACGCAATGAGTGGTAAGCAGATATTTCATTTACACATTTGTATTTAGACATAGTTAGATGAAGATAAATAGTGATTTATTGCAGACATTAACTATGATAAATACAGTTCTACTTTTTACTTTAACCAAGTACTCGCTTCTTCTTACCGTCTTCCTCTGCACGTACCAGTGTACGTGAAGTTACGAGGCACCGCCTTATTCTGTCATCAGAATAAGTAGCTTGTACTGTCATCAGTTCAAGCTTGAGGGTGCCCCGTTACACCTGGTAGCACTTCGTAGTCCGTCCAAAGACCACGTTCACATCTAATATGAATATGTTAGATGATGAAGATGAGCAAAGCTTTCACGCTACGCGTGACGGCTACTCCCATTTGAGCGATGTCGAATGGGATGCGGTTGAACGGATGGGTTCAACCATGGGCATCCATGCTGTTAGCGTCATGCTAGAGGCTCTCAATAGAGATGCCCAACATGCTACTATCGCCAAGTTCATTCAAAATGAACTTGACGCAGAACGCGAGAAAGTAGCCTTGCTTCGCCAACAAGGTTCTCAAAAAGCAGAGTTGTTGATAGAACAGGGTGCTCAACAGTTTGAACTGTTGAGACAGCAACAGGCTGCTGCTGGTGGGTCGATGCACTCGCGTCGACCCGAGACTTTGAAGATTGACATCTTTAAGTATAGGGGAGTCGAAGAGGACTCCCTCTTGAGATGATTCGTCGAATTGGATGACGCCATAAGGGCGCGTCGCATCGACGACGGGGATATGCAAGTTGCATTTGCCCAGTCAAATATGGCAGGACGTGCCAAGACTTGGGCACTGGGGCTCAAGTTGCACGACTCATATGCTTTTGGGTCGTTGGAAGTCTTCAAGTCGCGGCTCAGACAAACGTTTGAGCCGCCTAGAGCTGAGTTCAGAGCTCGAACCGAACTCTTGAAGCTCAAGCAGGGTAAGCGTGATGTGCACGCTTACGCGCAACATATACGATATCTCACGAGTTGTATAAGTTCCAACCCGGTGGATGAACACACGTTGTTTTCGGTGTTCATGCATGGTCTTGCGGATGGTCCCGTCAAGACTCACCTGTTCCGGCTTGAACTAGATTCACTAGCACAAGCAATTTCCATTGTAGAACAGGAAGACTTCAGTCTGAGACAGGCTCGCGCCAGCTCGACATCATATCGTCAACCGAGACGATATGACAGCGGAGGTCCAAAGCCGATGAAACTCTGTTATGTAGAGAGCGAGAAGACTCGCTCTACAGACTACAAGAAGTTGCAGAAACGCAACATATGTCAGAAGACAGGACACTACGCTTACGAGTGTAGTGCCCCTCGTCCAGTGTCTCGCAACACTGGGCGTAGTGACCGTCCACCCATGAGAAAGGGGCATGGACGCGGGTCCGCTGTTGGTGCAAAGACGCAACAACGGGATGGATCGTAAAAAACGGACAGGATCAGTAGGTGCGGAGCACCCTACTGGTCCAGCAACGTCAAGAGAATTTGTGGGCCTCTTGATGAAGGTTGCTTCCAACACACAAACGTTGTGCGTTGCTGCTCTAGGTAATGAGATCTCACTCATTACCTTGAAACTTGAAGTGACGAATAAGTTGTCCCTTCGAGCTCTAGTCGATTGTGGGGCGTCCAACAATCTTGCGCAACGCCAATCGCTAGAAGATGGTCACTTTAAGTTCAGTGAATGTGACATACCTCCTACGAGGATGACGGTACGTCTTGGGACAGGCGCATCCGTAACCGTCATGAAGCGTATAGTGAAGATTCACTATACGCTACAAGATACCCAATACGACGATGACTTTGTCGTATTGGATTTGGATGACAAATTTGATGTCATCCTTGGAATACCGTGGCTCAGAAGGTACGAACCACGGGCTAACTGGCAACATCGAACAGTAACGATGCCTGCCGCTTGTTCATCAGATGGCCATCTGATGAACGTTTTGGAGCTTTCACAAGCGTGTGGATGTACTACAAGTGAGTGCGATGGCCTCACTTGTGGTACGGTCGTTAGTACGACTGCAAAAAACCTTAGTGTAACAAACGGTTACACACCGGAGCAAAGTTCCGGCGGATGTGAGGAAACACAGGCTGCGCCGAAGGTCCACCACTCGAATAAGTCGAGTGGACCGGGACAAATCGATATCCCTAGCGGGGAACATCTAGAAGAGAAACAATCGATCGCCCAGGTTAAGCGAATCGATAATCCTAGATTGACTGGAGAGTCTTTCGTAGAGGATCTCGCTGTGGTTGCGCAACCACAGCTAGAGGAAGTTAAGGGAATAAGTCCCGATATTACAAATACGGCGGAAATAAGTTCCCCGAAACCCGCGGGAGTAAGTCCCCGGGAAGCCGAAGGAATAAGTCCTTCGAGGCCTGAGGGAATAAGTCCCCAGGAAATTACAGAGACATTGATTGTCATAGTCAATAACGGATCAAGTATAGGCGCTTATACACTTGATCTGATTGCGCCTCCGAAGTTGACTTCGGAGATCACTCAGTTGCCAACGCTCGAACATAAAAGGTTCTTGCGTGATCTGCGTAGTGGCAAAGTCAAGCAGATCTGCGTACTCGTCGCTGACGACGAGTGTGTAGCCTACATAAGGTCAGCAACAGTGTTCACTGAGAGCGAGAGAGTTCTCAGTAGTTCATCTATGGACGAGAGTGTCTTAGATGAAAAGACACGAGTTGAGCGATATGACTCCCAATCGTGGAAATCGCTCAAGAAAAATCCTCTCTATGAAGATTTGGTTGAATTCAAGGATGTATTCCCTGAAACTGTTCCGTGCGAGTTACCGAAGGATAAAGGTATTCGACACGAGGTCGAGCTTAAACCAGGCTCGAAGTACTGTGTCATGAAGCAGTGGCCACTGCCTCGTGAACAAGTACTTGCGATCGACAAGTTCTTTGCCGATCGTTTAGCTGCGGGCCATGTGAGGGAGTCAACTTCTCCACATAACTCTCCGACCTTCTGTGTGCGAAAAGCAACAGGAGAGTGGCAGATAGTGCATTCATGTAACAAGTTGAATGCTGCAACGGTACCGGCTCAGACGCCGATACCAAGGAAGGACGTAATCATTGATGGTATGTCAAAGAGTACCATCTTTTCGTCCATGGATTTGATGGATGGCTTCTATCAAATCCTTATGCGAGAACGGGATATACCTTATACCGCAGTGAGCACGCCTAGTGGCATGCTCTGGGAATGGCTAGTAATGCCACAAGGGCTTAGTAATGCCCCTGCCACGTTCAACAGATGTGTATCACATCTGTTGAGACCGGTACGAGAATTCGCGCCGAGTTATTTCGATGACGCATTCATCCATAGTCGGGCTATGGATGGAAAGTCGGACGTTGAGGTTCACAGGTACCACGTCCGCCAGGTTCTTACAATCATGCGAAAGCACCATTGTATGCAAACCTCAAGAAGTGTATATTTGCAGCAAGCGAAATACCACTTCTTGGGTGCATCGTTGGTAAGAACGGTGTACGTCTTGATCCCGAAAAGATCATGGCGATCACCGACTGGCCTGTGCTGGTCGATGCCAAAGGTCTTCGAAAATTCCTTGGGCTAGCGGCGTATTTGCATAAGTAATCACGCAATTACGCCGTGATGACTGTACACCTCTTTCGTTTGTTGAAAAAGAACTAGAGGTGGTTATGGAACGATGAATGTCAGCGCTCCTTTGAGGGTATCAAGCAGAGCTTGATACAATCCCCAGTCCTAGCAATAGCCGATCAGGACAGGCCATTTCATGTGGTCTGTGATGCCAGCGATTTCGCAATCGGCTGTGCATTAATGCAGCACGATCTTGAAGACGTTGAACGCGTCGTCTGCTATCAGTCGCGTCAGCTGCAACCAGCTGAGCGGAACTATCCAGTGCATGACAAGGAACTTCTTGCCATGAAGTATGCACTCGCGAAGTTCAGAGTCTATCTATTAGGAGATAGACCCTTCATTGTTTACACTGACCATGCGTCATTACGCACGGCAGTGAACAGCCCGCACCTTTCACAACGAATGGCGCGGTGGTTGTCATTCTTTGCGGAATACAACTTTACGGTTGAGTACAAACCAGGACGACTTAATGTCGTTGCTGATGCACTCTCACGTCGTCCCGACCTTGAAACAGTCGTGAAACCCAACAGTGAGGCAGCCACTGTTGCGGTTATGACGTCCACAATATCATCTTCAACATTACATGATGATGTGAGGCGGGCATACGCCCAAGATGGTGAGATAGTGAAGTTGTTGACACATCTCTCACAGCCATCTCGAATATCGTTGAAACGATTATCGTCTGCGTATCGATCTGCATCAGATCGATACACTACTCGCAACGGTTTACTGTATTATACAGCCGTTTCTGGTGACACACCACGTGTTGTCATTCCAGATGATACTGATCTGCGTTTGCGGATCATGTTCGAGTATCACGATGCTCCTATAGGAGGACATCGTGGCCGGGAGAAAACATATCTCACGGTGAGTCGAGACTTTTACTGGCCCCGCCAGTATCAGTTTGTGCGAAAGCATGTTCGCGCATGCGAAGTCTGTCAACGAGTGAAGTCAAGTCCTTCACTGCGTGCACCATTACAGCCTCTACCGGTTCCGGCTGAGTGCTGGAAATCCATCTCAATGGATTTTGTCTTCGGGTTACCCAAAGACGCACGCGAAAATACGGGTATTCTCGTATTTGTTGACAGATTCAGCAAAATGGTACACCTAGTGGATGTACCAGAGTCAATCACGGCAAGTGGCTGTGCTTGTGTCTTTATCGACACCATCTTTCGACTTCATGGGTTGCCCCGTGAACTCGTTTCAGACAGAGACCCAAGATTCACAGCTGATTTCTGGCGTTCCGTGTTCAAATCACTCGGAACGCGCTTATAGATGTCGACATCTGATCATCCAGAGTCAGATGGTCAGACGGAACGTGCCAATCGTGTCCTCGAAGAGATACTTCGAGGATACGTACACTCCTTTAAGATTTCGATTGAATTTTTGCCAATGGTAGAGTTTGCCATTAACAACTCGGTGTGTGCGTCCACGACAAATACACCGTTTTACGTGAATGGCTTACGCCATCCGCGTGTACCCACCTTACTAGAGTGTACTTCTGGTTAAAGGGGGGGGCTCGCGTGAGCAAAAAACGATTTGGTTCACGCTCATCACGCTCTGACGAAGAGGTCATTGCGTTTGGTGCCGTTATCGACAACATCGATTTCGAAGAAGACGATGCCAGTGAGAGTGCGGAAGCCCTCACTGAAGAAAAGGTTTGATGTTTCTGCATTGCACACACAGCGCACTGAAGCTAAGGAGTCAGCAGATGAGTTCATACTGGCTCGTGAAACGGTAGTCCGTTTTGTGCAAGACTTCATCGCCGAAGCGGTGGATAAGCAAAAGCAAAGCGCTGACAAGAATGGAAGGGCACACACTTTTTCTTAGTCAAGATGACTTAGTCCTACTGTCTACGATTAACCTACCAAATCATGTAGTGACTAACTTGGGTAGTAGTAAACTACTACCCAAGTACATCGGTCCAATTCGGGTATTGCACCGCCTAGGCAATGCATACACGATCGAGTTGCCACGTTTTACGTTGGTCGGCTTAAGTCGTACCATCAGTACGCTGCTTCTTCCGATGAAGAACTCCCTTGCGCTCAAGCATCTCACAGAGAGCCTTGTGCTCCCGATGGTGGGCATCGACAAGGGTCTGAAGAGCAGTTATCTCATCCCGAGACCGATCAACAATCCCACGAGCTACCCTTAGCTCGTCACGAAGAGATGTCAGAGATCTCTCGTTCTCAAGCTGAGCAAAGGCAAACTCAGCTCGATGCTTCGAGACAGTGTTCGCCATTTGGAGACGCCTATTCCGCTCATGTTCGAGATCGTCGCGTAACCCTTGCGTTACGCGATCAAAGAAGCTCTCGGGAACACACGCTTCCCCACGATAGTGTATAGAGCGTCTTCCCTCCTTCTCCACCTCCATTAGAGGACTCTCGCGGTGGCCAGCGCTATCTAGTTGAGCAGCTGTTGAACCACCGCGACGTGAACGGACGTCGGACGAGTTATCTCGTCCGGTGGCGCGGCTATCCCCCGTCCTGGGATACTTGGGAGCCCCGCTCCCAACTGATGGTTGACGTACTGGGTCTGGTTGAGCAGTACGACGCGGCACATCCTGTGCCGAAGAAGGACCGCTGGAGAAAGTCTTCCCGGCACGGTCGTAAAGGGATTTCAGGTTGTCAATCCCTTCGTACATCTCAGTAGATGTACGTACGCGCCACCACGGGCTATTAGGGAGGTAAGCCTCCTTAGGTGCTCGTGCAGAGTTGTTCACACAACATAGGCACGAGTCTCCCCAGAAGAGACAGGGTAACCCTTTCTCCCTTGACAGACGATGCAGCTTGTAGCGTGCACCTGTCGGGGTTTGCTTTTCGAACTTATCACGAGCCTTGACAAGTTTGTCGTTCCAAACGTCACGACCTACATCCTCAAGGTTATGTATGTAAGCGTTCCACGCTTGAAGCAGTGAGGGACCATCACGTTTGTAATTTCCACTGTACCATCGATGTCTAAAGAAAGCATAGATGAAGAATTCATTCTCAGCGCGATAGTTCTTCGCGCTGGGGTCAAGGTGATGGATCCTTGACGAATCGAACAACCGTGTTCGATAGCGATCACTCGTCGTCGCCGACAAGTGATCCATGACAGATTTGGGAGGCATCCATGCCTTCTTCTCAGGCGCGAGACGCAATACACTGCGGTCCCGCTCCGCTTGCGACGTGCCGACAGAAGGACTACCCCCTCGTTGCGAAGTGGTGTCAATAGGAGAACCGACACCACTATTAGCGCCCGAGTCTCGCGACCTCGGGCGCCTTCGCTTCGGCGATGCTTCGTCTAATTTGTCAGACGAACCAAAGATGCTACGACGCGTAGCATCGTCCATGCCACGCTTGGCAGGCGGCTTAGATTCAATCGCCGTCGATACGGATCCGTCATCCGTATCAGGAGAGTACGAGACACCGAGCTCGTACTCTGTGAAGACACGAGTGTCTTCATGACCAGCGCCTGCATCACCAAGTGACACAGGCTGGGTCGCTTCAGCAACCGATGATACATCAGTTGCTGTGGTTTCTGCTTCGGCGTCCGCACAGAGACGTGCGGACGCGCTCTCGGCGGCCTTGCTCGCGCATCGCATGGGCTTGTTAACCATGCGATGAGATGTTGGAAAGTGGACGCGGACCAACAAGTGCAAACCCTGTTCCAAATGATTTGGGACGAGTATCCATTTAGTCAATCAGTCACTAAAGTGACTGATGGTTAAGGGGGGGTGATGTAACGGGGTGAATCGTTACATAACAATTTATAAGAAATTGTTAATAGAATATAACTATAAGAGTTATATTCTCAGAATATTGTCGTAAGGACAAATATTCTGCAGCACTTCCAAGTAGTTCCTAATTGGTTGATATACGCCATTATATCAACCAACGAAGACGCGCCACGACGGACGCACGCAATCAGTTGTGAGCAGATATTTCATTTACACCTTTGTATTCAGACATAGTTAGATGAAGATAAATAGTGATTTATTGCGGACATTAACTATGATAAATACAGTTCTACTTTTTACTTTAACCAAGTACTCGCTTCTTCTTACCGTCTTCCTCTGCACGTACAAGTGTACGTGAAGTTCCGAGGCACCGCCTTATTCTGTCATCAGAATAAGTAGCTTGTACTGTCACCAGTACAAGCTTCAGGGTGCCCCGTTACATTACAGTTTTAAGTGCGATCTAGCCTGTCCCCCATCATGGGTCGATTAACATGATAGGTGTCACTCTTTTAGTAAGTCACTCATTTCCACGGCATGGATAGTAAATAATTTACGACTAAAGCACGAATGCAATCAGCTCAAAGGTCGTACGAAACTAAAATTATTGAATAAAATTAAAACGATAACGCACGGCAGTTCAGAGCTCAGAAGTTGTTGCATATCTGACACAACGGAATCATCTCTATCAGTATCTCTCCTACCAGTTGTAGTGCAGCAAACGGTTTGTCAGTATACTAGAACTAAGGATGGGAAGGAGTCTACTTCCTGTCGATACGCCGGAGTCTCCAGAGTCGCCAATGTAGCGGAGCTACAGAGCTCCATTAGTCATAGGAAGACTTATTGCTCAACGAGCAATGCTAGCTCTAAAGAACTGGACTTTCTGAGTCAACAAGCGTAAAGCTATAGGTATCTGTTCCAGGTGACCGAACGATTTAGTGAAATATACAGCACTTAGTGCTAAAGAGTAGCTACCTCAGGGAGGTGTTGCTAACTCTTAACGATCTAAGCTCAGAGACGCCCAGCAAGGCATGTGTCTTAGACAAGACCAAAAGGAGACCTGAGCTTTGTTTACGATTAACTCTATGGAATAAATTAATCCTACTTTACCCAATCTAGACAGTCATGTCCTGAGTGAACATCTTCAAGCTCTTTCCTATCTTGTGGTTGACACCAGTATGCCCCTATAGCCGATAAGATATTTCTGATATCACTTTCAGCGGGATACCATCCCGTGTGTATAAGACACAGGGTACCAGGTATCTACAATGTGTAACCCCTTTACAACCCCCACCAGACTGACGTTTACCCAAACTTCAATCAAATTTTTTTTCAACCAGGTTAGTGCGCTTGCGATTAAATTCACGGTAACGCAAAGATTTAGCACCATGTCCTCGTCACCAAAGGAGTCCCATCCTCTTTGTGCATACCTCGAGATGGGGTAGGTAGTGGATTATGGTAGCAAAACCAGTGTACCGGGTGATGCAAGAAAAAAATACGATGCACCTGTATTTGAGGTGCAGCCTCCTATCATGATAAATTTGATCACGGAACGTGATGATGCGAATGCGTCAATTGGCACCACGCTCAACTAGTTTGGATAATTCAATAATTGTTAACCCGCGTGATGAACAACAACAGTTGAATTTTTGAAGCGAAGAAAGATCTAGGCGCTAAGCACTGATGACCATGACTTATTCGAACAAGCGTGACTGTATGTTCACTCCACTCAGTGTGGAGTAACGGCTATGTCAAATGGCTGGCCATACATTGGCAACGCGAACCATTGGTCTTGTAGCTACTTCTCCCGCGGAAAAGGCAAGTGGACAGGAAATTTGTGAGAGGTACCTGTAGCATTTTATAAAAAACGGAAAGTCAGTATAAGGCGCGCCTTGATATGCAAGCACGTAGTGCACAGGATCCACCGATTAAGGGTGTACCCATTCTCTTGTTTGTAGGCAAAACCACGGACAAATAATACAACGACATCATTCCCTGGGTGCACCACACTTTTCGCCTCATAAGTATGTAAGCTCTGAGAGCCAGTTTCAATGTGTTTGGTGAGCGTCTTGAGCGCAAGCTTCGGTATGATTATACCAAGCTTAAGGCCAGAGGCCAAGTGCTCAATCGCATACGTTATGCTTCGGCTCCTACGGTATCCACGAGTGATGGTCAGACCGTGAGCACCGACCCGCCAACTTAAACCACTAGTGATGGGAACGGTTTTGGTCTCGAGATGACACTGGCCACGATGTTTAAATACATTCAGGGCGTATAGGCAAACTTGCCGATGCGGATTCTCATATTCTCATGAGTTCTCCGACTCCGGGTATCCACGCTACTTCGCCAGATACTGGTACAGGCTATGGCGACGACGTCGCTTCAAAATTATGTCCACATTAAAATAGCGGTTCCCTTGATCATCGATCAGCGTCGATGGAGGTCGGTATATCGAAGGAGGAGCATGATAGGGTACTTCTCGAGCTGAGTGGTCTACGTGGGACATTAAATAAGACCCAGAGTGCGCTCAACGCGACGCAAGATCGCATTCAGGCGTTAAGGTCGGGTACATTAGGATAGAGGCCCAGCATGACCTTCTGATTCGTATTCAGCAACTGATGGCGAGGCCAACTCCCGCGGCACCAGCGCGTCCAAGCTTACGTGGGACGGATATTGACACAGCTTAAGCAATCCAAAGTAAAAAACAGGATGTGTGCGCAATACGCGTAAATGGCTGAGAATGTACACAAGTCGCTTTTAGCAACGACCGTGAATGTTTGGATGAAGCATGGACGCAAATTTGTCGTATGGACAGCGGCACTACATATACAGGTATAACTTTAGCATGGAGTAAACTTGGTATCCGACCTGATAAAGTTCAAAAAATCTTTAGTTTTTAGCATCTGCTTGCTGTTTATGATGGTCTTGGCTTCCGGCCATTGCGTCACACGCATGCCTTAAGGTATTAAATCGCGTTGCAAGAAACTCGCCTAGCTATTTTTTTAATCGAAGCAGGGCTGACATCAGCAAGCAGATCGGCAACCTCTCCCCCATTAAGCCCTGAATTACATAGTGGTAGCTTTAGCGGATCGCGAGGGCATTTCCATTAAATGAATCAGACTCTAAAAAAATTTCCATCAGTAATGGAAATTACATTTGTTGGAATAAACGCTGATACATCACCTGCTCGAGTTTCTTTAATACGTAAAGCAGTTAAAGGCCCCCCACCAATTTTCTATTTGATTTAGCAGCTCTTCTTATTAAACGTGATTGTAAAAACATCACCAGGATAAGCTTTTGATGATGTTTTATATTTCCATTCACGTTCATAAGAATTAAAACGTTTGCCTAGAACGGAGTGTAGAATGTAGAGGATTGTACACCGTTATTCAATGCAAACTCAACAATAGGAACCATCTATCTCCAACGCTTAGGCGCATCAGCACAAACTCTGTGCAAAACGTCATTAATGACGCGATTAACACGCTCACTTTGACCATCGGTCTGCGGATGATCCGCTCTGGACATGTTCAACCGGGTGTTAAGCACCATGAAGATGGACTTCCAAAGCTATGTGCGAAGTGTGGATCTATATCAGAGCCAGTAGTCGATGGCAAACCATGTCGTCGAAACAAACGGTCCAGAAACATCTTCGCTGTACCTCCTGCATCATAGAAATTCCATACTCATGCATTTTAACACCCAGTGACTACAGGCAGACTAGCTAAAGCGGCACCGCCACATGTGCTGAGGGTTTAACCAGCTGACACGTTTTACAAATGCTCACCCACTTGTGTTGTTTAAAACACCACTAAGCCTATCTCAATGCTCTGTAGGTCTTCTCACGATCGAGATGACCAGATACAGCGGTATCATGTGCCTCAAAATGGATTCATAACTTTAACTCCTCATCAAAAGGAATAGCGATACGAGGGTTATCCTCAAAACCTGTGCGATGGCACAACAGGCCCTTATCGATAAAATATCAATGTAGTTTCGCACGTAAACATGCCGAAAATTCCGTGTCTGAGTCTTTAAAGTCCTTGATTTCAAGAGCCCGTAGCAAAGCTACACATTGTTCATCCTTGGCATAAGCCGCACGTATTAAATCTGTGACGAAAATTACAGCTTAGTGACGTGAGAAAGCGCATAGTCAGGTGAGCGCGATAGAGCTATATAATCATTTTGCTTTCCTGGATTGTACTTCATGTCGAAGTTACATTCGGCGAAGAATGAAATCCAACAAGCCATCCTATGAGAGATGCGGCGAATGTGTCGCAGTTTGCAATGACGCATGATCTGTATAGATCGCGAATGACTTTAAGCCAAGCAGATGTACTCTAATTAAACTAAAGCGTGATTCGTAGAAAGTAGCTCTTTGTCATGAAGTGGATAGTTCTTTTCAGTAGCTTTAAGATGTCAAAATTCAAATGCAAATACGCGTTCTCGTCCATGGACATCTGTTTGTAACCGAGCACTACCTATGGCAAAGCCAGATGCGTCACAAACATAACTGAAAGAACGATCAGGATCGAAAAAACCAGTAGTGTCGTATGAATGAGATCTACATTAACTGCTTAAAAAGAATCGGGTTTGGTTTCACCCCAACGACGTAAAATCCTTTTTAAGGAGATTGGATAACGGCCGAGCCATATCTGCATAATTTGCACTATACTTATGCAAGTACTTGGCAAGGCCGAGCCACATACGCAGATCTATTTGGTTCTTTAGAACCACTATTCGACTATGGTTCTTACCTTAGCGGGGTCCGCTCGAAGACCTCGCCTCCTAATGAAACACCACAGAAAGGGAATCTCTTTTGCACAAAATATGTAATCAGATGCATTTGCATACAATTTATTAGTGCACATGCACTCGGGAACCGCTTGTGAATGATCGATGAGATTATCTACATCATATCAACCGCTCGTTGCAAGACTGTGTACAAAGTTGTCATCAAAGTACGTATGTGCATATCCTCGATGAGATTTGTACAAAAGCTTCACCAGTATATTAAAAGTAGCCGGGGCATTTTGACAGCCCTTGTGGCATAACGAGCCACTCCCAGAGCATACCGTTCGGGTAACTTATCTATGTTGACGGAATAATTCTTGCTTGCATTAGCAGCTGGTAAAAACCGTTGACTAAGTCGAGCACACTGTACAATGTGCATCCCAACCTGTTGTTCTCAGAACATCCTTTCTTAATATTGGTGCCTGAGCCAGGATCGTGGCAGCACTAAGCTTAGTAAAAAGCATGGACAATCGCCGCTATCCATTTGGCTCCCTGACACAAATTTTTGGTGAGGTGTGGGACGATCACTCTCCCGCACCATTCCTGCCGCGTGTTTTGCACGAAAAAAATCGTCAATGACGTCACAAAGTTTCTTAGGTAAAGGCCACTGACGTGTCACGCAGTATTAAGTTTCTAGGACTAGGTCAATTTTATGACGTACACCTATATCGGAAGGTAAGACAAATGGTGGATTGTGAAACACCACATCTTGAGACTCCTTAACTAAAAGCTAGAACGGGTCCAAAGGATCTTTAAGAATCGAAGATACACTCCGGGCACTGAGTGCCGCCTTGGTGTCCTTTCGGACTGGCACATACACTAATGAGTACGAGAGTATAATTCGATAGCAAGTTCAATGACCCTAATTCTGATAAAATTCCTGCCTTTAAGTAATGGCTAAATTCGCCATCCGGCATTTCTTTTATCTCGCAAGATTATCCGAAGGTGGAAGTGTTTAGTAGGCTAATGTTGCTTCCAATCTGGTCGGTTACTCCGTTGACAAGCGTACGTAGCTTATCACTATTGTCACTTTGTTACTGTTCGAATGCCTGGCGCTTGACCCTTCCCACCTGCCTTATATTCGTCCCTTCGTTACACCTCTCTGGGGTTAGAAGAATAAAGTCCCGGTGGGGACTACTAGTCTATCACTCTCCGTACGAAAGCTGGTGTCCTGATCGACATCCGGTGAAGTGTTACGTAGCTCGAAAACTTCACCCAGTGAATTCAAACGTGCCAATCCACTTAAATAACACAAGTCTAGCCGCAAACTTAATGAAGTTTCACCAACAATTTCACAAAAGACATTAAGTGTGGTCTCTACACGGCCGACCGCACTTGGCGCATTTTTACGTGCAACCACTCACACATCAATGGAACCACATCGTCGATTATTCGGCTATGGTTATGTTTTTAGCATTTAGTGAATCGCTATCACAACGAGTAACACTCTACGGAGTACTTATACGTAACGAGCTACGCTCGATATTCATCCCTATAAAATTGAAGTTAGCTCACTTAGACATTACGATGTCGATCACATTGACATCTACTGTCAAGGGCTCGCGCCAGTAGTGCTTCTGTTGCCTAGCGAAGTTGGTTTCATGACTTATCATACCTTCACCAGGAACGTTGCGCGTGGCGACTAAGGTCTTGGACCTCCAGTCAATCCATAGCTGATGGCGTTGAAGCCAAGCCATACCAAGGATAAGATTAAATCTTGAGTCCAAATCAAGGACTAAGAGCTTCATATACTATCAAAGTCCAAAATCTTATACCAAATTTAGCATAACTTTACGTACACTGACACGAATCTCAGTAGATTAATGAAGCGTGATTGAAACACCCTCATGCGCTGTAAGCGTTTTAACATAACGCTGACTTCTAAAAAAGGAACGAAGTCAAGCATAATTGGAAGACGCTCCAGAATCGATAAAAATCGACTAAGGCTGCAAAGCCTTTAAGTTTCGCCTCATCGACCAGCAAGCTAGACTTGTATCCACGCTCCGTACCAGTATATATTAAACTTTTTTAGCGCCGATTTCCGTTCATTTTATATCCTTAAGGTTTTTCAGAACATTTTTCTTTCCCAGTAGGGTGGTCCGCGCCTACTGGATGTCGACGTTTCCCCGTGCCATGCCAGACTTCTAATTGGGTTGGGTTGTTGATTCGTAGCCTGGCGCTGTCTAAGCAAACGGCAAACAGGCCACAAGTGTTTAGTGCTTCCTCACGTGCAATACCGTCGTACAACACGTTTCTGCTAAGCATCTTAGAGTCCAACTTCATCTTCAGCATAGCTGAGAGACATCGGTTCCGGTCCATTAACGGCCGGATACTCATGTTGCTTGCTCTCGCAGAGCTAGGATTGTACCCATTCCAGCCAAGTCTGGCCGAATTCAAATTATGCTCATCATTAAGAGCAAACATCACAGCCTCTTCGAGCGTAGAGGGGTGCATTCGAAGAGTATCGATTCTAAGAATGCCAGTACAGAACCCCCCATGATTATAGTAGCATGACATGCCTTAGACAGAAGGTCAGACTGCATAGCAGTCATAAGAGTTCTCATCTCTTGGACATTTTCCGTTAACTTGTTCTTACCATGACAGGTTAAAAAAGCGTGAACGCATGCGGTTAGCCTAGTTAGGTGGTGAAAACGCCTGTTTAAGCTGTAATTAAAGCGACTCCATACGGGATAAGCTAAGATGACCGACGTGCTACAAGGAACATTCTCTAGCTCTTCCATCGATCCATAAGATAGCAAGCGAGACCTGTTGATAGTCAAGCTTGATCAGGCCTGATCTTGTGGTCATCTCAGTTTGACGGATCGAAAGGATGAGGTACTCAGCCTCATTTCCTGAGTAGTTTTTAGATTCCTTTCTATGTGGACAAGGCTATCCTCTTGGTCTGGAACCGAAACTTAGCTTGTAGTCATAGTTGACGCCGTTTGGTCTATGAACTGCCCTACAAGGGTCTCTTCATACTGCAAGAAAACCTCAACACGTGCATTCAGCTCCTCCAAGCCTTGCGATACAAGGAATTTCACGTACTCGGTACATTTAGACTCATACAAGCTCCTATAATCTACCTGCAGTTCATTGACAACACACTGTGAAAATACGTTTTGCCAACAGGTGTGTCACAGGTCTCCTCCGTTCAGATTAAACTTGCAGACGACCACACGACTGGAAAACGTAGAAGTTACGCAACAGGACTCATAGATTCGGCCAACGCCACAATCACGATGACCAAGATCGATACTTAATGCCAATCAATAAACGAGGCTAATTCTTTGCAGTACCCAGTCGATGATATCTCAGGTATCAAGTTTCTCACTGGAAAGCCTGACGAGGCAGCAATTACACCGGTGTTCTATCGCAGGTCGATTGTTAATGACATCTGCTTCAGAGACGCGAGTCCGACCAAAATGAAAAAGATCGCTGAGTAGTTGGTCCTTACACCTATCATTTTAGCAATTTTTGTAAAAATACAATTTTTAAAAAGGATATGCAAGCGTTTTTTGGAGCTGTCAGATGTTACAACTAATTTATCAAGAATATCACTGTATGTGGAGCGGTGCTGTACCAGACAACGGGGGGAGGGCTTCGTGCGTGGAGCAAAATTAGCGGCCACACGCGCATCCCTCGACCGATTACACTGACAATTTTTACGAGCGCCACTTTTCACCATATTTGCTTAACTAGTGACTCTCATGTGATGTTTCCGCTTATGACTGGTCGTCAAAAAGCACCTTGTTACAATTCCGTAAAGGCAGAATGCATCCAGTCAGATTCTCTGGACGAGTGTAGAAGGATGATGAAGTCAATAGTACATCGCTAAACGAATGGTGCTAGCATTTCTAAAATTAAAATACATCGAGCATTCCGATCCCCGGAAGCTTGTTCACTTCTAAACCTGCTTCTCGGCGATGTAATGGTTGCTCCCGTACAGGGCTCTAATTAAACGCGCAGTCAGCTTTGTAGTACTACTTTCCTCATTTCAATTAAAGATCAGGAGGTTGAGTGAGCGACATCGACTTTGATCAGCTACTGCGGGCGTCAATCACGTCGGCCGTCGTCCCCGACGAGTCTCTTAGAACACTGATCCTCCTTACGACCATTCGGCGAGTGTACAGCTGGATTCTGGACTTCCATGCGCACAAGTGCCTCTGGCATTTACTGAATTGTTGCTCGTTTGATGGATAGGCTGAGAAGGAGGAGAATGAAGGTTATGGAAGTTGTTTGTGGATACTGTGGAAATTACCTGAAAAGACCATTGTGATCGCTGCGAGATCTTACCTGTCGGCGACTACGGACAATCTGGTAGATTACACCGGAATGGTTCAATGCCACAACAAGTATTTCAACAAGAAGTATAGACCTGGTTCATGTCGGCTACTCCAGGCTCGCGAATCAAAAATCCATAGAGTTGATCGTATGCCAAAAGGATCATTGTGCGTGAAACTAGCATTATACAAAGTAAGGTTGGATGATTCAGCTCCACCCTATATCTGCATGTAATGAGCGGTTGTAACGCAGCAGTGGATGCGCTGGATGCAGGGACACCGAATTCAAGGCGGTACAGGTAACAGAAGGTGAAGAAATACTAAAGATTTTGTATGTATTGTACAGCATTTAAAAAAGTTGATTTTGGAGTCTACTTCGACGAAAGAAAGTAGTGAAACACCTTCAGTAGCAGCTACAAAATGACAGATAACCCGAAAGGTTTAATTTTTTACACCACCGACCAAGGGAAGGAGTCACGTGCCATGTAACATTAGGGATCGGTGGGCCAGGAGCTAACAAGCGCAGAAGTTTTCATAATGAACGGCAGAAGTGACGAATTAAAAACAGCCACTTGAAGATCTGAGACTCGGCTAGTACAAAACAAGTCTACGAAGGCACCCAAACGGGCCGCCGAGCATAGAATACATTGACTCACTGGTCGTACAAGACAAGCAAATCCTCTAGATCTCAATTGCTTTAGATCACGAAGAGAAGTAGGCTACACTTAAGATACATGTTCAGAAGAAATTTTGGCAAGATGTACCATGAACAAGTCATCATCCAGGTAAAATTGCAAAGCGTTTCGTTTCGAGCAAGAATGGTACTCGCTACGACCTGAGACGAAGTCGCGATTCGAGATTTATTAACTACAGAATTGTAAAGCTGCGACGAGTGGTTCCAAAAATTTGAATGATTAGATACTGCTGAACTCTCATGACTTGGTGGAAGGAGAATATCAAGAAATCGTGCGAATCTACCACCGAGTAAACCTACTACCCTGGAACGGGATTTGAATTCATATGATGGAACAATTACGGGGATGCGAGGATTGCAGAATCAACAAGATAAAGCCCTACTTAAAGGATACTCTCTAGGCAACATATCAGCCGACTGTTAATTTTAGGTGGCAGTAATGGACTTTTCATTTCGTTACCTAAGGAACGACATGGAAATACAGAGTTTTTGCTGGTTCAAGATCACCTCACGGTGTCATTGTAGTCATAGATATGAGTACCACAGGGGCACTGGACGTCTGCAAAGCATTCGGAGATGGCATTTTTGTCGCTTCGGGGGTCCCAGTATCATTCGTCATGATAGATACTCGAGGTTTATGAGCAAATTTCACAGTGTTTTGGCCGAGATGATGGGGTATAAAATAAGGGCTACACTGAGATAACGACAAAAAAGGTCAACAAGGACGCAGCGTCAATACATGGTACAGACGGTGCGTGTGTACATCGAAGATACGCTGCAAGCAGATTGAGAAGTGTCGCTGAGAAGCTAGTACATTCCATCAACAGCTCCAGAGACTTAACAAGAAATGATACTCCGCTCTACATCGTCTAAGTCTGAGATTCTCCCTCCACCTTAGAAGCTAAGATTGAGTCGATTTGACGACCGCTAGATGGCGTAGGAATAAAGACAATTTAGCAAATTTTGTCATGTCGCGCCATGAGTCTGATCGACAACGGTAGATTGCGCTCAAGCTCGAAAAAATACTAAGTGAACGCAAATGATCGGCGTGCAAAGGAGCAAGACGAACGTCTCAGTCCAGCCAAACGAAGAAGGTTTCCGAAACGGACCGATCTTAAAAGTACGGGAACAGGTCGACGTGCAGAAAAATTATTACACACATCGTTATAAACTGGATTCGAAGAAAGAGATCAAATGTGGATGTTTATGAAAAAGTTGAAGCCGAGAATAAAGCCGAAGATGGTTCATCGATAGTGTGGGCCATTTCAAAATAAGAGACGATTGGAAGACTTTGCCTACGAGTTAGAGCTGCCGGACCAGAGTGAGTATAGGTTTTACCCAGTCGTACACATATCGCGGCTGAAAAGGGTGAAGAACACGAGCAAATGACCGACAATGAGGTTGGTCGCAGGACCGGACGATACTAGCCGCTTCGAATTTGATGAGGACCTCCTGCCAAAAGACAGTTGGTTCCCAGATGAGGAGAGCGGACGATAAGAAGTTAAAGCGATCAAGACTAAGTACCTACTACTCTCGACGAGTACTCACGGGATTAAAATGTGGTTCCTAATGAAGTGGAAGGGATTGAAGACACTGACAAGGGAGTCATTGTCGAACCTATCGTGTGGAGACTTGATGTTTGATCACCTGCAGCGAACGAAGCACGATATTCGGCTGAATACAGTGCAAGTAGAGAACGAGTGCTGACGCGCATTACGACAAGACCAAACTAGATCATCAACACTTTTATGACAAGCGGGCAGAGATGGAATGAAACTATTGCAATAAAAAAGAACACTGCTCATGTGTAGTAACAAAATGGCATCCTTTGACTCCATCGTGACTACTCTACAATTCGGAGAGGAACATGACGAGCTTACAGGATGCGCTGGGATGTCAGCAATAGTAAGGTTGAGTAAAACCAAATAGTGGACCCAAACGCAGAGAAGGATGGAATGTGAAGATCTGTGTACAATGTCGATTCCCTGGGAGAGGAGCTGACGAGTTCACATCATGAATTTCGCGACTTTGATCCCGGCAAAAACCGGGGGACACCACTTCTCTCTCAGTGATCCCTGCAGCCACAAATACAGGATACTCAAGATTACGGAAACGGAAGCAAGTTTTGTAGGGGTGGGGATGCTACTCGAGTCTACAACCAAAACTTTTATGGCCCATCCGCGTCCAACACACTAGGTTCAGCAAACCAGTCAGAACCTGTGGGTACCCAGGCGTAAATCACATGCGGGTTTTGCGGCACATTTAGCTTTCAAAAAGCCTAGGTCTATACAGGTGCAAGCCCATTTATCAACCACATGATGGATGCCTCATGGATGAATTTGTCGAGAGACTTCAAGACAAGCCGAAGGACCTTTCTCCGGCGCTTAAATGCATCAGAACACTCAGACCATAGTGCGAAAGGGGCACGCACCTCGGTGGTCGAGCGGGTTCGGGTCGAAGTTTGGATGCATGCTCGCCAAGACACTCGACTCGACGTTTTAGTGGATTCACTCACGCAATATCAACAAAGCCTTCAAACGAGTGTCGGCAGAATCACTTTAGTCAAAATCACGGCCGATTTTCACGACGTCTAGCCCAAATGTCGGAGACCACGTAAAGCAGAAGACTGGGGGGAGGTTGCCGCTTGGTCGACAGTTAATGTACCCGGCGTCATCTATATCCTCACGAGGTGTGAGAACTGGGGACGCCTCGAACGATGCGAGGGTCAGCTAGCACGGATATGACTGATGGAGTTGCCGGAAACACCAGCCTACCACGCAGCTGTTCCATCCGAAAAGAAGAAGGGGCAGAAGAGATCCTGGACCACAACGTGCCGAGTACAAGTATATGAATGTCACGCTCAAATTTACAGCATCGCTAACGTTGCCCGACAGTCTCGAGGCACAGCAGTCGCAGCACGAGTACGAAGCACCGAGGGGAAGATGATCAGCGAAAGTGTATTTTCGGAGTCGTGGTTGCTGGAACGGATTGTGTCACCGCTGACACAGAAGCTCCACTTATGAGAGGAGAAGACACGTTGGATCGGTGGGTTGTCAGACTCCGGGACGTTGCCTGAGGATTCCGCGAGTATGACTCCGCTGTTCAAGTCTTGCTGGGGTGCTCGGTCGACATTAGATCAATGTAGACGAGCTGCCTTTTGCTTCCCGAACGACGTCGCCACGGAAAAGAGCGACAGCAGAAGTAGGCAATGGGGCAGCCGCTATTCTATCAACTTTTACAAATACATACGAGGCAACTGAGACGAAATCACAATGCGAGACAGGTGCAGGAACGGACGAGTATTTTGCTGACTCGAGAGACCATTTTGCAGTCACTAGTAAAGCTGCAGTAGCAAGAGTCTGATACAAAGACGGCAACTCAAAAGACAGAATTACCAGAAAGGGCAAGTGACGGCCTGCACGGCCGTGCCAAGTCCTGATACTCGTCGATTCCGCCGAACTTATCGAAGTGATACGCCATGGTGGAGTTAAAGTCATCACGCTGCCGATGTCAGGATCCGCAGCGCCAACCAGTGACAGCGGAATCAACAAAGCTGGTGCGGGCGGTGATGATACGGCATCTGGACTATTACAGGACTTGAAAGCAGCGCTCAAATGAGATTAAATGACGTTCGAGGCGAGTGTTAGCGTGCAGGTAACCATCACAAAATAGGAGAAGAGAATAAACTCGACGATTTAGTCACAGTAAAAGGTGAGGGAAAACTCAGTGATGATAATGGACTGGATGAGTTAGTTGCTGGAGTAGGCGAGGTTTGCATAAAAGGTAGCGGTCGCTTAGAAGTAATTAAGTCCATCAGCGTGGAACGAGCCTCACTCGGCAAAATGCCGCTCGACATGTCGACCAAAACGAGTCTATCAGAATAGACAGAACCTATGAATTGCCGTCAATTTCAGCGAAAATGTGTCAGGAAACCATTGGGAGAGGAGTTGACACGATCAGAATTTTGGTCGAGCTCGATAAGTTATAACCCCTGAGCGTCCATACCAGTTATTGCAGCAGTCTCCAGGTTGAAGTCAAGCGTCCATGATATGTCGTGACGATAAAGCATGCTACGTTGGCCAGCGATGACCATCACTGGTCCTTGATGGTCCGACATACAGCACGTAGTACATGGTCAACACCGATGCACAGAACCATGGTGGCGTCCACCATCTGGAGATATTAATCTTTCGCAACCTCATGTACAGACGCTTGCTCCGTGGGCTTAGGCAAGTCGGCCAGATAGCTGGTTGATCTTCGGTCCCGCTCTTGGTTGGTCAAGTGCAAACTTGCAATCATCCGATCCATCTAAACGAGTCAGGATGCTCGCGAAGCGGGTACATGCGTGGCCTCAATTATCAACGTAAGGACGGATCTCTGTAATTACTCTACTAATTTGGTAGTCTTTAATCAGGACGCTCGGCAAGTCGCCGATTCCACCCGAGTCGCTTTAAGCTAAGCAAGACAATCGATCGGCTCAGCTACCGCTGCTTCCATGCGTCGTTAAAAGTCGACACTAGCATGCTCATAGTGCGCATAGGCCATGCAGAGCCGAACGATCGAATGTGAATGGAATGTCGGCTCGATGACATCTTCATTGTGAGTGTGACTGGACCAGCTATTGATGCTACTCGCTCGATAGAGTGACTCAGTGAAGAGTTTAAAAGCGGACGTAACGTCTCAAACAGCGTGGCAACGACATTTACAGGTTCAATTTCTCTCTGCTGCGTCTGTTGGCCAATGCGCGCTAGCATCCGATCGAGATTAGCCACAGTGGCCGAGACCGAGACATCGGTGGCCTTGGGCAATCGGAAAAATTGTGTGAAGGTGAAAATGTCGTCAACTCACGACTGAACGACACTAGCACCACCTCAGGCGAATCGAGAGACGATTTCCGGTAAATTTGGCCCTCAGCCGCTACATACTGACTGCGATATCGAGCCGAATCGGCGATCTTGTTGTGATAAACTATACAGTGGATGAAACGGCGGTAATTTAAGGAGGATCTGACAAGGAAGTCGCAACCTCCAGACTTATAGCAACGTCTGACATGGTCTTCGGAGACCGGATGATACACCGCACCATAACGATGATGAAAAGCCATGGCTAATTAAAGAGGCGAGTGAGAAGTGGCCAATCACGTACCGCGATAAGAACATCAGTGGGATAGGCATGTGAGAATATAGTCGGCCGAAACAGCGGAGCCGATAAACTGGATACGCATATGGCGACTGCGACTAGGTACCACATACTATACGCAGTGATCAAGTTCTCAAGGACCTGAGGAGAGGTAGAATGAAGTCAGCGAAAGCACTGGCACACGTACCATGAGGAAAGCAACGAAGAGGAAGAAGGATCGGTGGTAGAACAATTCGCTGATTAATCATCTATTGAAGGTCGAGAAAATAGCCATAAATGTTCGTATGACTACCGGGCTGTTGCGGTAGTAGGGTTTTTGATTTGGAATTCCCTTTATTGGGTTATTACGAAAATTGGAACTTGAAGAGGAGGAGAGGATGGCATCAACACAAGGAGCTATTACAACAGAGTAAAGAGTAGGCAAGTTGAATTTTGTCAAGACCGGGCTCGTCGAGTTCAGGCTAGTTGGATTGGCGCTCATAGAATTTAGGCTCGTCAAGGCAACAACCCAACATTTATAATCGTCGAGTCGAGTCTCGTTGATATTAGACCCGTTGAGTTCTAGCCCAGCGAGTTCAAAATCAGAAAATCAGCTAGAATCTTGACGGTCCAAGGCACTATTTAATCGTATAGGAGAAATAGAGGAATGAACGAGAGCCACATGATTGGCTCCGTCTAATAAAAACGGAGCAGAATTTTCCAAGTCCAAGAAACGAGTACAAAGTTTCGGTAATTCCCTGCGTGGGCTAGCTTATGCATGACAACGAGCCTTGAGTGGCATAGGTTGTAGAGGTTTCAACTGGAAGCTCCAACAGATAAGTCGGTCTAGGCGGGTATTGCTTGCTTCCGGCGAAACATCAGTCTCGTCGCACGGCGAGCCGGTAGCCGAATACACGGCACCGTTTTGAGTCCCGTCAAGCGACGAGTCAGTGACCCAATAGACAGCGCTATCTGAAGACTCGTCGAGCTGCGACCCCGTAGAAATTTAAACAAGGAAACCATAGGTATTCTTGCAGGGCGAAAATACTGCGCCCAATGACCTTTTAAATGCTGACATCCGCACATTGGTAAGAAGTCGCAAAATTTGAGGAACGGACGCTGCTGAGATGTGGCAGTCTTTAAGAATTTAGAGTGATTTAGAGCAATCAGCAAGGGAGGATGACACAACTGGACCCGAAGAGGCTGTACGCAAAGGGGATCTATCTCGAATCACCAGTCTACCTACGCTGATTACTCGGAGATTGCTGTGTTGTTACGTTAAGACTGTAAGATCTCGAATTTAACTACTATACCGTAGTACTACAATCATAATGCTTTGGTTGTTTTAGTTCTAGGGGTAGAAATTTGGTAATTGCTGAGTTGTCATAATTTCTTTAGCTCGTAAAACCATTACAATAGACGATCGTGAATCCATTAATTCTGATTAACTTTTACTTTCTTTGCTTAATAGCTTCTAGCCTTATTCGACTGCAGGTGTACTGTAAGCAGGAAAGGTGCGGTAATGTCATAAGCACATTATATTAGTGTTTTTGTCATTGATAGTACAAATACCTTGCTTCATTGATTTATCTCGGACGAATTGGATTGACATCGTAAATGTGTGATTCTGAGATTATATTCACTCTGGATTACATACAATAGTTTGTCATAAATCTCCACGTGCGTAAAGCTGTGTCCGATATGAACGTACAATTCAAGGCAATATAAAATCAGGCACCAGAGCTGTAGTGTACATGTAAGTGCTATTGCAGGATTTTACCGGTGCTATTGTGACTTCAAATTCTAAGGACAGAACGCTGGGCATGAAGAGATCGATGTGTAATGTAAGAGAACACAAGACACTAGATTTAGCCGAAGTATCAACTCAATCCAGCATGTATATTATAGTTTATAAGAATGAATACACTTTGTATTGAAACGTAGAGAACGGATTTTTTTAACATCTTTTGTTTTTCGTTATGTATCCGTCTGCACTCGGAATATGGCCCTTTTAAGATCACGTCTGAGTATTACACCTCGTGCTTCGCTGTTACGATGTGCCACAGAACTATGCACTTATTCTTAAAAAGTAAATGGGTAGTAGTTAGTGGCGCTTCTAAATTTATTAGGGCTACACACCCGCTAGATTCGACCTATGTTTTCTCTACGGCACCTATCTTACCGTCTTTTGCCCATTACAGATTATGTTGATGGAATGAAGCAATCGTACGCACGCATATCATAAGAACAACCTGTCACGGTGGATATCCGCGCGACCGTTATCATTGGCTCATCTGATTTAGCCATTTGAAGTAATATCATACTACGTGACAAGTACTACATAAGGATAAGCCCTTCATCAAAGCCCAATGTCGGTATATGGTAGCCACTTTGACTCAGGCATATAAGGACGTGGGGCTTTTTCTTCTTCTTATAATCTAATGCATTTTTATTTTCCAATTATCTGGGATATATTTTTATAATTATCTGGGCCATTTTCTGGTATCGCTAATCTACCCTTGGTTTCTAGTACGATTACCTCAGTTCATGATGCAATGCATGATTGGCTTATTATTAAATACAAAAGGAGGAAACGATATCACCAAAAATTTGGAATTTTAAAAAGTCAACGTTTGTCATAATCATAAACATTTAAAAATTGCACAAAATGTTGTTTGGTAGACATCTTTATTGGCGATTCGTTCACAGCTTGCGATGTTATTAAACCTGAAGATGTGAATGATTAATTGAGGTTGAAGCTAGCATGAAGAAGCAAAACAAGCAACGATCAGCATCACTGATAGAATAATTCCGTTAGAAAAATTTTAAAGAGTTGCGGCCGTTAAATGATGTGGGTCATAATTGTAAAGGTTGTGGACGTTTAAATGAACCAACACCTGCAGAACTTGTCGGTAAACGCTTAGATCAAGATAGCCTCGCCTGCATTCCTGAGTACGAGCCTTTTGACTTTTTAGGCGCTGTCACTCGTGCATTGATGAAATAGACCCTTAATTACACGATCATGCAGTTTTCTCGATTTCATTGGGGCAGCACTAGCAATTAGACTGTTGTAAAACAGTGCCTTACTTGTTGAGGTGTCCTAGCATCCTGTGTGATATTAAAGGCATCTGTTATACCTTCGCATGCGAATTTTTCAATTAGCTCCATGTGTATTTACATTTTCAAGTCCTCCTGCATGCTCTTATTCTGGCCTACATTGCGTATAACAAAATCGGAATAGCACAGGAAAACAGGAACATGTACATTAAGGAACAGTGAAAATAGATATATCTCGCGACACGTGCATGCGAAACGAACGATCCGAATATGCGCCAAAATGACTGATATAGAATGATGCAGTCTTACCACTCAATAGCGCAGAAACCTTTGCCTTTAAGCGCTATGGGGATTGCTCGCTGTTTTATAATCCTCGACCATAGAAAAACGTACGGGGTTGAGGCATCTGCGGACGTACATCTTCGATCCCGCAAACTATTGGGAATAGCTTGACAAAATCTCGCGCTAAAGAACGCATAAGAACGGTTGTGACATGTACTGAAACAAGGCCAAGTGATGCTCAAAAATCGGTTATAGTAATAATATGCCTTTGAGGCATTTCCATAAATGCCATCATGTAGAGTTATCAAACTGAGGAGCTTTATCCGAAAACAAAGGAAAGATCTACGGTTTCCTTTTTTATTTCGTGATGAAATGGGATCCTTTTTATTATTTAATATTATATGGAAAGAGGAGGAATACGTATTTTTCACCATGTCCGCGTTGGAATTTAAACCTCAGCACGAATTCAAAACATATTTGTAAGATCCCTATCGCGTGAAACCCGAGGTATCTATGTCCTTCGAAATTTCATATAACGAAATCCCACCCTGCAAAGGTTCTGCACCGTTTTACCAACAAATGATCATGTTGACAGGGTTGCCGAGAGATCTGGCATCCTCTAAAGCGTTCTGACTGGCATTCAAATTATCTTAATGACTAGCATATTCTGATTTTGAACAAGATTTAACGTGTTATCATACGCAAGCGAAACACATTGAAGAAGTAACTACGTTAGGATCTAAAACCATCGCTTTCTATATTAGAATCCTAACAAAGCCTTAGCTCATGTTCACAGTATAAAATCTTGAACCACAATTCTATCCCCGAGATATCGCACAAGTACATTACCATGCAACAGAATTTCTTGGTTTTAGGTCTTTACATATTGCTATCACTTTGTATTCCCGACAAAACCAAGCTTACGAGTCAAGCGCTGAAGGCTATTATTTGCTGAGTACCACCGCATGATAAAGTACATTAACGACAAAAGTAGCGTTGATTTTATGCAATTTCACGAATACTATTCGACAAGGTCACGACCAAACCTTTGCTGTCGAAACAAGTGAAGCCTCTACTCTCCCAACATCAAAATGATTGCGTCATGTATGGTCCAGTATTGGTACATTACCAAGAAGAGAGCTGTATGTCGTATAAGATCAAGGACGGATGACTCATCGGAAAAGAACAATGTGGACTATCAACTTCAAATCATTCAAGTCTCACTGACAAGAATCAATTTGTAGTCGTTTTCACCCTTCAAGAAGATCTGAACGTCTGATACCATAGAATACCTATCCCGCACGTGACCTTCGCTGTAAGTCTATATGAACAAACTTTTTATGGCCTGACACAATCTCGGCAATCGAACGGTTTTAGCGTAATCATGTGAAGTAAAGAAGCGAGAAATTGCATGGAGGTAAACAGCACATGTCTTAGTACCGCCTGTTACGTGACAATCAGTCCAACAATATATATAGTGCGTGTGGACCTCATCGGCCTGTACACAGAAAATTTTTGGCATCAATAAAGCAAGCCAACAAGTATTTCTGATTGCAGTTAAAAAGATCAGGAATCTTTGACCGCTAATGTTAATACAGATACTTACCCTTACTGCGAGTCGTGCATGTTTTTCAGTACAGCCGGTACATTTAGATGCTCTAACGACCATCTAATGTCCACTTCGATAGCGATTACACATCCCGTCCTGGATTGCGGCTATCGTGGTGCATGAAGGACATGTTACTGGCCAAATTTCTGATTCCAGCCAGCCCCAAGGCCCCCGATCATTCTTTGTCGGGAGTCTATAATTCTTCGAGAGTCTACAGATCAGTGGTACCAAGGCTCCGGGGTGTTCCCAAGTCGTACATGATCTCGAGGAGATATAACGTGTGAAATGTTTACAAAATCATCCTGCAATTACATCACTGAAGATGTAGCACTAACCAAAATAAGGTCTTAGGCAAACGCCAAAATGTAAACACGCACGTATGGAGACCTTATCGCGATCTATGTCCATGATGATGCAAACTGGACGAAATTTGCCCACTAAGCATCATTCGCTATACTAGCAAGCTACAACGGCGCCCTAAACGAATCGCCTGACCAAACTGTTACCTAAAAAGGACATGATAATTCGGCAACTAACGATGACAGATGTCGTTACCTCGTAAGCGGAAACACACGTCGATTTTTGCTGACAGAACTCGTTATAATACACACCGACTTAAGCACTTCTACAGCCTGGGCAAGAAAGTCATTTCCGCGTCCCAAAACAATTATACGGCAAGACTTATCAAATTGTAGGCGGTCCATCCTTGATTTAATCTGTATAAAGCTATGGGACAGGAAATCTTGATCGGAGAGTCACGCAACATCAAGTTTTCATCCGCCGAATATTCTTATGCAAACGAACTCTCTTGAAGGATTATGACGTTATGCGAATATGACATAACCGCTATTTGCAATCTAGCTACTCGTTTCACAGTTTTCACCTCCACAAATTGATGGTGACACAAGACGAACATGCTGGCGTCGCAAGGAGCACACTGATAGTCCTCATAGTACAGTCGTATGTTTCTCCTCCTCATACATACATGCCATTCAATTTATCGCACCTTCTTCTGCCTTGTTCCTCTACAGAAAGAACCTCAGATCACACTTTAATCCCATTCCACGATAGATTCAGGATTCAGCTAAAATCATGTTTGCTTGTGCGGTCAAGAATGTAGAAATGCTCGAAATTAGAAAACAAACATCGTGGACATCGCTATTGCGAAAACGAGGCAGATGTTATTTGACTAGTTTACGAGAAAATCTATGGGTTTTAGTTACACGAAGGTGTGTAGTAGGATGGGGTAGCAAGATGTGGAGCTTGCCTTTGAAACGGGCAATTCAGTTTAGTAAACAGAAAAAAATCATGTAAATTCACATACCGATTCGAGTGGTGGCTAGAGATGGGCTATTCACTATGTTAAAAAAGACGAAATTGATAATATATAGTGTGTCGAAACTACTCGTTGTTATTTGTTGATATAATGCAAAAGCTAGTACGAGGACAGATAGAATAATTGTCGATACCGTCACCAAGAATTGTGGCCGGCGACATGCGGTTAAAAATATCAGTTGATATCCATTTGGAGCTAGATTCTTCAGCCTCGGACAGAGAAGGATGACCGCAAATTCTTACTAACCATTTGTTTACCAAGTTTTAAAGTCTAAAGTACTCTGTATCTATTTTTGCAAAAGATGCGAGATTTTCGCTACCCTATGTGTCGGTCATTTGCTTACTAGCCTTCTATTCTCCCTTAGTCTCTTTTAGGACGATCAGTTGCGGACATATCTACATTTGCATGTTGAGTAATTTTTATGAGGTCGCAAGTAGTGACCTTAGGATAAAGCTGCACCTATAATGCGTATCTATGTTATATCGTATATAGAACGACGTTTAAGGCACATTAAGCATATTTCATACACACATACAAACTAGCAGGCAGAGTGAGTTCAAGGTCGTGGAAGAATTTCTGGTGTCTCAATAAGCTGTCGGCAGGACAAGACGCGCGATCCATCGCTTTCTAAGCATGCTGGTGTCGCACTGAATCCTCCCAGATGTTAAAGCTGTAGGATTGGAGTGATCCCGTCCATAATCTGTTGGCGTGCCTCCAACTATTACCTTCGGCACACCCTGTCGGTATATTTATGGAGCAGTAGAAAAAGGGAAAATAAAAAATGCCCCATTTATCCACGAAATTTAAAAACGCCCTAGATTGATTATTATTTTCTCATCTTCAGGGGCCTTTTTTTAAGATACTTGAAAAAGGCTTTTTTCCAATTATCTGGGGCATTTTTTTCGTTATTAATTGGGGCATTGTTTTATTTTATATTTATCGAAGGCATTTTTGTCAAATTATTAAATGGGGCATATTAAATTATAAAATCATCCGTGACCTAACTCGTTGAAATAAGAAAAACAATGTCTGTAACTAAATCAAGAAATAAATTATAAATCGATTTTCATGCAAATATCGATAAATATATTGCGTCAGAATAATTTGATCTAGAATTGTAATCTTGTAAGCACACGGTCGGAAGTTACTTTTGTAAATAGACATTTGTTTATGCTCAATCAGAAGGCTCCTAGAAATATCTAGAGACAACAGAGTTCCACATTGGGCGCCCACACCCGCCGCAACTACGCCCATACCACCCACACCCACGATGCTTATAGTCATGGATGCGACCGGCGATTGGTGTGGGTGGGCGTGGGTGGGCATAACGTCGCAAGCTTAAAAGATTCAGCAAAATAATTTTGTTATAACTTTACGGAGGCGTTAAGCATCTGCATCTCTCTTAATAACTATCCACCCCTTCACACTTACGATACCCTGGTTGGTCAACAGAAAGAAATTCAACGAACATTTTAGTCCCTGATCAGTCAGACTAGGACTGGAAACGAACACTTTCCACCTTCAGCAGGTACGAACGTATACTCACTCACCTTCTCCTGCAGCTATTCCTTTTCCTCCAACTCCTTCAAATGAATGCCATTTCCACCGTCCCTGACACTAGCACATGCTTCTCTTGCTGATGCCTAAGCTGATTTCAGTTGCTTTTCCCGACTATCTACTGTTTACAGTATGTAGGCCTACTGCTTGCAGACAATTCACCAGGAGCCATAATTGAGGTAACATGAACACTCAAGTGAGGACGCGTTATCGAGCGTCGCCATGACGTCTCCGGACGAGGTTCCGCGTGAAAGGAGCAAAAGTGCCGCGATTACTACTGAAATGTGCCTGCATGTCTATCCTACGCAGAGCTAACCTCTAGCGCATCCAGTAATTCCTCTATTTCCTAACGCTTTTCATTTGAGCTTCAGTGCACGGGTTGTGACTTCGCGCACAACTACGACCGACAGGTTGGCGACCAGCGCTCCCTTGTACAGGCAAGCCGCGCAGCCCCGCCAACTGCTCTCGGGAAACCTAAAGTCGAGATCATTCTCCCAGGCGCACATTTGTTCAAACGAGTCAACCGTGAGCTCCATCCGCTGCAGCACTTCCTCGGCGTTTAAGTCCTCGACAACCTTGAGCGTCTCGGTAAACATACGACACATACTCTCTACTTCAGCGAAGCACGCATATCGATCTGCCATCGAGTCGCCAACCCGGAGGAAAATAAAGTATCCATCTTTCAAGGCAGGAACAGTCGTTGCCATCGTCGTCGTCGTAGCTTCCCTTCATGTCCAACCGCTGCTCTCTTCGCTCGCCTCTTGGGCAGTGACGATAGCTAAGCGCTGGCGTGCAGCGAGCTTCATGACCTCCTGTTTTCAGGTCGACCCCAAAGCCGAACGTCTATTCTTACCAGCTCCGAGCAGAGACAATGTGGCCGTCCACAAGGGAGACCACGCTCTGCACGTCGACCAATGAAGGCATCATAAGTGTGAGGGATGGGTAGTTATTAAGAGAGGGGTGGATGCTTGACGCCTCCCTGACTCTATTGATTGCGGTGCAAGAGGCTTATTTGTACAGACTCATTCTGGTGGTAAACTGGGCAAACGAACGTGGGTGGGCACGGGTGTGGGTGTACTGAGTCTGAAAAGTACATTGGACGGGTGCGGTAAACGCAGATCAAGAACTCTGATTGTCAAGGTAAAGAGGGTGGTTAGTGGTCCGCGAATCCGCAGTTGGTAGTTATCGATTCCCTATACGCAGCACACAGAAGGAGGAACCGAAAGTGGATTTTGACGGTCCGGTATGCACTCCTGCCCACAGTCACTGATAGCTTTGCCCTTCGGGCTCGCAACAACCCTGGATCAGTTCCCACGTACTTCGTCCAGTACGCCAGCAAGCAGTCACAGCAAGCATTTGGTAAACGGATCTTGATTGAGACAGCGCTTCCGGTTGATACACTTACCGCATCAGGTCTACAACTTAGCGCAGCGCCGTGGACCAAGGCAATTCTGTCACATATTGTTGACCTGAAACACTTGGAGCTGCGGCGAGGCTGAGTAAAACCAATGACTGCCCGACTTGAGCTCTTCTGCTAGATTGTTCAGCTGGGTGACATCTTCTTCGTGTCCGTACCCTCTGCGTGGTCGACTATTTCCGTGGCTTTCTTTGTAGCACGCGTGGCGTGAAACCGATCTTTATTGGGATCATGAACAGCGTCGTTTTACTACACACAGAAGCTCTGCGCATGTATCCAGGAATCCGAAGCCACGACACGTTCAGGCCACCTACACCTGTAAAGTGCATGTTGCTTTCAACGCACTGTCCGCCCACATCTCATCTCGGTCACTAGCATTACCAAGAGCCTTTTGAGCCTTGATGTGACGCAGTTTACACCCAAACCGGCCTGTCACACCATGCACGGAGCCGGCATGATTCCTGACAACATTATCTATCGATATGACCGGTCTGAAAATTTGCTCTTGTAGCAGTGTCAACAACTATAACGTCGACATTCGTGTGACCCCAGCAGCACCCAAGACAAAAGATCGATGATAGTGCAGTGGATTTGGGGAACATGATCGGATGCCACTTTTTTCTACACCGTCTCCACCATAGGCGCACACATCGACGACGTACGAAGATCGACCACCTCCTTCGAAGATTGTAACATCTCCTTACGATATGCTGTCGCTCGTCGCAGTCTTCGAGCATGATCATCTTTTACACGCTGATACGCTGGCCATCTGCAATGACAGCTTTACAACATGATTGCTGGTTCTGTCCGAGGACGTGGCCTAGTAGTGCAGAGATATGAAGGTATATTGACACTATGCACCACAACAAACATCGGAAACTTCAGTGTCGTAGCCAGTTTGTCGAAGAGAAAGCTACGACCAGCAATAGCCCTCTATCTACTGCTTCAAAAAGCTGCGACTTGATCCGTACACTGACGTGGACAAAAAGCATCTACTACCAGGTTGAAGTAAGTCCAGCGTACCGGATCACGTTATAGAACACTCCACGCAGAAGTCACAGTAGGACGCCAGCGGGGCGTCTAAGTCATGATAATGTGAGACTTGCAGCACAGTTGATACTACTGTGGTTGTTGTTGAGTTGTTGATTGACGCTCCGACTCTCTTTGACAAGATCATACAGCGCGACGACAATGGGCGGCTGAAGCGTAGCAAATGCCTCCACCCTGATGTTATCACACTGCGGTCGCGTTCATGATTTCTCGGTTTGGAGATGCGCTATGCTCGGTAGACGTAGTTGTGCATCCCATTCTTGCCACAAGCTGTGCAAACACAGCACATCGCTTTGGGCCGGAGCCCTTCTCGAACGTCATGCAAAGCCGATATGTGCTGGCTCGCTCACTAGAAGACTTCTACAAACGCTCAGTAAGTCACCGCTTCCACCATGGATCGAGCGCTAGTCAGCAGGAAACAATATAGTAGAGCTCTGCATATCGGAATGGAGGAACAACGTGCATGGTACGAGCATCGCTCGCTTTGAGCGCAAGCTGTTCGTCTAACTATTGCGAGTTAGCATGCACAGATGTTGGAAGAGCCTCCCACTTCGACAATGTACAGTTACTACACGTGGATACCTACGGCGCGGCCCGGTAGCCCCGACAGAAAGAGTGCGGGATCATGGCAATTGAAGGTGTTGACGGCAACATGTTGCCTAGAGCCGCCTCGAGGTCACAGAAATCGTCACAGTCACCGAGGACTCGACGCTCTTCGTTTCCGATTCGTGAACCATCAAGCAGACAACGCTTCTATCCTAGCACTAGTATCAGATGCAAGGGGACTAGTCGTAGCGACACAGTCATGTTGTACCCGTATGAAGACTACTGCAGCAGTGATCGTACTGACTGTAGCTTGACATTCGCTCCAGGTGTGTGTTGTCCGGACGTCAATCACGTCGTCTTTTCTACATGCCCGGGAATCAAGGATTAGCATGGACGAGGACGGAGACGAGTACCCGTCTTGGCTACAGCCTCATGCATCATCTGCTTGTCACTACTTCACGTATGAAGCCCAGCTATGCTGCCAATTTCTGAATGACGAGGATAACGATTGACCAAAGCTTTAGCATCTCAAAGCACTGGTCTGCTCATAAAACGGATATCAACTGTCTCCTTGTTCGAATGCCCTGCACGATCCATGCAATTCATCCTAGCAGCCAACTGTATTCTTCACTGGATCGCTCACACCCACACGGTACTAGATATCTCCAGGATCGAATGAATGCGAGCTCAAACTCCCGTCTGCTACCAGGAAACAAGTCCATCCTTTTGCACACTGACAGATAGCTAATGTCTGACATCCAGCTCCTTTGCTGGAGAAAAGAGACGTGGCAAACTTGTCCAGCGTGCTGGATCAGCTTTTCGTACCGTGCTGTACGCCAATCGCACTGTCATTCCTGAATTTCCTCTGCAACTCCGACACGTCGGCTGAAGTATCTAAAGTACCTGTCAACTTCTTTCCTCCTTTGCGATGCAAATACAGTCCATACTGCTGGTATCTGCATTCGCGCTTCTTACGAACAGTGCTGGAGCTGTTGTCAAGAAGCAATTAAGTGATAACATGCTCGACATTGTTGATCATTTCGAGCACAATCCGACAACCAGTGCTGTGCTTAACAAACTTCGGCTCACACCTCAAGTGCTCAAAACTGCACGCGAGAAGATCAAGATCAAGAAGCAGCTACTTGTTGATGGCTTTCACGACGCCGTGAAAACTGCGAGGAAGCAGAAGTCTGAGAGGATCGATGAGTGGCTCAAAGCGATGCTTTTGAAAGGCGAGAAGGGCCACGCTAAGCTCTTCACAGCGAAATGGACTCCCGACAAGATCTTCTCGAGGTTTCGCCTTCACGAAATCGAAGACAAATTGTCGGATCCTATGTACATTGGGTTTTCGAAGTATTACGATCAGTGGGTTAAGTGGAGACATGGAGGGTAGCCTTAACAATGATGTGGTCGAGTAAGGACTAACACGCTAAACCATCCTCTCTCGTACTAAGTAGCAGACTTTAGCACTGGGAAATGATGCTAGTTGATGCATCGGATGAAGCAGAAACAAGTACAGAATCGCCCACCACACACCACATCCGTTTGACTTGCCTCACGCCAAAGTAGTGACGAGGTATACCTCTCATAGCTCAACGCTTTTCCAGTAGAAAACCAGCACTGTTCACACAGCGTCCTAACGATGTCAAGACCACTCAAGAGTTCGTGCCACTCAAGCTTGGAGTTCGTAAATATGCTCGCCAAATGACCAGCGGCAGTATACTCAAAACGAGGATATGCATCATGCGATAGGTTTACCTTTCGCGCTGACACAAAGCTTTGGCCCGGAATCACAGCGTCTGCAAAATGACAACGAAAGACAAACGTTGCATTTACATCAGGCGGTCGACTGAGCCCGATACTGCCTGCACATTCTTCACTTGTAACCTGCCGTTGAATCGTCGGTCCGGGCGTCCTGTATATGCAATAGATGGATGCGGGTCGAGTGGCTTCCTCGTCAAAGATAAGAGATCGACCAAACCTACTAATCGAGAGCGCGCAATCATCTAAATGACCGACAAGGTACAGCGTGGGCAAGTTAGAATCGCAGATCCTCGTTTGCAGCATATTTTAAGTACTCACTCAACCCGCTTCTTGACGACAAACCGCACGGTTTCGCCCAACTCGTTGTAACCCATTTGTCGAGTGTGCATCAACACTTTTGCCAGCACGGGAATCTTGAAAATCAGGAAAGGGAACGAAAAGAGTCCATACGCGGTGCGAATCCAGTAGAACAACGCTCGACGCTGCCACGACTCGAATGGTAGGCAAAGCACAAGACCCGCAAGGGCCATCACTACGATGAAGGATACTGTCTCGTAGCCGCAAAACTTCATCAGGTAGCCACCACGATTCAAATGCACTTCGTTACCAAATGCATCGCGTAACACGCTACGTTCTCGTTGCTCCATCGATTGTGTCGAATACGGTGTCGTCTCCTTTGGACGCTCGGTGTAAGGTAACCGAAGGAATGCCGCCCAGACGAGCAGAATCTGCAACGCGAAAAAGCACGCTGTTCCCTCACTTAGTGCAGGACCACCGCCATTTTGGCAGCTTAGCATAGAGCCTTGCACGATACATGTCACATACATAAAGACGCCAAACGTCATATGCATGATGCCCAGCGTGATAAAGTGCGCAGCCTTGAACCCCACGATGAACTCGCACAACTGATGTTCGTTCGTCTTGTCCTTTATGAGGAACAGAAAGATCCACCACAACTGGCCGATCACAGGTAGAAGACCTGCACTAGTGTATGCAATCCACCATGGGTCTCTGAGAGACCGCCAGATCGTCTTATCATGCGGAAACAAGTGGTGCAGAATGTGTGCACGCAGGCGTCGAAAGATGCGGAACCTTTGGTTCGTGACGAGAAAGTCACAGGCATCTCCTTGTCCTTGCTGCAAAGCTCTTTCACCCCGATTTTGCAAATCTCTTGTTTCGACTTGGGTCGCCTGAACACCTTGACCAAATAGTTCCCGTGTTTTGCGAAAAATCTCCATCTTGACGTCCGGCATAAACTGTTGAATGCCAATATCAATGTTCGTCTACAACACAGACGTCAATATCTTCCATACTACAACCAACCTTCCAACCAAACGACCTTCCAACCAACCAACCGTATCCTATCCTATCCATAACCTCACCTTTAGATACTCCGGCATATCCGGATCTTTCAACGTCTGTTGCAACTTTCCAGCCACGATATCGAGTGCACTCTCCAGCACTTTCCGCACGGTCCGATGCATCGCCAACTGCACTTCGTCTTTAGTGTCTTTGGCAATGTGGTTCAACCGCTTGCCCGTAGACACGATCATCGTGCTCGTGCTGTCGACAAGACCACTCCAAGCCGTGCCTCCGTGCTCGCCTGCATCCGCCGCTTTCTCAGCAGCTTCGAGGACTTGAGTCTCGGGAAAAGTCGTGGGGAACACGCGCGTGTACTCCAGCGCAAAGTCCTGCACGTCCTTCATCACAATCACTTGGTCGTCATCACGCCTCTCGTCCTCCGTCTCCAGTGACAAACTCGAGTGGCATTTCCCAAGTCGATAATCGCGGCACGTTCGACGATGCTGTGGGTGTTTTTTCGTACTTAAGTTGCGCCAAAACCGCTGGATTTCCACGCGCTGGGCCGTCGTTAAGTGCGACATGCGCTCAATGGCTTCAAAAAAGCGTTTCGTACTTACTGCGCGCTCGGCCGACTCGGATTTCTTGTCCTTGATCTGCTCGCGCTCTTGCAAGAAGGAGAACACGAGCACGCTCACAGACATGGCCACGGCCCCGTAGAGCACGCGAGCGCGCAGAAGGGACTCGAGCATCGCGTCTCCGAGGCAAATCGACGTCCGTCGCCTCGCGTGAATTAATCCACCGGATAAAAGCGATGGTGTCGACCACACGAAAAACACACCGATCCGCGCGGGTGGTGTGGTGTGGTGCACCTCGATTCAGGCGAAAGTCGAGCGGCCTGAGACGGTGTGCGCCACACGAATCCGCTTTGTGGTCATGGCCGAGCAAGTGGAGCTGCTCGTGGACCGAGCGACGGACGAGACGCTCGTAGAGCCCGAGTGGGCGCTCAATATGGCGCTCTGTGACTGTGTAAACGCGCATACTGACGTGTGTGAAGACGTGGTGCATTTCTTGCAGCGGCGGCTGCAGCTTCGGCAGTCAAAAGTGGCGCTTTTGGCTCTGATCCTGACCGAGACGCTGGTAAAAAATGGACCGCAAGTGCTGCACACGCAAGTGGGTACACCCTGGTTCCTCCAGGAGATTGTGGCGCTTGCTGATGGGAGACTGGGAGGGGACGTGCAGACTCGAGCGCTGCTGCTGATCCGTCAATGGGCCGAGGCTTTTCAAGGTCAGAGCGAGTTGACGGAGTTTCAAGACGTGTATCAGCAGCTACAGAAGCAGGACGTTACGTTTCCAGAGGTGCGAAACGACGTCCCGATCTTTACGCCGCCGTCGTCGACGACATCGGCTTGTGCTGTGAGTGAAGGAGACGAGAGCGCTGCTGCTAATGCGACGGTGGGGAGACGCACGAGAGCGCAGCAATTGGAGAAGCTGCAAGCTGATCTGGTCGTGGTGCAAGAGAAGATGAAGCTATTGGGGGACTTGCACGCCCGTGGACAGCAGGGAGAGGAGATGGAAGACGTGCTGGATTTTCTCCGCCAGTGTCAGCAGAGGATGAACACGCTGATTGAAGGTGGCGTCATGGGCAAGATCGATGAGCGCACGCTGGAGCAGTGTCTGAATGTGCGTAGTGGAAAGTGGGTCTTTTGTCTTTTCTGTTGGGTTGGATTGCGCGATAGACGTATGTTGTGTTGCTGGGATGAGCAGGTGAATGATAGCTTGATGAAGATACTGAAAGAGTGCAGCAAGCCAGAGATGAAGGATATGATGACTTTTGACTCGCCCCCACGTGCAAGTCAAGCGTCGGAATTGCTGGAAGGTGTGGATCAGCTGAACTTGGATGAAGAAAACAAGGCGACGGCTTCAGCAGCTGCAGCTTCACGGCCCGTCCCTGCTGTACCCTCGATGCCCGCCACATTCGATGGTGAAGGTATGCTGTCGACGACCGTGTGATGACAGGTGCTGTATATCGGAGCCGTCGTAGATTTATTGTCGTTATTGCAGCGGCTGGCAGTTTCTGTAAGGACGTCCAATGACTCTGTAGATTTGCTAACGTCTTCCGTGATGCTAAATGACGGCAACAATATTGTAAGAACGTGGTGATGTTGACTCAAGTGTGATGTACGGACGATGACTTCTGAGCAAACCTCCGACTAGTTGGAGCGTATACTACTAGCTCATGTTCGCATATCAAACACCTCTTCCCCAACCACGAGGCTAATTTGAGATAACGGGAACAGCGAATGACCGACCCCCTAGCTGTTGAGCAAAACTGCTTCCTCCAACGAGTTCAGTACCAGATGCAGTGGAAGATCGCCATCACGCGACATCGATTCAAACACAATGCTTGTATTTGGTATCGTCATATTTTCTTCAGCTTGTTCTTACTGTACGCTTGTATGTGTGTGTGTGTGTCCTCCTTCAGGCGCCTCAGCCTCCTGCGATGAACGACGAAGACTGCAAAGTCTTCAGCTGCGAACGACCCCTTCCCCTCATACTAAATAACAACACGTGTGGTGTGCTGGTCGCGGGACTTGCCAACCGATGGTACTCACAATGACGATGAATAGCTAGCTCCATTCAGAGTCGCCTACCAACCCACGGTCATCGAGCCAACATCGTCGTCCGAATCCTCTTCATGATTCATTAAACCCAACGCTTCGCGAAACACGTTGACTGCGCTGTCGTGATCCCCCTTCGAGTGCAGAATCCTGCCCAGTATCGATAGCGGTGCGTAGTTCTTAGGAGCAAGGGCTAATGCGCGCCGGACAGCAATCTCCGCATCGTAAAACTCACCCGCACCATGGAGAGCACGCGCCAAATTAATCCATACATCCACGTCTTTACGATTACTCGCCACGGACTTACGAAACTCCGCAACTGCACTGGTGAAGTCGCCACGATCAAGATACACTTGCCCCAGATAATTGCACGTCTCGGCAACGTCCACTGCCTTGTCCTCAATCAATTCAATCTTCTTTTCATCCTGGACCAAAACCCGACGATTGACATCTCGACTGTTATCAAAATCGTCCTGTATCTCCACGTCGTGATCTTGGTCCTCATCGTCGTCTTCATCGTCGCCTAATGAGATGCGCTTGATATCAAACGTCCGATTGTCACGAAGCTCTGCAATGCTCTCCTCAACTGCACTTCGCTCCTTTTTAGCCTCAGCAGCCACACGAGTTGCATCTTCGAGCTTCTTTTCCATACGAGATTTTGCCAACGTCAGCTCATGTACGTGAGACTCTAGTTCGCGCACTTGTTCCTGCATATCTTGGTACTTCTCATTCGAGTGCACGTCTGTCCAAGCGCGCACACGTCCCGAAGACGAATCGTCTTCAAACGGCAAAGCAGTCGTCAAGATCGGGTCATGGTCATTGGCACTCGTATCTGTCAAGCTCCTGTCGTCTACACACATTCGATGCTGAGCGCTATTGTAAGTACGAGGGTAACACTCTGTATCAGACGGGCTTCGAAATGCCGAGTCGCGACTACTCGACGACGTGTTCGTCAACGACACCGTACTATTCACCGACCGCAATGGCGGTCGTCCTGACGCTTTCTGGTGGTCCAGAAGCGGTCCGAATTCCTGCTCCATCATATTGGACTCCATCGATGGTAAGCCACTATGTCGTCCATGGCCGTACATATTCACGACAGCTGAAGGCGCGCCATTCTCACGCAAATCATCGTAGCACAAAATACACACGCGCTGTGGCGCCTTGAGCCCCAAATGATGCAGCGGCAGACGCTTGTTCGAGTGCGTGCTGCACACGGACTCGCCACACGAGCGGCAGTGGTGCCGCGTCTTGAAGTAGCTGAACTTGAGCTGACAAATGTTGCATCGTTTATCCAGTCGCCACCGCGGCGGCAACGGCACGCCCGCGAGTCCTTCTGGAAGTCGCGGGCAAGCACCTCGACTCCCCGTGGTATTGCTGCTATTGCTATTTGTCCAGCCATCATCGAGCCCACCACCAGCACCACCACCACCTTCTCTGCTACTAGTAATACTAGTTCCCAACGCAGTAGGAAGACTTCGAAAGCTACTGACACTAGCGGTCTCGTCTGAAGACGATGGCAGATGGAACAACCCGCCAGGCTGGTTCAAAAAGGCTTGGAACCGCGCACTTGGGCGGTCCGGCGCGCGGCCTTCAGCTCGGAGTTGCGCCTCCATGTCCATGAAGAACTGCACCTTGTCGTCCGTAAGCTGGTACGTCTTGGCCAGTTCAGCCGGCGTCTCGCCCGTGGGCGTCTCTTCAAAGAGACACGCCGCCACGTCCGGCGCCGCCTGCACCAGCGCCCGCAGGACCTCGAGCCGCGTCGCAGCTTTCACTGCAATGTGCAGCGGCAAGAGCCCGCCCTTGTTCTTGTGACTCAGTGCCGAGGGCGCCACGTCCACGAGCTTCTTGACCACGCGGAGAGGCACGTGCGTGTCGGTGCACGCCCAGTGCAGCGGCATCATGCCAAAGTCGTCCATGTCGTCCGCGCGCTCGGGCTCGGAAGTCACGAGGCGGTCGAGGGCGCTCCACTCGCTCGACTCGGCGAGCTCGAGCACGGACTTGACGTCGCTCGAAGCTTTGGCCTTCATGGAGCGCAGATAGAGACGACGAATAGCGAGCGAGTGGTGCAGACGGTTGTTTGCCTAGTGCAGCTGTGAAAGGTCTCTCTCCCTCTCTCTCTCTCTCTCTTTGCTTGGCTTGGGCCTGTACTAAGGTGGTTATTTATAGAATGAGCTACGCGCAATGTGAATGGGACTTTAAGCAGTCGCACGGACGCTCAGATGCACACTAAACGCCACGGACTTGTGGCCTGGGCGCGAATTTGCGTTGTGAGACCGTCACGAGAGGCTCGCGACGAGGAGGGAGAGGCGAGCAGGAGTGATGGTCCGTCCGTCCGTCCGTCCATCGGCTGGCTGGCTGGCCCGTCTGCTGCCCACGCGCAAGACTGGACGGTTTTTCTCCCCTTTGCTCCGCCCACAGACGCTGCGACGTAGGTACATCCAGTCAGTTCTGTACTGTACGTGGCGAGCCAAGTGGCACATTGGCACACCACCCTTTTTTCGGGGCCCTTCTTTTCAGACGCGCCTTGTGTGTTGACTGCATCTTTGTTTTGTCCAGCTGCTGACTATTCGACGGTGCTTGGCAGGAGGCGAGTGTAGGTCCTACCACTGCGTGGGCGGATTGTTTCTGCATGTGAGAGTAGTGAGTGAGTGAGCGCGTGCGTTTGTAAGAAGCATCTCTTTTTCTTCTTCTTCTGCTTCGCGACGTCCATTTCGACTACTGACTGCAACACGCAACGTATGGCGTCACGGTTGTGAAGAGGCTCAACGTGGGGCAGTTGAGTCTCTTCGTTCTCGGTCGCAACCTCAAGAACTGAAGGACTTGGTGGGGGAATCCGTGCTTACGATCGAAAAGCTGGGCTCTTGTACTTGGTGAACTCTCTGTCAGTCACGGCCACGACTGGAAGTAGAAAAGCATCACACACACGCGTGTGCGTGTCGAGTCAACTGATGTGTCTTTGGCGAGTCTCAACTCCTCTCTAGCTCTCTTGTTTTCTCTCGCTCCTCTTCTTGCGCGCACGCACCATTGCGAACGTTCTCGACGTCGCCGTCCGTCTCATTTTTCTCTATCGAGAGCCGCCATCACGTCTTCGGGCTGGGGCACGGCTCAGACGGGAGAGCTCGCAAACCACGGACGCGAACTCAGACCCGGGGCCGACCAGTTGCAAATCATCGACTTGATGTGGCCCGTCCGTTTCACTCGCGCGTCGGCAATGCTTTTCAAGGGAAAGCTTGCTACGATGGGCACGCGGCGGCTGTGGACCCAGAAGTCGTGCGACTCTACGGCCTTTTCATAGACAGCACGAGGGCACGACGACGACATGGCGCACGCACGTGAGGAGGCCGACGGACGGACGGACGGAAAAAGATATTTCTGTCGAGAAAAAGAGGGCAGACTGATGCCGCGCACGTCATCTACAATGATAGAACGGGCCCGTGCGCACGTTGAACAGTTCGGTAGGACTCGTGTATACTACTGCGTCGAGCTGCCTGCGTGCCGACGCGAGGATGTTTAGTATACATGCATCCATCCATCCATCCATCCATGCGCCACGACAGCTGCTGCGAATATCCCTTGGGACGGTAGTCGCAACAGATTGAGAGAGCCGGAACGCAGCAGCGAAGCGAAACACCAGAGCCAGCGAGCACGGCGCCAGCCAGACACGCGACCAGCTCCGCGACGTCACAAGTGCAGGAGGTGGTCCAGATACACGAGCAGGGGATGTCGTCCGACCTCGACGACCTCGACGAAGCCACTGCTGTCTGCCATCCTTTTGCGCACGAGTCAACTACTCCATCTCCTTCACAACGACCTTCTCTCGAATGTTCGTGTGGGGCACGGCCCCTTCTTTCGCATGGGCGCGGCGGTTCGCCATCTTCTTCTGGTCGCGCGAACTGGCCTCGCGCTTAGCGTGTGCAGCTTTTTTGATCGCCTTCGGGACGTGGCGATGTCTGCACACGTGTCCAACAAGAGCCATGGAATAATCGACATTAGGACTCAACAGCGTGGCAAAAGAGCGTCTGCCTTCTTGCAGCAGCAGCAAGTACTGCAGACAGCACGCAACGTACTTGGCGATACGGCTAATCTCCCGGAGATGCTGGTAGCGATCTTTCAGTGACTCGTTGTACTCGATCTTGCGGCGCTCGCGTGGATTTACCTGGTTCAGTAGGCAGTTCGTTTGTTGCACGACGTGGGAATGGATCAGAACCGAAACCGGAGGAAATGTCGAAACGCATGGCATGAAACGGTGCGGCAAAACTGAACGTCCACACACGCGTTCAGGGGCAGCAAGTGCGTGGATGCGCGTACCTTTGAGAGCTTCTTGGAAGCCTCGGCCTTCCAGACGCGGATGTTCGTATCGTCACTTCCAGACAAGACGAAATTGGAATCCGCGCTGAACTTGACCGAGAAGATTCTACAGCGAGAGAGAGAGAGAAACGCACACACACACACACACGTCAACAGCACAGCAGTCACGTGAGCAGGTCATGTAGATAGTGAGTAGCACATCAAGTAGAAAGCAGCCAGTCTCCTGGCAGCCGTTCCATAGTGACCCATGGACATTCATGTCCACGTCCACGTCATGTTTACAGCTCAACGACCGTATGCGATGCCACTGTTGACACGGGTGGGACAACGTGCAACCAACGACGTCTCGCCAGTCGAAAAGACCACGTAATTGCAAACGTACCGCTGCATCCGCTGGGTATGGTAAACCTCCCGGCTTTTCGTCGAACGCACGTTGAAGATCCGAATGGTCCGGTCATATGATCCTGCCACGAATTCTCGACCTGTCGGTGAATACGCCACGTCCATTCTATGAAGAAAACGAGGCACAAGTACAACACGCAACTCGTCACGTTAGACACGATCGCCACATTGGCCAATGGGGCAACCTGAGGGATGAAAACGTACACTGCCGAGACGTGATCCTTGTGTACCATCATTGCACGGTTCATCTTGCGCATGTCGAAAGTGTACAGGTTGTGATTCTCGTTGGCCTGCAGACCCCCATCAAGTGGTACAAGCATCACCGCTAGGTTAGTTGCAGAAGAGTCCGAAGCTACAACAAACGAGCAAAAGCGAAGTCGTCATCGTCGTTTCACACAAGACACTTACAACTGTAAAGTTCATGGGCTCCATGGGATTCCACGCGAGCGCGTTCGAGCGCATCTCCATGACGATTTTACGCATGGACGACGCTACGCGAATGTCGTACAATGTGATATTGCGATCCGATCCGGTCGACGCTAGTAGTGACGCTTCTGCTGGATTGAAATGCACCGAGTTGATCGAGTCCGCACCCCACGCGAACTCGTGCGTGGGCGTGGAACGCAAAGGGTCCCAAACTTGCACCTTGGAGCCGCATGTGGCAAACATCTTCTGCGACCAGTGGTGGTCAATGCCGCTATCACATCACAAGTATATCAGCGTCAACCTACTTCCGTGTCTAGTCTGCTTTGATCGCAAACAGTGCACGTACAGGAAGGGTTCCTTGGACGTAAACGTGGCCAATGCAGTCGGGACGTCCCCGTCCTCGCTCTTTACGCGCAACGCCCATTGCTTCACGGTCTTGTCTTCACTGCACGAGTAAAACGTGCTGCCATCTGGCGTCACTGCTAGGCCACGCACAAAGCCGCGATGGCCGTACACGTTCCACACGCATTTCCGTCGAGGCAGATCCCACACACGCACTTCGCCATCTGCCGCGCCACTCACGAGCGGTACTAGACTCGACGGACTGGTCGCTAAAGCCGTGACACCATCGCAGTGGCCATCCAGAGCTCCAATAAATGGCTTGGCAAACATTCGCTCCAATTTCACGGCATTGAGAGCACGCGTGTACTCACGCGGACGCTCGAACGGGTGAAGCGCTGGGTCGTAGTTGCGGAAGACCTTGAGCTTGTCGGACTGGACTTCTTGCGTGAAGTCTTTCTCGACCCGCGAGATTGTCTGGACCCTCATGGTCGAACGGCACGGACGTCAACAGCAGCAAGGCGAGATGGCTGCACCGCGATGGCTTAATTGAGCTCTTCACTGGCCACGGTCGACTTCGAGATGTCAGCGCCGTGATTGGTCAGAAATACGGAAGACATCAACACGGTGCAGCATCGGGACAGGGGTTTCCTACATTTTCCATTTGGCATGCGTTTATTTCTATAGCGACTTGGAGGGGGGGGTACGAGTGAGTAGCTGTGGTATGTACAGTTGTAACCCATCGCCTGCAGGCAACTTAGCTTAGGATCACTATACAGTCGGCCTCGTATCAGAACCTGCGCGAGCTTGCATTCGCCACTTTTAGTCACTAGACGTGGTCCATCTAGGCTCTCACGTGCTTCGAGAGCCCAAAGTACGGAGTTAGAAGATAGCCCACTCGAGTGCGTAGGTACTACGTACGTCTGCGCAGCCCTTCTATTCGACACGCGAGTATAGTGCTGAAGATCTGTTGATTAGAACTCCCTCGTCTGTCGATTGTGGGCATGCAATGTTTTGCATGATAGAGGCCATCGATGCATCGGTTGCAACACTACGCTCTGATATCGAGTTGGTGATGCCATAGGCGGCGGTGGAAAAAGACTCGACGTGACTGGCAAATGAATGGAAAACTCCACAGAGTTAATGAACGATTGGCTTCGTTGGTGATCATCCTGTTTCGTTGAAGTAGCGCGCGGATGGATCGCACGGACAGTCACGTCTTTGTCAATTGATGGCAACGAGTAGTGACGAAAGGATGCGACGCTGCAACAGCATGAGACAAGAGCTTGCCGCTTCTGCAGCAATGCACGCGCGAGCAGCAAGACGCTAACTAGCACACACAAGCGCCTCAAGAAGAGCTGCCGTGCTCGCAGCTGCACGCACCTTGTTTCATGACACTGTACCAAATTCAATACGGAATGGCTCCGTCGAAACTCACTGGATACCACGGAGATTCACAATGGTACAACTGGTCTTAGTGCATCACTTCCTTTGGTCGAGCTCCTACGTCATGTGGGACTCGAGGCAATCGATTCAGACCGAATGCAATGTCTCCAACTCAGACGCCAGTCAGACGAGATCCGTTGAGCACCTTCCTGGTGGACATCGATTCCTAAGAAGACTGAGTGTGATCGGCCATGCACAGAAGCGGGAGAAAGATCCTTGCATTGCACGTGTAATGCGCAAGCACTTGCGCATACGATAGTGATCGTCTGAATCCAAAGACTCGATCGATTGCAGTGCTTTAACACCGCGTTGGAATGCGATCTACTCGATTGTTGCAACGTCGAGCAGACACCGACAGATAGTTAGAGCATCGATAGCCTACAGCGGTGGGAAGGGCGGGGATGTCGACACAGCCGAAAGAAAAGCCGGAGCTGGACAGCATACTGGGCACGTTGTGACCGCGAGTTGTGCCGTGGAAGTCAGTATTAGGTTTGACAAGAGTCAAATGGGCCCATGTCATTTCCGTTTTGGGTCGGTTTCTAAAGCAAAGTCCGCTCGGAGTGGGAGATAGGGGACAAAAGCATGTGGACTAGTGAGGGAGTGCTGTAACTTGACATCCGATTTCAATAAAGTTCAGACGTCAAGATACGCTCGTTGCAAGTGGCGCGTCTGGAAGATCATGTCGAACACTATTCGGCTCTTCCAGGATATTTCTGGCACTAGTGTCAGTTGTCGTTGTGTTGAAGGGACCAACAGGGACCAACAGAGTTTACATCTTGTAGGACAGTGATAGCAGAGCTTGCCGCAAAAGCGGGCTCCTGATTTAGCAGTGCAGTCGCTCGTACCGATCACATTCATTTTTGGATTCTAGCATTGAAATGCTTACCAAGTGATGTCAAGCGCGGCAGATGTAGACATTGCATGCCAACAACACGGTACTTGAATATGGTACGGCGTTCCATGTCGAGCCCTAGATTAATATCGTCGAAGAAAGGCAAAAGCGATCCCCGATACCATGTGTTTATGGAGCCCTTGAAGTTACACGCGAGTATCAATGACGCTGCTTAGGCACGATATCTGTATCGAGGACTTCCCGCGTTTAACAGGTCGCTGGTAAATGGACTGAGACCATACGATACAATTAGACTCATGAATCCCCTCATCGTCATTCCATTCACACACACAAACACCTCGATACGCAGTCCTGATCACCTTCGCGCTCGCATTTCTTCCATCACTCTCTTGCGATCGCACTCAGCACATCAAAGCATCCGACAGGTATTTCACTTCCGGCTGGTTCAACACGAGCTGCACAGACGGCAAATCCGTAGCTGAACTGCTGCCGAGCTTCACGCGTACCATAAAAACGGGTGGACGCGCCACCTTCGGTGGCTGCCAACCAAACACCCGTTCGCCACGCGTGATAGCGTTTGTCACTTCATCACCCCATCCATCGTCGCGCACCGCAGCTCCGACGCGTTCACGAAGGGCTGTCAAGTCTCGCTGCAGGCGTGACTGCTGCAACTTCTTCGCCGTCAATTGAGCGCGCGCAGACGACCCCGAGGAAGAAGCAGCCTGCTTGAGATCGACCAGACGCGGCATCGACAGTTGAGCCTTCACCTGTCGCGAGAATGCCGCAACCTCCGTGAGTGACTTTGCCAAACGATCCGATTTCGTTGACACCGATGACGGGCGTGTGTTTAGACCAGCACTTGACCCTAGCAACCTCTCCAATCGCTCTTTTGCCAGCGCAGAACGCACCCTGTGCAGCTCTGTGTGCAGTTGATGAAAAGCACGCTGGAAAGCTTCCGCATCGATTGCACTCGGCACCGACTCCTTTGTGACCGCATTGCCGCCACTTCCGTCCTTTGCAATACTCGTGCGCTTCAGTTGCTTGCGCAAATCCCGGTTCAAAGAGCTCAGTAACGTCTTCTCTTTATTCGACTCGTCCAGCGCAACAACGAACTGCTCGCGCTCCTTCGAAAGCTGTGATTCCAAGTGTGTCTTCTCGCTTATCGCTGCTGCCATGCCGTCAGTCAGTTGCAGCACTTGACTTTCCAGCTTCTGTGCTACTACACGGTGCTGGCTGTCTGCACGCTCGAATTCGCGAATACGCTGATGCAACGTGTTGCACAGCTCGGTCATTTCTGCCAAGTTACTCCGAAGAGCTGACGCGTCTACTAGCTCTTGATGAATGGCCTGCGCTCGGATACGCCACTGGGGACGCCCATTAGCACTATACGCGGGTTCGTTGCGACTACGAGGAGCCACTGCATCAGTAAAGGCACCGCGACACACCAGCTTGTACAGTATAGCCAGCTTTTCCTTGAACGCCACAACATGGTCGTATACGCCCTGCTGCGTAAATTGCATCAGCTCTTCTGCCGATATTCCATGCACCGGTGAACCGTCTTGGTCAAGATGCGACTGCAGCGCAGCAAGCAATGACTGTGCCTCTACACCATAATTATGAATGGAAGTCACCACTTCACCGCCCGCCGCCACGAGTCCATCGAGGTCATCGTCCGAAGCCGCCAGGTCAATCTCTGCGCGGCGATAGAACAGCTGCGCGACATTCAGTAGCGAGAGTAGCTCTCCCAAACACTTGTCTAGCACCGGCATCAATTCTGTGCGCAGCATGCTTGCTTGTTCTTCATTAGACGGCTCAGAACTTGCCAGCACGCTCTTCGTGGTGCGCAAGAAAGTCACCATCGATGAGATCGAAAACGCCAGCTTGGCCACGCTTTTTCTCGCACGCAGCTTTACCACAGCACAGCGGGCACCAAAGCTCTCGGCACCCGTAGCTGAAGATACCTGGACAACGCGACTACTGTGCCATTCCTCTGAAGTTTGAAAGAGGCGGTCGTACAATGACGCAGCGTCGCTGCTACTGCGGGAGCCATTCAAAAAGGCACCCTCGGAAAAAGCTGAAAGCGCTGAATCCAGCACACTCTCCAACGCAGCTGTGTGTGAAGTGTCAAGCGCTGAGCAGCCCTCGGCAAATTCTTCCTCTGTGGTCAGGTGACACTCGAGCATAAACAGATCTTCCTTTGTTTGACACGAGACCGCCGCCAGCCTATCGCCCAGTATCAAGTGCTCGACACAGACTACCGCACCGGACACACTCTCGTTCTTCTCCCCCTCCTGCTGGTCACTTACAGTTTGCTGACGTGCGGCTGTATCCAACTCCTTGTTCAAGTGGTGTAACAATATGTCGACCTTGCCAGCAATACGCCCAAGCGTCAACCGGACGCAAAGTACCTTTTGGTCAGCTTCGGAAAAAATTGAGTTAGGCACCACAGCGCGCAAAAACGATATCTCCAGCCTTGCCTGGTCAGATGTAATCTTCTGCTTTGCTGCCTCGATCTCGTGCTCGCGTGCCGTTGCTACCAGTGTGCGCAGCCCCATGGTTTGGTTAAGCGCCAGATGTGCCGTGTCCTTCAGCGACTCCACAGCACCACTCTCATCACGAAGTTTTGCCTTCAGCTGCGCAATCTCTTCCCGGTGGCCGTGCGCAAGATCACGGAAGCGAGCAATGGTGCGCTCCTTATCCTCGAAGACAACCTTCTGATTCAACGCCGCCTGTTTCAACTCCTGTAGCGCTGCACGCTGCGAGTCGATTTCATCTCGCAGCTCTGCTTCATACTCCGTATGCTGGTGTTCCATTTCCTGATCGACTTCACGCAACGATTCAAGCG